>OY744539.1:13682152-13809652 GCA_963556195.1 Sepiola atlantica
GAATCATCGAGAACCATTTTTGCAAAGAATTGTGACTGGAGATGAAAAATGGGTTCTTTACAAGAATAGCCAACACTAAAGACAATGGTTAGACAAAAAACAAAGTCCACAGCCTGTTCCTAAACAAAGACTAAACCCACAGAAGGTTATGCTCTCTTTATGGTGGGACATGAGAGGACTGATTCATTATAAGTTACTAGAGCCTAATCAAAAAATCACAGCAGTAAAATATTGTTCGCAGCTGGATGATCAAAGAATTACTCTATCAAAAAACGACCAGCATTACTCAATAGGAAGTGTATAGTGCTTCAGCATGATAACGCGAAACCTCACACAGCAAAACTCACTCAGGAAAAGGTCATGAGTTTCAATTGGGAAGTTTTGCCGCATCCGATATATTCACCTGACATTGCTTTATCCGACTACCATCTTTTCCGGTCGTTGCAGCATCACTTAAACAATAACATTTATCAAAATGACGACAATCTAAAAGATGACCTTATTTTTTTCTCTCAAAAATCCGAGAAATTTTTTGAAGAAGGCATCAAGAAGCTAATTGATCGTTGGACAGAAGTCATAGTAAATGAGAAAAATTATTGGAAAAAAAAAATTAAAAATGCCCTAATGTGAATTTTTCAGATGAAATAAATGTGTTAGACAAAAACGACATTACTTTCTTTCCAACCTGATATATATATATATATATATATATATATATATATATATATATATATATATATATATATATATATATATAGAGAGAGAGAGAGAGAGAGAGAGGGAGAGAGAGAGAGAGAGAGAAGAAAAAAGAGTGATAAATATGCGACGATTGTCCAAATTTATTTCAAATTTCAATTGTTCAATGCAAGCTGTATTCAGTAATAAACTAGTGTTTATTATACTTTTCATTAAGCCAAGGCTTTTCAAAGATCGAAATCTTATCATCAGAAGAGAAATACAGATGGATAAGTTGGCTTTCGAAAAAACCAAAGTTCAAATATTTGAAAAATATGAAAATTATTATTAAAAGAACTTTTGTTAAAAAAACGCAGTGAATGAAAAGAAAAGTTCCGTGAAAAAGATATGGAAATTGTATATATATATATATATATATATATATATATATATATATATATATATATATATATATATTGTACAAGATAAAGTCCTTAACTAATGAAACGATCCTTATGAATTTTTGTAATATACATTTTCGGAATACGCTGGGAAACATGGGTACATTTTTTGTTTTGTAAAATTTACCATTTAGAAGGTCCGTTTACCCAATCTCACATCCTCCGTCAAAACAATTTTCGAAATAAACAGCTAAAATAAGTTGTATTTAGTAATTTATATTTTAAAATGGTCGGTGCGCGCTTGAGCGTCAACAATATGTATGCGCTTGGTAAAATCGTAAACTATTGAAATTATCATCATGAATTATGGAATATGTATTCTAAGCAACAGGGTGAGTAACGTGGGCACAGTATTTCTTTTTTGTAAACTTTATCATTTAAGGGGTGTCATTGAAACCGTACTATACACTCAAAAGAGAAAAACACAAAAAATCAAACTTGTACTATACTTTTTGCTTAATCCGTACTGAGACGCGATACTAAAATTGTTAAATATTTAAACATGCATTTTTGTGATAAAATATATAGGGAAAACGCGTTAGGAAAACACACGTTGATAAATTCTAATTTTACATTATAATAGATGTATGTACAAGCGTAAACATACTTATCTATATATAAAGCAAAGTTGTATGTATGTGTGTATGTATTTCGCGGCATCATAGTTGAACTCTTGATCTAACAGCCAAAATAATCGCAGATTTTGAATCATCACCTCTGATCCGATGTACGAAGTTCTTGAACCTTTTTATAAACTCGTTATTAAAAATAAAATTGCGTAAAATAACAGTAGAAACAAATATGCCGCCATTTTTATGGCCTCTTTTAGCCGACAGAACAACACACTTATAAATACGTTTATACTTTCCACGTCAAATTATCGTCCGTATTTGACGTAGTATTTACTTTGCAGAAAAAGCATTTTTCTTTTGTGTTATTAAGAATAGATAAAAATGTTAGATAAATGTTCATTAATATTTTTGCATTTATCTTTCTTGATATATTTTAGACAATCAAACTATTTTAGATATATGCAGGGAGGTAAAACAGATTTTTTATGTTGTATCCCTACGCCGAACTACTTTTAAATAGGTTAAAAAGAGAACCTTTTTTTTTAGATCGGTGGTCGTGTGAATAATTCGTTCGCCTTCATTCTCTACCATTGTGGGTCCAAATGTAACACTAGACAATTATTTGTGTTATAATCCATAGATGTGTACTTGACAGGTACTATCACTCAGGATCAGAGTTGACATGGAAGTAGGGTGTAACTCGCTAAAGCTATCAGCTGTGTGCCTCACGACTGGCTGGAACGTTTTTCATATCCAGAGAGTTGGGGGAAGCTTGAAGTTTGGGAAAATAGGTTGGGCCAGAAGAACAGAGCAGAACGTGCTGGTATAAGATAGATACATTTTCAAATAATTGATTACACTTAGTGTAAATGCAATATTCTTAAATAAAATAATTGAGTACTTTCGGTTATCAGTATCAATATTGCAGAAAATGTGAATAAAGCAATAGTTTCAATTAGATACGATATATAGTCTACTTCCAAGTATAAGTTTTGTTAACGCAATCGGCACTGGTTTTTTATTCTTGCTACGTCTCGTCGTACTGAGAAGTAGAGACGTCAAAATACGTGTCTGTGAATTACTATATATATATATATATATATATATATATATATATATATATATATATATATATATATATATGTGTGTGTGTGTGTGTGTGTGCTTTTGAAAATGATTCGTGGAAAACTCTCTCTCATCTCGTCAGGATAAACCGATAGTACAATCAATCAAATATATTAACGAGAATGACGAGCTACGAGGGGAAATTGAAGTGCCAGCAAATACTAAAACGCGATTATAATTAATTTAATAGTCGTCTAAAATGGCACAGCGTGGGATAACAAATTATAATTGTAAACCAGACAAAGGTGCAAGAGTTGTGGTAATGGATAAAATAAATTACATTCAGAAGATGTTAACTATTCTCAACGATACCTCTAATCTTTGTAAACTCAGTTGAGTTCGTGAATAATATTGCAAGAATGGGGTCAAAATTCAGAAACGTTTACTCTCACTATTTGAAAATAAGTTATTTTCTAAGGAAGTCTATGACATGATTAGAACCTCTGGGTCAATTCGTCCACGATTATATCGTTTTCGGAAAATACACAAGCAAGGTGTACCACTGAGAGCCATAGTATCTATAAAAGGGTCTGCCTAATATTCTTTAACTCGGTTTCTTTTAGAAATTTTATAACATGTGCGTAAGTTATAAACTACGCATTGTATACCTGATTCCTATAGGTTTGTTGACCTAAGATTCGAGTTCTGATACATTATTTATAGGTCCCTTGGATGTCTCCAGTGTTTTTACGAATATGCCATTAGATGAGACCGTACGTATCTGTACCGACGCACTCTATGGTGGTCGCCTGACAACTCCTTCCTTTTCTAAGGAGATACTTATTGAATTAATATTTCTTTGTACAAAATCAGTGAAGTTACCCACAACGTATGTTAGATATGTTGACGATACTTTTGTCACGTTTGTATCGCAAAGTAAAACGTAAACTTTCTTTAACAAATTGAATTCTCTCCATGGGGCTCTACAGTTCATTATAGAAAGTTAGAAGATAACTGTCTTCTGTTCTCGGATGTCCTTGTAGAACGTTCTAGAGATGGTTGTCTCACTTCCATTTACAGGAAGCTTACTTTCACGGGCCTGTATGTGACCTGGTCTTCTTTTGTACCAAAGTCTAGAAAGGTTGGTCTTATTTATACTTTGGTACATAGATCCCTTATGATCTGTTCCCCCAGCAGAGTGGATTTTGAACACAAAAGGATCAGGGGAATATTTATTCATGATACTTACCCAGAAGACTTTATTAATGATTGTATAAATCAAAAGGTTGTAGATTTTAAATCCCCTAAAATCTGTTGTCTTTTGAAATGCCTTATTTATTACAAATTACTCTGGATAGGAGAAAATAATAAAATACTGTGTAAGCAGATTGTTGGAAGCATTATCAATTGCTTTTACTCTGTTTTCTTGCGCTTGGTTTTTGCTACAAGACCTGCTTTTCCTTCTTTTCGCAAGGATAGTGTGCCCTTTATCCATTATGGTTATGTTCTTTACTGTTCTCAATGCTAGTGTGATGCTGGCTATGTGAGGCGCACTTCCTTGCATTTGCAGACCCGCATAAACCAGCATGTTCCATCTAGAATTAGACAGGAAAGGGCAGGATCCCTTTGCCACCCTTTCCCTGCGAATTTTTTTCTTTTTTATCGATTAGTTTCGTCATTTTTTCTAATCGATCAATTTGGGTTCTTCTCATCGATTTGTATTGTATATTTCCTTATCGATTAGTTTTGTTTTTCATCGATCGATTTTTTTTATCGATTAGTTTTGCCTTTTTATCGATTAGTTTAGTCTTTTTCTTATCGATTAGTTCTGTCTTTTTTATCGATTAGTTTTATCTATTTTATCGATTTATTTTTTCTATTTAATCGATGAGTTTTTTCTTGTTTATCGATAAGTTTAGTCTTTTCTCTTATCGATTAGTTTAGTCTTTATTCATTTTGCTTTTTCTCTTATCAATTTATTTTGTCATTTTTATCGATTAGTTTTGTCTATTTCATCGATTAGTTTTGTCTTTTTTATCACTTAGTTTTGTCTTTTTTATTATTGATTAATTTTGTCATCTTTTCTTGTCGATTAGTGTTGTCATTTTTCTCACCGATTAGTTTTGTCTTCTAACTTTTCGATTTCCTTTGTCTTTTATCTTATCGATTAATTTTTCTTTTTATCGCTTGGTTTTGTCTTTTTTATCGCTTAAGTTTATATTTTTATCTCTATTTTTGCATTCTTATCGATTAATTTTTCTTTTTATCGATTAATTTTGTCTTTTTTATCGAGTAGTTTTGTCTTTTTTATCGATTAGTTTTGTCTATTTTCTTATCGATTAGAGTTGCTATATTTTCCGATCGATTTGTTTTGTCTGTTTTCTTATCGATTAGTTTTGTTTTTTTCTTATCGATTATTTGTTGTTATCGGTTATTTATTTGATTAGTTTTGTCAGTTTTTCTGATCGATTATTTTTTCTTCTTATCGAATTGTTTTGTCTCCTTTACTTAGCTACATATATTTATAGAGAGAAAGAGATAGAGAGAGCGTGGGCTTTTGCGTTCTTTTTCTTATCGATTAAGTCGATTTAAATGATTCAAAGTAATGAATAAAAATTAAATTCTGAAGTGATAACAAGTGTGTGAAGCCTGATTGTTGTTTAATAACGTAGAAAAATAATAAATAATTGTGTAAAAGATCGGTTCAATTTACTCAAGGGTTTCAAAGTATGCAAAAGTAATTCGATTTACCGTGAATATATAGTTTTTAAACATCCGTGACTCGTTAGATCAATATTTATGAATTTTGGAATTTTCTGAATATTTATAAAAATCGTTTCTAATTTCTGAACATTTTAAATTAAAAACATTTGGAATTCAAAAAATATTTATGAAAACATTTTTGAATTTCGAAACGGTTTACATGATAAACATTCTGTTCCCCCTCTCCCTGTATCGCTTTTTCCCACTATCTCCTCTCTCTGATATTGTAATGTTGTAATAGCCCCCACCTCTATGTTACGCTCTCTCGGCTTATTTCTCTTCCTCACGTATTATGTTGTTATAACCTTTTCCTCGTATTTCACTTTTTCCTAAATCTCTCTCCCACTCTGTCTCTCATCTTTCTCTCTATCTTTTACTCGTTTACAGCATTGCATTTCTTATACCATTTCATATAAATGTGTGCAAGGTGACAAGCAGGCAATATAACAACATTACCTTAGTCGTATAAGTGTATACGCCCGTGTCGTCGTTGTGAACTCAGGTTCTTTTTGCTTGCATATAAGTATTGGTTGTTCATATGAAAGGTTTATTTCAAAAGACAGTAACAAAAAATCAGCAGCGAAACAACTTGTATATGCGTGAAAGAGAGAGAGAGAGTGAAATAAAGACATACATGCATACATACATAAGACAGACAGATATCTCGTCTCGCTATATCAGCCACATCGGACGCGCTACCTCTATAGAATACGTCTCCTCTCCTTAAAATGTCGATAGAAAAGAGATAGAAAAGTCCCGAGCAGAAATCACGTGGTTTCCGCGACTTATGCTGTAGTATTTTTGACCTTTAAACTTTTTCCAAACAAACATGACCCTTGCTATATAACAAATGTTCTAGACGTCCATCTAGTAGACGCAGGTCAGGATTAATCCAATTAGATACTCTACGTTTTTATTCTTTGCCACTTTACGCAGTCCTTAGCACATTGTTGTCCACTGCAAGATCTTTCAAGCTTCACCGGTTGGTTAGTAAACATCAGAAAAGGCAGTGTTGCTTCGTATGATCCTCCTCTCCCTATTCGCAGATGGTTGGGTCAGTTTTCTAGCTCCCTCTAGTCATAGCAACATTTGATCGCCCCATTCCCGTTCCCGTTAAATGTTTTCCACTGGACCCAGGGTGCTTATTAAAAACGGGGGGGGGGGTTACCATGTCACTAGAACGGGGGTAATTCTCTAATCGTCTGGTATCTTCCTGAGATGTTGTAAGGGGTTCGACATGGCTGAGGAAGCTTCTCCTTTACTTCGGTCGTTGGACCGTTGGTTCACGTCCATGAAGGAGATGGCGTTCACCACTGATAGCTTTAAGCACTTCAGACTTTGCTGTTCCATATATGTGTAATACAAAATTCTTTTGAATGATGAATCTGAATGAATGATGAATCTGTGGTGGCCTTCTTCCGGTGAGGCCCTCGGCACATGCTTGTTTTGCTTAATGTTCAATCTCACTCTTAATAGACAACCCAGGATCCTTCGCGTCTACGTAAAAGAGGATTTACTCTATTATCTGATGGATGATTTTGTCATTTTGTGACGTCATTCACTTTGCCTGGTTATCCTTCAGTTTTGTTTTAACGGATGACGTAATCTTTTGCGAAGTAATCATTTTGATTGCGTCATCAAGTGTGCACGGGGACAAACAAACAGACTAGTAAATAAGATCCACAGTTCTAATATTCTATTGATAGATTGCACATGCTGAAGCGTGACTAATACTATTCATACGCATGTAAAATTATTTTGTTTTTAAATGTGTATATATGAATAACCATGAAAAGCCTAAAAGTAACACATTCTTCAGTCTGCATTAATTATGCTTCCTGGTAGTAATCAAAAACGTCCCCAATGAATTCAGATGAAAAAAAGTTTTTTGCTCGATTATAATTGCGAAACAATATTCTGTATAAGACTCTCCACACAGGTGACTGATTAAGATGGCATACAATCATAATAGAAGTTCAACATTGTTCAAAATTATCTATCGACTGAAAGTATGTAAATAATAGAATAATAAATTAGAAAGAAAAAACTATTGATGCCGCTTTGGATTTACATCTACATATCATGGATCTACTTTGGTATGATATCTACACTTACATTGAAATTTATGTCTCATGAGTGAACTTTATGCGATCTACACCTGATACTGCCATCAGCAAAGTACAAGAGCAAGAAAAACACTTCTGTTTTTTCGAAAGAATATGTCGTTAGACAGCCTAGAACACTAACCCGTAACCCCTAACCCCTAACCCTTAATCCTAACACCGCAGAACATACAAAAGCAATTGAAAGAACATGTCTTAACGAGAAGATTATTGAAAAAGCGTTAAGAAACAGTGTAGATATTTTTCCTTGTAGATATAAAGCCAAAGTAGAGAGTCGTACAGTGTAGCTATTTTCCTTGTAGATATTAAGCCAATGTAGAGAGCCGTACAGTTTAGATATTTTTCCTTGTAGATATCAAGCCAAAGTAGACAGCCGAACAGTGTAGATATTTTTCCTTGTAGATATCCAGCCAACGTAAAGAGTCGTACAGTGTAGATATTTTTCCATTGTAGATATCAAGCCAAAGTAGAGAGCCGCACATTGTAATTATTTTCTATGTAAATATCAAGCCAAAGTAGAGAGCAGTACAGTGTAGATATTTTTCCTTGTAGATATAAAGCCAAAGTAGAGAATCGTACAGTGTAGATATTTTCCTTGTAGATATCAAGCCAAAGTAGAGAGCCGTACAGTATAGATATTCGTCCTTGTAGATATCAAGTAAAAGTAGAGAGCCGTACAGTATAGATATTTTTCGTTGTAGATATCAAGCCAAAGTAGAGAGCCGCACATTGTATATATTTGTTCCTTGTAGATATAAAGCCAAAGTAGAGAGCCGTACAGTGTAAATATTAAGCCAAAGTAGAGAGCCGTACAGTGTAAATATTTTCCTTGTAGAAATAAAGCCAAAGTAGAGAGCCGTAAAGTGTAGATATTTTTCTTTGTAGATATAAAGCCAAAGTAGAGAGCCGTACAGTTTAAATATTTTTCCTTGTAGAAATAAAGCCAAAGTAGAGAGCCGTACAGTGTAGATATTTTTCCTTGTAGATATAGAGCCAAAGTAGAGAGCCGTACAGTGTAGATATTTTTCTTGTAGATATCAAGCTAAAGTATCAGCAAATAATTTTATAATCTTTTGTCAAATGTACTTGTCTGATTTGTGTCACGTCTATTTTTTACAAAAGTTTAATAAAATAATTTATTTCTGTTTGATAATCATGCTCGCTTCAAATTGTATTGTGGTGAGTGTTTAATCACTGTATATAAAAACCTGACTGACTGGAGTGGGCATTAATTATGTAGAATTTCAAGTGGTCTACTTTCTCATCATCAACCCTTGTTTTCAAGAAGCCATTATTTTTTCAAAAGGGCTAACCATTTTTTGGATGCTCTCTTCTCTTAGTGTTCTATTTTCGCTTAACCCTTCAAGTATAAAACCTTCATACACCAATATCGTGGTCAAACGAAAAAAAAAAGCAGAAACAAAGCGGCATTCACATGAGGCGGTTTAAGCCGGTTTCCCCCGAAAGAGCAAGTTACTGATGAACATTACATTCGCAAGCGGTCTCGAGTCGCATGTATATGCCAGTCATAGGAAATGGCGACGTTAGGTTCTGCAGTTCTTGCAGAGAGGTTTCGACGTCCTTACATAAACAGCGTCTGGTATTCCAAAATAGTCAGGCCTTAAGTTGCTTAACTTTGTTCATCCAACGGGAACCAATGTGTCAACGTGATTATGCCGTACATAGTGGTTGAATCTAGGTTGCCATCGTCTGTAAAATAAAATCACACGGACGGAGGTGTTTTTTTTTTAAGGTTTATTTAAAGACAGATACAAAAAAACATCAAAAAGACAACTTGTATACGAGTGCGAGAGAGAAAGACGGATAGATAGACAGACAGACCGTCTCGTTACGCTAACCACACTGCCCGCGATGTCCCGTCGGGGCAGAAATTAGACGCGCCCTTCCTCTTTTAAATCTCGCCAGATAAGAAAGATCGAAAAGCCAGGCCCGAAATCACGTTGTTTTATCGATTTTCAGCCGAAATGACTTAAGACCTATAATTTTGTCCACGAAAACACGGCCCTCGTTAGTCTACATCAGCTAAATATTTTTCCATTGCAGGCCTGCTGTTTAAATCATGCATATATGACCCCCACCCCGAACTAAACATGGATCAATGTGAATGTTTACAACCAAAGCTCTTAAGTTCATGCGTTACCACCGGGTTCAGTTTAACATCGAGGACTGCATGTGTATGAGTGTGTGTCGATCCATGTCGTTCAAGTTTCAAATCGAATTTTCGTCTATCAGTCATGTTTAAGCTTGAAATAGAATTGTCCTTGTTAATCGCGCAGTTTAAATTGACGTATCTATATAATACACGTTCTGGTTAAAACTCTCAGATTCAAGAAAAATTGATATTTTTATAATTTGAAAGTATTGCACTTGTTTTTCCGGCGTAAAAAATTGGAAAAATGTATGTCAGAAGACTAGACTGGCTGAAGGATTTTGCAATTATATTTTCAGTTCTGAAGTGGTTTCAAAATGGAGTCGTGTAAAAACTTATCTTACATGCAATCTAAAATGATTTTTCGCAGGAAGAATGAAAGAAAAAAATCTATGCCACAGGTTTTGGCGAATAAAAATAAAAATAGAGGACGCTATTTGTTTTGTTCTTTTTTGTTTATTTTCAAAATTCATTTTGCAAACACGAAAAACGAATATTTATCATTTTTTCATCGGCATAAAGAAACATAAATATAAAAAGAACATATTAAAGATAAACATATATCAACATTTTTTTGCTCGAAATAATTTCAAAATATACGCACTTCTTTTCAAATTCTGGTATCACGATACATGAATGAAGGTATTTGTAGGTCATGCGGCGTAAGTACTTTTTGATTTAACTCTATTTCTAGGAAATGTTTGAATTTGCTTTTCTGTTGTTCTGTAACAAAAGGGAATACTTGTGTATTTATTATAATTTATATAATAAAAGTGAACCACGTGTGTCCGGCTCGTTTCAATAATCACGCATGCAAATTTAATTTCATTAGGAAAAGAGGGGAGCTTAATCTTAAAAATAACTGACAATAATCAAAATGGAAGTTAAACATTTCTTTCATTTCCAATATAGACAAAAACATATCTCCTTATTATTATTATTATTATTATTATTATTATTATTATTATTATTATTATTATCATTATTATTATTATTATTATTATTATTATTATTATTGGTGTTGTTGTTGTTGCTGCTGCTGTTGTTGTTGTTGTTGTTATTATTATTATCAGCAGCAGCATCATGCACATTAATTTTTATGAGAAAAGGAGGGGAGCTTGATCTTAATAATAACTGATCTTCATTAGTAGTAGTTGCAGTATTTATAGTAGTATTGTTATATGTACTCCTCGCTCAACGATTCTTCCAGTTACTATTGAAAGTGAGAGATAGGGTAATAGAGAAATATGGAAAATAGGGCGAGGGGAAACGCGAGAACGAAGGGAGAGCGTGTAAAAGAGAAGAGGGTAGAGAGAGTTAGATAGAGATTTTAAAAGAAATATGCTACACACTTGTTTTTACTGTTTTGTTGTCTATGCCCCAGGGCAACGCCAGATAGTCATGCTTATTTTTAACAAATCTTTGTTTTTACTTTAAAAGACCATTTTTGTGTTCGTCTTCTATTTTATTCATTTTATTTAGCAACAAAAATGTCGTGCCTCTACAGAACAGGACACATATCAAGACGATTGTTTCCGATTGCGATTTACGAAACAAACCGGAAATAGCATACCCAGTTTAAGATTTGAAGCCCAGGAAATATTATAAAACGGCAGACGACTCTAAACATGCGAATGCCGAAGAAAAAGGGAAAGGTTAGGGTTAGGGTTAGGTTAAGGTTAAAAGAAATTAGCGCCCTTTTAAATATAGTCGAACAACTTCATCAAAAAGAAAAGACAAGAATAAAATTGATTCACTTACTGATTTGAACAAACATATTCAACCAATTTTTTACAAGGAGGGGGTGTAATTAAACCTAACATTAAGTCAAAGAAAAAATGAAAAAGCTGTTTCTATTTAATGTCGTTCGAAATTGACTGTTCGGCGACGGCTCAGCCATTTACGGTCTGTTCTATAAATCGCTAACGGAAACAATCATACACAATCGTGTCGATATGGGTCATGTTCTATATGTTCTGTACCGACAACTTTAATACGTCTCTTTAGAATGGAAAAGTGTTGTACTGTTTATTGAACGCAGAGCCACTTAAAGGATAAGTTGGACAGTTTGCTCAAGCTAAGCCTAAACTGAATATTGTTGGCAATGTCGGATTAGACTAATCTATTCGGGCGATGGACACTTCCGACATTCGTTTGAACTCAATTGAATGTAACTGATTCTATTTATCTACCTCCTACAAGGTAAGATGTGACACAAGGTCGGGAAAGTGGGGAAAAAACAGCGCTCGAGAATTTGAGCACTCTGGCTATTTAAAAATTGCCTGGGGAGCCCCGTCGGCATACCCTGGTAGGGGCGCCTCATGCGATTAGCAATAAATTAATTCCTCTCAAAGGGTGAGAAGGCAAAGCCTGGGAGGGTTCACCTCCTAGAACTACACATGACGGACAACCGATAGACCGGCGTAAATCCAGACCCGAAGGCCCGAACAATTTTGATTTATTCCCGATTTCTCGTGAAAAGGTAAAGATTATTGCGTATGTTTGACTACATTCACTCCCCCACTACCGGTATCTGTCACTTTAAGCTATGTTCATCCTCATATTGTACACCGGAATAGTGTTCATGAGTTTGGTGGAGGGACTCGCCACACTTATCTACAAAGACTAAATCTGTTATCACTTGAGTAGTGGTAGATGCCAGGAGACATGATTATGGTGTACAACATCATCAGCGGGAATTTAAATATGTATTTCGGGAAGTTTTTTTATCCCGCCGGTCTCCGCGGATACCCACGAATGACAAACAACCGTCGCTTTCGGATGAATAGTAGAAAGGCAGGATTCTCAGTGCGCGTCTCTATGGGACAGCCTGCCAGAAGAGATTGTAATTATGACTACAATCTCCAGGTTTAAAGCGGCCTTTCACAAACATCAGACTGTATGTGGATGTAAATATTTTCTACCTGTCGCTATACATGGCTTGTAGCACTTTGCTATTTTTTACAGATAAATTTGATTAGATTTGTGTTTGATTCGTATTTTTTTATCTCTCTCATCTTTCTTATATCCCTAATTTTCCCTGTTTACACTCTCTCTACACGTGTTGCAGCCAATAAAACATCTTTGTAAATTTTTAAAAAAATGGAAATCAAAAGAAAAATATTTCCAATGATTTTTCTTTATTAGAAAGGGAAGTTTATTATTTATTTAAACTAGTTTGTTGTTTTAATTTATTTTCGTTTCACCCAAAAAGCATTTCAATACATATCCTATTAACTAGTAAATAACAAAAGTAATTCAATTTATGTTTATCAAAGTGCCGTATAGACAAGAAACACACATAGACGCACGAGATGTTTATGATAGCTTAATTAATATGCCCATATATATGAATGTGTCTTGATACTCTAATTCGTTAGGCATATATATATATATATATATATATATATAGTCATCCACATACAGCCTGTTTCGCTGTTTCACATTATTCCATGTATCTACATAAAATGTTATAATAAGATATAATTTTATGTATCAATTTTAAGTATTCACTTCAACAGTGCTCAATACATGTATCGAGCTAGGTAGTAAGATATGAAAATATATTTATGGCAATTAAGCTACACAGAGGCTTCCGAGTTTCATTCCCGGAGGGAGTCGTCAGGCTAAAATGCATGGAATTAGTTTTGCTGGATGTTTTTCTATACACGTCTAGCTAGTTAACCAATCAGATTTCTTCTTATTCAATCGTTGGGCTTCTCACAAAGTTTCGGTTTATTTTACTTATTATTTCCTATTTTATAATTCTGTTTTATAGGATGGCTCATCTCTGTTTCTTTGTAGTTCTCTCAGCCAGTCGTTGGACTTCTCACAAACAAAGGTTTGGTTGATTTTACTTCCTATTTTCTATTCCATTGTTCTGTTTTCTATAAGGTGCCCTATCCTTGTTTCTTTGTTGTGTCGAAATAATAGGTGATCTTATTTTGACACGTGCTTGCTTGTATTTTATTTAAGGTTTTAGTTTTTTAAAGTTTTTAAGTTATTTAGGTTTTTTTATTTACATGTTTAATTATTTATTTATTATATATTGTAAACCTAAGGTAAATTTGATTCTGTGAATGAAGTTTTTTTGCTATTTCACATCTACAGTTTAATAGGTTTTGGGAGTATTTTAAGTTTAGGTTTCAAATTTCTCATTCAGACATAATCTACATGTCTGGACTATTGTATTATTTCCCATTCAATTATTGGTGAGCGCCCGTTTTCTTTGAGCTCCTAATAATGGTTTGCTAGTGCTGTTATAATTCGGCGTTATTTGTTTTTAAATGTGCTGTTGCGGTCGTAATATCTTGTTTTAAATTCTAGGGAGTCCTACCCACGTGGTACTTCTTGTTATTCAGTCTTTTTTGGCAAATAGTATGGCTTTCTTCGATAAAAATAAACAATACTACAATGAACTTTTGCTCGATCTGTGTATAGAGATAACATTAGTGCTATCATATCTGGCTCTGATCGCGGTGAGGGTTAAAAAGATAATACAAGAACTAGCAATTTAATTTCATATAATAGACTCATGTATAAAAATACTAAAACAGAGTTGCTAGAATTATCAGTGGCAATAGACTTCTGTTTCAGTTAATCATCCACATGATACTCGTCAGACCAATGGTAATAAAAATATGAGACGTTCGTTCGGCCCTCCTTATAGACCACATATTTTTGTGATATTTCGAAAATCTTTCATAGTATTATTGAAAATAATAGGTAAATTCATAAATAAAAACACTGTAAAACTACCTTTTTTAATTCCAAAAATCTAGCTCAATACATCAGTAATGATGCCAATGCTCGCTTTAATAACACATTTATCAACGGATCTGAGTCAAATTGCAATTGTAGAAACGTTAACGATTGTCATCTGGGGCAGTGTAGTGTATAAATGTGACGTAATGGCTGGTAATAATATCCGTACTTATGTTGGATCCACTGAGGAAATTTCAAGGATAGATATAAAAAACATATATGCGCTTTTAGAAAACTAAGTTATGTCCTGATTCTGAGAAACCTCTAACATCACTGTCCAATATGTTAGGGAACTAGTTGGTAAGAAAACTCATTTAAAGTTGAAGTGGTCCATATTGGGTAAGGCAAATAAATATATAACTAACAAAAGGAAAAATGTAACTTGTTGACACTAGAATCATACAATATAATAACTTCTAGGGACAATTTGCTTAATATTAGCCAGGCTATTCTACACAATTGTGTACACAGACACAGGTTCATACTATCTTATTTCAGGCCTAAATAAAAGTTGTGCAATCAGGGCAAAATTAGGCTTAATTAAATATAAAGGCGATGTATTAAGTCTATAAACAGTACACAATAATGCAACGTCGTCTTCCAATTAGGTGTCTTAAATGATAAGTGTATCTAATATTAAAAAGTATTTCTGCAACTAGACTGTATTACATGGGAAAAAGTAGGGCATTACATAAATATTGTTATTTAAGTTTTTAAACAATTAATGAATAATAATTAGGAAATATACTAATTTGAGCATTTATAATTAATATAATAAGTTTTATTGAAATTTTTTCGCAATTATAGCAACAATATATAGGTATATTATACAACAGATGCATAAAATGGAATCAATATAGAGTGTTAGCCTTTCCTCATCAGTTTGTCATTATTATATAAAATAGTTTTCTTTGCTTTTAAACTAATTTCAATTAGTTAGCTCGAGAGGAGTCGATAACTTAATTTGGGGTGTTAATCTTCATAGTGAAGCATAATAGTTACATCATAAAACCATCATTTTTAAATGAATACGGAACAAAGAGACAGCGATAGTTGAGTTTCTTACATATGTGGTAATTGCTATCGAACTGGGTTTTGTATATTAGCGATTTTACTGGTAGCTAGATAAGTTTTTTTGGAGGGTAGAATTTCAGGAGTACGTATCATTGAAGATTTGGGGCCAGGTAAACTTGATCTTGTTGGTATTGGCGTACTTTACATTCTAATAGTGTTTGCTTTGGGGTTTTATAGGGGGATATGGGTATTTTGTAAGAGGGTAGTATAGTATTGTGCCTCAATATTAAACTAAATAATTATCATGAACAAGTTATATCAGGATTTATAGATTATAACTCTTTTGCAATCAGTAAATTAAAGTTGAGGATATATAACAATTTTTTTAGACGGGTTTCGTGCACCCTTTATAGTGAATCTAGTAAATCTATCAGGTTATATTGATATTAAATTACAGGGAAGGGCTTACACATTAATCAGGTTATTTTTGTATGTAATTCACTGCTATGAATGTAATGATGTACAAACATTTTAAGAGATAATTTTATAGTATTCGTAACATGTATATAACTACCTAGTAAATTAATTTATGGGAAAATTGTAAATTAGAATTTATTTTCATTGAACGGAAGTTACACTCTCCGGCAAGCGGTCGCACAAAATTTGACGACGTGACAAATATGCGATCCGAGGTTACCACAAAAATCCACGGACACAAAAACTAGACAATCACAGCCATATTTGGTACCAAGAAATTATCAACTTAAATCAACAGTGATTCAAAAAACAGCTATAAAGATCCGGAAAGGCCCAACAACATAAACATAAGAACACACAGAACACACTGTATACCTCACAAGCTTATCTAGGTCACCATTTTTGTCTGCTCTCATTTACTCTGCGAATTTGTTGGTAAATAATTTATAAACATTATTACTGAGTAGAGCTTTTTGTTTAACGTCTGCTACTTAAAATAGAGAAATAGACAAAATCGCTAACACTTACATAAACCTCTTGAACAGAGTCTTTTCAAATGAATTGAAAATCCCAATATTTACCGGGGAACTGTCTTGCTTGAGGCCATGGTTAGCTGCTCTTAAAAAGAAAGAGCGGGTCTACAAAATAACAGACGCAGAACTAGTAAACCTGACGTATGACTTTCGTCCGCCCACCACAAGTAAAACCTGCTCGATGAATACGCGGCACACTACGGCTATGTTATAAATACAGCCGACTCCTATAAAGCTTTAATTAAAATGCAGCACAATTGAGATGAGACACTCGCGAACTTAGCCAATAAGATGAACAAACTTGCTAAGTTGCTCACGTGGACGAATATATGAGGGAAAGTTAATCCGTGCAAGTGCACTTAACTGATTTTTTCATGAATTCTATAAATAATCCCTTAATTAATAAGGATGTAGCCAGATCCAATCCGGCAACATTCTCGGAGGCGTTGTCTGTTGCGAGATAAAGCGAAAAGCTTTACGAGCGAATCCGAAGTGGCCAAAAATGGGAAGAGGCTACCTGAAATGATAGCTTATTAAACGGCGTCTCCTGACAGCAGGGACCTAAGGGGGCATCGGATACATTTAGGGTACCTAAAACTGAATTCTAAAGCGGGAAATGGTCGGTGAAAGGCCACCATTATTACTACAGCTGTAGCAAAGCAACTAACGCTGTAACGAGTAAGTTTTGGGGTTACACTTTGACGAAATATAAGATACCCTAGAGATGCCAGTTTAGCAATAAGAGGCTAGAACGGGACTGACCATGGTCACTTGAGGGAGAGGTAAAAACTATGAGACTGTGACAATAAAGAGGAACATTCACCATCAGAAAAAAAATGAAGTGGTTCGCATGTCGTGTATGCAGATTAAAAAAGGGCTTCTTTTTTAAATGTAGTTGCAGTGCCTGCTACGTGGAAAATACAACGTTGGGATTCGATTGTAGAGTCAAACAACACATGTCTAGTAAACTTAAGAATCGACCCTTCCATTCAATGCATGATCTAAATAACACATACGGGTCTTCAATTGCTTAAAAACCCGCCGTGCGCTGGGAATTTCTGCATTGACTTCTTTACCATACTAAGTCATGCCCACTCACTATAGCATCTAAAAATATTATGAACGATCCACATTAGTCTAAACCGTTCCATTCTTTTGTAAACAAATTGAGTGTCTATTAAGATTAGATGTGATCAGTCTCTAAGATACATCTCCCATAATGCATAAATCATGACACTGTTTTATTTTAAATATATACAGGATTTTTGTATCTATTCCCTGTATTCGCCATGTTTTTTTTAAATCCCTCGATACAGGCTTTGTTGAAGGAGGGCGAAACCGGTCGGCTGACTTTTTATTACTTCTTAACTTTAATCATGAACGAGAAAACTCGTATTCCCTTCATGCTTGCGATAATAAAATGTTGCACTATACCCCTAAAATCATAATATATATATATATATATATATATATATATATATATATCGCTGTAAAAGATAAACTCCTAAACTAGTGAACCAATAAGTACGACTTTTGGAATATGAATTCTCAGCAACACATGAGGAACATGGACGCACGATTTGGTTTGTAAACTGTATTATTTAGGGTGCTGTGCTCACCCAAACTTGCACACTTCCTCAAAATCTTTAGATAAGTTAACTAAAAGAAATGTAATAGAAAAATAATTGCTCTACATCAAATTTTGAGCTATATTAAGCAATACCTTTTTAAAAGGATCGGTATGCGCACATGAGCGTCAATAATATTTACATGCTAGGTGAAATCTTAAACTATTGAACGTATTATTATGAATTATGGCATATGTCTTCTAGGTCACATGGTGAGTAACGTGAGCACAATCATTTTTGTTGTAAACTGTAGAGGGGTGCCGGCGAAATCGTATCATACCCACAAAGAAAAAAGGGAACATTAAAATTCAAAGCTAATGCTGTATTTATTGCTGATACCTATCCTGGGACGGGTATTCTACTAGTTAAATATAATAATAGATTTCTGTTAATATTAATGATTTAAGGTTTTTCTTAATTTTCCTGTTAATATTAAGACTTCAAGTTTGACTACGTTTTTATGCTTTAAACATAATACTGTTTTTCTTTCATAACAACAAAAACAGCGATGGTCATTAATTAATCTCTTTGTCACTCCATTTTACGTACGTTTGTTATTGCGCTCACTATAATAGGTTAGATTTGTTTATTTGAACTTCTATAATTATCTTATGGCCAATTTCATTCGCCGAGGTGTTATAACGTTTCTTACGTCTATACGTAATTTAAGCACGTTAGTATATGCAAAGACTATAACAAAACTCACACATATGTTTTGTATATTCTAGATTTTCGAACATTTATAATTCCTTTCTAGCCCAATTTTTATCTTTTAATAAAGAAATTTAAACTTAGTTTGTTATACGTATCCATAAAATAAGATGTAATTTATGTTATATTCAGACACGTTATAATGTCCCGGATACGAGAGTAACTTAGATCGGAGACCCTTACACATGATCCTCAGCCCTACCCAGAGCCCATCAGTTCGTAATTTATGGTTGGAAACCCATTACTTTTTCTTTGGGAGGGGGTCTTCTGATTACCCTACTTCACACCCTTATCCTGGTAGGGGCAATTACATTTTTTTTTAAATTGCCATCGGTGTTAAAATAACATACAAGATAAGAACGGTAGTCCAAATAAATCAAATAATACCAGGTCGTTTTCAAGATTAATGTTACTAAATTCTTGTCGAACCATCCTCTTAAATGATAAATCTCTGCCCATTTTACCCATCGTCTCGAATCTTCTCAAGATGTTGCTTCATCATCCCACTGACACATTCATTATCCCTTATATTCGAGTGACCTTTGCACTTTGATAACCAGTGACTCATTAGTATAAAAAACTAAAACAGTATTTTTTATTTATTGGTCGACAGGTTTTACATGTCAACAATTGTTGTAATCGTATATCTTTTATATACGATTTGTTTGGAGATACTCTGTTTTGTAGGCGTATATTTTGCAAATGGAAACTTTAATTTAATCAGCAATTTTTACCGTGGTAACTAATGTTGACTCCACACTTCCCGATAATCCCAAAGTGTTGCCTTACCACTGTGTGCAGTTTTTTTGTCATACTCAGAACGAATGAATTTATGGAGCCAGGGACAGTGTAAGATAGAAAGTTATAGTTGGCAACCAAGAAAATCCTCCCCGACAGTATGGCGTCCAGATAATTAGTTGTTAGCTTTTGGGTGGTCCGATAGCGATAAGCTTAAAAAAAACAATGGCAAGTTTAGGTAATTAGCTGGGTGTAACTGAGAGAAAGACCGGATATTTAGAGTAAATATATTTGGTGGACTGGCTGTCAAGATTTTAGATCGGCTCGGAAAGTGCAGCAAGTAAGAGGGTTTTAGACGAGCAGACAATTTCGGAAGGTCATACGACGGCGTTAGTATAAGCTAAAATTCTGAACTTGAAATATGGGAATTTAACCCAAATGTGGATTTTAGCGGCGGCACCCCAACGACACACAAACACTCGTGTTCAACAAGCCATTTGCACAACGTATACATCTGTGTTTGTAATTTTATTACGTGTGTCTGCGTTGCATTTTACTTTTTATACAAATTGTAGACCAGTGTTGGCGCCCTCAACGATCGTCTGTGCCAGAGTTGACACGGCCAGACGACAACGAAACCCACGGCACATACATTTTGGGGGGTCGACGGTCGTCTAGAGGTGGCATGGTTATGCACTATTTTTGCTTGATGTAAATAGACAGGTATCACTAATTGTCTTATAAACCAATAGGATATCTGGATCGTGATAATTCTGTGAGCTATTTTTCTAAGCGCCCACGTATAATGTGTCCCGCTGGGCAGTTAAAAGAATGGTATAAAGCGGACGTCTGTTTCTGGGCCTTTCAGCTGAACAGTAGTTTGTTAAAATTGTATATTCGCGTTTCTAATTTCTTTTTAAGCCATGCCAACATAAATGGTATGTTCGGTTAACCTCCAATGTCGTCTACATTTTCATCTATTAATCGGATCAAAATTTTAGCTGTTTCGAACATGGTGTCAGATTGACCGTCGATCACAACTACAACTTTAACTATTATGCAAATTGATACCAAATAACCTCGTCTTCATTAATCATTATGAGATAAATATTGTCTCTATCATTGTTGTAGTAGTTATAATAGTAGTGGTGTTTTACACGGATAACACACTTGGCATCTGTAAAATTTGATAGTATCATACCTAATAGCTTTGGAACCTATAAGTGTGCATTATTATATCACTCAATCGGATTTCTCAAACGAGTTAGCAACAGGGCAATTACATGGAGTTTAAGTGACAAAAGCTCTTCCAAAGTGTCAGCATTTTCCGTTAACGTTGTAAATCATTGGCTGTTCTGGTAAGAGCCGTTTACCACTCATTTTTTACTTAAAGCGGTCGTTGTTTTCCTCTTGAACCTGCGTCGTATTATTATTATTATTATTAATAATATTATTATTATCAGACGTATTATTATTATTATTATTATTATTAGTAGTAGTAGTAGTAGTAGTAGTAGTAGTAGTAGTAGTAGTAGTAGTAGTAGTAGTCACAGCAGCTTTCCAATTCTAAGATTGTTAATATCAAGTTCGCTTTAGGTGATCGTTTTCCGTTAAATTTATATAAGAAAGTGATCCCCTACCTTAATTCAAATAAGTAAAGTAGGAAACACAAGCGGGGGAAGAATCAAACAAACATTCGCCAACAGGTCATTTAGGAAAACAGATGTGACGTTTGTCTCAAGGAGCTGGCATTAAGGTCAATACATATCCGCAATAGTTTCGTTAAAAATTCAAAAGTTCGAAAACACAATAAGTAAGTATAAAACACTATATATATATATATATATATATATATATATATATATATATATATATATACGCGCTGGAGCCATGCTTTGCCCCATTTAGCTTTGTATGTAAGATGTGTTCCTGTGTTTAAGACTATAAATACTGTGAATATTGAGGACCATATATTAGGGTAAGTTCATTTTTATGATAATAATAATAATTTTTTTATAATTATTATTATAATTATTATTATTGTCATTATTATTACAATTATTATATTATGAATATCATTACGATTGGCACGATTGTCCTCTATATCATTACTACTCCAATTATTATTATTATTATAATTATTATTATTATTATTATTATTATTATTATTATTATTATTATTATTATTATTATTAAGATTACGTTTATTGATGTTATTAATATCTAATATAGCTATGTCTTTACTGTCATTGTAATTACCTTTGGTCTTGTCATCGTTTATAACTAACACTTAACCCCTTGTCTCCATTATTATTATAATATAGGTGGTAATTACTATTACAATTATTGTCATTACCATTTTATTTTGGTGGCTAATAACTAGTTAAAATATACTAAATTAAATCCTCCCTTCTATAATATTAACGAATTTGGTCGGTTTTAGTAAATACTTCAAAACAACCGCAAATGTGCCTATTACCAATTTCGTAAGTACATTTAGTCATACACAAAGGGTTTATATCTATGTGCGTGTGGATGTGTGTGTGTAACTGTAACGAGCGAATATCGCCACAACTAGGTATCCTATTCACCGTGAAAGGTAGTATTCTATAACCTTAGTAGAAAAACATATTTAGAAATATGAATCATCTAACCTAAACGCCTCAAGCCCTAAAATTTCCCAACCTATGACCTGGTTTAACAAGTCTGATCAGTCTGCCTACGACACTGTGTGTAGTGAACATATTACCCCCTTAGATTTAAAGTTCAACTGTCCATATTTAATTCTCAGCCCCGAGATAGTTCCCTCTGCCACCAGCTCGAGGCACACTCCTTTTATTACTTAGAGAGAGCTATTCTGTTTATGTCCACGATAATTTCTACTCTTGAATAATAAGATGTTGCTACCACTCAAACATTTCTAACTTACCAGATTATATAAAAGACATTTATAAAAGGATTAAACAGTTGAAGGGACTAGAGCCTTTGAGATATGAATACAAACTTTCCTGATACAATGTAGGTTATGAAAAATATTTTTATCTCCTCTGGTCGCATCTGACCTCCTTCCTATTATCCTGAAATATACTCGCCTATCGAAACTCAGATTATAATGCTTCTATTTTTCTCCAAATACGACTTTAGCGGCCAGACTCTGATTGAAATATTTCCTACAATACTCCGCCCTCCTACCTCAAATGTCATTCTGTTTTGGGATTTTGCTTTGAATGCGGCGTTAGCCTAAGCACATAATTAGAAACAAACATTATAAATTTCCTGTAAGGCTGCTTCCCTTTTCCTTACGCA
This sequence comes from Sepiola atlantica, assembly GCA_963556195.1. Classification (NCBI taxonomy): domain Eukaryota; kingdom Metazoa; phylum Mollusca; class Cephalopoda; order Sepiida; family Sepiolidae; genus Sepiola; species Sepiola atlantica. Next base: position 13,705,153 of record OY744539.1, read on the forward strand.
TCAGTATAATTACTATGAATTTTTCCCATCCTCTTATCATATATATTTTTACACTTCTATGTCCAGTGTTGTTGTTCTATTCTTTGCTATATTTTTGTAATACTACACTCTCTATTTCCTTATAATTCCTGTTATCCCCCATAGGAGCTTTATCATGATGTTTTCCTCCCCCTAAATTGTCTTTGTCCTTATCTTCCTCTATAATCTCCCTCCTACTCTCTTACTCTCCACATCCTCTTTCAAGATATTTTGTTTAAAAAGATCTGCAAAGAGACCTTTAATCCTCTTCAACTTTTATTTTCTTGTTATGTTTTTATTTCTATTTTAATTTTATTTTTATTTTTATTTTAATTTCATTTTTTAATTCTATTTTTAATCTTAATTCTATTTCTAACTTTAATTTTAATTTTTATCAATAATTTTTATTTTTATATTATTTTATCTCTTTATTTTAATTTTTTACTTTTTCATTTTATTTTTTAAATTTTATTTTATTTTGTTTTATCTTATTTGATTCTCATAATTTCTTTTAAAAAGGAAAGATCTTTGGAAAATGTTGTGTTATATTTTTTCTATGTACCAGTGATCTGTTTATAAATATCATTGTGTTTTTTCCTCACTTATGCTTCCAGCATATCAACCTAATATTCTTTCTGTCAGCGGATGTTTCTCTAGAACAAAGGTTTTTAAATAATTGTGTGTAAGACGTGTTGCTATAGGCATTGACGAAGACGTTTTGGACCAACTTCATAAAATTATAAAATAAAATAAAGTATTTCCAAACTGTTTCGGAAACGATCGTACGCCATAATGGACTTGATGTTGTAATTCTTGGAACAGTAAAAGTAATGTTTTGATTCATTAAATGTATATATATATATATATATATTAATATATATATATATATGTGTATATATATATATGTGTATATATATATATGTATATATATATATGTGTATATATATATATTTATATAAATATATATATATATATATATATATATATATATATATATATATATGTGTGTATATATATATATTTATATAAATATATATATATATATATATATATATATTTATATAAATATATATATATATATATATATATATTTATATAAATATATATATATATATATATATATTTATATAAATATATATATATATATATATATATATATTTATATAAATATATATATATATATATATATATATATATATATATATATATATATATATATATATATATAAGCAGGACCCGTGTCGAGATTGTGGTCGCGGAAAATAGAAAAGCATGATTGAAGTTTAAATAAGTATTAGTTTTTTCGTAATAAACACATGTGAGCTTTTTCCGTTAAAGAGGGTAGATGTAATGTCTGCTAGTGTTCTGCGATTATAGTCACATGTTCTGTTCTCGGTCCGTGATAGAGAACCCCTGTACACTTATCCTTCTAGACGGGGACAATATTTATTTTGTGCTATGATAAATGTTCCATTGTTTGTATAAAACGCAAACGAACAAATTGCGTTTAATTCGCCTAAAAAATCCTTTTAGACCGAAGCATCGTTCATTACATTACAAGGTATTAATTTGTTTAAGTGATTTCACAGTTTAAAATCTGAAATTTATTTTTTGTTTTTCAATTCCTTTGTAGTGGCTATTTTTTCTATGCTGCTTGTGTGTTGACCTGCACTGTTTTGTTCTCGGGCTATCAATTCTAAATAGTAACCCATCCCATTTTGATAAGCAGACTGATATTAATACTAGTGTAACGAAATAATGTTAAAATTTACTTAATAATGCCGTGAAAATCGAATGTTAAATCATTACTTTAATCGCCTGCGAGTATTGTGTTGTTTGATTTTAAAAATACTCTTTGACGGAATATTGACGTGCGACACTTTGTGCGATTTTAAATAAATCCGAATAAAGAAAAGTATGAAAAACAGGGTAAGGGATGTGTTCGCTAAATGAAAACAAAACAAACTTTTTATCAAATTAGAAGAACATTTCTAATAGCTCTCTTCGAACGAAATTGTAACCTACATATTAATATACCTTTATTTCTCGAATACAATCATAACGACTGGAATGAGGAAAATGAATTGAGGGAGCATCCGTTATGTATATGAATGATTGACCATGGTTTTCAGATAAAGAAAGTATTTGCAAAACATATCATTTTTGTGTAAAGGTAAATATTGTACTTGCAATAGATATTGCTGTAAATGAAGGCGTTTTACTGAATGAAGCAATAGGAGATGTCATGTTTTAATTTCCAATTTGTGTTTGATGTTCAGAAGTTCTATTCGATTATTCCAGGACAGAATTGTAAACAGCCAATCAAAGCTCCGTAAATGTAAAAGGATACGCTAAAATGGGCGATCTGCATTTAGTCAGTGAAGTTATAATGGGTGAAAGACAATATTACTGAATTAAAAAATGAAACAATGAGGAAAGGAGCTGGAAAATTATCCTATCAAGAGTTCTGATATTAGGTGATAGTAGTGGTAGTATATGTTTGCGTGTGAGTAAAAGTTACTCCGACTTCCTGTATATATGACTGTTGTGGTTGCAAGGTTGAACAATAATTAGTGAGGAATACAATGAAGACGCAAACAACAAGGAGAATGCAATAATAAGTGTATTAAAGAAAAGGTATAGTTACAGTATGTACAAATGAAGGTGTCGAGTCAGAGAGTCTTGGTGGGAGGACATGTACGCTCTTCGGCGTCACTTCCGGTGGCATTTAGGTAACACACACTAAGGCCAACCTAGGCTTGCCATTTATAGTGTAACGTTATTCGTATATGCAAATGAGTGGTTGCCACCACAACAATGACGTGTTTGAGAGAGTCAGGTATACAAGACTTAATGTAGGAACTTATAAAATCGAATGAAATTGACTGTTAATTAGCGAAAACACGCCTCAATTATTGACATAAAGCATTACCATATTGGAATTCTATATAGCGCTTAGTGTTTAAAATTTTACAGTAACTGAAGTTGCAGGAGAAATATCGAGTTGACTTTATTAATATAGAGATGTATAGCTGATTAGGATTAGAGTTATCATTGAGTTAAATATATGTGTGTTAGTGCTATATCAATGTAGATTTAAAAAAATGATTCAGGTGTCATCTTTTAAACTTTATAATAAAGACCAATGTATATTTATTTGTCTGTAAATAGACATAAATCAGCTGCGTGACACAAAAGTTAGCGGATAAAATAACGTGCATTTCTCTAGCCCTTGGACGAAAGAATTTCGAGTTGTAAGCGGATCGAGAAAGTAAGTAGCAAGTCAGACAACCCCCGATACCTGAAATCAAATTCGGTAAAAAATTCCCACCTTAAATTCAATATATACTGTTGATTTTGTTTAAGTCACCGGGAATTATGGTAATCTCTAAATAAATAATTGCAAAAATATTTTTTATTTATCACTTCTATATTATCATCAAAACGGATTACTGTTATTTAAATGTATAATACAACATAATATTTTGAAATGCTCTATGTATAGTATAGATCAAAGATGTAAAGATAAGTTTTTGAATGCCGAATTTGCATAATTATTTTTTAAACAGTTCACAGTAAATTTATGTTAGGTGTTATTAATTTGTACTTTTATTGTACTATTTTTATTAATATTTATATTTATTTATATAAATAAATGCGAAAGTTTTAGTCTCGTATTTACGGGAAACTTATAAATGGATTATTTATCATTTAAAATCTTAGTTTCCAGTATGTAAAGCAGCGAACTTTGCTAAGAGATAGCGATATGGCAAAGCCAGCTAGTAATTTATATATGAAGAATTAAATTACTGACGTAATTCTATGATTTCATATAAATATTAGTGCGAACACTTACGAGACATATTTCTTTCATCTATATTTAGAATTTCATCTCTTGTCTCAGTCTTTCTTCTGTTTTTTTTGTTCTTTATCTGTGTCTATGATTGTTGAATTGCAAGTGTTGTATACGCAATACGCGTTTGAAATTTGAATTTTATTTGCCAATTTTCGTTCAGTGTTGAAAATAACGGAAACATTTTAAAAGCCTCGGCTGAGCGTCGAAATTACTAAAATGTCACGTTTTGTGAGAAACATTCAGTCAACAGGTAATGATCTGTTAACAGAGCGCCTTTTTAATGCCTCAAAATACAAGAGACTAATCACGCAGAACACCGGCAGTTTTCCAGCATAGATGAGCCTCTCGAAAACATTGCCTTTTCCTGCAGCGAATCTCGTTAGCCGTCGTCCGAACCAACGCCATCAAGCCATACTGACAATGACAATCTTTTATTTTCAATGTATTTGTTCATTGTATCTTCTTAGCCTTGTTTTTCGTTTGTTATGCATTGAGGTTGAAAACAATGGTACACAAATAGCTGGCGTTTAGACATGAAACCTGGTTCTAAAAAAGTGTGGAGGTTTCTATTTCCTTTTTACGCTATGTGTGTTCGCTTTTGGTCAGAACAATTCTCGTTGCGTTGCGGAAGACGAATTATTTCGGTGGCCGTGCGTTATTCTAATTAGAAATAGCGTTATTCATTAGAACTATTTTTACATTCCGTTAATTCACGAGACCTCGTTACCACGCCGACTGACGTGACATCATTTCTAGGACATCGTCTCGCATATTGACGAAATGAATCACGTTTTCAGAAAGAAAAAAATCTCGCTCGCACGTGTCAAGGCGTCACCATAATAATACTCGCTGTGTATCTATCCATGCATCACTTATTATACTAAAGCTGCGGTAATAAACGTTTATTTCCCCATGTCGTTTTCCTATATATTTTAATCCCACAAAATACATGCTCAAATGTTCTTCAGATATGGGATTGAGTTATCTTTGATACACACTTCCACTTTAATTGTTCGAAATAGTCACAATTTTCAATTACTTCGCCAAATGACTCTTTGCATTTTTCGTCATCAGCTAAATGTTGTCTTCGTTCAGATACTACACCGCATCTTTTCAGTCCTCGTTGAGCGAAGGAGAAATATTTATTTTTGTTTCAATCTAAAGTGCCTTTTTTCGGGGAGTGTGATTTTCCCTACATTAAAAAGCGACCTTACGCCAACTTTGCTCTCGTGGGGAGGCAAGTAAATCGGGAGTTACAAAGTACTATATCTCTTACTAAGTACCTAAATATCGCCTTTACCCTGGGTGTATGTTGGTTTAGCCATGTTCCTATTTTATACGTTATATATCATTCTCATTTCCGTCACGTTCTCTCTCTCTCACCCTCTCTCATATTCATAAACACGCCAAGTTAAAAAAAAGGAAATAAGTAAAAAAGATTGGAATAGTCCATTATATATATATATATATATATATATATATATATATATATATATATAGCTTGAAAAGTCACACATTGCTGAAATGGCAATAATAAGGAGAATTTTTTTTTAATTTTTGAAAACCCGGACAACGCAGATTATTTGTTTTTTTTAAATAAATTATTTATTTACTTTAAAAACTGTTCTTTTTTTAAACTTGAGTACTTTCGGTAATAAATACCTTATCCACGTAACCGCGTGCTACACATAAAGCCATATCAACATCGGTCGTCGATAACATCAAGACGAATTTCAACTTGACTGCGATAGATATGTCTCAGTCAGGGAGAAAAAAGAAGAGAAAAATGTGCTTATACTTCTTGCAAGGGTATTTATTACCGAAAGTACTCAAGTTAAAAAAAAAGAAAAGTGTTTAAAGTAAATAAATAATCTGCGTTGTCCGGTTTTAAAAATATTTTTTTAAACTATTCTCCTTATATATATATATATATATATATATATATATAGATAGATTTAGATTTTTCACTTATAAAATAGATCATTCAGTGAAGACCGGGGTTGTTCCAATAAAAAACAAGCTCGATGATACTCGATTACAGAGTACAGAGCATTTATATGTGATTTTATGAAGGCTTACCAAAGCATTCCTTTCAAGACACCAATGATCACCATTAAAGATATTTTTTCTTACAAATACTATTTATTCAAATTAAATGTTTTTTCCTACACGTGTTTCACTACCAAGCAGTTACTTGCTTGGCAGATCATCAGGGAAATTAAATGTCTGGAATACTGGTTTCAACTGCCGACAAAACACAATGTGGCGTTGTAATAGTTGAGGTCACTTAAGAAAAGAAGAGGAAAAAAAATAAAAATAAAAATAAAAGTCACACTTAAAAAGCAAGGAAGAACAACGATAAGAAAAGAAAGTCCTAGAAAAGTCTTAGAAAAGTAGCTTGTGCATTATTTCTTCCACCAAGCCAACAAGCAATATATATATATATATATATATATATATATATATATATATATATATATATATATATATATATACATATATATATATATATATATATATATATATATACACATATATATACTTTCTATAATTCTGAAGGTAAAAATAAAATAGTGTAAAGCGCCGCCTTTGATGTTGGTTAACTCCTGGCGCGTGTCAAGCAATTCCACTGCAAAGTTAATACTGTCGTGGCAAACTATTTTATGGAAAAGTGGTTGATCTAGGTATTATTGTTTCTCTTTAATTGTTCATCCATTGTTCTTTTATACTACTGTGTTGGGGTTCGGCTTAGAGTTATTTTGTGATCGTCAACAAAATTCGTTTTTTGAATAGAAGCAACAGAAACACAAAAAGGCAAATAATAAAATAGATCCCACCAACAAACTCAAACTTAACTTACTTTCTATCAAAAAAATATTACTGTACACCTAAATTTACGGAAAGTTATCCAGTAGATGTTTAAAAATTAAAAAAATAATTTATTAATATGAACGTGTTTTTTTTTCTCGTTTGATGCCATTTTAAATTTCTATTTATGAAGAGGATGTTAAACCGTGACGAAATTCATAATTACGACGATAATGGCGGTGAAATTCCGGCTACAGATAAAAGTAGAATTTCGTAAATAAAAACAAAACTACTGGATTAATTTCCGTAAATTTTGATGAACGGTATATTTCCATCATAAGTAAGTAGTTCATATTTTTTTTGTAATTTTTTAAAATATCAATTTTTCATAGGGGTGTAACAATGGAAAAGCACCCAAAGAGTTATTCCTGAAAATTGGTAATTATTGAAGAGAAACAAGAACTGCCTTCGCTTTTCTACCAAGCATAAGAACAACAAGAGACTTACTTGAACAAAGAAACCGAAGAAAACAATGAAATTCAATAAAAATGTATTTTTAAGACAAATTTCTTTTCTTTTAGCTTCCTTGCTGCGTTCGTGTGAAATTATATATATATTTTATTTGTAAAAAGATTTTCAAACGGTGTTTCTTTTCTTTTTTTAAGCTCAGGTTAAATATTTTCAAATCTTTCGACAATTCACTTTTAAAGAGTCTGCTTTTCGTTTTTATTTTTAACCTTCTTTAGGTAAGACGTTTCTGGGGTTTTCTTACACCGAAAATTCATCAAAAATACTCGGATTTTTTTTAATATCCTTTTCCTTCTTTTTTAATCTTCTCAAGATCAAATGTTCATAGGATTTTCTTACCCCAAAATTTATTAAAAACATCGGAATTCTTTATGAGGCTTTCTTGCACTTATTCATTTTAACGGGATAAACATATTTACGTCGCTTTTCGACGGAGTCCAAGGACAAACGTTTTTCTTAAAGGGTTATATGAACAGAATGCTTTTCTAAAACATCTTAAATTAAGTGTCGCAAGAACAATGTTTCTCTAAAGAGAATTGTCTGAAAATTAAATTAAATAGATGGGCAAAAATTGCTAGAGCTGAGGACTATCTCTCTCAGTCAATCAGGTCACGGTATTTTTCTGTCTTCCAGGACTGCTTAACGCCCCCTACAGTTTGTTAAAACGGTCAGACGTGATGCTGCTGCTGGTGATGTTAATGTTCATGTTGATGTTGATGATGATGTTGATGTTGATGTTGATGATGATGTTGATGATGATGATGATGATGATGATGATGATGATGATGATGATGATGATGATGAATGTGGTGGTGGTGGTGGTTGTGGTTGAGGGAGGAGTAGCTAACCCGAAAAATAACAGTAGAAATCCTCCGACACTCCTATTAGCCCCCAAATAAAAATGTCCAAAATGTGTATCAAGTCGTGACGATTTATTTGAGTTAATTTCAAGGTTTATCGAAATAGAACGCATTTATCCATTTTTTTTAACGTTTGAGTGCGGTTTCATTTGATTTGTATAATATTCACAAACGAATCGAGTAAAAAAAAAAGAAAACGAAATAAAATGGAGAAAAAAAATGTTCATTCCACTTTACGCTATGCGCACGAATACCCCCCCCCCAACTAATGATTGAACGGGTGTAAGATGTTATATTTTTGTAGATTCTTGTGTATCGTTGTCATCATCCGTTGTTTCGATTCAACAATATTGTAATTTCAAACACTGCTCTACTGTTAAGACTATAAATCTTAAAGGGGCATATACTATGCACATGTTAAATTACTTATTAAAGTGGTGTAGCCATATATATATATATATATATATATATATATATATATATATATATATATATATATATTGAATATTAACGTGTTTTTTGTATTAAATATTAAGGTGTTTATATATATATATGTATATATATACATATATATATATAGATATATATATATATACATATATATATATACATACATATATATATATATACATACATACATATATATATACATACATACATACATATATATATATACATACATATATATATATATACATACATACATACATATATATATACATACATATATATATATATACATACATATATATATATATATATATATATATATATATATATATATATATATATATATATATATATATATATATATATATATATATAGCGATACTAGCAGGGTTATCGCCGTTGTTGGCGTTAGAGCGTTGGATTACATCGTACGTAACATCATATTGAGAGATTACAAGCTTGATGTTGTCAACAAGATATCTTACCAAATGACATGTTATATTTTAAATCTCGTAAACTATTTATAAATAAATACATTTCACTGTGTAACCTGTTAGAAAAGTAGCATTAGTTCTTTAAAGAACACCTAGAGACGCAGAACTACTTCCATTTCGTTCACATATACATTATATAATACACCTATATTAAAGGTACACTCTTTAGTATGGCTTCGGTTCATGGACAGACATGAATACAGAAAAATAGAGGCTCTTTTTTCATATATAACTATATATATATATAGTGAGAGATAGTAAGAGTGATAGGGAGAGATGCAGACAGAGAGGCGTTAAGTACATGATATACGAAAATGCCTCATCTACATTTTGTTATATAAAAGAGAAGGAGAATATATACTTTGAATTCATAAAATTTCATTTTTATAAAGTCCGGGGACATAATCGATACCGCACACTCGATATTTTCAGTATGATATTTTCCGAACTAAGCAATTCAGATAGTTGTTAAGTCGACGTTTAAAATACCCATATAAGAAAAATCGAATGTACTTATTTGAAGTGTTAAAGGGGGGGGGGGTATGTCACTATGGCTGACTTAGAGGTTGGAGTACGTAGATATTCGGCACATCAAGGGATCGTAGAGATTCGAGACCACTTACATTGTCTTCCTATGATACTTTTATATATGTGATATAAATTTCACCAAAATAGGATATAGTTGAAGATTAAAACAAGTGTTCGACCCCCATACTTCTATTAGGTTAACAGGGCATGTAGAGATTTTTCATCACTTCCATTGTCTTTCCTCAGAAAAAGTTATAAGTATGATTAAGATTTGATAAAAATTACATATATTTGAATTTTTAAGAGGTGTATACCATCGTAGAGTGTTACTTAGAGATTTTGAGACACTTCCATTGTCTTCCCCGCAACATTTTACAAAAGAATACACTTTTATATTTTATGTAGATTTCTAACATTTATTTCCATAGGGAACACACAACATAATCCACATACACATATACACACATATAGTGACTTATATATATAGTCTAAAGAAGCTTTGAGTCATTTTAACAAAAAAAAAGTAAAATGCAGTTTTAATTCCCAGAGAAACTAACAAAATCCAAGATATTGCAGACTTAACATATATATATATATATATATATATATATATATATATATATATATATATATATATATATAGCATATAGAAAATAGAGAATATATACATATATCTTTATGAACAGAGATAGAGCCATAAAGAGACAGTAGAGAGAGAGAAAAAGGGAGAGGAGGACGAACAGACAGACATTCGAAGCGGCGTTACGTGCGAAATAAACAAAAATTCTTCACTTACATGTAATTCTATTAAAAAAGAAGAAATGTATTCTTTGATTTCACATTTGTATTATTATAGTAGAATCGAAACCGCACACTCGATGTGTTTAGTCTGATACTGTCCTTTCTGAGGAATTTTAACATTTGTTACGTTATCTTTGGAATAACACTGATAAGTAAATTCCTATTTTATGTGCAGAATGATAGAAAATGGTCTTAGCTTGCTTAGTAAAACATCTAGAGAGCTAGGACTACTTCCATTATGTTCTTAAGAAAATTCTACATGTTCAAAATCCTTCATATTTTAAGTACATCCTCTAGTTTGTCTTTCTATAAACAAACAATCAAACACACATACGCTCTCTATTGTTATATAGAAGATAAAGAAGAAATACATAGAGCTTGATATATAAAGAGCGATGAGGAGAGAAAGAAAGAAACGTTACGTTCAAAATATACAATAATTATTCACTTATGTTTAATTGTATTAAAAAAATAAGACGTATGTATTCTTTGATTTCATTATTTTTCAAAACTCATGGGGTAGAATAAAAACCGCGCACTATATGTTGTCCGTTTAATATTTTCTTAACTAAGTAATTAAGGCATTTGTTAAATCGACTTTTTAAATAACACTTCTAAGAAGAATCGAATGTACGTATTTGAAGTTTTAAGGGGATGGACGGTGTACCCATGGATAACTTAGAGGTGGGGACACTTACATATTAAGCACATTTTATATATAATATAAATTTCATCAAAATAAGATATATTTGAAGTTTTAAAAGGAGGGTAGATTAGGAGGGCACTTAGAAAGTTGACCAATTCCCATTGTCTTCCAAAGAACACTCTTATACATAAGATTTTAATTTCATAAAAATAGGATATATTTGAAGTTTTTACAGAGTTATCCTCCCACATGCGCGCTATCTAAGATTCGCAACGCTCTCATTGTTTCTCCGCTTAACTTTACATAAGAATACAGTTTTATATATTATGTAGATTCTCTAACATTTATTAATATAGGAAACACACAAACATCACACACATACACACAGACATTAAGTTATATATATATATATATATATATATATATATATATATATATATATATATATATATATAATAATGGTAATAATCCAGGTGAAAAATATCCACAGGGTGGTAATCCAGAGAATTATAACCGGGTTTATAAAAAGTGCTCAATATCAAAATAGAGCTTTATATATGGAGGTTCTCTCCAAATATGATCTGAGGTTAAGATCGGATTCTAACTCTGCCTGATGAGATCTCAGTTTATAGTATCTGTTGATCGATAACATCGACATGCCAGTGTCGCAGATTTTGTACATGTCTGTGTAAATAAAATTATCATACATATATATATATATATATATATATATATATATATAGAGAGAGAGAGAGAGATAGAGAGAGAGAGAGAGAGAGAGATTATATCAATATGTGTGTGTGTTCCCTATAGAAAGATTCGCAACGCTCTCATTGTTTTCCCCGCTTGACTTTACATAAGAATACAGTTTTATATATTATGTAGATTCTCTAACATTTATTAATATAGGAAACACACAAACATCACACACATACACACAGACATTAAGTTATATATATATATATATATATATATATATATATAGAGAGAGAGAGAGAGAGAGAGAGAGAGAGAGAGAGAGAGATTATATCAATATGTGTGTGTGTTCCCTATAGAAAGTTTGGAGAATCTACATGAAAACTATAAACGTATTCATATGTAGAATTTTCCAGGAAAGACAATGGAAGTGGTCCTGGATCTTTAACTGCCCTCTACTCTGAGAGAGATATAGGGGCAGAACCCCTCATACACTTCAAATATACTCTTTTTCATATGAAATTAAAAACTCGTATATAATATTTCCGTATTAAACAATGGAAAGAATCCCGAATTTCTATGCTCCCTTTAAGGATATGGTGGTAGGAGACTCCTTTAAAACTTCAAATATATCCTATTTTTATTAAATTTAAATCATATGCATACATTTATACAGGGAAGACATTGAAAGTGGTCCAGAACTTCTACGGCCTCCTCTAATGTTCCGAACCTTTAAGTGAGCTATGAGTGCAGAAGCCCCATTTAAAACTTCAAATATGTATATCTGATCTTAATGAAATTTAAATCATATGTTTAAGAGAGAAATTCAGAGAGTTTCCAAAATTGTATTTTATTTTCACCATATTAAAGGGGAGAAACGGGGAGCAGTAACAAGAAAAGTCTGAAATATGATGTTATGAGCATCGTGAAAAATGTTACTCATTACATCCCGAGCAACGTCGTGTCTTTTTGCTAGTATACAATAATAGTTATAAATACATACACGCACATGTTTTATCCTATTAGTCTTTATACTAAAGTACTCCATTTGTTTCTTATCGTATATTTTTAGGAAAATTCCGGAGAATCATACTCATTGGTTTAACCCTGTGCATTGATTCTTGTTCAACAATTAGTTTCTTACCTCGCAGGCACCATTTCGCTTGTAGAGAATAAAATTCGTGTCGGAGTCTCTGCGCAATGGTGGACACCTGAAGTAGAACCGTTTACTGTAAGCCACATTTCAGGCCTCCTTTTTGTAACTCAAATCCCATATTAGTAACATTCATTAGCCAGCAAATATGGACGCGTTCCCCGTGTCGTATATACAAAACAAGAAACGAAACCTATATGCGGATCATCATGTCAGCTAGTTCACTACGCACATCTCGTTTTAGTTGACTCGAGGGTATGAATTGTATATATCCAACCACGAATTATTGTATTTGGCTTCCTCAAATTAGCGGATGGTTGCTTTATACTCTCCAAAGGAATTATCATTTAACACGGAACGAAGTGCTAACAAAGTCAACTTACTTTTTTGAATAACTGCATTATGTTGTGTGAAATAAGATACACACATTATTTAAGTGTCCTACTTGTGTTTTTTAACATGTCGAGTCGAATATGGCCGCAAAATACATGAAAGGCCAATTAATCCTAAACTACTCATGGTACTGAAGTTAGCAACAGTTTTAATAATGTAAGATGTATTTGATAATATATTTAAACTCGATCAAAAACCGACAACATAAAACGGATTATTTTCAAGATTTCTTTAATATGTTCGACTGTAACATCATTGTTATGGTACCATCCCAAATTAGATACACAATGGAATCTATAATATAATAGTATATAATACTTTGACTGTAATCGCTGAACGGATTGAGTAGCAGAATCTACAAGTGACGACCTTGTATTACTGTAATATAACCTTGTATTACTGTAATATAACCGTATTCTACTTTTAAACAAATGCGTTTGTCCCATTCAAGAACATAACAATAATAGAAATACATATATTGTCAACAGCGATTGTTGGAAAATAGTTGGTCCATTCTACGACTAGAGATGCAATTGTCTACCTATATAAGAGCCATGTGCGCCCTAAGATGGAGTAATGTTGCAATTACTGGAGAGGTACCGCTCAGAATACTCTTGCTTCCTCTAACCCTAACCCTAACCCTATTTCCTACAACTTGCTCTTTTACAAAAACATATTCAATAAAAATAACTTTAACCTTTCCTACAGTTGCTGTGAAAACGTCGAAATGATAATCAAAGCCAACAATGCAAAATACTAAACGAGAATAGTAACGAAAATAGAGAAAATGTGCAGAAAAAGTTATAAATATGACAAAATGCAAATGATGAAATGAATAATAATATACTCGCAAGAAATAGTAATAAGTTCAACAATAATAGCAATCACAAAACTAGAAATAATCACTTTAATAATTAAGAGAAAAACTGTAATCGTAGAACTCGTGCCCTTTTTCGATTACGAAATACCTGCTTAACCGAAGGCATCCCTTACAAAGTCGCAATATGTAAAGATGTAAACCTAAATAAGAAAAATAATACATAGTCGAAAACCATCCCGAACTTAAAACTAGGTATAATAACCACTAAATCACCTTCAATAACAAAAAAACACCGGTTCAATACGTCACCAGCAAACCAATTCTGGGAATTCAAAGAAGGCAAACACTCACAAATAATCAAGTAGAAAATACTACAATCTGAAGTGTATACAGATATTTAGATGATCCGTTAAGATTATGTTTGAATGAGAAGCTAGAAATTAAAAAGATTGAAAGATCACCCACATTACTAAATTATATAATCGAAAAAGCAACTAAATGTAGAAATAGGATAAACTTTACTTTAAGATAACTATGTTTTTTGACTAAATTAATTAAAAAAAACTAAGCTAAATAAACGCAAAGTATCGAAAACTACGAAAAAATAGAAATATAAATTACTTTAGTTCCAAATGTTTAAAATAAGATCATCTATTTATTTTACACACATATAAATGAAATGTGCATAAAACGATCATGAAAAGGGGTGAGAAACAAAGGGCAGTTCGACCTTTGTTCCAGGGTAAAACGACCATTAGCCAGTGAAAAGAAAAGCCCAAGAGGGAGTAATAATAAGAACAAATTATATTAGTTAGTTTGCTAATAACTAATTTGATATAAAAGAAACCACAAACAATGAATTCGCGCATTTTGTGGGGATAAAACATGGACGCCTCTGTAGTTTGCATGCTATATATATATATATATATATATATATATATATATATATATATATATATATTTATTCATACTATACATATATATGTGTATTTTGAGTACCTGCTTGTTAATATATATATATATATATATGTACATCTGACTAAGTATCATATGTGTATATTTGTGTATATGTACAGGTATATGAGTGCGTGTGGGTTAAATTATTTAAATAGGTTGACCGGTCATATCATTTTCTTATGACATATATTTTGTCAAAAAATTACATTTAAATCTAAACGGTGACCCCGGGATTTGTATAACAACATTTCCTTGCCTCCGAGTAGTCCGTAAGTTCAGAAATTAAAAAAGTCGATCTAAAGTAAAATACTTTTTATATATTAGAACATGCATTATTCTGTGGGTGAGTCTCTTATATATATATATATATATATATATATATATATATATATATATATATATATATATATATATATATATATATATGCCTTGAAGAAAAAATTAGAATTTTAAAACACGAAAATAATAATATTTTAAATAAAAGAGATGAACTGATGGCAAAGTGCAGGCATAGACATAGATTTAAAATAACAAGCACACTATGAATAAATTCTCACTTGTAAATAAAACTTGTACAATTTCCGTCGCATCCTTAACTAACGTTTCATCAATCAATCGAGATTTAATCATGAACATCATGAGTTTTATTTCAACCGTAATCTCCGTACTATAATATATCACGCAATTTTCATGCCACGACCAATTTTATTTTTAAACATAAACACTCATAATGGTAATTTAAACATTCGCATTGTAATATAATCCCATAATCCTTATAATTATATTTACTTCCTTATCGACTACATTCGTTTTAATCAGGTTTTTTTCTACACTCTAAATAAGATTCATTTTTCGAAAAACAAGGAAGTTCGTTCTATTGTTAGATTTTGCTTTCGTCATTATAACGGTTTAATCGTGTAATCTACGTACTATAATTTACTACACAAATGCTATGTCGTAATCAATTTAATGTTTAAACGTAGACACTCGTAATGATACCCCAAACATTTGAACTGTAATCCAATCCTATAATTTCCAATAATTATATTTTAAACTCCTTTATCGACAAAATTGGCTTTAATCGTGTTCTATTTTTAATTTTCCTTTCAACATCTGAAATGAATAGCATTACCTTGAAAAAATAAGGAAATTTATTTTAAAATTTTGCGTCCTCCATCACCCCGCTTTCGTCTATAAATTTTTATTTTAATCGTAATTTACGTGCTGTAAGATACCATACATTTTTAATGTCGTAATCAATTTAATTTTAAAACGCAAACATCCGTAATGACAATCCAAACATTCGTATAGTAACATAATCAGTAATTCTCATGGAAATATCTCTAATTTTTTACCAACAACATTGGTTTTAATCGGGTTCTCTTTTAATTTTCTTTCCTACATAAATTATTTTCATTTTTAAAGCTTTCGCCACCACCCCATTTTTCTCTAAGTTAAATTTTCATAATAAATTTTAACCACTTATAATTACCCCCCCCCCACAATTCCCCCTTTATTATAACGACCAATCAGAAAATGTCTTTTTAATTTTTTAATTTTTTAACTTTTTATATTTTTATTATTTTCTTATTCGGTGTTATTTTTCTCGTCATTCATGTCTGAATCGTGGTTGAAGGTACACCTGAGGAGACCAAAATAAGGTCGAAATAGACTATTATGTGCACAACAGAAATGTGCATCTAATACATCATATCTTCAAATTTATATATATATATATATATATATATATATATATATATATATATATATATATATATATATATATTATATTTAAATTTAGAATTTTTTAATAAATTGTTACACCGGCCGTTCTTACACAGGAGAAACTACACCGGTTGTCACTATAAATAGTGCGAGTCACCAGAGACGCTGAAGACAAAGCACAGTCTTGTAACTGTCTAGCCAAGAGCTAGTCAGTTTCTTACTTTGTTAATACACTTGTTAAACCAACCCTCGACTTGACTTCCTTAATTTATTATTTACTGTGGAACAACTTCACAACATAAATATTCAAATATAAATTTTGTAACATTTAGTAATTATAAACATAAAGTAATTTCTTAATTCAGGAACATTTAGGTCAAACTGATAATGAATCATAACATATACAAACAGAGAATAGGATACGTATATGTTACTACCAAAATATAATTAGATCAGAGTTCTGTGTGAAAAAAACTATACAATGTTGATAATGAGTACTTATTGTAATGTTGCTTCTGCTCGCCTAATTTTTACTTGTTTTTGCTTTTTTCTTTGCTTTAAATAATTAGCACTGACAATAGCCACACCAGTGAAATAAATGCACAGCAGCATTTTACAAATATCTTAGTGTAAGCTAAAACAATTGTATGCTTAATAAAAAATACAAGTTTTATGAAATGACGTGTAACTGTCCTTTACAACATTGATATGGTATACAGATTATATTTTCTAACATAAGCCAGCGTTTCAAGCGTTTGCCCTTATCAGTACAGACATTATAATCTCAGACGGTGGCAAGGCTCGAACCCCTGCCACAGAATAAAACAAGACTCCGCAAACCAGCGTCATAACCATTAAGCCACAATACATTACCACATTAAATGGTGAAGTATATAAACAAAATGCAGTGCCCATATTACTGTTGCCTAGAATATTAATTCTCAAATTCATAATATATTCATGAGTTTATGAGATTACCATGTATACATATATATATATATATATGTATACTCATAAATGTACCTAAAGTTATATATATTAACTACCTTGGCTTCCCGACCTATATTCATAATTCTAACACTTAAAATAAATATTAAATATTGAATTTAATACATAACGGAAAATTAAATCATAAATAAATTTTATAAATAACAAAAAAACAACGAAATTAATAAAATCTAAACATTAATATTTAAGATTAACTAAATTAATTGATATTGACAATTTATTACATATCTTAACGATTGCATTTTCTGCGAGTCTTGTCTTTCTGTGAATCTCATGTTTTTTTTCTTTTGAATAGCAACGTCCACTCGGTATTCCTTAACTGACACAGCCGGTCCAATTTTTTATTTTTGTTTTTGTAAAAAGAGAGGTTTTTACTCTCGAATGATTAAAGTTTCTATCGTTCCGGACCTTTGAATATTAAGCAGTAAGCCTACTAATGTTACAATTTACTGCCTTTATAATTTAATTTTTGAAATATAAAGGAATTGATCTAAGATTTACTGTATCTTGTCATCTATTTTTGATCATTCCGTTTCCACTTTCCTGTTCTCAACATTGCATTACTCCTGCCTCGGAATTCTCACCTTCATATTTACTTCTTTAACAGCAATGCTTCAAGCAAACTTCCAGTTTCTTATATATATATATATATATATATATATATATATATATATATATATATATATATATATGTATATATATATATTATTTTAAACGGTTTCAGAAATCAGTAAAAATGCGGAGACTTTTTTAAAAATAAACATATCATTGATTTAAAATTCAAATTTTCGATTCATACAGAAATCCTCATTAGGATAATACATACATTTTTTTCATCGTCTGTATTATGCTTATGAGGTGAATAAAACATTTGAACTTTAAATAAATAATATGTTTATTTAAAGAAAATATCTACATGTTTACTGGTTTCTTAAACCGTTTCAAATTACAAATTTAAATGCATTCTATACAGTTGACATATTTTACTAGTATATATATATATATATATATATATATATATATATATATATATATATATATATATATATATATATATATACATATATATATATACATATATATATATATATATATATACATATATATACATATATACATATATATATATACATATATATATATATATATATATATATATATATATATGTATATATATGAATTTTAAGCACTTCACATTCATACACTCACCAATCACATATACACATTTTAGAAATTTGCAACGGTTTTGTATATTTATTGATAACCGTTTATTTTACGATGCAAGTGTATTGATCTCGTGTTATCGATTTCTGTTGATGGAAGAGAGCCAGCTTCTGCCGCTCAGCGAATTTGTGCGACACTCATGTGAATCCATCTTTTCAGTCAACTTGTCAAAGTTGGTTTGATTAATCTCTGGATAGTATATCGACCGATCTCTATATGCTTTTATATCGGAGACGTCTCCAATTTAGCTGTCGTTCAATAACCACACGGTTGGATATATGATTTATCTATCCTCCAATAACACAAACGGTTAGATATGCAATTTAGCTATGTATATAATTACTGGAAAATATTCTACTGTGAAAAGTTGTATTTTCAGTTATATATATATATATATATATATATATATATATATATATATATATATATATATATATATATATAAATATATATATATATATATATATACATATATATGTATATTGTTTTTGTAAAATATATAAGTTTGTGAGATTATTAAAGTTATCTTCCCCTGCGATGACTTTTACTGGAATAGGTAAGTTTCAACTGTTTCCTCTTGTAATCACTTCTATTGGAATAAGTTCAACTTGAGTTGTCTACCCTTTTCGATCACAATTACTGGAATAAATAAAGTTTAGTTGTCTCCTACTACGGTCACAACTGCTTTAATAATTAAAGCTTGGATAATTAAAGCTTGAATAATTAAAGCCTGCGATCATTACTAATTGAATAAGTTTATCTGTCGTTTTCTTCTCTTAAGATCACTACTATTTGAATAAGTAAAGCTTCAGTTGTATCGCCTGCGATCGCTACTACTTGAATACGTAAAGAATAATTTGTCTCCCACGGCGATCGCTTGTTCTTGTATATGGAAAAGAGGAGTGTTATTCCGACTGCAATCACCACTACTGGAATAAGTAAAGCTTGAATTGCATCCCATATGCGATCACTTCTTCTCAAAACATTAATTTTCAGTTGCATTCCTTCTGCGATCATTACTATTTGAATGATTTAAGCTTGAGTTTTAACTTCATACGATAACTTCTACTCGAATACTTGGCCTTTTGGCTAAGATCAAAGTGTAGTATCTGTTCCGATGGATACTGCACCCCATAGACTGGTATTGTCTTGGCCGTCGGGGCTTGATTTACACCTGTCTATGGGTGTTTCCTGTGCAGTTCTAGGAGGTCCACCCTCCCAGGCTTCGCCTCCCCTCTTTGGGGAGGAGTAAGTTTATTGCTTACTGCCTGAGGTGCCCCTACCGGGGAATGCCGACGGGGCTGCCCAGGCAATTTTTAAACCCCACTTTCCCGACCCGACCTTGGGTCACATCTTACTTGTGGGAGTAAGATAAAAACTGGCCTTGTGCCTAACTCCTGGAGAGGAGTAAATCAATACTCGAATAAGTAAAACAGGATGTGTGTCCTCTGTGGAAGTTTTTACTTGAATACGTAAGTTGTCTTCTGCCTGCGATCTTGAATACTATCAACAATTAATCATAGCTTTTATGGATTTTTGGTAAAAACACAATGAATGTATTTTCAGATGTTTAGTACTGATGAGTTACCGTTTATCAAAGCCAAATTCTACTCGAGTATAAACGCTAAGGAGATTAGTAAGTTGGTAATGAGGGGATTGGAAACGATGAATCAAATAGTCAGAATGGTATTATCTAGGCGAACGGACCGACTTAAAAATAACCATGTTGTAGTCAGCTTGGAAGAAGCCCTGTGGTATTATTATTCTACAGTTGAGACTATCTTAGAAATACACTTTGTTTATAGAAGTTTCATTTAGTGTTAGGCACACAGCATGAGAAAGGAAACTGTTTTGCAGTGGTTGTAGTTAGACGAGTTTAAATTGTAAATGTGTTACAAAGGAGGTCAAAGATTGGAGCTTATTCTAGCAGCTACCACACACATAACGATAGAGCAGAGGAATGCTAGCCACATCTTTTCTGTTAGAAAGGAACTGCAAGGAAGAGAAAAATTCACCCACCACTAGATTTCGAATTCGATTTTATACTCTGTCAGAGTAGAAAAAAAATACTCTGAGCCGCACCGCTCCAGCTGCGTCAACAGAACTACATTATACGACTGTAGCAATGGAGTTGATGTAAGTCTTCCATTTCAGGTCAATATTAATAAAATACTACAATTGATCGCTAATTTATGGGAGTATTGTACAGTCCTCATAGGGAGAAGCCAACATTTTATTCCGTCATCACTTATTCATTAATCCTAACTTTGGTACATATGCAGATTAGGACTCAAGCTAAAATTGACCTTTCGTCGGTTAGGGCAAGGGTTAGCGTTAGCGTTTGGCGGTTATTAATTCAAATTCTGGTTGTAGAACGAAGAAAGCATTGGCATGCTCGAAGTTTAAGAAAATGGGTCGTTCATTTCAAAGCATTGGTGGGTCAATATTATAAAATTGAAAAAAGAAACCTTTATCAATGCAAGATTAATTCATTATTACTTTTTTACTTTAATCTTATTAATTTCGGAATAGTATTCTATCATCAGAGTTGACCAGTATTGTGTCATGCTTTTTCATAAAAAAACACAAAAACAAAAATCAACAAACTGTTTTCCTTTTGTTTTTTTAATGAAATGTCATTGTTATGGTGTATGTATATATATATATATAGACAGCTGTTTGACCGTATAAATGATGTTCAGTGAAACTAGACGTGTAAAGTGTTCATGCCGAGATTCTAAATCCGAAAGCTGTTTTGTCTACAACGCATCAGCGTGGGGATAGACGTGGCGACTTTCGAAACCGGGTCTCCAGTCGCTGGCGTCCGATTCTCTACCAACTGAGCTATCGAATCCCTCAGTGGAAATAAATGATATCGTTTTAAAATAAAATGATTACTTCTTTTATATTTTTCACGACAATAATTACTCAATTATTTCTAGGGAAAAGTAATGCTTTTACACGAAGTGGAAAGCATTATTTCCACAAGCATAGTAGCATACCGACATATATTATATTTACGAAATAAGCGGATAAAGTCTCTTATCATAGATATTTTTATGTATTTAAACCAGAATACGGTCATTTATTAAGTGTAACATGCTCATCTACAAAACGAGAAACAGAAAGTACTCATTTCCGTGTCGAGAGATTCCATTACTGAGTAAAATTGTGTTATAGTTTATAATGAGCTCAATCCAATATATATTGGTGAAACTTAGAAGAAACTTTTAAAAAAAGTGGTTGAAAAGAAAAGAGGATGTAAAATACAATTCCTGAAATGTACTAATCTCTCATATATTAGAGCATGACTATACTCGGACTTTAAATAAGCTAGAGTCGAGAACTTGTAGAATACAAAGAATAATTTCACTACTCAGACGGCACACAGACTTCGAATTTTAACGCCTATATATTTAAAAAAATATTTCTACTTCAATGAAACACCATGTAATTCAAATGGAAACGTTTATGTGTTTCTGCACCTGATTTACCTTGCGAAAATCATTGTACAAAAAGGTATCTGTGGAAATTTCAATGAACATATAATACATGCACGGTGATTCTTCATTCACACACAGACACGCACATATGGAAAATTAAAAAAAGGAAAGCCAAAAATATTATATATGCATTGATCAACGTTTCACATTGATTTCAAGATTTCCTGCGGATGATTAGTCTGAAAGAAAATAACACAAAAAGTACAAATATTTGTGAAAGTGGTAGTAAGACTGCTAACACTGTTTCAAATGACATTTAATGAATTTCAAGCGTTGATACATAAATAATATTTTGCTTATCCTTCTTTAATTTTCAATTACGTTGAAATATTAGTTATATTTCTTTATCATGTACACACACACACACACACACATTATATATATATATATATACATATATATATATATATATATATACATATATATATACATATACATATATATATACATATATATATATATATATATATATATATATATATATATATATATATATATATAAAGTAGAGAACTAAAAGCGAACTTTTAGAAAGGTATACAGCTCAATATACCTGATAGAGCAGATAGATAGATAGAAAGATGAAAAGGAATTAGAAATGCGACGGGGGCAGATCTTTTTTTTTAATTCAGTTGCTTTTGACACCGGATTTTTTTACAATCGGACACTTGCTTGAATTCGGGCCGCTTTTTGCCTTGTTTTATCCCCATAATCTTTGTTTTACTTTTTCAGATTTTAAATCTTGTCTTTTGCCAACTTATCTATCCAAGCAATTTCCTTTGATGATAAGATGTTGATCTTTGAAAAGCCTGGCTGAAGGAAAAAATTAATCATATGAATTGCTTTTTTTGCGGAATATACTTTGCATTGAGCAACTGAATTGAAAAAATATCTGTCTCCGTCGCTTTTCTAATTCCTTTTCATCCTTCTCTCTCTCTCCCTCTCTCTCTCTTTCTCCCTCTCTCTCTCCCCCTCTCTCTCTCTCTCTCTCTCTCTCTATATATATATATATATATATATATATATAGTAAAGTACTTTGTCTGTATGTCCGCTCTTAACTGGAATAGACAAACACTTCAGCTAGTATATCGATGAAAATTAGCTGTGTACTATCTTGAAAACCTTCCAGGCAGGTCAACATTTTGAGTTCATCAATATAGATTTTCTGAAATAAAAAAAACAACAATTTATTCCGTTTTCTAATTGGATGACAAGCAATCAATATAACTTAACGCTTCCTTAGTGTTATTGACAGTTTCTAACTAAAGTACGTCCAAGATTAAATTCATATTCTGAAATTGGTTTACTTTTCTCTCCATTTGTAAAGTTGTTGGATCCAGAATGCGTTCATTGACTCTACACATAATCTTGCAAACTGCTGAAGTCGCACATGCTTACTTAGAAAAGGAGAAACTGGAAAATATTCTTTTGCATGGCGATATACCATTTACTAAGCTTATGAACAATGGTCGGTATGCTTACAACTTATACCAGGGACGCCAACATGACCCAACCAAAAGAGTCAACTGCTTACTCTTCATAAATGATCTCAATCATATTTCACTTTCGTAATATCTCAACATCAATGGTTTCATGCCTTGTCTGGAGCGATTTCCATAAAAATGCTGTATGTAAGTACAGACACTGACTTATGTCAACAGGTTTTGCATATATTTCTCAAAGAGTTGTTTTGTACACATGTGCCAAGTTCTCCTTCCGAGCTGGAGAAAAGATTTATGTAAAGAACATACACTTTTGTAAAAAGACCGTGATCAAATCCTTTGAAGAGGAACTCTTCAAATACCTTAACATTGGGGTAAACCCTTCCATTCAACACACCGAGATTGTAGAAAATATTGACACGAAATAGGTACGACATGCAAGAAAAATATGGAGGAAAAAAAACGTACAAATAAAAATAAAATAAATACTATCAACCAAATTGCAATACAAAGGATAACATACAGTTTGGCATTATAGACTGGCACAAACTAAACGGTAACAGGATAGACAAAATAAAAGCAAGACAGATATTGACACTTTACAGAATAGTGTACTGAGACCAGTGTTCTCCTAGACTGTAAATGCCCAGAGGAGCAAGATCCGTAGAATTCTCGGTGATTAACCACAGCATTGTGAACACTGATACCTGACAAGCTGACAGAACGCAAGCCTTAATATGGTATATCAAAATCAAGCAGCAAGTGCTAGTAAAAAAAACATCACAAAACTGACCAACATTTTGGAAAAGGCTGTCTTATAGATAAGACAGAACAACCAACAAGCATGTTACAGAAATAACACAAAATACCCGACAGAAATATATTAAGACGTTCCATAGTAGAACATTAGAAGAACGGTACAACCAACAATGTGCCAAAGTTTTTTTCTGGAAGAGCTATTCAAAGAACATACAAATAAGGAAAATTGACTAGCCAAGCTTAAAAGAGTATCGCTTTGCTATGATTGAGAGGTGATGATAATGTATGTCCAAGATAAAGGTCTGATGTCCAGTGTTTTTAAGAAGCCAAGTGGTCTCAGCAACTATAACAAATGCAGGTTTTGCCACACGGAAGTCGTGAGGGTGAGCCACCTTACACTCAGTTGTAAGGTTCTGACTCGTAACGGCTAATACGCAATACGATACAATGGAGTGTGTAAATATCTCCACTGGACCATCTGCAGAATATTGAACATCTATTGTAGCAGTAAATCATGACAACATATAAACTAAAAGAAGAGGGTAAACCATACACAATCAACTATGAATACACAATCCTTACAGACACATAAGCTTCTAAATGTTACATATAAATATATGGAACAAGGGAGTAGTGTAGCAACATTAGTTGAAGTCCGTGTCTTCAATGATGCCGGTATAACCGACATTTATAAGAAACGACATGAAAAAAACTTTAAAACTGTAAAAGATGTGTGTATCATCCCAGTAACCATAGGAGCCACTGGGCTGATAGAACATTAAATTGCAAAACTACCTGGCGAATATATCCGGTTAACCAAGTGCAAGAGAGATCCACCTAATTGCATATTCAGGGACGGTTCGAATTATTAAAAGACTATTATGTTTGGAGTTTCTGAAATAGCGGATAAATGTATTTAACCGTGTCTAATTCCTAATACCTGATAAAAAGGGAGATATTTTTATTGATATGGAAATCGTATCTCTATAAGGATCAATCGATACATGGTCTATCTTTTTATTCACATTTCACGAAGTAGTTTACTTGTTTTCGTTGTTGTTATTACTCTTTTATATTTTCAGAACGACTTTTTTTTTTAAATTGTGGACATTGACGTTCTGATTTCAATTCTGTGCAAAGGCAGTTGGAAGATTTAACAAGTTAACCGAGAAAAGTGGAGGCGAACAATGGAAAACCGCGACTCAAGTAAATGGTTAAGTTCAAAATTCATTGTCGGCCTTTATTTCGACAGGAGAGACATAAAGAAAACTGGAAAGCAGATCGACTGAAACGATGAAAAAACAGCAGTCAAGATAAAACCAATCCGAAAAATACAATAGAATAATTAAAATTCATGTTTACATTTGCATTTATTGCAAACTCATCAAATACTTTAATATTTTTCGGTGTTTTGCTAATCGGTCCACCGTTTCTAAGGATGCTGTTCATTTCTGCGGTGGTGATTACTCCAGCGCGTCTGCAGTCTGCAATAAGGCCTTATGCCGGGGAATTCTTCCTTTAATGCTTGGTGTATATTGTTTTCATAACTTTTTTGATAAAGCGGCCAAACCAATTCATTCGTTTTGTATTTGGAAACCTTGATGATGTTATTTCTAAACCCAAGATATTATTTAATTTGCGTTACTTTTGGATGTTGGGTTTTACCAACCATCGTTCCCAGACTGCTATTTTTCATTAAAATTCTTCATACAGACAAATACCGCGTGACCCCCTGAAACGCAACCAACAAATATTTGAATAAAACTGTTAACAATTCTTTTTTTTTCTTTTTCAGAGCATGAAGTCGACTTTGTGCCAACATGTCCTCGTCAACTGAGGAAAGTACATTTTTGTGGAGGCTTATTTTATATACTGTCATGCAAGCAATATTTTGGAGAATCATGTTTGGTTCTCTGATAAAGCGCCGTTTTTGCTGTCAGCATATGTCAACAGCAACAAATATGTTCATGCTTATTCGGCTACAGCTGCAGCGACGCTGTGTTACTGAGATCGTTAAACTAAAACGAAATGGCACCGTCGGTTCATATTGTTTTGTTTGGAAGATGAAAATTAGAGATCTCAAATGGTGAATATATTGTTATGTTCAAGAGGTTTTTGGAATCACCGCGATGACACACATAAATAAGATCACCTGTTCTCGCCAGAAAGAGCTATTCAAACACACCAAATGACTCACTAGCTTGGCTGAATAAGCGCTTTCAGGAGGTAAATAACATTATAAGATCAATCGTTGACATTTATGCAGATGACACAACCTTCGATGTAAATGCTTCGAAGAGTATTAATGACCAAACCCATTCTGATTCTATCTCTCTCCCGATCTCAAGCACATCGTGGAATAGTAGTTGCTAGTTACTATCAATACGTTTAAAACTAAGCTTCTCTTCTTTGACCATGAACGCTCAGATCCTCACTTCGTCCCAATTGAAATGAATAGCTCATCCCTTTAGTAAGCCGTCTGCTTTGATAACTTTCTAGGGCTGACTTTCACTCAAGACATGAAATAGAAGACTTACAGCAAATCTGTTTCTAAGGTCGCTGGTAAAATGGTTGGATCATTCTATCGCTCTAGAAAGTATCTCACTCCTGACGTAATCTTCTACCTGTATAAAAGTAAGATACGTTCTAAAATGGAGTATAGCTCCTACATCTGGGGATGTGCCTCTTAGTGCAACCTTTCCTTTTTTCACAGTACAAAACATACCTCTAAATCTATATCCTTTCTCTCCTTACAGCCTGTTTCTCGCAGAAGAGCGGTGGCTCGTCTCTCTTTACTCTATTGTTATCTTCCTGGTAGGTGCTCAACTTAGCTCCAATCTGTGGTTCCCCCTGTATAACATTCATAACAGAAACTCGTCCATCTACAATTACTGTAAATAATTCCCCTGCTTCCGGTGTGCACCTTAAAGTAAACGGAACTTCTTTAATCAATGTTTCTTACCAAGAACTACCCGTCTGTGAAACACAATACCGCAGGTCTGCTTCCTAGCTGACTACTATATGATGGTTTTCAAGCCCAGTGTTAACAAATTGTTTTTTGCGCCGTCCTCTTAAATATCAAATGTTGCCCCAAGTTTCACTATCGTTACCAATCCGTCAACCTGATGATCACATTAACCCTCATCCTCGAGTGGCATTTGGTCCTTTCTAAGCGGTAACTCATAAGTACATAAGAAAATTAGGAAGTGTAACGTTGAGTGATCAACTTGTTCACTGGATTCAAGTCTCAAGATTGCTATCAATGTAGATGTAGCAATATTAGTTGTGGGCGTGTTAAAAAGTTTAAAAATACGGAATTACCAACATAATTTTAGGTGACGTAGTAACTCAAAACATCCCATTAAAAGAATATTGAGTCACAGACAGTTACATGTAAGGTTATAAGCTGATGAAATCTCTTTCTTTTTTTGAACCGCGTACGAAAATGTTCGTAGAGAACTACCCCTATAAGGCATGAGTTTGAGTAAAACGCACGGGGTATTATGTAAAATAAAGTAAGACATGTATACTGTAAAGAAAATTAACCCATGACGGCTGTTGAAAACAATGCAAAATAGACAGAAGAACGAACTACTACTACGTGTGATCAACATAACGGAACTCAATCTGTTCATGTGATTATCCACCGTGCGTTTAATCTGCATTGGTACGTAATATAAAATGTGTACCAGATTAACCCTCAAACGTTTGACGAAATGAAGGCAACAATCGCAGTAATACTCAGCACCCTCCAACTAACGTATTCTAAACATTTGACAATTTGTCTCCAACTCTGTATTTAATCTTACGATTAATCCATGCATACATGCTGAATTTGTGGATCTTAACTATTAATAAATGTTCTCTTAAAAAGTATGGCTGAACAAACCGATACTTTTTAAAATATTTTATTTACAACGTGTGCATTGCTAACGAAATAATTCACGTTTTCTTCTCGGCAACGTAATCATGTACGCCAAAAAAATGATTTCATTTCTCTACCCACGCGTTGCTAATCTTAATAGATAGAATATCAATTATTATTTTTTTTCTACTATATTAAATAAGTCTTGTTTTCAAAAAAGATGCTTGTATGAAGTTAGATACTAGTCTTGTTCGACTTCTCGCGTTTGCGGTCGATGTATAGACTGCTATGATGAAATAATCCATACACTAAACTTATCGTCAGTCTAGTACATTTTTCCTTTTGTATACTATGAGCAATATTGTATGCATAAACTGCCAATGGTAATAAAATTGTATACTAATCTCACGTTTTATATGTTTTATATATTTTTAGATGCAGAATTCCTTTAGTGTTCCCATGTAAAAGCCAAACATCATGGTCTCTCTTATGTTTGTATGTAGTTTGCAGCGCCTCTTCGCGGCATTCACATGCTTAAACATCGTTCTAGTAATGGCCGACAGTTGTGTATCGACACATTTATTCATTCGGCCATCGTTTTCTCTGTTTCACAGAATTCATTTATTCCACCTATTCCCTTGTGCATTCTGTACATTTATCCGGTAATGTATTGAAGAAAAAGGCCTGTCGATTACCAATGACTATTCAGCTAACAAAGCCGGTTTCCCAAAACACCAAAATCGTAATAAAACATTAGTAAGATCCTAGCAAGAAGAAATAACAAGAAACGAAATTCATAATACGCGTCCAGCCAATATTCGCGTTTAGCTAATTCAAACTTGACAGTAACAGAACAATGAAATTGCTTTTTACAGAATAAACATGACTTACCGACGAACCTTCCATTTGAAACTTTAAGGATACAAATCCGGAAATATCATTTAGCGTGTCGAACAACAAAATTGTAAACTAAAACTTAGGCATTACATATAGACGATAGTGCAATTAAAAATAAAAGCATAACCGACAAATTGAAAAGCTATTCCAAACTTAAATGTGACAAATACGAAAATGATATTTACAATTTAAGCGGAACCGACCGATGGAAATACTATTCCAAACTTAAATGTTTCAAATACGAAAATGCTATTTATAATTTAAGCGGAACCGCCCGATGGAAATACTATTCCAAACTTAAATGTTTCAAATACGAAAATGCAATTTATAATTTAAGCGGGACAGACAAATGGAAATGCTATCAAAACTTAAATGTTTAAAACACGAAAATGCTATTCACAATTTAAGCGGGAACGACTGATGGAAATACTATTCCAAACTTAAATGTTTCAAATATGAAAATGCTATTTACAATTTAATGGGGACCGACAAATAGAAATGCTATCAAAACTTAAATGTTATAGATACGAAAATGCTATTTACAACTTAAGCGCGACCGACAAATGGAAATGCTATCCAAAACATAAATGTGACAGTTATGAAAATGCTAATTACAATTTAAGTTGGACCGAGAAATGGAAATGCTATCAAAACTAAAATGTTTCAAATACGAAAATGCTATTCACAATTTAAGAAAGACCGACCGATGGTAATACTATTCCAAACTTAAATGTTTCAAATATTAAAATGCTATTTACAATTTAAGCGGGACCGACCGATGGAAAAGCTATTCCAAATTAACATGTGACAAATACGACAATGCTATTTACAATTTAAGCAGGACCGACAAATTGAAAAAGCTATTCCAAACTTAAATGTTACAAATACGAAAATGCTATTTACAATTTAAGCGGGATTGACAAATGGAAAATCTATTCGCTAACTTGAGTGTGACATATACGAAAATGCTATTCACAATTTAAGCGGGATCGACCGATCGAAATACTATTCCAAACTTAAATGTGACAGTTATGAAAATGCTATTTATAGTTTAAACGGGAACGACAAATGAAAAAGCTATTCCAAAACTTATTATTTCAAATACGAACATGCTATTTACAATTTAAGCGGGACCGACGAATGGTAATTCTATTTCTAACTTAAATGTTTCAAATACGAAAATGCTATTTACAATTTAAGCGGAACTGACAAATGGAAATGCTGTTAAAACTTAAATGTTTCAGATATGAAAATGCTATTCACAATTTAAGAAAGACCGACCGATGGAAATACTATTCAAAACTTAAATGTGACACATACGAAAATGCTATTTATAATTTAAGCGGGAAAGACAAATGGAAATGCTATCAAAACTTGTATGTTTCAAACACAAAAAATGCTATTTACAATTGAAGCGGGACCGACAAATAGAAAAGCTATCAAAACTTAAATGTGACAAATACGAAATTATATTTGCAATTTACGCGGGACCGATAAATAGTAATACTATTCCAAACTAAAATGTTTTAAATACGAAAATGCTATTTATAATTTAAGCGGGACCGACAAATCAAAATGCTATCAAAACTTAAATTTTTCAAATACGAAAATGCTATTCACAATTTAAGAAAGGCCGACCGATGGTAATACTATTAAAAACTTAAATGTTTCAAATATGAAAATGCTATTTACAATTTAAACGGGACCGACAAATTGAAATGCTATCAAAACTTAAATTTTTACAAATACGAAAGTGCTATTTACAATTTAAGCGGGGCCGACCGATGGAAATACTATTCCAAACTTAAATGTTTCAAATACGAAAATGCTATTTATAATTTAAGCGGAACCGCCCGATGGAAATACTATTCCAAACTTAAATGTTTCAAATACGAAAATGCAATTTATAATTTAAGCGGGACAGACAAATGGAAATGCTATCAAAACTTTAATGTTTCAAATACGAAAGTGCTATTTACAATTTAAGCGGGACCGACCGATGGAAATGCTATTCCAAACTTAAATGTTTCAAATACGAAAATGCTATTTATAATTTAAGCGGAACCGCCCGATGGAAATACTATTCCAAACTTAAATGTTTCAAATACGAAAATGCAATTTATAATTTAAGCGGGACAGACAAATGGAAATGCTATCAAAACTTAAATGTTTCAAATACGAAAGTGCTATTTACAATTTAAGCGGGACCGACCGATGGAAATGCTATTCCAAATTAACATGTGACAAATACGAAAATGCTATTTAAAATTTAAGCAGGACCGACAAATTGAAAATGCTATTCCAAACTTAAATGTTACGAATACGAAAATGCTATTTACAATTTAAGCGGGATCGACCGATGGAAATACGATTCCAAACTTAAATGTGACAGTTATGAAAATGCTATTTATAATTTAAACTGGAACGACAAATTGAAAAGCTATTCTAAACCATATTATTTCAAATACGAACATCCTATTTACAATTTAAGCGGAACCGACAAATTGAAATGCTATCAAAACTTAAATGTTTCAAATACGAACATGCCATTTACAATTTAAGCGGAACCGACAAATAATAATTCTATTCCTTACTTAAATGCTTAAAATACGAAAATGCCATTTACAATTTAAGCGGAACTGACAAATGGAAATGCTGTCAAAACTTAAATGTTTCAGATACGAAAATGCTATTTACAATTTAAGCGGGGCAGACAAATGGAAATGCTATCAACACTTGTATGTTTCAAACACAAAATGCTATTTACAATTGAAGCAGGACCGACAAATAGAAAAGCTATTCCTAACTTAAATGTTTCAAATACGAAAATGCTATTTACAAGTTAAGCGGGACCGACAAATGGAAATGCTATCAAAACTTAAATGTTTCAGATACGAAAATGCTATTTATAATTTAAGCGGGACAGACAAATGGAAATGCTATCAAAACTTGTATGTTTCAAACACAAAATGCTATTTACAATTGAAGCGGGACTGACAAATGAAAAAGCTATTCCAAACTTAAATGTTTCAAATACGAAAATGCTATTTACAAGTTAAGCGGGACCGACAAATGGAAATGCTATCAAAACTTAAATGTCTCAAATACGAAAATTCCATTTACAATTCAAGCGGGACCGACAAATGGTAATGCTATTCCGAACTTAAATGTTTCAAATACGAAATTCTATTTACAATTTAAGCGGGACCGACAAATGGAAATGCTATTCAAAACTTAAATGTTTCAAATACGAAAATGCTATCTATAATTTAAGCGGGGCGGACAAATGGAAATGCTATCAAAACTTAAATGTGACAAATACGAAATTCTATTGGGTTCAACATATATTTTTACATATACATCTACTGCATAATTTTCTGCTGATCTTTTTAACCTTCTGTTTACATAATCTTTCTATATTGTTGGGTGCAATGCTAAATTTCTAGCTCCAGTAAAGGAAGCTCTACATCGCTACTGATCTTATTGTAAGACAATAAAATATTTAATATGTTCTTAGAGATATGCTACTCATGGCCTCTTTTGGTCGAAATCAAAGTGTAGTATCTGTTCCGATGGATACTACACTCCATGGACTGGTATTGTCTTGGCCTTCGGGGCTTGATTTACGCCGGTCTATGGGTCTGTCCTGTGCAGTTCTAGGAGGTGCACCCTCCCAGGCTTCGCTCCCCTCTTTGGGGAGGAGTAAGTTTATTGCTTACTGCCGGAGGCGCCCCTACCGGGGAATGCCGACGCGGCTGCCCAGGCAATTTTTAAATGGCCAGAGTGCTCACCTCTCGAGCGCTGGCTTTTCAAACCCCATTTTCTCGACCCGATCTTGGGTCACATCTTACTTGTGGGAGTAAGATAAAACTGGCCTTGTGCCTAACTCCTGGGGAGGAGTAAATAAGGATATGCTACTCATGGCCTCGGCCTTTTGGTCGAGATCAAAGTGTAGTATCTGTTCCGATGGATACTACAACCCATGGACTGGTATTGTCTTGGCCTTCGGGCTTGATTTACGCCGGTCTATGGGTCTGTCCTGTGCAGTTCTAGGAGGTCCACCCTGCCAGGCTTCGCCTCCCCTCTTTGGGGAGGAGTAAGTTTATTACTTACTGCCTGAGGCGCCTCTACCGGGGAATGCCGACGGGGCTGCCCAGGCAATTTTTGATGGTCAGAGTGCTCACCTCTCGGGCGCTGGCTTTTCAACCCCCACTTTCCGACCCGACCTTGGGTCACATCTTACTTGTGGGAGTAGGATAAAACTGGACTTGTGCCTAACTCCTGGAGAGGAGCAAATAATGATATGCTACTTAGAAATAAGTGTTTAGAGTCCCTTCTTAATTACGAGAATACCAACATCTCATGGTAGACGGGAGATCTCGCGAAAATTCTCATACCAATGTTATCGAGAATCAAAACTAAAATTCTTACTCGGTCACTAGTTCATCTTTCTGCAGAGTAGCACTGCCCGTAGAAAAGACGACAAGAAAAGAGTGTTTGCCTTTATGATTAACATATACCTTTTACTTGTATTAGGATACACCTATGCATTCTACTATAATTTGGAGAATGTATTTTAACGTACGTTTAATCTATGTATACTGTCTCATTTGTATCTCTTAAAAATAGCGCAGAAAACATATTAAGAAATGTTACCTCCTTGTTCACACATACTTTTACAATATGTTCTTTACTACGTGTGTAATACTTATTATTTCTCAGCAGTGTAATCATGAATGCATCAAATTAATTAAATTCTACTATCCACGCGCCTTAATAAAATATAATATCAGTTATTATTATTTTGCCACTATATTATACAATATTCTTTCAAAAACGATGCGTGTACAAAGTTAGATATTAGTTTTGTTCGACTTCTCGAGTTTCGAATCGACGTATGGACATCTATGATACAACAAAATAATCGAAACACTAAACATCTCGTCAGTCTAGCATATTTTTTTCTCTATTTAATGCTATGAAAATATATTATTCATAAGCTGTCAACGTTAATAGAATTGTATACTAATACCACGTGTTATATGTTTTATAACTCCAGAATTCCTTAGTTGTATCCAAGTATAATAAAATTATCATGTTCTTTCCTATGCTTTTTGTCTTGTTTAGAGTTCTTCTTTGGAGAAAAGCTGCATTCACACGATTACACATCCGTCTATAAATGGCCGTCATATATATATCGAGACATTTATTCATTCACCAATCGTTTTCTGTGTATTCCCTCCATTCCTTTGTGCGCTGTGCTCATTCATCTGGTGATGTCTTTACAAAAAATATGGCCTGTCGATGACCAGTGACCATTCAAAAAACAAGAGGCTTTCCCAAAAGACAAACTCCAAATAGAACATCAGAAAAAATCCTATCAAGAACAAAAGACAAGAAACGGCATTCATAATACGTGTTCAGCAAATATTCACGTTTAGCTAATTGAAAATTGACTGCAACAGAAACACGAAATTGCTATTCTAACGTGGGCGTGATTGACCGACGTAAATGCTATTTGAAACTCAATGACGACAGATACATACAATGTTATTTAAATTGTAAACGTGACAGAAAAACGACATTTTTTAAAATTAAATTTAGATGTGACAGATAAACGAATATGCCACATGAACTCAGGCGTGACAGATCGACGAAAATGCCATTTAAAATTTAATGGTGATAAACTAACGAAATGCTAATTTTAACTTAAACGTGAGAAAAAAGAAACTTATATTTAAAAACTTAAACGTGACAGACCGACTAAAATGCTATGTCAAACTTCAGCGTGATAAATATGAACATTTTATTTAAAAGTTAAACGCCAGAAAACTACGAAATTTCTATTCTAACTTTGAGAGTAAAACAAAACGTCCATTTTAAATTTGAAGATGACAAATACAAAAATGCTATTTGAAACTGAAACGTGACAGAAATACGAAATTGTTATTTGAAACTGAAACGTGACAGAAATACAAAAATGCTATTTGAAACTGAAACGTGACAGTAATACGAAATTGTTATTTGAAACTTGGGCGTGGCAACGCGATGAAAATTTGAGACTGGAACGGGACAGACCAACGGAAATGAAATTATAAAACATGAGATCGATAAATACGAAAATTCTATTTCTAATTTAATCGTGATACATTGATGAAAATGCTATTTAAAACTGAAGCGTGAGAGAATAACAAAACGGCCATTTTAAATTGATCGTAACAAATAGGACAATGCTATTTCAAACTAAAGCGTGACAGAATAACGGAATTTCTATTTTAAAGTTAAGCGTGACAGACTAAAGAATAACAAAACTTCCATTTAAAAATTAAAGGTGAAAAATGGACGAAAACCGTGTTGTAATAGTAAGCGTGACAGACCAACGAAAATGGCATTTCAAACCTCAGGCGACAAATATAAAAATTCTATTTTAAACTTAAGAGCGGCAGACCGACGCAAGTGTTATTTGAAATTAAACTTGACAGACGAACAAAAATGGCATTTAAACTTAAAGTTGACAAATACGAAAATTCTATTTAAAACTGAAGTGTGACCGACCGAAGGACGCAGCTTCTTTTCGAGAAACTTTTACTTATCCGAAGTAAGATCGGTTCATTTCAATGTCGTGTGTTTAGCGATGAAAACACAATTTCAAACATGCCTCGCCGATGGACCAACGGACAAAGCGACGCAGAAAGATGCTATGATGTATCTAAAATAAGACGCCTCCATTCAATCTACGCGTATAGAAATTCGTTTTTTACTGAAGTGTGAAAACTGACCAACACAAAATAACAATAGAAATTGAACCCCCATTTCAAACACTTATATTTATCAGAATCTAAAGCGTATTATGCAAAGATAATAAATATCTACTGTTCTTGTTCTTTTCTTTTCTCGCTAGTTTTTTTTTTTAGAATATAGGGTTACTAAGCTTCAAATTGCTCCAAAAAATCTATATACTACTAAAAGTCTATGGGTCTTGTATGTTTGCAATCAGCTTTCAGCTTTCCGGTTTTCAACATCCGGTTGCGCATGCGTAAATAGCATCGTCTTCCAATCTGTTATTCCAATTCCGTTGAACTCCTTTTATTAACGAACGCATGAAATTTTTCATTCTGGAAATGTTTATATCGCTTTAAATATAAAACAATTACATTTAATTTCATCAAATAGTTTTTTTGTTTTCTCCACGGCTAAAAACATTCAACGGCAGGACTTTGTAAAGTCTGTCGCATTTCAAAAAAGCTCCACCCTTTTAAAAAACAAAAACAAACAAACAAAACAACAACAATCATTATTAATATCAATAGCGGCGGTGACGAAACCACCTCCCACTTTTCCTCTCACAGATTTCACCACTCCTACTCCCTCTGTTTTCGTTACGTACGCGAGACAGCCGGTTGTACCCCCTTCCTTTCTCACCTGTTCAGTGCATATTTACCTATAAGTATGGCCAACCACTTATAATTCAGTAACTATAATTTTAAAAAAAAAACAATTATAATAAACAGAACGACGCATAGAAATCTATCTATATTCTTTTTTAAACAATTACATTTAATTTCATCAAATAGTTTTTTTGTTTTCTCCACAAGTGTCACGCACATACATGAATTCCATAGCTAATATAACAAACTGACCCAACGGGTCACGGGTGGTCTAGTTATTAATAAAAGTCACAATCCTATGTGCATTCTATCCCTTTATTTAACAAGTTTCAGTCCGGAATGTCCAACACCCTTTGTTCTAATACCATACGTGAGAACACTTTGATGATCGTCTCATCAGTAGGAGGTGTGAATCTTGAATAGGCGTTTACACTCACTTGACTCAACCCCTCTAATTATTATCTGTAAGGTAATCTCAAAGATAATTTTTATCAACACAATCTCCAAACGATTACTGAACTGACAAGGGCCATAAAATCCCAAATCAGTTTCATACAAGTCTGCTTGCAACGCAGAAATACACATTCCAAGCATTTATTGAATGGTGATACATAAAACAGTGTTGGACCTCCATGACTGAAAATGGATAGACAAGTCACAAATAGACATAAGTTATTTGTACCAAATAGGGTTGGATTACAGAAAAGAATTACGAATTTTATTAACGATGAAATATAGTATACTACATGTTTACGTTAATTCTATGTTAAAAAGGAAGAAAAGATTAAAAAATAATCGAGACATATTTAAATCTAGAATAGAATTAAAGGCGGTCCGTGGCGAAATGTAAAGTGCTGCCGATTAAAAGCAAAGTAGTATAACGTATGACATTTGATGAAAGACATGTTTTAAATGAATAAATATGCAAGTGGCAATATTCCCGAAATCTGAATACCCATTTTGTGAAACAGATAATTGTATATTTTAATGTTTCAAATGAAATATTTGCATAACTTAATTAAATAATTATAACGCGAAATTTAGTATATAACGAAATTGATGAATCCTAGTGTTGTCACAAAAACAGTGGCGACGTAAAAGTCAAGAGAGATAACTGAAAATGAATTAAAAAATAAACCGAAACAACTAAACTCTGATCTATTTGCGCTTTGTTGCAATACTACATATCATCTGTTCATTACTTTGTCAGAGAAATCCTTCTAGAATGAGACAAATAGAAAAGAGGTGTTTTTTAAAATAAAACACACTACGAAAAAAGATCGATGAAGACATGGATCTTGTTATGTAAGCATGTTTTATCAGTGTAGGATAATTTCAACTTCAGTTACCGATGACAGAAACGATTAAGACAAAGAGAATTAAAAATAAACCGTACAGAGAAAGAAATACAACAATAATGTTAACTTTAAAAGTGAGTGGCAAGTTTGAGAAAGTGGTGTCGGTTACATTAAATTGAGTATTACGTATGAAATCTGAACGAAAAACACTTATGAAATAAATAAATCCGATAATGCAATATATCAGAAGTATGATTATTCATTTTGTGTGAAACAAATAATTGTATGAATTTTATTTTGTTGAGGTGGCGATTTTTAAAAAAATAGTACGTAAATATAATCTTGAAGTAATCGGAAAAGTTTACCAAAAATGGCTTCTAGAGTCTTAGCGGACATGTTTGAGTTTTTCAAAATGCAAATGGTAAGTGTTTAGTTTTTAATTAAATTCACTTATTTTTTTTACAAGTTTTAATAATTTCGGGTATATTTTACAATAGCTCTCAAACTCGCGAGTCGGGTTCAAAAAAAGTTGTAGAACGTGGTCAAAAACATGAATATGCAACAAATAAATGCGACGTACGTTGAGACTAGAGATTTTCCTAGTTAGCTATTCCATTTGTTTGTATGTTTACGTAGGATAAATGGATTTTTATTAGACATGAAAAAAAAAATTCTCGGCACGTATTTTTACTGAACAAACATGGCATCACCCGGCTTGTTTTGCGAGCCTCGCTTTGGATTTTCGTTCGGCGTCTGACTTCCCTTCGGCTACAGGTAAAGGATCGGCTGATAGAGGTGTAGCTGACAGAAAAGAATATTTAACTTCCAGCAATGGTTAAGGAGATTAAGGAAGTGGCGTTGCCTAACAGAAAATAACATTTCTTCCTCTATCACCTGTTTGGATTCAACGGAAAAAGTAGAAACAAAAGGATAGAAAAGATTTTGCTCGCCTTCAGTTAATTTTCATGAAATATATGTTATTTCTTTAGAAATTACCTGTTCTTGGCCTTTTGGCTAAGATCAAAGTGTAGTATCTGTTCCGATGGATACTGCACCCCATACTGGTGTTGTCTTTTCCTTCGTACACACGGATAACACAAATCATGCCTGCCCTTTCTGGATCTCTGGGTTGCCTTGACTAATGATACTGAAATTCTACACACTTATAGAACCTATCAAATAAAAATGTTGTGCAAAGTTTTAACTAATTTGGTTAATTGCTTTTTGAGTTATGATTGATCAAAAAAATGAGACTTCTTTTTTTTAAGTCTATTAAGGCGCCTCCCTTAATTTCAGCTATAATATGGACTTCATTTATAATGCCCCCTAGTGACCCAAGATAGAACGAAAGCAAATCTTAATTGTCCTCAGGTTCCCTGAACAATTTAACCTTTATCAACACTTATTTGGTTGTTCTAAATGTTAACATATCGATTTCCATTACGCGAACGAACATTGAGTTAAATATATATATATATATATATATATATATATATATATATATATATATATATATATGTATATATATATGTATATATATACATATTTAGTGTCTGTTTGGTTTTTAATTCATATGAGTTTATCCCATGCAACTTTTATATTGAACTGCATTTGCTTACTCGCTTTTCCTGATTGAAATTA
The DNA here is from genome assembly GCA_963556195.1 of Sepiola atlantica. Taxonomy (NCBI): domain Eukaryota; kingdom Metazoa; phylum Mollusca; class Cephalopoda; order Sepiida; family Sepiolidae; genus Sepiola; species Sepiola atlantica. Next base: position 13,744,910 of record OY744539.1, read on the forward strand.
ACTAACTAAAACCAAATGGCTGACTCACCGTGTTACATTTTCCGAGCATAAAATAAAGCTCAATACGTTGAGTATTGATTTACTCCTCTCCAGGAGTTAGGCACAAGGCCACTTTTTATCTTACTCCCACAAGTAAGATGTGACCCAAGGTCGGTTCGGGAAAGTGGGGTTTTAAAATTCCCTGGGCAGCCCCGTCGGCATTCCCCGGTAGAGGCGCCTCAGACAGTAAGCAATAAACTTACTCCTCCCCAAAGAGGGGAGGCAAAGCCTGGGAAGGTGGACCTCCCATAACTGCACAGAACAGACCCATTGACTGGCGTAAATCAAGCCCCGAAGGCCAAGACAACACCAGTATGGGGTGCAGTATCCATCGGTACAGATACTACACTTTGATAATACGTTGAGTAGAGCAATTAATTTTAAAGAAAGAAAGATGAAGATAAAAAATTGTACAAAATTACATAAAGTTACTCACAACTGCAATAGAGAAAAACGTTATAAACTCAAGAAACAAGATAATTTCCAGATGCCAACATAAAAGGAGATTTAAATACGCCCAGCTTGTAACCCCAATAGACACCCCCGCCCCAGAACACATAAATGCACATATCTAGACCATCCTCACTCCTCTATCAGATTTATTTTTAACCCAATAGCAAAACATATAGTTAATTACACAACCACACGACCTCTTTAGCATCGATCTTCCACTACGGATAGACCCCACTGCCCCACCCACCTCTCGCAACAAATATCGACCTAATGCTAAAAGACTAACAACTCAATAATACTCCCTGGCGACAAGATAATTCAATATGATGTAATATAAGTTAATATAATATTAATCTAAGTTCATACACTGAATTCCACCTTTTAACCCTACTAGAATCAGCTAACATAATTTAATATAATATTGGGCTACGCAAAATTATAACCTGCCTTGCCTTCAGAATAAAACACTCACGATTTTAATACATCTGCTCTGAAAATAATATTCCTCCTTTTGATAATAATAATAATAATAATAATAATAATAATGATAATAATAATAATAATAATAATAATAATAATAATAATAATAATAATAATAATAATAATAATAATAATAATAATAATAATAATAATAACAACAACAATAAGAATATCAATTACGGCTACATATTAATCCCGCTCACATATCTCCCTATCTGATAGCTTCATCGCACTTAGAAACCTCCTTTAACCTCAAAATATAAGCAACTGAATTCCCCCCATTCACAGGCACACCTAAGCTGACCACTCAACTTGAATTTATAGACTTCACTAACCCCTAACCCCGCCCACTCCTTCACACTACCCTTAAAATATTAGCCGCGCGCATTATTCCTTTTTGACCTCGGTGGATCCGGTTCTATTCTCTTTAGTCGGCAAAGATCCCTACCCTAAGCAGAATATTTAAGATGATATATAAAACTTTTGAAATATTTCTCTGCCAAGGAAGCCAGGAATTGAAGGCAGATATGAACTTTTCCACATAACGCCTTTCAACAGACAATCTTAACCTCCGATTTGCCGAATTGGATATTTAAAATACCAATACAGGATTTTTACTTGTAACTCCACGGAAATATACTATAACGGAGTACGAATCCATACGGACCACGTGAGATATTTTGAACCCTCCACCTTTTATTTGTTAAAAAACTTTCTTCAATTCTACAAACTGTTACTTTTACTATTAACTATCTACACTATAACGTCCCTTTCGTTTTCAAAAATCACTTCGCAATACTGCTATTTTTTTTACTTTCCGGCCTTTTATTTTTTATCCCCAACCTTTTTATTTTTTATTTTTATTTTTCAAAGTGAAATGGAACTAGGTAATTTTTAATTGTTATAAATACCATATTACCAGATTTCATCCTCTGACGAGAATAGTTTTATCTTTGAAAAACCATGGTTTAAGGATTAATGTAACTCCTTGCATCTGAACTTTCGATGTAATAAAATTTGTATTAATTTATGTAACTTTATGTAATTTTGTACAATTTATTATCTTAATCTTTCTTTCTTTAATATATATATAAATATATATAAATATATATATATATATATATATATATAAATATATATATATATATGTATATATATATGTGTATATATATACATATTTAGTGTCTGTTTGGTTTTTAATTCATATGAGTTCATCCCATGCAACTTTTATATTGAACTGGATTTGCTTACTCGCTTTTCCTGATTGAAATTAACTAACTAAAACCAAATGGCTGACCCACCGTGTTACATTTTACGAGCATATATATATATATCAAAGGAGGAGCGAGATCGCTTTATCGTTTAATAGACACACGAATGGCCTATGCTGGAAATCTCAATTATTTTATCAATCATAACTCAAAAACCAATAAACCAAATTAGTTTAAACTTTGCACAACATTTTTATTTGATAGCTTCTATAAGTGTGTATAATTTCAGCATCATTAGCCAAGGCAACCCAGAGCTCCAGAAAGTTCAATCATGAAATCATGTTATTTGTGTGTACGTACTATGTGCCACCCTGTATCTCAACAACTATTTGATGGATTCACCTGATTTTTGGCAGAGATGGAGCTTCTAGGGTCTAGTTGATGGCATTTTAATTTCAGTTCATCATATACCTTAGTTTTCCAGAAAATTGTAAAAAAACTTAAAATGACCATTGTATTGAGGCATAGCCTTTATAAAAGTAGTGACATTCCATGATAAATGCCAGTATACTGAAATCGTATGCCCTTAATAGGGTTAATATGAAAATTCATATACACTAAATGTACACAAGCTAGGAAATACCACAATTTGTTACACTTTTATTGTCATTAAGGGTATGCGAGCACAACAGGGCTATGTATTTTACTGGTAGGAATTTTTCTTGAGCGCACCTCACACACTTCATCCACTCATGCATAGAGATTTATACTGTAGTGATATGATAATGAAATGGTTTGGTTGATATGTAGTCATACCCTCAATTAATGACAATACAAGTGTAAAAATTTGGGAATTTCCTTGCTTTTGTACATTTAGTGCATATGAATGTTCATCTTAACCCTATTAAAGGCATATGATTTCAGTATACTGGCATTTATCATGGAATATATATATATATATATATATATATATATATATATATACAAACTTGGGCAATCAGTCAACAGAAATACATAAGGGGGAAAAGAAGTATAATAACAGGGAATAAAACAACTATAAATAGAGGAAAAATAAATAAAACAACCTGCAACTTACACATTCGTTCAGAATTTATTGAGCGATTTTAGAAGTAAAGTACAGTAAACTCCAATTGCAGTTTTTGTTTTTCTTTTTTGGGTATAGTCTGTAACAAATTTTCGGGAACCATTCGCTTTTTCAATTTTTTGTAATGCATGAACAGTAATGACGAAAATAACGACCTAAAATTAATAGTATTTTTTATTATTTCACAAACCGGCCACTAGGAGTGGCCTTTCAATATCATATATTGGGGTTTTGTTGTCTGTTTTGTTTCCAGTACACATGTATCGGGAAGGAAAAGAAAGAAAAGGAATCTTTATATTTAAATGAATAATTACAAAAGTCTTTTTCATTTATCTGAACTATATTAATATGAAATACATCATCTCAAGCTAATTCAATTATACACTAAGATATTTTCACATACCGTATATATACTCACAGAAACCCTGACTAAACACTCTCAAGGCTATACATCATTTGCATATTAATTTATTAACATTGTCTAATAAATTCATATTCAGAAAGATTAACTTATAATTTGATCTTCGTATTTTATTATATATACGAAACACTTTTCTTGATATCAATATCTTAATTATTATCCGTAGTAATATTATTTAAGCGATTTAATTAATTAAGTTAACAATTCAAAATAATATTTTCCGTTTCATTATTTTTTGTTTCTCGGTTACATTTTCGAACGCGTATATTTACACATAGCAACAATCTCGATAACTTTTGAACAATTATATTTTCTAAATAAAGTTTTGATTACTCCAAGCACCCATTGAAGCAGGCAGACTTTTGCGGGTTACTACCTATCTGGCGGAACTTGCCCAGCTTGAGGCAGGCGGTAGCTCACCAGTGGAACTGCGATGATTCCTTCCACCGTCAGAGAAGACCCGTAACGTCTTGAGTTACGACAATCCTTCGTAGCTTATTACTTGTAACTGCGGTACTCCGTGTTATTTTAGACAATAGAAACAGCGGCTATGAAGTGGACTGTCAATTTGTATAGAGATCCGGGGCTGCCCAAACATCAGGATTCTCATCTCGGCCTCGCCGATGTGGTCCAAAGAAGAGTTTAGTAATACATTTGTCACCCGTTTAGCTGCAGGAGCTGTAGGAAGGAAGTTATTGGTATATCTAACCGCATTAGGAATACCACTACGGACTTAGTTTCTGGGTTTATTCCCATAGCTTTTTCTTCTCCCTGAGATACCCACAAAGCATTATCCAATGGTTAGGTGTAACGGTGTAATTAAATGTCTTCTTTATGGCAATGATCTACGTCTAGAAGATGCATACGTCCAGTGGTGCCGTGTAAACACACCACACCCTCACATAGTTTAGCCCGAAGCGGTTTCTCGGGACATGGTACTTGGAGCCAACATATGAGAGATGTATGAATGAGGACCAGTGATGCCGTCCATCCTACCAGGTAGCATGCAACTTGCCGAACTTGAAAGGCATTACCTCTCACCAGACCCCCGATATGCCCCATATACGTATATACATATAAATACACATATTATATACCTCTAGAAATTACATATACATGTATACACATGAAAAATAACTGCGTTACAAAAATGTCGAACGCTAAACGATAAAATACATACACAAATTAATCAAAATGGATACAATCGGAAAATTAGGAAATAAAAGAAATAATAGAATAAAGAGATAAAAGACAAACGGAAAGATCGAAACCCCTAACACATCGGCACACACACACATGTGGAAATGTCAACATGGTTCTTTACTTGCAGTTACAAGACCTCATTCTAACACTCAAACTCATACGTATTCATAATAGCTAAAGCAAGACAACACACACAAACAACCACATATATTTATCGATATATATATATATATATATATATATATATATATTTATCCATATATATATATATATTTATCCATATATATATATATATATATATTTATCCATATATATATATATATATTTATCCATATATATATATATATATATATATATATTTATCCATATATATATATATTTATCCATATATATATATATATATATATATATATATATATATATATATATATATATATATTATATACATACATAAACACATGCATAAGCATATAGCATACTTTAATGTATTTCTAGATATCATTGACCTGACTTATCTATTGTTCCTTATGCCAGGTACGATGTTTAGCGGAATTTTGTAGGCGGGTTTACTAGGGCATTTGTAAGTATATTCAGTTCGATGACCACCAAAAAAGCCATAAACATATGCGACTATATGCATATATCCATCCATATACACGACTATACATATATATGCTACCACATGCATACACATACACACACACACACACACATATATATATATATATATATATATATATATATATATATATATATATATATATATATATATATATAGTCTAAAGAAGCTTTGAGTTATTTTAAACAAAAAGACAAAAAAGGAAAAATGCAGTTTAAATTCCCAGAGAAACTAACTAAATCCAAAATAGTGCAGACTTAACATTCGTTGGAAAATTCATAAATAAATAAAATATATAATAGTAAGTAAATAAAATAAAAAGGGGAATTAAGTATCTAACAGTGAAACAAAAACAGGAGACCTTAACGTAAGAATCTAATATTAACAAGTACACATTATTTATATAAATATATATACACATACACATATATATATGTGTATTTATTTACATATTACACCTAATACTCTAAATATATACAATTTCCTCTAATATCAACCCCCTTTATATTGTATTCCAAGCAACCTGGCTTCCCATCAAAAATTTCCACTAGCTAAAAACATAATTCATTCTTTAAGAATCATTTTTGTTGGTGGCTTGAAGAAGCTTGTTTTTGAAAAAGCTGTAGCTTAAACATGTCTGCACATATGTGTTCACAGCAACGGTTTTATAAATGAAAGCCTAGCCTATCCGTCTTAAACAGGATCCATGAAAACTTTTTATCGAAGCTTCAGCCATTTTCCATTCGTCGTAATGTTGCATCGCTGTGCTTGTTTTACAAGTTCTTTAACGGAATGTGCTCGTATGAATTTACTACACTGGTGAGCCGTCAACGGAAAAATACCCGACCCACGCTTCAGTCAGCACACTCTCACCCCTTCGTCGTAGAAGTACTCAGATGATGGATTGGTTTCTTACTCTAATAGCTTGTTTTCCTCGAACTGTAAGTTTTTAGAATTTTCCATATGTCCCCTGTTTAAATGTAATATGAACAAAAATCTCGCTGTACAACTTCCCACTGAGAATGCCTCTGTAAGCTGTAGGTATCGCCACTAATTCACAGTAGCCCTTTACGTCTCAGTAGCAAGTTCCTTGTTTGAGGTGAATTAAAGTAATATATATATATATATATATATATATATATATATATATATATATATATATGCATATATATATATATATATATATATATATATATATATTAGTACTTCATGTATCCACATAAAATATTATAAGGAGATATAATTTTTTATGCATCAGTTTTCAGTATTTACTTCAACAGTGCTCGATACGTAAGTAGAGCTAGGTAGTAAGCAATGAAAATATATATGGCAATCAAGCTACACAGAGGCTCCCGCGTTTAGCCTGACGATTCCCCCGGGGATGAAACGCGGGAGCCTCTGTGTAGCTTGATTGCCATATATATTTTCATTGCTTATATATATATATATATATATATATATATATATATATATATATATATATATATATATATATATATATATATATATATATATGCATTTAATAGACCATGGGAAATTAATCCAAAACAATAATTTGCATTAGTTTTTACAACTTCTTTATTTCTGTACTTTGATGAGTTTTACACATAAAAGTAATTCATTCAAAATTAGTATTCATCGTACTTACATTAGAAACACTTAAGATATTATAAATACTATGCGTTGTTTTTAATATATATTCTTTGTAAAAAATACATAAACACATACATCTCTATCTATCTATCTATCTATCTATCTATCTATCTATCTCTCTCTCTCTCTCTCTCTCTCTCTATATATATATATATATATATATATATATATATATATATATATGTGTGTGTGTGTGTGTGTGTGTGTGAGAAAAATGTAACGCTTTAGGTCACCTATTGTATTTCGGATAGTTAGTTTTAATCAGGAAAAGTGAGTAAGCACATCCAGATGAATCTAAAAACAAAAAGGACCTAATTTAAACTAGTCGTCTTTCCTTTTTATTTGCAGATACGAGTTCACTGATATGACTACAATGGAGATATTCTCTTTTGTTTATAATGGACTATTACAATTTTTTTGTATTTTCTATTGTTTATTACTTGCCATTGTTATTAAACACGGATAGAGAAAGAGAGAGATATAGGGCGAGATGGATGGTAGCGAGAGTGATAGATTTCGTTTAAGAGGGGTCGGGGTAAACCACATAAAGTAAGAAGGATGAAAGTGATAGATAGAAACATAGTAAAAGATACCATTGAGACGACGGACAGTTGAAGATAACCAGTAGTTTAGATGACTTTAGCAATATTATTGAATGCCAAGAGCAAATGGTGTCTTCCCTAAAAAAATGAAAGATTTACATTTTTTAATCGTTTTAAAAAACTCCAATTCACCTATTTTAATTAATGTGCATGTTTAAATTTATTTTTAAAGCGGAAATATAACTCAATTAGATCATGCTCCCTCACTCCCAAAATAGATTTTACGCTATATTTTAAGGAGATGTAATTTGCTTGAAGCAATATATATATATATATATATATATATATATATATATATATATATATTTCGATGGCTTTTTAAAATACAATGACAGAAACTGCGTTAATCTCAACTATAAGTATATATCTATATATATATAAGTATATCCTGGCTAGAATTTAGTAAATCCTAGATATGCAACATTTATTTTTGTTCCAATGCAGAATCCTTCTGTTTGGATTCTAGACACGTAAAAAATCACCTTTTTTGTTTAATTTTATCATATTTTTCTTATCAAAATCACAAGAAAATCCCTGCATACGGTACGCTAATTGAGCTTGTCGTTGTAAATATTAATGTAAATTAAATGTTGCTTTCCTCATCATGGGAGGGGGAATACGCTGCAGCGGTGATTGAGTTAAGGAGAATAACTATTTGTTAAAGTATCTTTTGATGAGCTATTTTTAAAAATTATTTGGCTATTCTAACCAATATGGATTCTTGTTTGGGATATAAAATGATGTTGTTTTTCTAGTGTTGAATTTTCGTCACCAGATCTAACAGTACTATAACAGAGTGTAAATGGGCGATCAAAGGTTTCTATAACCAGATGAATTGCATTTTCGTCATTTTACTGTCCAACCAATGCAGCTTCAAAACTCTTGCAAAGTTCAATAATTATGCAAACGACTACGTAAAAAAGTGTGAAATTCTCGTATAGCCACATGCTTCAAAGACACACAGAAGAGATTAAAAACTAGAGCAAAATACATGCAAAAATGCATATTACTTAATTACAATTAGAAATTGAAAAAGAAGCCTATCCAGAAACGTATATATACGGGAGAGACGCCATCTTGAATGTTTCTGTCTTTAAGTGAAAGAATGTTCCAAGGAAAGTTGATGGTGTTATTTTAAAGGGCGATTTCAAACTAAAACCAGAATCAAGTAAATGTTTAACTTGTAGAAGTCACTGTTAAATTATTTTACAAGATGGGGCAAGATCTTTTAAGACATCTGATGTACAACTAATCAATTTCAAGACGAAAACAGAGTGACAGCTCAACGGGGAAAATGATCAAATAAATAAAAATAAAATACAAATGATAGAGAGGCTGGATGATAACAGCATTGATGCTGATCAGACTGTTAGTTGTCATTGCAATGATTGTGAGGCATCAGATTCGCAAGTAGGCACATTCTTTGAAAGTGCTTTAAGCCGTCACTTTGTCCACCATCATTTCATTTGGCATAACGAAGAGAAAGACAAGTCAATTGACCGTTTGCAGATAAAGAGACACAAGACGTAAAAAAAACAAATTCTTATGATTCATCAATTCTATCTGCGCGTTTATCGATGGAAAACTTATAGATAAAAATACTACCCATGGGACTGTCAGTAAAATGTTCAATCATTTCTGCAATCTAACCATATTTGGTAGAAGTAATCTTCAGTCTATACATAACTTGTCGATCAACTTTTAGTCATGAATATGCAATAGTTTTTGTTAATCTTATTTGGACATGACATAAAAATAGCTTTGACACACATCTCTCTTAGGATTGCCCTGGTTTGGGCTGCAATGTCTTTCTTAAATTCAACAATATTCTAGGCATTGTTCCGATAGACATTAACTTTGAGATAACATCAGAGAACATAATATGGAGGATTAAGATCCAGTGAGTGTGAAGTCTAGTCAGAATCCCATCTTCTACTTGTGAGACGGGCATCAAAGTGTACCGCGTATTATACAGTGATGGTAGAACAAAGGCAATAGGGTATTCATGATTAAAACGTGGCATAGACTGAAAGATTGCAGAAATAATTGGAATGTTATTAATGATTATATAGGCGGTATTTTTAGTTGGCTGATCACACTAACTACTACTATGTACTGGGCTGATAAAACGGTAAACGATGAAGTCAAATTAATGGAACTTTAAGAAATAAATTATAGTTTCTAAAGAAGGTAAAAATGTCTTATTCTTATTCGGGTATTTTTTAGGTTTGCAGAATTCAACGGTCTGCCGTCCCTGAAGTTAAGACAACGTTTTCATTTTATAGCGACTAACCTCTTAAATTCATCAAAGATGTTGAACAGAGAACATTAATACTAACTAAAAAATAAATATTGATAGACAAAACAAAACAAACATAGAATCTTAATTTAAGCCAACACACACCAAACTCTACCACTCACGAGTAAAATATTTCAACGACCTTAAATTATACCTTATAATTACCTCTTTGTTAAATAGACCGCTAATCTACATTTAAAGACAAACACTCTTATCTACCAACACTTAACATCAGCAACAGCAGGCCACTACCAATGCAATAAAAATGCACCGCTAAATAAATCCATATAAAATAAGGGTATCTAATATAAAACAAGTAAAATTTCCATAGGGTTAGGGTTAGGCGAAAGCTTAGGAACAAATGAGTATACACATACACACTTTATATTATCGGATTTCACATTACTTTGAGCTAGTTATGATGATATAATTTAATATTCATTACCTTTGGCTCGCACTGGGTCAAACCAGTGCGCAGTGGGGTTAGAAACAATTTAATTTATTCCAGTCCTACTGGCAGCTGTTAATAATTGAAACTAGGTTAAATGGTCAGTCAGTCAGCCCTTGATGATTTATTTTTTCTTTCGATTGTTTTAAGTGAAAATAGTTTTATTTATTGAAACTGCTCCAGACAAGGCATGAAGCAACTTGATGTTTCTATTTTCATTATGCAAAATGAGCTCAAGTTGTTGGTTTCAAAATGGTTAAATATAGTGCTAATTACATTGATACCTTTTTTGTTTTATATTTGAAGTGACCAGTGTTCACAGCTATGTTCAAAACCGTTTGAGCAAGTGTGAACGCATAGCTTCACACACAGGCTGCTACTAAGTGTATTGATTCGCTAAGTAAAGATAACTCCAAAACGCCGACGAGTGAAAAAATAGAAAAGAAATATCAAAATGAAATTCTGAAAGTGCAAACAGCTTAAATCTTAAACAATATATTTTACTGGTCTGTAATTGTCACCAATTTAAAAGTTTTAATACAGCTCAAAAATAAAATTTAGCCACAAGATATAATTATAATATAAAGATATGTGCGTGTATAGTTGTATGACAAATACACCGGGTTTTGTAGTTCTATTGTGCTCATAGATTCTTTTTGAAGAGACGCTGTGTTTAACCGATGTATAGGTTGCAGCAGTCATTACAAGGGGATTGGTAAATGTCGGCCTGTGCGATAAAAATGATACTAGTGTTTTTATGTTTGTTAATTTTTTTTATGTATTTCAGAACACTTAACATGTGCAGTCCCTAATATCTAACAAACGCATACAACATAACAGAAGACTTAACTGAAAAACTTAAAATACTCGAAACATTTCATTGTAAAATGCACACAGTTTTTCTCTTAACACACAAAAAATAAAATCTGCAAACCTCATTTCTTCCAACCCGGGACACATCGTCACTGACACACGCAATAACTATACAATATGGCTGTAGAATCATACAATCCACCTCACTTAATATAAAAATATATTTAATATAAAGAGAGACCTAGAAACCTATGTGCTTTATTCCTGGGGAAAAACATCAGGCAAATTGAAATAGTACTATATATATATATATATATATATATATGTGTATATTTAGGCAGGAAGTCATTATCTAAGCAAGCATTGTTGAACATCACAGAACTTTCGCGTTTGTATATTTTCTTCGTGAGGTTCTCAAACCGTCGAGCCATCTTTCTGGTTTCAGGTGACAATCCGTATAGTACTTCACCGATAGTTTTTAATTCAGCCATTTTCTAATAAAATAAATAAGTAAACAATAAAACCAAACACACAAACGATAGAATAAAATGAACTGAACCACACACCCTCTTCTTTCTTTCATTCACCCGTAACGATAACTATAAAACACTAACTCCAGTCTTCTTATTTAAATGTAAAAAAACCCTAATCCTGAAGACGACTGGAAAGTCGAATGCGCTCGAGAAAATGGCCGAATTAAAAACTATCGGTGAAGTACTATACGGATTGCCACCTGAAACCAGAAAGATGGCTCGACGGTTTGAGAACCTCACGAGGAAAATATACAAACGCGAAAGTTCTGTGATGTTCAACAATGCTTTCTTATATATATATATATATATATATATATATATATATATATATATATATATATATATATATATATATATATATATGCAAGTAAAGAATATGTATATATATATATTTTTTTTCTTTTTTTCCAAATCACCTTACGGATGACCACGAATCGCCAAATAACTGTAGGGAATATTTAAATTGCCTTTGTCTACAGAGAGTAAGACGTCTTGAATTAATGATGATAGCTTCCAATATATCTAGATGGAAGCTGTGTCGTGCTCTGTGCACAATGGTAAATGTATCATCAGAATATAGATCACGACAGATTCTTTTGTCCAAAAGGTGGTCACCTATGGCAGACTCCTGGGCTTGTGACCGCCCGGCTAACGGGACGGGTCCATGACGACGAATGCATCCGGGCACATGTTTAGCCACTCTCACCGATAATCGCTGAATGGTCTTGCCTACATAGTCAGCGTCGCACTGACATTGAAAATTATAAATTACGCAACTTTGCTCATTGGTAGGCAAGATGTCTTTGCGGAAGGAGGGGAAAGCGGATCGAGTGGAAAAAATAATGCGCATATTGGCAGCATTGAAACAATGTGTCACCGAGGAAGATATCTTATCAACCAACGGCTGGATGCAAGAACCCAACCACGGAAGTTTAAGATAAATGGGGCATCGAGGAGGACCAACTACTTTAGTTCTAGTGAAGTTATCAACCTTACTTCGGATGATATGCGAGACGACGTGCTCGGGGTATCTATTAGAAAGAAAAATGTCCTTGATTTTATCAAGTTCAGGCACTAGTTTAGTACTAGAACAAATCATGAGAGCTCGGTGGGCAAGAGTCCTAATGAGATCCTCTTTCTACGTTTAGGGGCAAAAGAATCCCAACTAAGATAAAGTCCAGTAAAAGTGGGCTTCCTATAAACGCTCGTAATAAAAGCAGAGGGAGTGCGCTCCACGAGTACATCGAGGAATGGCAACATATTCTCCCTTTCTTCCTCCATTGTAAATTGTAACGATGGGTGGAGCAAATATAAATGTTGAAAAAAAAACAAGCCGCATCACGAGAACGAAAGGAAGCAAAAGTGTCATCAACATACCGTACATAACAGCACGGTTTAGACACTTTCTCAAACAGTAGACGATTCATGGAAACCAACGAAAATGTTTGCGATGCTAGGACCAAGAGGACTACCCATCGAGACACCGTCAATCTGTCTATACATCAAATCATTGAAGCTGAATGCGACAGACTTAGTGTCCAACTCCATCAGTTCGACGAAAACATTCTCGGGAAATGTAGGGGTCTCTGTAGGCCCACGATACAAAAAGTCGGCACAAATGCCTATCGTTTCGTCAAGAGGGACATTTGTGTATAGACTAGATACATCAAAAGAAACGAAAAATTCAGTATCAATGGACGGGCCCAGACTGCGCATGAAAGACGCAAAGTGGAAAGAGTCAGGAATACAATGAACAGAATAAAATTTTAAAACCGGATCTAAGATTTCAACAAGCCATTTAGCTAATCTATGTTGGACAGAACCGACCATGGACAAGATAGGTCTGAGGGGGCGAATTTGGTTTGTGGATCTTAGGCAATCCATACATCCTGGGCCGCTGGGAGCCGACAGGACGAATCAAAGAATAGACTTCTTTGGAGAAAAAGTTATTTTTATGAAATTTTAGAAACTTTTTCTGGAATTTAATTTCAGTCCTTAAAGTATGATCCGCCGTCAAGTCACCTAATAATTGAAATTTACTTGTGTCCTCTAAAATGGAAGCCATTTTGGAAATATAATCGGCTCGATTGAGAATGACGACACCTGAACCTTTATCAGGTTTAGTGATATAAATGTCGGTCCTCGCCTTGAGTAATTTGGCAGCTTGAAAATGGTTCTTTTGCCAAAATGATTCGTCAGAGCGTATCGTAGAATTCACAAAAGAATGAGCATATTCGTTAAGCCGGGCTTTAAGCTGACCTATAGACTCATTGGAAGAAGGGCAAAGGATTCTCAACTGAGAGAACATCATGATTTGGGAAAAAAGAAAATATATATATATATATATATATATATATTCTTTACTTGCGTATATATATATATATATATATATATATATATATATATTCTTTACTTGCGTATATATATATATATATATATATATATATATATATATATATATATATTGACGGCTGACCGTCTGTTACTTGAAATTGATGAGAAATTGTTACTTGAAATTGAGAGCAATAAGTTTGAACAGATAGCGTCTGTAGGTATAAATAATATAATATTAATTCATAAAAATATTATAATAAGCTCTTTTCAGAAATTAAAAGTCGAGCACTCTCGAGAATGTTAAAAATAGACTCTCATCAGCTCTAAAGCGAAGTCACGAATACGTTCTTCGAACACCCTCGACTAGTCTTCTGTGTGTGTCCACTTCAAGATACATATATATCTTAATTCCCCTTAATTACGTGACAGTTTCCGGTGCCGGAGTGGATATGGCGACTACTTGCAGACTCTCGGCTGAGTCGATGAACCGGGTTCTAAGCCGCCCGACTATTTAAAATTGTTACTATCCTGCACTGATGAGAACATTAAGCTTGAAACGATAGCGTCTATAATTATAAATAATTTAATATTTATTTATGAAATATATATATATATATATATATATATATATATTATATATGTATATATATATATATATATATATATATTATATATATATATATTATATGTATATATATATTATATATATATATATATATATATATTGTGTGTGTATTTAGGCAGCATTTTTTCATTAAGGCATGTTTTATTAAAGACGACAGAAATCTTCTGTTTAGTGATTCCTTTTTTTATTTTTTCCATTCGTCGAATGATCTTTTTGACGTGTAGATGGAATGAATTGATGGAGGATCCATGTGTTTGACTAACGTTTTCGATTCTCTCCGGAATCATCTTCAGGTCTTTTATGGCAAAAATGAATAAAAAGCGAGTGAAAGAATGGAATTTCTTAAAAAATACGCCGGCAAACCGTTAGCGTAAAATACGGACGTCTACATTTTAAAATGTGACAATTGAAACAGTTCTTCGTTTATTTATTAATTTTATTTATTATTCTTATTATTTTTAATTTTTTAATAGTCAAACACATGGATCCTTCATCACATCATTCCATCTACACGTCAAAAAGATCATTCGCGAATGGAAAAAATAAAAAAAGGAATCACTAAACAGAAGATTTCTGTCGTCTTTAATAAAACATGCCTTAATATATATATATATATATATATATATATATATATAACCCTTAAATTCGTTGTGTTTCAAATATCACACATTCCAGCAAAATACCTATTTAATATAATATTCAACAAAAATGTGTAAAACTGCAACTTTTTTCACATTTATAACTAACCTGTTGGTAATTGTGAGTAGGTATTAGTATGATGTTGTATCAGCACACCCGCTAAATAGGTACTCAGTATTTTCGATGTAACGGGCGAGGGGCATCGGTGGGTCATCTGCCTAATTCAAGAGCCTAAACTTTTAAATCTGGTCATTATAATCATAAGTAAAATCGTAAGTAAAAATTATTTGACGATTCTCTAGTTTATGATGACTATTTAGATGCATATATTGTAGTGTTTTGTTTTACATGCAAAAGTGTATGCCATTAGATTCACATGTGTCACATCATTTATTTTTGTTAAATGAATATTTTCCCAAAATACATTTATACTGATTTATATTACACCTATGTAACGTGTTTCACTTATTTCAAACCGATATAAAATATAATACATTTAAAGGTTAATAATTTAATTTATTTTCAAATAATATTCCCAAAAAAGAATATACTGAAAGGTTTTTAAGTATTAACAGTATCGATTCGTCAGATTCATTGATATTCAGGTCTAACATAGTGAATGCTACTGAATTAAATTGATATATTAGATATAGTATCTTATACTTATATTATAAACGAATTAAAAGAATTCGTCCAAATATGGGTAAAATTAATTCTCCAGTGTTGCACAATTTTTAGGTACCCTTATGTAATGTTTGTAATATAGGGTTCTGATATCGAATATCACCAATTTACAATGGCTATTCGCGTTGGCAGCGTTTAGGCATGTTATGTAAACACTCGAGAGATGCTTAGGCGATTAGCCAATCAGCTGTTAGCTGGCAGACGACAAATATACTAACCAATATTTAAATTGATTAACGCCAGAACATTGGAAGAATTTTTTGAGGGAGGTCTGCGAATACCATTTGTTACGAAATCCGCGTCAGAAAAGGGAGGCACGAAGAATACGATTGAGAAAGACGAGTCTCTGTTTAACTCTTACCTTAACTCAACTGGTTAAAAAAGACAATGTCAAAAAGCCTAAAAAACACACACAAAAAAAATTAGTTTTCAGTGTTAAGAAACACAAAAAAATTCTACTTTTTAATCAGTTGACCGAATACAAAAAGAAATGAAAAAGAAATGTAACGCTTTTGTAGCATTTTTTGTAACCAAGATAATAATAAAAAAAGTATTTATTAACACTGACTTTGCTGTGTTTTCTTCGTTTTTTTAATTATTTGCTATCTCTCTTGAAAATAAAACTGAAAAATACGACGCAGCTACGTATCAAAGTTATCGTCTGTCAACATTAACATCGGCATCTCTCGGGCTTGAACGTAAAATGCGCAAACGATGCCGACACGAAGTTCTTGAAAACTCTTCTTCATCTTCTTCTTTTTCTTTCTCTTTTCATAACATTCCTCGCGTCCCTACTCCCTTTGTGTTGTTCTCTGCACGTGACATTTTCTTCCGATCGCATTCTTTGTACAAATTTGAAAACCTTTCCGTTATAAATAAAGTTTACCAACCGAACGAAAATGGCCGTATCTTAACGACCGAAATATCTCGGCAGAACTTTACAACACGAGTTTTTGAGTTTATTTTTGTTAGTTGTTGAATTGCTTATTCTTTATTCCATTTTTATTTTTACATATTGTCTGAAACATTTTTTTTTTCTCCTATATATATATATATATATATATATATATGGATGTATTCGATATTTTCTGTATCTTCTATATGACTCAATATCGGTGTTTGTTTGTGTGTGACGTTTGTGTATTCTCTATAAATAGAAAGGTTAAAGAATCTACAAAACATCTAAAAGTTTTAAATTTAGAGTTCAACAGAGAACACAATGAAAGCTTTCCAAAATCTCTACGCGCAATTTTAAGGGGGCTATGACGGCATAACCACGTAAAACTTCAAATAAATCCCCTTTTTATGAAATTTAAATCATAAAGTTGTCTGGGGAAGACAATAGAAGTGGTCCAAAATCTCTAAATGACCTCCTTACTTAAGGTAGGTATGTGCGCCGAACCAACTTTAAAACTTCAAATATTTCGAATATCCATACAATTCTCCGGGGAAGATAATGTACGTTGTCCCGAATCTCTATGTCACCCTATATATGCCGAGTATTAACGTATCCCCACCTCAAAGTGACCCATCGGGACAGAAACCTGTTAAACCTCACACATAGCAAACACTTTGATTACTTTGGAATAATTACTTTCAAAAGATAATGTCTGCATGAAACGTAATAATTAACAATGGCTTTTTCTGTTAATTATAAAATACATACCCTCATTATTAACAAAAATTCCTCCTGTTGTTGTTGTTGTTCCTATTTACTTGTTCATCACGAGAGTAGTGTTAGGCACAAAATCAGTATTAAACGTGGCAAAAATCCAGCTTTGTTAAAAGTAACACTCTTGATTGAAACAAAATTAAAAATGGCCTTAGTCAAGAGGGATTTCTCATTCACTGACTGAGTACAGAAAAACTAAGTGCAACATCAGAACAGATACTACACTTTGCTCTTAGTTAAAAGTTCAAAGAGTCAACATGTTCGTAATGATGACGATGATAATGGCATAAATTATGAAAAAGAAAAGACAACCTTCAAAATATTTTTTTAAGATTCATTATGTCTCTTTTTCTGTCTATAATAATAAAATTTGACTATGTTCATGCACAGTAACTTTTCTCAACATTGGAATATATGTAATAACACCAGGACGATTATCATTTTGTTGTTTTACCTCCAAATAACCAAAATGTCAAATGAAAATTATTTCTTTATTTCTTTAAGGAAGACTGTAACCTCAGTAAGTGCTATCTAAAGGGGAGGTGGTTTTTGCTAGTACACACACACACACACACACACATATATATTTATATATATATATTGTTTATATATATATACTGTTTATATATATATTGTTTATATATATATATATACATATATTATTCAAGTTTAACTATATTTACATAATGAACACAAAACCAATACTTTTCAAAAGTGCTCAATAAAAAGTACGTTTTTTATGAAATGAAAAACAACATTGGCGACATCCGACACTAATCAATTCTTTTTCTAACACATTCGCGTCTTCTCAAGACTGTGTCTAAAAGTAAAGATCGGTTTTTAAATCCGGCTAGTAACCCAAGGTGAAAAAAAGGGAAACATTTTTTAGAGTGCATGCGGCCAGAAAAGCTGGCCAATTAGTCTGGTCTACATGCAGCTGCCATCTTTTCCTTACTATAATATTGTGTGTTTTACCTTTACGTAATTTAATTATAAAAAAAACAAACCTCATTTTTAGTTAAATTACTAAGATTAATTTTCTATATATAAAAAACAAGTAAACGATCATGTCCACACAATCATGTTCAATCTGAAAAAAAGATATTCATATTAGAAAATTATAAAACCTTACATTTCATATCACGAGCAATCGTAGGAGATACTTCTACTAAACCCTATTATATACGGGTGTATCTATTATATCTACCACTTGAAATCAACTACTTCATTTAATCTTTGTGATTAAATAAGTAGAGGACATACAAAATATCCTAACTGTATTATTAACTACCAGTTTAATGTCAAACCCTGATTAAACGAACACATTTTATAACTGATTAACTAGTTACCTTAACATTTACTCCGCTTAATAAACTTGGAGGTCATACCAATAAACCTAACTGTATTGTAAATTTTTAATTTTTAATTTCTAGTTTAATTAAAAACTTAACCTCCAAATTAACTTAAAACTTTCTACACTACAATTATTTCGGATATAATTTTTCTACTTTGCTTTAGTTTCTATGATATATTTAAAAGTTAATTACGGTGGATTTACTAGGTTATTATCATACTTATCCAGGGTGAACTGTGTTAAGTATCTACAGTTATATCCTATCTCATCTCTCATGTTTAACAAACGATTCTTATCAGGGAACATACAAATAGCCAACTTCTCACTAAGAGAATGAAAGCAGGTGGTGTTGTACAGTGTACGTGTCGAAGCCTTTTTTAAATGCTCCATTTTAGTACTTGTACTATATTCTTTTCTTTCAGAGATAGTATGTAGTTAGATAATGAAGTGCCTGTTTTACTATTTGGGTTATTAAATTGTGGTTTCTGAATCTAGTCTTAATATCAGTACTTGCACCCCCTAGCTTTACTTAGATTATATATATATATATATATATATATATATATATATATATATATATATATATATATACTATAAATATCTGTTTAATATTAAAGTGTTTTTATACCTACAGACGACGCCGTTTCGTGGTTCTAACTTCATCAGTGCAGATATAAAGGAAGACACATCTCTCCTTCTGTGCCTGGTTGCCCCTATAAACGAAAACATCTTAGGGAATGTTGCTTAAATATAAGTGAATTAACACGTACGATTTACATTTTAACATGATGCAAGTAGTTCTGCGTTTGTAGTTGCCCAGTAAATAAGCTAATAACAGTTTTCTAACATGTAAGACAATGAAATGAATCTATTTATAAACGTTAGGTTAAGAGTATTAACATATGTCTTAATAGCTCAGTGGTTAAGATATCCAGCTGATAACATTAAACTTGCTGTTAAAGTAAATTCTTTCATCTGATGTTGCATATGATTCTATCCCACACTCTTATCCGGGAAACGGCAGATAACCCTGCTAGTCTTAAATAAAAAAAAGAAGCTAAATGTTGGGAAGATTTGAGTTAAGGATTGATTATTTGTATTATTTCTATTATCTGGACGACTGTACTCATCTTGACGTTTCAATGTTTCGATTGATGTAACCTCCGACCTTCTTCACGTAATTTTTGTCGACCGTGCACATTTTATGTCGAACTCGGGAATCTGTACTGAATTTCGAACGCAGCACTTTATTAAATCCACGGTATATCTTGCTCTCGTTCCGTCAGCCATGATCGCGTCTTAGATAATTCGTAATTGTATTCTTGGCATCACACGCACTGAGGATGGGACCTTATATATCTAGAAGAGTGTCACTTAAAACTGAGTATAACTTACCACTTGTATACGGTACGCCACAGCTCTTTGCGCAATGGGGAAACAAAGATACTATATATGTAACATATTAGAACATGCTGCATAAAAAGTAGAAAGAAATATCAGACGGATTTAATAAGAAAATTAGTGAGTTTCACTAATCTGTATGTAATTAGCTTTTTTTGTTGTCATTTATTTCGTCTGAAAATTTCTAACAAAACGAGAATATCTACTAAATGTCTTTTCGAATTCATATAAATAAAAAAGAACTACGCAAAAAAAGAATTGAGACCGATCTTACACAAAATCTACTTGAAATTGTATGCGTCTTGTATATTTTCACGTTGGTATGTATCATGATATAAATATGTATTTCGCACTCCAGTAAAACTCTTACGCTATGAACTTTTGATATCAGTCTATAGCGTGGGATTGGCCATAGCGAAAGAATGAATAAGATGAGCCCGCAAAAAAGGTTTCTTTTATATAAAAAATGAGTACCGGTTTGGTCAGCTTTAATAATATTTTAAGGATAATTAAATACACTACATGTAAACATAATTGATTTATTAGGAAAATGACTATTGATCAACGTAAATATACATTAACTGCTTAAATATTTAAAAATACTGGATGTATATCACTGCAGTAAAGCTATTGAATATCCTCATTATTTGCAAAAATCATTCTCGTTCAATAATTTCGTTGTTTTGTCGAAATGTGTATGTGTATGTGTATGCTTTGTTCAGTTCTATTTGCTTAATGGACATTTTTCTTTGTAGACTATATACCATCTCTCTATATATACAACAAATAGAAACTTTAAAATACAAAATGTATGCAAAAGTTTATTTACATAATTTTTCTACCGACTTTAAAAAGAGTATATGTTTGTTACTATATTGGCAAACATACTTTGAATATATTAACTCACAGAAAAATATCAATTAACTTCATAATTTGCTTTTTTTATTGCTAAGCTTTCTTGATAGCGTAGGAAATGCACAACTTATTGAGTTCATAGCATAGGAGTTCTATTATATAGAAAATGATCTTGGACTTTCAAAGTCTGCTATCGATAGATACTGTTCACAAATATACATAGTTCATATAATTTTATAGAGCCATCATGTCCTTGCTTTACTTGGACCATGTTATCTTGTAGGAATAAAATGTATTTTGCTTCATTTTCTTCAAAGTAACTTTAATCCATATTGGAACATTGTTAAACTACTAATAACTTGTGTATTCCTTTTTTTATTTCTTTAAGGGTTATAATGTGTTTACTCCTTTATAAAACTATCCACATAAACTGCACAATTTTTAAAAAAATAAATCAACCGGCACCGACAAGTCCTTTTTTATTCTTTTATTATTTGAAAATTTAAAATTGATAATAATAATGATCATCTTCGGGTTCTTAGTTTTCCTGGGAAATGACGGAACACTGGTTGAATATGTATATATATATATATATATATATATATATATATATATATATATATATATATATATATATATATATATATATATATATATATATATATATATATATATATATTGTTTCCAGTAGTCTTGTATTATTACTTGTCATTGGAATCAAGCAATGCCGACTCAGGAGAGCGGTTGTTGGGGGATTGCGCAACCCTTCCAATTACAAATTTTCGCGATGGCAGCCCCTGGCGGGGCACTCATACGTCGAAATCGACGGGAGAGTCCATCATATATATATGTATGGAGATATATATATATATATATATATATATATATATATATATATATATATATATATATATATATATACCTAACTTTACATGAATAAGGATATATTGAACGAGCGAGATCGACGGCATTATAATGTTGTATAATGTCTACATTTCTGCAGAAAAGCGACGACTGAAGTATTGCCGTAGAGCGTTCTTCTTAATGACTTCTTAATGACTCACTTGTGTTGCTTGTGAACACTGGAAAGTGTCCCTCTGACAGAATGAATGAAATTATGAATGCCTCTTGTAACAAGAATCAAAGAATGACAAAACTCACTAAACAAAGGAATAAGGGAATACACTGAATTATATTAATGTCCTAAGTTTCGAGACGCGGCGGAAATGAGAGAATTGCTGTCAACGCCTCGAGGTCGATACTAGTTAATACTTGGCGCCGCATAATATCCCAGAGGTTGCATTGCTTACATTGCATACTTTTAATTACATAAAGAATATAAAAAAAAGATTACTTATGGAAGTTATTTTGTCTGGCGAAACTTCATAATTGACTTAGAGTATTCATAGATGTGCCTTTCTTCATATTCTACGAAAGCGCACTTTTATTTGTGCATAGAAATGTGTAACGTTTCTTCCATTTTCAGCCAATGCAGCTAAGTGTTTAGGATACAGAAACAGGAATGTTAATAAATAAATAACTATAGAACGCACAGATGCACCCCCCACACACACATGTATATATATATATATATATATATATATATATATATATATATATATATGTATATATATATATATGTATGTTATATATATATATATATATATATATATATATATATATATATATATATATATATTCATATATATGCACTGACACACACATATAAATATATATATATATATATATATATATATATATATATATATATATATATATAAGCAAGTAAAAGATTAGAATAAAGCTTGTAAAATACAATATCTGTTGAGTGAACAGTTGCTCAAAACAAGATTTTTTCAAATAAAATAAGGTTTTTTCCTTAGACAATGACTGTTCAAAGAATGCATCTTATCGTAGAGGAATACAGACAGATAAGTTGGTAGGGGACATAACCAAAAGTCATAATTAAAAAAATATCATGATAATATAAAAAGCAAACGTGAAATTATATATATATATATATATATATATATATATATATATATATATATATATATATATATATATATATATATATATATATATATACATATATATATATATATCAGTCGCACACAGTGGTGTGTGAATATTATTGTTATAGTGAACATTTACACAAATCGTGACTAATTCAGTTTTCATCCAAACTTGATGCGGTTTATTGCACTAGAATTGACTCATCTCAAGCTTCTTTTTAACGGAAATAAATAAAAATATGTTCCAGTAGAAAAAAGTTATGTCAAAATATTTGTGGGCATCAATGTGTTGTGTAACGCACCGCATTTACTTTGAATCGCAATAACTTTTCTAGCTAAACTGAATATTTATTTTCATACCAAAAATGTAGCAAATAGCACAAGGAATCTACAAATATAAATATCTCGAAAGGAGTTTAAGAATACCAAAGCGTTTAGCAGCTTAAAATGACAAAAATATGTATTCAGTAACGCTGCTCATGCATTTTAACTCAACATAACCTTTTAAATCATAAATATAATTTCATGGTGGAAATATAGAAAGATGGAACTCGATCAGCTGATTCGAAATGTTGTTAGTATTAAAATGATTGGGGCAAGAGAAACTGAGCTGTATAGCTTTTAGTAGGAAAATCAAAGAGTGATAATTGACTTTTGTAGTGAACTCGTTCTATTTTTTTAAACACGCCCACTTTGCACAAATAGCAAATGGTCACTTTGATTTAAATACATTAAACACAATTTGTTTACCAAATTCGAAAGAACAATTAGTAACCCAAATTTGAAGCAACAATCAAACCAAATTCACTTATGTGTTTCTGTTCCATTGCGATTCTGAGTTTTTTAAATATGCATTCTTATTTAGAATAATAATAAGAAAGTTAGAAAAATTAATATCTATATGTGACACTATGGATGCCGCAAAGGTCGGGGCCCGGTCAGGAATAGGAAATGACTCATGAACGCACACAAAAGAAAAGACAGGATAGGAAGTGACTAATCGCCAGAGACAAAAGAAATCCGGGAGTGGTCAATTTCCATTGTTCAGGACAGGTTACTCAGAAAAATACCGGACACGACATTTCGGAGTGACTGTGTTTTGCAGCAGTGGGGTAGGTTATTTTTACGACACTTTGACGACAGTAAAGTTTATGGCAAGGGGTTGACGAGTTGAGGTCTCGGAGAGAAGACGAACAGTTAGGATCGAACTTCCCGAGAGTTAGGGTCGAACTTCCCGAGAGTTAGGATCGAGACTCCCGTGAGAGCAGATCGGACCGGGAAAACGATGAGATGAGCTGACGACTTTAGCAACGACGATGGAGGTCTCGACAGTACGCGACGGATCACACACACTCATAGTTCCAACTAAATTATACACAACGTATATGTGTTTGTGTTCTTTCTCGAGAGTTGTGTTTCTTTTATAATTAACTTGTGGACCAGTGCTGTGCCCTCGACGATTCGTCAGTGGATAGACGATTCAGCTGGACGATGATGACAAAGAAGAGGCCCACGGAAACACAACGTTGGGGTCGATGGTCGTCGATGGGGTAACACGTGGTTCTACATATATATATATATATATATATATATATGTATATATATATATATATATATATATATATATATATATATATATATATGTGTGTGTGTGTGTGTGTGTGTATAAATATATATAAAAATATATATATATATATTTCGTTGAATATAACAGAAAACTAATGTCTGGATACTCTTTGACAGATCCTTTCAATACTCTGAATCAGCATCTTTGTTTCGGTGGGGGAATTGGCCGATGAACTTGCCATAATTTTGATTTGTGTCCCAAATACGTTCAGACCCATCCGGGTTCATCTTCAGGGGAATGGAGATAATCAGATACAGATCATGTGTTAGTAGTATAGATGGTTTTGGCTGGAATTATGTAATAAGTACGAAACTATAGTTAGAATTATAGACATTTAAGTATATTATTACTGGTATTAAAGTTAATTTTCTTAATTAGGGGATTGGCGATGCATTTGTCTGATACACGCGCCATAGCCCAACACTTTACTAAAAAACACTCCTGCCCCCGATCGGAATTCAGAAAACTCTTAGTAGAAAATACTAACATCTTAGAATAGAATACTAACAAACAAAAACTCCATATATTAGAAGCTCTATATAAAAAAAAAACTTATTAACAGAATTAACTTTAATACCAGTAATAATATACTAAGATGTCTATAATTCCAACTATAGTTTCGTACTTATTACATAATTCCCGCCAAAACCATCTATAATACTAACACATGGTCTGTAACTGATTGACCTTATTTTAAATCATCAACTCACTTGAGGAAAGGTTACAAAATACAAAAAACGCCCCCAATAAAAAAGATATTTCCAAAAGTTGAGTTGAATTCGACTGTAATTGTACGGTAAGACGTATTGTTTAAAGTTTTAATATTTTTAGGGGGGGGGGGCTGGGTTTTTCATCATTTCTCATGTGTGTTTTTTTCATGTATTTTTTTCATGTATTTTAACTTGCAATTACCTTTGTCAAGAGCACATTTTGAACTATTTCTATCCTAATTTCTCATGTCTTTGGAGAAAAGAGTATTACTATTGATGCTCAATAAACAATTTCTACGATGATCAACACAGTTAAGATGAAGAATATGTATTCCGCTGTATTCCGCTGTATTCCGCTGCAAAACGCGCGTAAGATTTAGAGAACGCATTGAATGCAGATAAAATAAACATAAATATATTAAAAAATACAATATACACATAGCTAAATACATAGAAAAAATGTTGTTTGTATGAGAGACAAAAAGAAATTAAAGATATTCGCTGATGTGTGAAAGTAAAGAGATGAAAGAACAGAATAAAAGTTCGACGATATATACAGATAAAGACATTGACAGACAAATAAAAGGTATGGCTATAGATTGATTGTTCCTTCGATCATTAAATTGCACATATAATATATATAAATATATATATATATATATATATATATATATATATATATATATATATTATATGTACATTTTCTGATTGTATGAAGAGTATATACTTAAATATATACTTTTGTAAGAACTCATGAATATATATATATATGTCTTTATTAAACATTCACTGTATCTCTTTCTCTTTCTTTCTCTCTCTCTCTCTCTCTCTCTATATATATATATATATATATATATATATATATATATATATATATATATATTATAAAGAATGGCAAAAATGTTCCGCCGAAATGGAAAATAGAAAAAGGAAAACCAAAATATAAATTAAGTATCCATCTACGTGTCACCTTTATTAGAAGGTTTCATCAGAACAGAGATTGAATAAAAAAAGAAAATACAGCAACAAGTACCAAAGTCTTAAAAATATTATTTTTCAGATTTTAGTACTTTTATAAATATATATATATATATATATATATATATATATATATATATATATCGTAAAAATTAAACCGTTGAACACGAATATTTGCTTTAAAGCGAAAGAATAATGCATTTACAGCAGCAGGCATGTTAGCGTTGAGAGTGGAGTGGCCGTCACTCATAAATAGTGAGAAATTATGGCGTTCAAATACCTAGGTTGGTGCGCTTGCTGTGTTTAGCCACACTAACAGGTCTTGTAAAGACGAAACAAGTATATGTGAATTACTATATTTTATGCATACACAGAGATTAAAGCACCCCATGAAAATAATATATACATGTTTAAAGTCTCTGCTTCCATCGTTGACGGCCAGAACTGGGAGCCGTACAAAGCAGTAGTATCAATTTGAAATAACGATATGTTGTACTAATTTGCATTTTTTGTGTTTCAGATATCAATATACGTATACTAAATCACTGTTCAAGTATGACACGGTCTAAAGTATTTGCAGACTTTCAGAGGTGTCGTATCATGTGTAAATCTGAAGGTTGACTTAATCAGCGTCGAATCGCCGCAGATCTCAAGATTACACGTTTTAGTCTTAATCGAGTGATTGATCAATTTATATTAGATGGAAAATAATCAATATTATTTCGCTTAGGTCATCAGCATCCTTGAAAATCAGTCTTCGGTAATAATTATAATAATATTTTCTTCTTTGATGCATGTTTTTATATATATATATATAATATATATATATATATATATATATATATATATATATATATATATATACAAGTTCAAATATATTGCTATAATAAACGCAACACCAATATTTTTCACGAGTGCTCAATAGAAAGTAGAGATTTTATAAAATAAAATAAACATTGATGTGATAGCCAACACTAATAAATTATTGTTTCAAGACATCGGCTGTTTAACGAAAGTTTATTTAATCTTACTATATATATATATATATATATATATATATATATATACATGTGCGTGTGTGTGAGTGTGTGGGGGTGTATACAAACAGGCAATCTTTCTGAACGTATAACAGGTATATATTGTAAAAATACTCTTAATATTTCATGGGAACATCAGCTCCAATAGCAGCAGCATCGTCTTTATGTGGTAGCTTCTTCACAATGCCAGTTTTGGAACCACGTCTCTCTACATAATTTTGTCTTCTTTCATTCTTTAGAAATCACACACGCTCACAACCCCTCACTAGGCCTTCACATAACAGCATCACGTTCCCTTCCATCGACCTCTGACTATATTGCACTCAATATCTTTCCAGAGACAAACAGAGCACCGCCGTAATGGTGCCTCACAGTACATGACCTTAAAATCAGACCTTTCTTTTACCAGTGATGGTGTTACAAGGCTTTCTTGACATTCCGTACTTCAGAGCTCTTCCTCGTTTGTGACTTTTTCTGTCCAAATAAATCTTCAACATCAGATAGACTCGAAACATTTGCTTGTAAATCCATTCTTTTAACATTATTTGTGAGTTCTTCCGTTTTACTCTTAACATTTTCTTCACTAGTGCTATTTTTTTTAGTTCATCAGATATTTGTTTATAAAATATATTAACAGTTGAAAACAAACCAGATTAATGAGTCGTGAAACAACGAAACAGCTTTCTGTATATATACATGTACATATATATATATATACATATATATACATATATATATATATATATATATATATATATATATATATATATATATTAATATTTTTATTCTTACAGATATGTACAAAATATGCGACACTGGTATGTCGATGTTATCGATCAACAGCGATTTAAAGCCGGATCCTAGTTTCTTACACTTGCTGATATATATATATATATATATATATATATATATATATATATATATATATATATATATATATATATATATATATATATATATATAAAAGAGAGTGGTTTGAAAATCGATTTTAACGTTAGAAAGAAATGCTCTTTGTATTGAATGTCTTTCCGTGCGTAAATCAATTATTTAGCAAAACGTGATACTAATTCCGACATACATTCAATTTCATGACAAATACAGTTTTGAAAATGTTACAACCAGAGTGTACTTAACTCTAAGGAACAGACGTACTTAGATACTCAATATATAGTTTTGGAAGCTTTTACACCTTTTAAAACTTAAAGTATCTAAAAATATATGTTTCATCCGAAGTACTTCATTGGAAAATTCATTTGCTAGTAAGTTACTTTGTCTCTCGTGATCACTATTAGTTACTTTCTAAGAAGGATCGCTAGACTTAATAGCATTGTAGGGATGATTAAAAAGCTGTTTCTGGTATTTACAAACAAAACCTCATTATCTCATTGCTCCTCAGCAGTGCTGATCAAACACCACCTCCCTTTAAAATATTAAAACCAGAACGTTCTGGATATCAGAACCATGTGTTGCTAATTTATCTTGTTATGAAATTGTTCTCCTTACAGTTGTTGTTAGTTTGGTTTAAAATGTATTTGTTATTTACGAATCTATTATACGAATTATTACCCCTTATTGATAACTTATATTATTAATTTATTTATATTATTATTTATTTTATTTTGTTTATTTTAGTTTCATTTCAGAATATTAAAGAATTAAAAATATATTCTATATAGACACGTATTTTTATATTATATATATGCATATACATATACATATACATATACATATACATATATATATATATATATATATATATATATATATATATATATATATATAATCTGAGTATGGTATAGATACACAGGGTATAAATCCAGGGGAGGTTAACCGGGCTTATGAGAGTGCTCAATAAAATATAGAGCAAAAATATAAATACAAATAATAATGTATTTCATTTGGACTACAAAATTGATTTTTTTTTCACGAGAGCAATTTGAGTGGCTCACGATCCTCAGGGCTTAGAAATAACATTATTTCAAGACCTGAGGATCGTGAGCCCCTCAAACTTCTCTCGTGAAACAAAATCAATTTTGTAGTCCAAATGAAATAAATTATCATATATATATATATATATATATATATATATATATATATATATATATATATATATATATATTCACAGATCCACGTTGTATCATACTGTCATTTTATATCATTTTCGAAGCGTCCATATGAGAATTTTAAAACATACTTGAACAAATACAGACCGTGAACAATCAACTCCCGTCGTAAGATAATTGTTGTTTAATGAAAAGCGTACACCATGAAAGCGAAACTTCATCCAAATAAGGTTTGATATGTCATTTAAAGCTACACTAAAATACCAAAAGCAATTGCGAAATAGAAAATGTCCTCATTAAAGATTTCAAATCACTCAGATTCGAATGTGCAAAAAAGTACGTTTTCACATCGAAAATAGCTAATTAGGTTGTCATTTGAAAGTAAATACAAGATTCAGTTAGGATAACTGTGAAGGTATATAAAAATAAACATTTTCATTTAATATTCAACAACCGATCATTTCTTCCATTCTGCGATAGTCCAAATCGTAAGAATAGAACACACAATGGCAGATAATACAATAACGGAACGATTGACAATAGAATTAGACGTTGGAATGTGATTCTCATGAGAATCGATCTGAACTACATAAAATGATTGTTTTTTATAATATCACACACAGACACACACGATAGATAACCGTACGACGCTCTGAGATTATCATCCCTACCCTGATGAGAGCGCAAACTTGAAACGCTGGCGTATGTAGGTAACAATAATTGATATTATTTACTTAAAATTGATATTGCTATAGGTACCTTTAATAAGATTGAATTTGAGCCCTGTTTGGGAATGTTAAAAAGACTGACACGTAGGTATAAGTCATATTCCGACAACGTTTGTAGAATCTCTAGTCAATCTTTTTAGATATGCCAGCCATCGCGTCAATGGAATTTAAATTCCCTTCTTGAATGTGGTTATGTCTCATGGTTTAATAGCTATAACGCTTTTTTGCGGAGTCTAGGTTGATTCTGTGGCAGGGGTTCGAACCGTGCGACCGTCTGAGATTATTATCCCTACACAGATGAGAGCGAAAGCTTGAAACGCTGGCTTATGTAGGTAAAATAATTTAATATTATTTACCTTAAATTAATGTATGTATATATATATATATATATATATATATATTAAAAGTAAATAATATTAACTTTTTACTTTATATATATATATATATATATATATAACAACGTTACCACATGAATATTCAATACAAATGTAGAGCATAATGACTTTAAAACTACAGTTCAGGATGGTTTGATGAATCATAAGGCACCGTGAGTAAACTTTTATTTAAATCGCAAAATCAATATCCCAAAAAAGAATAAATACTTGTTGTTTTATTCAATAATTATAGACTTAGGAACTCCGCGTCCTGAGACATCCAATGTAATTTACTGCATTCGGTTTGTAACCAAATAAACTAATTGCCTCTGACTTCTGCCCTTTGCTTTCAAATATCTCTCGATTGTTTGTTTCCAGTTCATTGCTGGTCCCCATCTTCTTTTTTACCATTACGGATCAACTGAAGGACTTGCTTCACAATTCTCTTCGAAGCTAATCTCAGAGAATCTTCGAGCCCGCCTAGACGCCG
Organism: Sepiola atlantica; assembly: GCA_963556195.1. Taxonomy (NCBI): domain Eukaryota; kingdom Metazoa; phylum Mollusca; class Cephalopoda; order Sepiida; family Sepiolidae; genus Sepiola; species Sepiola atlantica. The sequence goes on from OY744539.1 coordinate 13,776,375, forward strand.
TTTACAGATTATTGACGATGCAAAGTTGTTGGTTAGTTCTTTCTCCGACTCCCGAGTTGGTAATTCGATCGTTCTGTTTGATCCCTAAAATCTTTCTAAGGCATTTGGAATCAAATGCGTCTAAATTTCTCTCTTGTCTGATTTGTTTGACATTCATACATTAGTGTGGACAAAACGTTGTTGTTGTAGAATCTTAATTTAGTTCTGAGAGTGATTATTTTTATTCCAGATCTTGCAAAGCTGATTAAATGCCGCCGAGGCTTTTCCTATCCTACATCGCAACCCGTAATCCATATTACCTTTCTTATTCATAGAACAAATTAAGTAGGTCAAGTTGTCAACTATAACTATTTTAGGTGGGTCGACGATAGACGCTTGTAGATGACTGGTGTGCCACAGAGAGCATATTTTGAGTTTTCCTGCTTCGACTTTTATATTTTTGACAATGCTTTGTATGGTCAGGGCTATTAACTGCTAGCGCAGCAATATCGTCTGGAAAGTCTAGATTAGAAAGTTTATGATCTCTAACTTACGTTGTACCCTGATACTTGGTTGCTTCTTTTAATACCAAATAAATGGCTATGGCAAAGAATAATGACGATAGCAAATATCCTTGGCGGACTTCAGTGATTACCACAAACCAGTCAGTGAAACAATCTTCTGCTTTCATGCAATATTTTCAATTTGCGTAGCTATATAAATATGTAATAAATATAGTCCGTGTGATTTTTGAACAGCCAGGAAAATGTAGACATTCATGGCGGACTTCAGTGATTACCACAAACCAGTCAGTGAAACAATCTTCTGCTTTCATGCAATATTTTCAATTTGCGTAGCTATATAAATATGTAATAAATATAGTCCGTGTGATTTTTGAACAGCCAGGAAAATGTAGACATTCATGGCGGACTTCAGTGATTACCACAAACCAGTCAGTGAAACAATCTTCTGCTTTCATGCAATATTTTCAATTTGCGTAGCTATATAAATATGTAATAAATATAGTCCGTGTGATTTTTGAACAGCCAGGAAAATGTAGACATTCATGGCGGACTTCAGTGATTACCACAAACCAGTCAGTGAAACAATCTTCTGCTTTCATGCAATATTTTCAATTTGCGTAGCTATATAAATATGTAATAAATATAGTCCGTGTGATTTTTGAACCGCCAGGAAAATGTAGACATTCATGGCGTTACTTGCTGAATAAATTAAATTTAACTAAAGACGTTAAAAAAACGTCTAAAATTGGAAGGTTTTAAAAAGAAAAATAGAAAGAAAAACATATAAATTGGTATCAAAAACTGAATGAAAAAAGAAGAAACAAAGATAACGTCTCATCATGGAAATGTATTTACTTTCTGAATTCACTTAAATATTTGAACTGGATTCGTCCGAGAGTTTTTACTCGCTAACTTTTGTGTTACGGGACGTATATATATATATATATATATATATATATATATATATATATATATGTGTGTGTGTTTGTGTGTGTGTGTGTGTGTGTGTGTGTGTGTGTAGGTACTCTTATAGCTGACTCACCATGTTTCCGTAACTTAGAGTCGTCAACGTTCGGGCAGGTTACGAAAGCGCCCGAGAGTTGGCGAGGCTAAAACTGCCAAACGCTAAATTGAAGACTAGCAGCCGATGAATTACAATGAAGAAAACCAAACTAAAATGCTTATATACAAAGAAAGAACGAACAAATTATAACTAAACAACTGTTTTTTATTAGATATTTTTGTTTTTTTTCGTCAAAGTGTTGCATTACCCGTTCTGTCAGGGTACCCGGTAAGATCCAACAAGAATGACAAAGTACAGAACGTATATGAACAAACTTTGGTTTTCTTTATTTGCCATTACCAGATGGTTTACGCCGGCTACGCACACATATTACACAATATTTTGACATATTTTTGTCTCATGAAAGTATTTTTCTTGCTGAGGTCACAGACTTGGTTTCCGCTAAAAAGTCGTTCGTATTAACATCCGATTAGAAAGCAATTTGCTCTGCATTGTCTATCCACGCGTGAACTGAAGCAGTTGTTCTACAAGCACTTTGGTGAAGTACAAGTCAGGGGATTCCTTCATCGTATCAACTTGCTTATCAGTCGCATTTTTAGTCGGCGGCATAAAAGTCTAACAGCAAGACGGGCTTGGGTACCATAGCCAATAAAGCTTCATCGGTGCCATAAATATCGGTAAACTCGCATTTTCCGATACATAAATACTTCGATCCGCGTTTTTGAAACCGTAGTTGTTCAAGTCCTTTTGGCACTGCGGGACTTTCTCCTTTTTAACAGTTATCAAGTCGCATTTATTTATTTCTCGACGTCCCACACACAATGGGGGCGTCCACGATTCATTTTACCACTCTTCATTATCTTACAAAAGAAACCATTGTTAATCAACTGTTTTTAGATAAAATGTTTTTGTTTTTTTGTGCACCGGAAAGTTTCAAATGTTGATTTTTTTATTTGTTTATATATATATATATATATATATATATATATATATATATATATATATATATATATATATATGCGTGTGTGTGTGCAAATGTTATTGTTTGTTTTTTAAATTTTCTTTCAATGCTTTTTTATTTTACATTTTTTGTAATTTTTTTCCTTGTTAACATAAACGTCGCAACAACCGTTTTTAAGCAATTTTTTGTTTTGTTCTCTTATTTTTACATAAACAAACTGTTTATAAGCAAATGTTTTTTGGTTAATATTTTCGTCAACTCTTGGGCGCTTTTGAGACCTTCCCGAGCGTTGCCGACGCGAAGTCACTGGAACATGTTGCGTCATCTATAAGAGTACATATATATATATATATATATATATATATATATATATATATATATATATATATACACATTGATCTTTATTATAGGATAGAGGATTGAAACATAAAACGCAAGTTACAAGGACAGTAGTATGAGCAGTAAGGATCAAGTGATTTTCTGTGCGGTTACGCTATGCATGTATATATTCTTGTGCGTTCGTTAACAGGATGTTAGAAGGGGACTAACAATCCCACGTGAATAAAGCTGCGTTTATTGTGGCCAACTTAAGCAATCATAATCAATGAAAGATTTTCGTATAGCAAGTGGCGTAATATTGTGCCACGTTGAGCGTTATGTTATATGTACCAAGAAAAAAAAACAGTTATATTCAGGGAAAATAAGTTTCATTGATCTGCTTTTTTTTACGGAAACTATACCAAAATGAAAACAATACCGAAGTGTAAACAATACAAAATTGTAAACAATACCAAAGTGTAAACAATACAAAATTGTAAACAATACAAAATTGTAAACAATACCGAGTGTAAACAATACCACCGTGTAAACAATACAAAATTGTAAACAATACCAAATGGTAAAGAATACAAACTTGTAAACACTACCAACGTGTAAACAATATCAAAATGTAAATAATACCAAAGTGTAAACAATACCGAAGTCTAAACAATACCAAAGTGTAAACAATACAACATTGTAAACAATACCAAAATGTAAACAATATCAAAGTGTAAACAATACCAAAGTGTAAACAATACAACATGGTAAACAGTGCCAAAGTGTAAACAATACCAAAGTGTTACCAATACAAAATTGTAAACAATGCCAAAATGTAAACAATACCAAAATGTAAACAATACCAAAGTGTAAACAATACAAAATTGTCTGCTATCGTTTATCTGTCCATAGTAAGTGTAAAACGTTGTGATCACAATGATTTATGAATGAAGTAAAATAATAAAAAATAAACAAAATATGTTAATATTCTGTTTATTTTTTGTTATTTGACTTCAAGCAGAAATGTTGTCTAGAGATTGATTCCTAACTAGTAATATATACATATATCTGATTATTTATGTTCACAAAGACATGTACAAAATCTGCGACACTGGCATGTCGATGTTGTCGATCACAACTATTATAAACTGAGATCTCATTAGGAAGAGTTAGAATCCGATCTTAACCTTAGATCATATTTGGAAAGAACATGTTGTACATGTCTGTGTAAACAAAACAATCATATATAACAGCTCTATCTGATATTGAGCACTTTTTAATTAACTCGGCTGAAATTCTTTGGATTGCTACCCTGTGGATGTTTTACCTGGATTATTATATATATATATATATATATATATATATATATATATATATATATATATATAATTTTATTTTTTACGTATAATTGTTCGATTTAAAGAGTCTGTAGGCCTATTAGCGACTACTTTCTATGACTTTCCTGTATCGTGTTTGTTTAATTTTATATTGTAAATAAAACTAATGACGTGCTTTTTTGCTATGTTAAGAGTGACGGCTTACAAGATCTGATGTTAATATTTACTAAGATTTTCAGGTGGAAAATCAGAATGGTACTTACTAATGGAAAAACGCCCACACGGTGTACACACACACGCACACACAATATATATATATATATATATATATATATATATATATATATATATATATATATTAGTAGTTCATGTATCTACATAAAATATTATAAGGAGATATAATTTTTTATGTATCAGTTTTCAGTATCTACTTCAACAGTGCTCGATACGTAAGTAGAGCTAAGTAGTAAGCAATGAAAATATATATAGCAATCAAGCTATACAGAGGCTCCCACGTTTCATCCCCGGGGGGAATCGTCAGGCTAAATGCATGGAGTTATTTTTGTCAGGTGTTTTTGTATACATGGCTTGCTAGTCAACCAATCAGATTATGTGTTGTTCTCTCAGCCAATCGTTGGGCTTCCCGCGAACAAAGGCTTTGTTGGTGACGCTCCTATACCTATCCTATTTTTTGTTAACAATGGATTTTCCTATAACCTGTTGTGTCAATACAGTGGGCGAATTTATTTTAACACGTAGTTTCTTGTATTTCTATTTTAGGTTTTAAATTTTAACTTGTTCAGTTTGTTATTTATTTATTTAATTATTTATTTATTTATTTATTTTTTATTTTTTATTTTTATTTATTATCTATCATCCTAAGGTCAATTTATTTCTGTGTAAACAGCTGTTTGCTATTTCACTTCTAGAGTTTAATAGGTTTCGGGGATCTTTAATATTTAGGATTTCATATTTTTCATTCAGGCATAATCTACACGAGTCGTCTAAGTTTCTACATGTACTGGCCTGTCTTACTATTTTCCATTAAATTATTGGTGAGTGTCCATTTTCTTTGAGCTCCCCAAAACACCTGACAAAAATAACTCCATGCATTTAGCCTGACGATTCCCCCCGGGGATGAAACGCAGGAGCCTCTGTGTAGCTTGATTGCCATATATATTTTCATTGCTTACTATATATATATATATATATATATATATATATATGTTAGATCGAAGACAAGACAAGAATTGAAAGAAATAGGAATTGTATTAAAAATATTTAATTATTATAAGTTGATCGCCATTACCGGCTCTAGGCAGACGTGCTAAGCGGTTCGCTAAGTGGTTTTAATATTTATTCGTATATAAAAAAATATATACACAATGTAGCACAAGACCGAAAAAGGGGCGGTAAAAGGTTCGGTCTTCTCTAACATTTACTAACTTAGCTAACTTAACTAGTTTCATGTGTGACCATCATTTACCAAAATACCACATTCATACTACACGCGTGCACCATACACGAAATTATACCATGGCTATCCTATTTAAAATTCAAATATGAATAATATGCAATGGAGTGTTTGGGAGATAACAATTTTTGTACAGAAAAATGAAATACATTTACAATGGGGAAAAACAACTACAAAAAACGAGTTAGTAAAAATACCGCCCTAATTTCTAAGCTGTGGAAACGAATGGAAATTTTATGCAGACCCAAAGCTTTACTAAAACTACAAAATGTCGAAGGGTGAGCTGCATCTACTGCAAATCAAGCTATATGTCACCTATATTGGGAAAGGGGTGTGGCATTTTAAAAAACTAAATTGGGAGAAATGAGGGGAAGGGCAAAAGTTATGAACTTAATAACAATACCGAGTAATGTCAGCTTTTATAAAATTGATACATAAAAGATTATATCTCCTTATAACATTTTATGTGGATACATGAAATAATAATAAAATAATTGATTTATTTTATCTAGATACGTACACGTTTCATCCTTACGGAATCGTCAGTGTAAAAATAATTATTCAAGCCAGTCGAAGGATTCGATACCCCTGAAAAAGTAATGCTTATAACGCAAATTCTGACGTTATAACCCTAACAGCTATTATGAAATACTACATCAACGGTGAGAATTTTAAACCTAGTGTAGGTAGCCGGCTGTATTAATACTACTCACTACAGTGCCCAGTCTAGATTGGGGTCAGCAAAAAGTTATATATATATATATATATATATATATATATATATATATATATATTATTTTTAACCGCTTTACTAAAGTAAGAAGGGATTTATTTATTTATCGCTTTAGTATTATAGGCCTCTCCGTCATTGGTATTTATGGCTACCTCGCCATTATTATGAAAATCAATTTTAAAATTTTGTACCTATAAAAACTAATCGAAATATATATATATATATATATATATATATATATATATATATATATATATATATATATATATATATATATATTAGACCTCTTCAAAATTGACCTTTTTCTTAAAACATATGGAAACTGATATTATTCCCATTCTTCAAGGTCTAAATTAGCTAAATATACCAGTTATTGTGATCTTGGACCTTGGCTATGCCTGCCTCAAGAGCCATGTAATTTTATTGTCGACGTTTTTCAAAAACGCTGCAAAATATGGGATATGATGTCCTTATTTTCATTGTAGCTTTCCAGAGGTTGATGCTATAGCATTGAAAGTGGTACCAAATGAAAGCTAATAAAATTTTCTTGCAGATGGTTGTAAGCACAATAAAACACATGAACACCTGTGTAAATTCTAACTAATTTTAATGCACAAACAGCTGGGACACTACAAAAAATCAGTTTGGTAGTATGATAGCACTGCACTGACACATATATTGCATAAGAAACTGTCAGATAGGATGTTACTAATACATGTATTTTCACTTGTTCAATGTGGCTTTTTTGAAACTGTCAAATCTTTTTCTTGTGGTACTCCACAACTTGTAGTAAGCAGCTTCTTTGCTCTGGGTCACTTGTGATCTGAGTTGCAAAGTCACTCATTAGTTTGACACCTCTCTCAGCCACATCATTGGTCACTTTCACTGACCTCACAAACTTCTGTGCATTCCTGTAGCTGTCATTGTCTTCCCAGGTGTCAGCAGGAGTAGTGAGCCAGTCACATTTCACTCGAAGAGCATCAAACAGAAAGTGAGACTCTGGCCCTACCAGGTTTGTGAGAACTGTAGCTGCATTGATGACAGGAAACACTAGCTTGCCTTTCCTGTAACTCTCAGGTTTCTCTGTTTCTGACAGCTTGACTGCGAGTTTCTCTTTTGCAGACTTGGTCATGCTGGCATGTGAACTGAACAAGGTGAATGGCACTAGTTCCTGGGTCAGATACCAGCGGTGGTTGTTCATTTTCTTGAGAACAGAGGTTGCCAGTTCATAGTCATACTGCTTGTATTGCAGCATGTTCTTCATAAGCTGGAGGTCATGGATAGGTGCATCAGCTGCAGATGTGATGGTCACCCAGTGGCTGGTGTAGAATAATGTCAGGAACTTGTTCATCCTCTGCAGCTTGAAGATAGTGTCCGTGTTGTATTTTAGTTCCTTGGAAAACATGAGCATCTTCATACAGTAAATGTTCCTGGCCATCCAGCAGGCTTGGTGAATGGCACCTGGCTTGGCCCAGTGGATACCTCGAGGAGGTTCCTCACCAAGCAGGATCAGGCACAGCTCTGCCACCTCTCTGTAATCTGCCCTCGGACTTGCTTCCTCAAGGAAATTGCTTAAGACTGCAATTGTGCTTGTCTTCTTCTGTTTCAAGTCTTGTTCAACTAGGCCCAGAACTCTTGGGCAGTCCTTAACCAACTTGTCCCACTTCTCTTTCACATTGCTGAACATTGGGTTGTCAGGACTCTTGACCTTGCGGAACACAGCCTCCCATACACTTCCAATTATTACCTATGATATGTGATGGCGACAAGCGAAGTAGAATACCTTTTTGCCTAGTTTTTCTTCAATAAGCTTCGCTGTACCCTTGTTGATGCCAGTGTTGCTTGCTGTGGTATCAAATACCAAGCCTACAATGTTGTCTGTGAGACCCCATGCTTCTATCAGTACCAATGTAGCATTACACTGTTGGATTCCTGTGGAACTTTCTATGAAGGGCACACCAAGCAGCTTCCCTTCTTCATACTGTGGAGTACCAGAGACGAGCACTGCAAGACTTTCCACTGGGTATCTTTCACCAAGAACATCCCGTAGAAGTTTTCCATCTCAGTGTAGTTTGCAGTAATCTGGCGGACTTTCCTTGAAGTTATTCATGTAACTTTGGCACAAGTTATGACGAGTGTTTATCCTATTTCGTCTTGTAGTAGAGGCTGATATAACAAAGTCATCAAGATCTGCGCCTCCTGCCTTCAACACTGCAGACACCATGGCTGTAGTCTGGTTGTCAGAGAGTGACAACCGATCTGCAGTGCTACAAATCTCTTCACTGGTCATAACTGAGTGTGGAAAGTGTATGGTTATCGTACTTGGTTTTGATGAACAGCTTGGTGTTGTCTCAGTGTATTCTGAACCCTCACTAGTACCAGAGCCTTGACTGTTCTCTGGGTCTTCATCACTTGAAATTTTCCCAACTTCTGCTGCAGCAGTCACTGATGATAACATTCTCTCTTCTCTTTCTTCTCGGAAGCTTTTCTCTCTAGGCTTCTTCTCAAACACCTTATCATGACCTGACATGTGTGCCAGGCGAGTTGTCTGTTGGTCCAAGTAGAAATTGACGTCCTCTTCCTTGGTCTCCTTTGTGAGCAGCCTGTTGCTTCTTATCTCCTCCACAACATCCTTTGCTCCAATATCAAATAACTTGTCTAAGTCCTTCAGAAAGTTAGCTCGTTTCTCTTCCTCTGGTTTGTTATTTCTTTCCTTGTTTTTAACAATTTTCCTGTACTTTTCATGGAGGATCATGAAACGGTTGACTGCATTTGGTCTAGTTAGTGTTTTAATCCTTTCCATATTCCAGAATGGCAAAACGACATCCACTGTATCATGGGCTAAAGACCTATTGTCACTGTTGGGATTATCATTCCTCAAATGCAGGAAATACTGGAACACCTGGCGATTAGTAGGAAGTTGAGAGCCCCTGATGCTGGAGCTGGGTCGCCCAATGAGATACACATCACTGAATGACCTTGTGGCAGGAGTTGCCACCTTTCTTCTCTTTTCAGTTGGTTCATCCCGTTCACTTGTATCGCTGACCACTTTCCCACAGCAGAGTTGTCTTCCAGATGCCATGTTGTCAGCAGTTCACAAATCTTAACAAATCAGCTTTAACTTACAATCTGAAATGAAGAGATAAAACATACTTAGTGATAATAAATTATATACATGCATTAAGAGTAACATTTTTGAGATAAAGTTATGTATTATATGATGGCATCCTTTCCAAGCATAAAAAATATATATGTTTGTGCATTAAAATTAATTAAAATTAACACAGGTGTTCATGTGTTTATTACCATATGCAAGAAAATTTTATTAGCTCTCATTTGGTACCACTTTCAATGCTATAGCATCAACCTCTGGAAAGCTACAATGAAAATAGGGACATAATATCCCAAATTTTGCAGCGTTTTTGAAAAACGTCAACAATAAAATTACATGGCTCTTGAGGCAGGCATAGCCAAGGTCCAAGATCACAATAACTGGTATATTTAGCTAATTTAGTCCTTGGAGAATGGGAATAATATCAGTTTCCATATGTTTTAAGAAAAAGGTCAATTTTGAAGAGGTCTAATATATATATATATATATATGGTTTAAGAAACCGTTTCAATTACAAATTTTAAATCCATTCTATACAGTAGAAAACTAATAATTATATATATTTTTTATCTACGTATATGTTTAATCCTCATGGAATTGTCAGAGTACAGATTATTATTAAAGCTGAAAAAAAACTCTCTGACGAGGAATATTTTATATTCGAAAGCTCAGTTTAAAATAAATAAATGTTATTTATTTATTTCAACAAATTACATTGTTATGGTTTTTCAAAAAAATGTTTATACCTTTACGAAACAATGGTTTATAATAATGCGTCTACTCCTTTCTATTCAAAATGGCTTAACCGCGCTTTAAGACACGGACATTCTTATCTCACCAAGTCAATACCACCAGACGATGAAAAAAAAAACTCTCTGACGAGGAATATTTTATATTCGAAAGCTCAGTTTAAAATAAATAAATGTTATTTTTAAAAAAAACAAATTACATTGTTATGGTTTTTCAAAAAACAGTGTATACCTTTACGAAAAATTGGTTTATAATAATATGTCTACTCCTTTCTATTCAAAATGGCTTAACCACGCTTTAAGACACGGACATTCTTATCTCACCAAGTCAATACCACCAGACGATGAAAAACAAACTCTCTGACGAGGAATATTTTATATTCGAAAGCTCAGTTTAAAATAAATAAATGTTATTTATTTATTCAAACAAATTACATTGTTATGGTTTTTCAAAATAAATGTTTATACCTTTACGAAACAATGGTTTATAATAATGTGTCTACTCCTTTATATATATATATATATATATATATATATATATATATATATATATATATATATATATATATATATATATATATATATATTACATTTCTTTTTTTTAATAACTAATATAAGTTATCAAAACATTTACACGGAACAAAACTTAGATTTAGTATACGGAAGTTTATGTTTTTACCTTTTAAGGGAAGTGGGCTCTGATCAACTCTTCTGGGAAGCCATGAATTTATATACTGTAGTGTTTTTAAATTCTCGAAACAGTTTTTCATGGTAAACAACTGATGATCCCTTAAATAATGTTAGAAACAAACTAATATCATTACGGTAAAAATTAAATTGACTTACATGAGTGATTTTCCACTGAACGACTTGGGACTTAAGGTTTTTTTAGTTTTTTTTTAGTTTTAATGGTTGAGAAACTTCCGAAACTATATATATATATATATATATATATATATATATATATATATATATATATATATATATATATATATATATATATATATAGGAAGCAAGTCATAGTCTAAGCAAGACTTGTGAATGACACGGAATTACTGCGTTTGTTCAGTTTTTTAGTAAAGTTCTCGATGTGTCGAGCAAACTTTCTGGTTTCCGGTGGTCGCTATTATGATATGGTTCGCAGTGTTCTTGATTCGGCCATCAATCGAGCGATTTCGAAATCTAAAATTACTCAAGTCTCTTTAAAAATTAAAATATTCTCCTGATGACGATCAAGAAGGTCAAAAGCGATCGAGTTATGGCCAAATCCAACACACTCGAAGTCATATTATACTTACTACCACCAAAGAACTTGCTCGACGCATCGAGTATATCACAATATATATATATATATATATATATATATATATATATGTATGTATATATCACTATATACATATACATATATATATGTATATGTATATATATATATATAGTTATATATATGTATATATCACTATACATATATATATATATATATATATATATATATATATAACTGTACTAACAGTTTATTTGTCACTGTCAGCAGTTCGATTTGACCATTAATTACAAAGTAAACCCGCGAACAAATATGTTCGAAATCTAATTTTGTAAAATGAATTTGTTAGCGAGTAAAATATTACTTTAAACATTAAAAAAAGAAATGAACGGATCAGTAGGTTTTATCTGAAATAAATAAAGATCTGTTATCTGCTAAACAGCCAATAGATTTAACGAGTCGCACACATACGTTTTTATTTAGATATTTTGAATTTAAAATATACCAATAAAAATAATACTTTTAATTTCTTAACCATTTTGTAATGCATTCTTCAATGAGATAAAAAAAAAATTAATTTCATTTTTGTTTGATCAAATAAGAAACGTCTTTTTTTTAAATTAATTTTTATTCTTTACATTCTAATATATTTATGTGATTTAATGTATATAGCCGATAATTGGCCATAGTGACATCAGAGGGAGACAAAGGGAAACTTTAGTGATGTCTTTTAGTTCGATAAAAAAATGAACTTTTATGGAAATTTCTTTCAATGTTCCAAGTGTTAACATATCAATTTCTATGACACACAAACACACAAATTTAGACTTTACGTATTCATATACAATTTTTTAGTTGCTTTCTTTTTATTTATTTCATTTTTTTTTGCTATATATATATATATATATATATATATATATATATCCTTCTCTCTTCCTGTCTCTAGACGTTCACCTTTTTCGTGTCGAGCCAGATACCGTCATATACCGGTTCGAGCCTCCGTTATCTTCGTGGCTTGATATGCCGTCTATACTATTGATACGTTGACCTAACGGTGACAGCAATCGATCATGTCCAGCGTCTTTGTACGCGTAATCACATTCTTCCCGCTACGCTGTGATTTGTTTAGTGTAAAGTATTCCTCACAGCTTTCCGGGAAGCACTGACTGGCCGTGTTTACTATACGCCAAGGAAACACAACAGATTGTTTTTTCTTGTATTTCCAGTAAAAATATATTCTCGTATTTACAGGAACCTTGAATGAATAGTAATGCTTGTTGTTCTGGGTGCTATGTGCAAATCTTTAATTAGATCAATTCGTGACTTTTCTTTCGGCAGTGGGATGATTGACATCGACCGTCGTCTCTTCGGGTTAGCGATCGTAACAAGCGAATAAGAGGAGGGCGCTTAACGGCTTGGTTGACAGACTAAACTATTAGGGTAACCTGGAGACATCCGAGATAAATCCTTACGTGATAGCCTCAAAACACTCTAATTAGCGATCGGTTATCGCAGGCCCCGGTTTGAATTTCATTCAAACGTTCCAATGGACCTGATACTTCGACTAGATATTGTTGACACTAATTCCAGACTTTAAGCCAGCTGACCTCTGTTGTTGTCTTTTCCGCGTACACAGGTTTGCCTATTCGTAGACAAATAAATCATGTTATATTTCTCCGAACACTTTTCCTTACTTGTGTGAATTATAAATTAGTAATATCTATTTAAGAAGTGCATTGCTCCAAATATACACTAGTATATTTAATCAATTAATGTTCTTCGTGGGGCCCCCAACACATTGCCCCCCCCTACACTCTGTCTCTCTCCTCTCTCTTTCTTTGGTTTGCCAGCTCGTTTTTAAGGAATATATATATATATATATATATATATATATATATATATATATATATATATATATCTTCATTTCGTTTTTATTGTTCCAATTGTTTACTTTTCTTTCCCTCACTCTCGTTTTCTCCGCCTCCCCCTCTCTATCTTTCTCTCTCGCTTTTTTGTAAGGCTGCCATTTGCTTTTAGGATTCTCTAATCTTGTCAATTCCGTAGTTTCTTTCAATTTCATTATTATTTGAATTGAATCAAATGATTATTTTCAGAGGTTACAACAACCTCCGAAAATAATCAATAAAATAAATAAAAATGACAAAAATCAAATCACAATGACTGATTACTATTGACCACTTTGTCGGTTTTCTAGCAAACGTAGGAGAAATCGAAAAGACAAATATTTTCCTAATCAATTTCTTATGATAGATCAAATATTAAATATGTCGATTTATAGATTTGACAGGGTTATTCATATATTTCGTTAATCACAACTCAAATATAGTTGTGAGTCAGGTTATGTTGAAAAGAATTAATAAAAGTTCTTGATCGAAAAAAGTGAGAGCTAAATTACAATTATTTAATTAAAAAAACTATGCGTTACATATTTCAGAGGAGTACCGCGGTTTCATCTAGGCTATAACGACTTTTAAAAGTTAAAAAGTCAGTAAATCTGGATGAAACCGCGGTACGCCTCTGAAATATGTAACATATAGTTTTTCAAATACATCATTTGTATTTAGCTCTCACTTTTTTTGCGATCGAGCACTTAATTCTTTTCTTTTAAACATAACTTGACTCTACTATATATATATATATATATATATATATATATATATATATATATATATATATATATATATAGTAGAGAATGGTAGTTTGCTTGAAGCATTGCTGGGTATAGTAGTAGTAAGTTATTGAAAGGCTGTGGGCAATGCAAATTCCGGGCAAGTTGTAAGGAACAAAAACAATAAATCAAATACGAAACATGACTTACTATTTATTTTTCCTAAAATCTTACATAACAGCAAGAGTGTTTTTAGCTGTTTGTGTGATGTCCGGGTGATTAAAAATCACTATTTAATATTTCGGGAAAAGAGACTTCGCTTTGTCAAAAATAATTAAACCAGAGGAAAAATTTCTTCAACTGTGCAGAGAATCCTACAAAACAAAATGGCTGCCAGATGTAGAACCGCGGCGAAAACAGTCTCAAACACTCTTGCTGTTATGTAAGATTTTAGGAAAAACAAATAGTAAGTCATATTTCGTATTCGATTTATTGTTTTTGTTCTTTACAACTTGCACCTTGCCCGGAATTTGCATTGCCCACACCATTTCACAAACTTACTACTATATATATATATATATATATATATATATATATATATATATATATATATATATATATGATATAATATAAACTATACTTTTATATAGTTCAGATCGATTTATTGAGAACCAATTTCCTAAAGGGAAATGGAGCTCAGTATTCAATATTTAAATTTTGAAAGAGTTACTTTAAAAATTGCAATAAAGCTATGAAGAAATAACTTGATCGATTAGAGTTATTTCCAGTATATTTGACTTTTGATTTTTTGTTTAATTTCAAGTTTTGACTTGTATCACTTCTATATAACTAAAGACAATTCTGACATTCACCCGAAGGCTTTTTTACATGAATTTTGACCTAGGTGTTGTGAACTATTCATCTAGAAGCAATCTTTGAAAGTAAGTCTTTTTAAATGAAAATTTGCATTGTGTTCAATTTAGTGTTGGGACAATTAATCAGAATCGGGAATCAGAAAAATCGGAAAATGTTAGCCTAATTTCCGATTCCAAAAACGATTCTTTCAATTTTCATTAAAACTTAATTTTTCATTGCCTGAACAAATGATAAATATTATTGATAATTAAATTAGAAGTAAAACATAAAAAGTTCTTTTGATATTTTTTATTTCATGATGTTGGGTTTTTGTCTTTTTTTTAATTATATGGTGGGATATTGTCTGTGGACTTTTGTCGGGTCCCCCAGTCACCATTGGCAAATGTTACAAGCGGTAGCTAAAAGTGTGCAAAAAAAAATGGAAAAAAAAGATTTTTTCAAAAGATAGTCATGAGTTGAATTAAGTATAAATGAATTGAAAGAGTGTCACGCCTCTGTGCGAGCACACTTTGGCGTCAGTTCTTCTTTTATTTTGATTTTCCATGTCTGGTTGTAAAACAAAGTTTCAAAAAAGTTGGCTTAGAATAGAAGGCAATACAATCAAAGACTAGTATTAAAAATGATTTTTGGTTATTAACCATTTGGCAGTTTAGTTGGTACATTTCTCTTCCACTGACAAAACACGTGAAAGACAGTGAAAATGTTCCAATATTATCTATATATAAAATAGTAACTCTGTGTGTGTATGTGTCCGCCTGATCTTTGTGTCTTATGTTCACCCAAACCGCTGGACAGAATTTCTTGAAAATTGGCATGTGGACTACTGACCGCCTAGTGAAGGTCATAGGCTATATAACAATATAATAATAATATATTACTTCAACGCTGGGGGTCGCCGGGGATACAACCCCACCCACTGAAAACTGTGTTTCCTTAAATTCAAATGAAAATTAAACAATAGGTACCTGATAAAAAAATGTCTATTCCTAGAATGTCCAACCCACTGAAAACTGTTTTCCCTTTGATTCAATTGAAATGTTACCCATAAGTAAATTACCAATAATTATGTCTATTTCCAAAACTGCAGCGAATGTTGATAATATCAAGATGAAGTATATATATATATATATATATATATATATATATATATATATATATATATATATATATATATATATATATATATCATAATATAATTATATTATAATATATATATATATTACCGGGATCAATCTTCAGTCAACATCCTGGATATCTTTCCTCAATATGTTTCTAAATTGTATAACTTCGATGGATTGTATAGATTTAACAAAAAAGTATGTTTTAGGATTGATATATTTGATGTTATATACTTTTATGTATTTTTGTATATATTTTTATATATTTTCAAAGTGCAATTTTATTACATGAAGTAATGACACTGCGGTAATGGTCCTCTGAGAAGAAAAATTATCTTTGAAAACTCATGAGTTAAGGACGTTAAGATGCTTTGCTTTAACTTTGAATTCGAATAAAATTTAATTGGCACCTTATTTTATTATTTCATTTTATATTATGATATTAATGCTCTATCCCGTATATTGAGCTTCAGTTTTTATCCGGATGTTTCACTAATTATAAGATATTAGTTGACTCTTATATATTTTGTTGGATTACTTTATTTATATATATATATATATATATATATATATATATATATATATATATAATTGAAAAGACCGTTTGTGCATGTTTGTCCCTAAAAACGAAGACATACGAGGAAGTGCACTTTGAATATAATTGTATTCACATGCACAATTTGCATGTGAACATGATGGAAGTAGTTATGCATCTCTGGCTGCCCCTTAAAGAAGCTAATGACAATTTTCATAGATGTTACACAATTTAATTAATCTATTTATTAGCGTTAGTTTAGGAGTATTAACATATATCTGAATAGCTCGGTGAGTAAGATATCTAGCTGACAGCATCAAGGTAGCTGCTTAAGTAAACTCTCTCTACTATGATGTTGCATATCTCACACTGTAACCTGCGCAACACCGGGTAGCTCTGCTAGTGTAAGTATATTTTTAGACTATTTTAAAGAAATTTAAAATGTGTTTTATGAAAAAAGAAATTACTAACATAGTTTTATTAATTTCTGTTTAATATTTAAACTTATATTTCAATGTATCTTTTTAGAAATTCAATAGATTATTTTACTAAATCAGAACTTATAAGTATTATTATTCTTATTATTGTTGGTTTACACACTTAGTTTAATCTCCCCTTTAAACAAAAGTGAGATTCTACTTTTTAGGCGATTACATGTGAACAGCCTGAAGAACTTAAAGGGATAAAATCAATTTTTGTAAGGGGGTTTAGTTTCACATATAAATGAGTTCTCATTTTCGAGACATTCTCACGTTTAGAGCAGTTAACCAATTAATGTTATTTTGCTCTCGGAGATAAATTATGCGCGTTAATTTTGGGGCGAAACCTACCTTTTTAAGCGATTACACATAGTTTTACGACATTGCCAGTCGGACTTAGGGTAAGTGGTAAAACTATTTAGTGAACATCAAAAAAAAGTTAAAATGCCCGCAGGTGTATTTTTGTTACGTTTGCGAAAATACATGCTGACATGACATGGGTTTTTTTTTTACAGTAATTCGAAAATATAATTAAATATTTAAAAATTTGAAAAGAATCGGAATTGGTAATTAAATTAGAATCGTGAATTAAGAAAATAATCGGTAATTCCATCGGAATCAGGAAAAAGATTGGAATCGTCTCATCAGCAGTTGAACTATGCTGTGATTTCTTTTCCAAAAACAAGTGTGATAAGTTTTGGTTGGGTAACGTAGTAGGTCGATGCACTCCCCATCGGCAAACAATTATAAGACTTGATCGTTGTCAACATTTAGCCATTGGTTACCAAAAATAAAAGCAGGCGTTGGCCAATCATCGACGCTGATTTAACGGATATAAACGCATGATACTAGTTCGTAGCAGCATCTCGAATTCAGGCGCGATCTACAATACGTCGTGATTCTCCGCGAAAAAGCAGTTCTCCGGTGATACCATGGCAAATAGTGAAGACAGAGTAAAGTTTCTGCGCTGTTGTCCGTCAACCACTTCCAAAACACGAGGTTATTGTGTTTGCTAAATGAATCAAAAGATTTATTAAACTACATTATATAAGGACACTAATTGTATCCACCCGGCGTGGCCTGGGATGTTTGGTGTCATTTTATTTTTGTATCTCCTCTTTGTTTGAACATTTTTCAAACTGATAAGGGAGAAAATGTGTTTAAAAATGTTAGTTTGTAAGCTATACAGTCTTACACTGTACCTGGTACGGCATTCCCTCTAGGCAAGTTGAACGTGCTTACTCCGGATGATGGAGTTTCATGGGAGTAACAAATTCACAAACGGTCCCTAGTCGCATGTATATCACGGTTGAGGGATATGCTGACATTAGATTTCTGCAGGAAGTGGTCGATGCCATCCTACATACAGCGCCTGGTATTTACTTATCTCGATTTTCGGGGATTAGATTTAAAACTTTCATAATACCGACTGTCTGAGCCGAAACTTTCTAAATAAAGTTCAGCAAAGTAGGGTATTATCACTAGTCAGAAACCAAGTGTCATTTGTCAATTTAAATGCTATTTAGGCCTGACTTTGAAATTTTAACTAAATAACTTTATTAATATATGTCGAAATGTCTTTGAAGACAAAGTTAACATTGTTGGATACTTATTAATTTTTAATAAGTCACAACATTATATTTTAAAAGGTGTTAATGATAAGCTGACAGATAGCCGAACAGTTCTCGTAATTCATTCCATGGTGAATTTTCGTAAACTTATAGACAGAACAACGATATCAAAAGAAAAAAGGACAAAGTATTTCCATACAAAATGATTAATAGTAAAGTACAAATGTTCATAAAGTCCCAAGAACGTTCTGGTGAAATAAAGGTGTTTTTTCTTTAAGTAAAAATTGTGTATACATGTTCATTTTTATTGGAACCGCGTGTATTTTATCATCTAATCATCTATTCCGTGGTCTGGATGCCCGTTGGGGCACCAATGATAACCTAGCAACTAGCTTTTTTCAAACCTCCAGATCTTTAGCTTTTCTTACCCATAATGAGCGTGTCTGTCAGCACTACTTCTTCCCACTCTCAGGTGTTGTCCTCCAATCCTTTTTTGTGTCCCTCCCTCTCTTCTTCCTGTACAGTCTCTTGCAGGATTGTCTTTGCAAGACCCGACGAACGTGTAACATGGCCGTACCACTTCATTTTCCTCCTTTTAACAGTGGAGCCGACCGCTTGTATGAGTCTGTTCTACACTTCCTTTTCTGTAATGTCGTCTTTGTATGGGATGTTGAGTATCTTTCGGAAGCATTTAAACTGTGGCCTGTATTCTTCTCTCCAGGTTCGCAGTTAGGGTTCACGACTCAGGTATGTTTACGTGTGTGTAAATTGACTAGGCATGTATATGTGTGTATATTACCGTACGTGTTTCTTCAGTGAGAATGTGTATAACCGAATTGTGTATCTGCGTTCGGTAAGTGGCGTGTGTGTTTCGTTTGGCGTATAGATGTTTGTGTGTATCTTTCATTTCGTTTGTCGATGACACTTGTCCAAAAAGGAAACGGGCAAAATTGTGTTGCACTCGCGTGTATTGCCTATAAATTAACAGGAAAGAAGAGAAAGTAAAATGTGTGTTTGGGGTTTTATATTACGCGCGAGATTTTAGGACTGAATATTTCTTTGTAATGTGATTAGTTAAATGAAACTGCTGATTTGAGCTGTTTTCCAATCAAGAATCGATACGTAAAAAGAGTAACAGCTACTTCGGACAAACTATCTAACTTCAGACCTCTGCTAAAAATTGTTTAGTTCTTCTAATTAAAATTGAACAAAATATTTTGGTAGGGTTAGGCATTCTGACCATTTTCTCCCTTCATTATCACCAAGTACAACTGTGAACGACTACTGAAGAATTTGGGGATTCATCATTCTTCTCATTCTCACTCATTCTCACTAATAGCAATCTCGTCTTTTCCTGGTATATGTCGGATCATTTATCAACCATTATATCCCTGATGTTTCCTTCTGTCTATAATAATAGTCGCCATCAAAGCCTGGCAATCTAGTTATGTTCGACTTTTCCTGGAGTTAATCTACCTATCCTAAGGGCATTTAGTTTTTACCTCTTGTTTCTCAAATATTCTCAGTAAAACATAGTTGGCATCTTCATTTAAAAATAGCTGCCTCACACCAATCAATTATACGTGTGCATTTTACTTTTTCTACATTTTAATTTATCTTCTTTTTATATAAAATTCAATGTCTATGTATAAGTGATTGTGTCATGTGTGTAGAATAAAACGTTAGAGAATCTACATAAAATCTAAAAGTGCATTCTTATATAAAATATATGGGAAATACAATTGAAGTTGTCTCGTAATCTTTAAGTGCAACCCAAAGGGGCCTACATCCTTAAATTTTCAAATATATTCTATTTTTATAAAATTTAAATTATATGTATAAACTTTTCTAAAGAAGACAATAGAAGTGGTCTTGAATCTTTTAGTGCCTGGAGCGATAGGCTGACCCTCTTCTAAAACTTCAAATATTTCCTATTTTGATGAAATTTATATCATAGGTATATCATTCTCCAGGGAAGACAATGGACGTGGCCCTGAACCTCTACGTTACCTTCTATGTGCTGAATATCTCTAAGTCATTAAACTATATATATATATATATATATATATATATATATATATATATATATATATATATATATATAAGATGCTAATTAAGAGAGTTTTCAAACATTTCAGCTTCTTCTGACTATATCAGCAGACGAAACAGGAGGAAGCGTGCAATAAAACAAAGAACGTTGTATAATGTTATTACAATGGTTGAACAGTACATAGTAGTGCTCTTCATTTGATCCCGGGCAACGTCGGATCTTATGGCTAGTACTTAATAAAAATGAAATTAAATCGATGTTCGATCTCAGCCAATCGTATTCTGTATCGCGATTGATTTGTAAAACTACGATGACCACTTTTTAAATCCCAGCAAATTATTCGAACGGCGGCTCATCACGTAGGAAGCTGGAGTCCCGTTGTGTAGATGACATGTAGCAGCAGTTCGTCTCGGTTTTGGGTGTTGGTTGTTGTTCTCTCGCGAGGCACGTTCATTCATAGCATTGCTTGTAAATAATGACAGCACAAAACAATTCGGTGTTTAAAAAACTTGTGTTTTTTAAATTTTTTATTGGCAGTAAATATTCTTAAGCTATCCTTTATTCAGCTGCCCCAGAAAATGGACCGCTTATGAATTGAAAAGAAAAGTAAATAAATACACGAAAAAATAAAAACATTGGCAGAGCGAAGGTATATGTATAAACAGCAGAAACGGTCGATAACGGTGAACCCCAAGTCGATAACGGTGAATGTGGTATGGTTGCAGAGCGAGTACCTTGCTCGAGGATTTTCGAGGCAATTCAATCATGTGCCAGGAATCCGAGCAAAGAAACAAGCAATCGTAATTAAAGATCGTAATTAGACAATATATCAACATAAAAAGTATTAGTGGCTTAATATTTTAAATGAAAAAAATATTTTTGCAATAACATTCTTCAAATATTAAAGACGTGTATAATTGTTTTCTATAAGGAAAGACGCGGAGTAAGACGTGTGTGAGTGTGACATAACTGGGTACAAATCGTACCGCGTAACTGGGTATAAATCGTAACCTGTATCGGGGGCCCATATTTATCCCCAACAGTCAGCTTCGCTGAAGCTGTCGACACAATAATGATCGCTATTTGACATACATGGTCTATAAAGTTCTCGAGAAGGAGCTAAGAAAGAAAGAAACTATGGAACCGTAAAGTAAGAGTTGTTGTTCTTCTTAATACGATATTATCTATAGGTCAGCAACGAGGGGCCCAACATAAAAATGGTGTCAGATTACACACGTATTTTTGCTATGCAGCCATTGATAGTGAAATATACACGTGCGGTTTTTGTATTTTTTTTTACTAGACTTGTAAGAGTTTTGTAAAAGGACAAATAGCTGTGCATAGTTAAATATAATTAGTACTAATGGGACCTTGTTGAAAATTCACGTTTGCTTTTATTCATTGAAGTTGTACTTTTGGAAAGCTTTAAATAATATATGAAAAATTTCGAATGATTGTTTAATTTTATGGTAAAACCAGCAAGAAGACACGGCGTTGCTCAGGAATTAAAGAGAAACACTATGCCCTTTTTCATATTGCCATAAACACCATATAGCTTTCTTTCTTTTTTTTACTGACCTTTGTTTCGCCCTCCAAGGTAGAAGAAACTAACATTTTGCAAAACTATCTGCATTTTTGTTTCAAATACCAAAATCAGATATAGACGTATTTAAAGTTTTAAGGAGGTACTTCATCTATGCTCCCTTAAAAAGGGGAACATAGAGATTTGGCACATCTAGGAGCATGTACTGATTTGAGACCCCTTCTATTTTGAATGTTGTACGTTGTATCCAGGTATATTTATTTAACTACAACTGTTGAACTATCAGGAACGGAACTTGGTTGACAAATCAGCCATAAACTGAAGTTAAGTTACACTAAATATGGGTGAATGAAGTCCAACATAGAAAATTCCACCAGATAACTTAATATGTTAGAATGATAACATTTGCGGGTAATAATTTATTTCGTTTCTGTTTGCTTCGGAACATTTCCACACACCTTTCTGTGGAGATTACAATGGAGACAGCGGGACGGTAATGTGCTGAAGCCTTTGGAAGAGAACGAATATACCCTGGAGAAATCAATCGAAGACTCTAATAAATGGCTTTATAATTGGCATTTGGTTGCTGGCAAAAATACTAGTTGTGATTTGCGTCGAAGAATAAACGCTTGTCACTATGTAAAAACGCCTCGAACGAAAAAGCAATGATTGGGCTTGTAACGAAAAGTACTTCGTGAAGACGTTCTCAGGCATAAGGATATGAGTGCGACTCAATTATAATCAGTGAAACATTCCAGTTAGGAAATGGTGTGGATTTATCTATTCACTAAACAAATAGGGGACATATACGCAGATAGATATGAATAGTAAGAATCAAAAAGACGATACAGGGCCAGTCTATAAAGGGAACTGTTAATGAGGTGTTGAATAATTGTCTAGTCCGGAATCATCTTATATATGCCTAGCGATTGACCCAAGCAATTAATAAGATCATACTTTGACTGATGTCTATTGATCTAAGGGAAACAATTGTAATTGCATACTTATTTCTTCTGTGGAACACGAAAACTAGATACGACATATGGCGACTACCAATCGTTCACATATGCAATTTTCTTTTCAAAAGGGGAGTAACTTCACTGGAAAATGAATCTTTTAAAAAAATCTCTTTTATTCTTTCTTTCGTGCCACCGTCCCCTATTTTATTAGTTCATGTTTATTTATGTCGCCATTTTTATGCCTTCCTCCGCTTCTTTCTTTTGCATTGTTCTTCATGTCTCGTTTTCTACTCATCTTCATCTTGTCTTGTACGTCTCTTAATCTTTCCTACCCCGCTACGCCTCCTTCTATTCTGTCTCTGCCCATCGACTTATTGATTCGTCTACCTCTCTTTCTTTTTACGCCTCTTTCATTGATACGTATTTTCCTTTTCGCGCTTCTTTTCCCTACACCTTCCCCTCTTCCATTCCAAGAGTAGCACGCTTTCAGATAAAAGTTTCCCCCTTCAAGGTTTGTTTCTCATCTCTTATCAAACCCCTTTCTTTTATACCAGTTTCTCTCTCTCTCTCTCTCTCTCTCTCTCTTCTACTCTTTCTCCAGTTTGTATTTACCTGACTCCCACGAGTTTGTCAGACATTCTCTTATCAATAATTCGACATCGTCAGATCAAGAACATGGTTAGTGTATCGATTCGCAAACGTAAATCAAGTTACAATTAATTACATCATGATTGGTTAACTATATCCGTTTGTGGTTGTCTCATTGTGAAAATCTTCATAGAAAGAAATTAAATTAGGAATCAAATAGACTGTCAAGCGTCTATCCCTTTTTATCGCAAGTTCATTAGTCCATTTAAAAATATCTTTCATTCTTGATCGCTTATTCAAGGGAAAAAGAAAAGTCTTCTACAAAAATTCTTTCCCTTCGTATATATGGCGTTACTTCCGCCTACTCCCATCATATACTTCCTTTCTCACGATCTGGTTCTTCAGTCTTTATTAATCTCATGTCTTCCAAATTTTAGATTGCGTAATCTATCGTCATGTATGCACCAACTAATATATGCTCGACTACTTAGAATATTTAACATAAATATATTCCACACTTATGCATTATTTAGGATCTGTAATTATTGAGTTACTACATGAAAACGTTTTGAATGGTTAGTAACTAGAAACTAGAAATAAAATTCCAAACAATCACTGATGAAGTGTATTGATTAGTGAGTAGTTATGTTATTACATTTATTGATATATTATAGCAATTATATTATAAATAAAGTACAGTGATTTCTTTTTCTATTCCATTCACCGCTATAATTCTGTTAACGAAAGCTGCATATGCAAATCTGTTACGGAATCTATTTCGACAAATGCTTGCTGTGTGTTTTCGGAAAATTTGCTTTCGTTCGCTTTCAATGAATTTTAATTTTTTTCGTCTTTTCAGCTGGAAACATAGTCATCAATACAGGAATCGTAGGTATTTTTACTCTACCACTCAGATCTCCTACCACTATCACCTCTAAATTAATATTCGATCTAAAACTATTACTTAACAGAAAGTAGATTTGTTTGAAAAATTACACAACAGCGTCATTCGAATTGCAAATTTCATAGTTAAATATTTTTTTAGTAATTTTGCGGTTGTTGTTTTGCATTAATATCGTGGGTTCGCATTCCAGCCGGACAACACTAACCAGAAGATAGTTCAATGGTTGACGGTTGGGGCTACGAATTTCAAGTAAATTATAATCAATTACACATAATTACACATAGATAATTACACATAATTACACATAGATAATTACACATAGTTACACATAGTGGTTATAAAATATTATTAGGATCCCATGAATATTGTAGAGTTGCTAAACTACAACCTTCTTCGTAATTTTGCGGAGAAAATAAATGTCGGCTATGTATTTTAAAAACAAAACATATAACATCACATGGCGCTATTAATAAGGTGTTATGTTTGTTGCTGTTGTTGTTTTTGTTGTTGTTGTTTTTGCGGAGCGAGTAGACCTTCTGAATAGAACTGCGGTATCGACTGATCTGTCCTATTCGTTGGTCGCAACTATTCGTTAACCTGCAATATTGCAGGTTTTACCCCCGACTCTAAGAATAGCAAGGCCAAGCGGTTGAATTCGAAATCAGGAAAGATTTGATCCAGAATCGAGAAAGGAATAACGCAGAAGTAACACGTTGGCACACTCTCTCTATTGATTTTCAGTTCCGCGCTTGACACATATTTGCCTGTAGCACACATTAAGAGACGACCAGATGGCGACGGATACTGATTTCTGGATAATCACCAAAGCCCTGTTAGCCGGACAGCTCTGGAATTATAAGGTTGGCACGCCCCCTACCACGGCGAGGAAAGGATGTATTTTAAGGGTGTTGTTTTATATGTTGTACTTCCTCAAATATAGTTACTGTGTCGTCAACAGCTCTGGTTTGTTCTGTTTAATTGTTGTTCGTTCACACAAGAAACACCACTAAAAACACGTACAATTATGATCTAATTTAGTTACAAGAGTTTTGTTTTGTTTATAAATGGTCGACGCACGAGAACAAAATTCAATTCCTCTTTCGTTGTTGCTCTAACAGGTGAACTGTTACTCAAGAATATAGACGCCAGTAATGACTCTTTGTGCGCGTTTGTGTGCAGTTTAATATTAATTCGTTCGTCTGTCTGTCTCTCGCTCCGACTTCTGAGTTCTACTCGTTTGCTTATTTTTTGTTTCATCTTCGCACCCTACTCCATCTGTCTATTTAGTGTTCAACATATCAGATAATCAAGTCAAACATATATGTAAACGAAACAGCGTATCTTAGCTTAAGGCCCAAGGGTGCATCTGTCTATGAGAATCCCAGAGGCCTAAACTTTCTCCTCCGTCGCTCTGCTGGAATATATATATATATATATTTATATTTATATATATTTATATTTATATATATATATATATTTATATATATATATATTTATATTTATATATATATATTTAGATTTATATTTATATATATATATATATATATTTATATTTATTTATATATATATATATATATATATATATATATATATATATGTTGCTGTCATTTGAAGTAGACTACCCAACAGAACCACTAAAAAAAACATAAACTGTTAATCTATTGGAATAAAACTAATACCTAAGGAGTCCATTATCTGAAACAGATAGGAAGATAGAGAGACTAAACTAGAAGAAATATCCGGCGTTGTGCTGTTCTGAACCCTACATACTACATCACTCAATAAGTCCTGGCCCTGACATATAAATTATAACACCAATGTAAAATCCATATCAATTTTATAAAGTACTTACCTTAAATTAGTGCATGTCTAAATACTAGCCTAATCAGAGTATATCTTAACAATTTACAAGTATATGAGTGAAGCTACTGTTACAAATTTTCAAACAATAGAAATATCTGAATTTCCCATGTTGAGAAAGCATATCTTTCTGATGAAAATTAATACTGTTCAAGTAAAACTGTGGCTTTATAAGTGTTAGTTGATACTTTCTCCGTCGAAAATTACAGTAAACAGGTGGTATGCTGACCTCAAACGTGCTAGTACATACACAAATACTGCTTAACGTTTAAGTCGCCCAAATTCAACAGTTGTCCCGGAAAACATTTCAAAAAGTCTACACACTGTTTTGTCAAATTTCAAATTGAAGTTACATGCAATAGCTGACAACATCAAGGTTACTATTAAAGTAAACTATTCTTATACCCTGCAAGTGTATATGTTAGATTATGGGGCCCTGCATTTCTTAAAAGAGTGTAGGTCAACTAGTATTAATTGTCACCGGGGTGAATTTGTTGGATTGAGTGTAGTTTGAACTGACATCTATTTTGGATGATTAAGTCAGTTCCCAAGAATGATTCGTTTTGTAAATCATAATAGGTTGACAGGACCTGGCTTACTTAAAAAAGTTTGGGGTCATTAAATGTCAGGAGAGTGTAGGGATTTTCGTTCATGACAACACAAAGGACTGTGACGTCACTTGTTGTTGTCGGAGCGACAATCGAGACAGTCCCGTTATGGAAGCTGAGGCGATCGGTCGTCGAGAACGATTCGTCGTGAAAGAAAAGCGGACGGTTTGTCCAAAAAAATTATAGTCGGAAAAGTTTAGGACTGAGTCTCTTAGATGGGACAAAAACCCACCTATCTCCCACATCTAGTTAGCAGTTTGGTAAGGTAACCAAAAAGTAACACCAATCGAAGACAGCGACTCTCTCCCAGGCGTTACTTAAAGTAAATAAACCCCACTTCCTGATCCTCTCGAAATCTCTTCAAAGCCATTTTTGTCTAACCAAAGAGTGCTGATTTTCAGAATAGAATCCCGGCCAGACGAAGGATCGAACAGAGAAAACCCACGGTACAACGTTCAACCAGTAGACCACTAGACGACGAAGAGTTAAATTACGGCCAGACGAAATAAAGTAAAACATAAAATGCATTAAGAGTTTGCGGAAATTGTTTAAACAAAAAAAGTTAATATGTTTGTAATAACTTTTGGTCATCGCATAAATACACACTCAACAAAGTCCCCGTTAAAAGAGACCTCCCACCCGATCACATCGGCCTACGCGGTAACGACAAGCGATTAAGTCTATATAAAAAAGGGACAGTTAAATTGTTTAATGTCGACAGTTTAAAGGCTTACAAATTAATGTTAAAAACCTGAATGTTAAAAGTTTCTAAGGTTTCGGTTTCGATGAGCATGGTCGTAAGAGACTTTTGATTTTCATTGGTTATGTAACAAATGCGTAATTGGTGACCGCGGCCAGTGCCTCCCACATGGGGGTGTGCGAACGGAGTGCTACGTAGAAAATGTTGGGTCTAGAGGCAAACGAAGACAGAGACAGATAAATGTGGAGAGCGAGAGAGAGTGACGTCAACGAATAGTTAGTACTTCGTATTTTTATGTGCAATAGATAAATTAAAACAGGAACTGTTACGAAGTTAAGTAAAGAAATAAAAAGAAAACGGACAAATATATAACAGATATATAAGAGAATATATAACAGATATTTGAGAGACTTTTATTTCAGAAAAAGAATATGACGTAATTTAAAAGAACTTTAAAAGTGGACTATTGTAAAGAAAAAAGAAATTGAACATTAAATTAAGTTATTTAAAAAGGTTGATATGTCGTTATAGAACAATTAGTAAAGGTAAAAAAAGAAAAACATTCATTGCTCACACGCGCATTTATACATTGTAATTGTTTGATTTGATTGTAAGTTATTGTTACTTGTAAAAAGAGAATACTTTTGTCATTTGTTGCATTAAAATGTATTTTTAGTCAACACAGGTGGTAGGGGAGATTTGGAGAGAATATAAAAGAAGAGAGAGGGGTTTTAGGAAGGTTTGGTGTTGACTGTCAATGGTCCTGGTTTTATTCTTGTTAATGTTGAAGGAAGAAAGAGGGAGTGAAAGAGAAAGAGAAATTAAGAAAAAAAGAGCAAAAGAAAAAGAAACAGTCAGAGGAAAAAGAGAGAGATGGAGAGGGAGTAAGAGAAAACAAAAAAGAGCGAGAGAGAGAGGGTGAAAGGGCGCAAGTTAAGAGAGAAACTCTTTGTCTACAACGACTGATGACACATATTTCTTGTTCAGTCTACGATTTTTTTTCTGTGCGCAGATCAATGTCGTTGTTTGCGGTGAATGAGATTTGTTGAACCAGTTAGCTTCTGGGTTCAAATAAAAACAAGTATGAATGGCTGAACGATATATCAACCCGTTCGACGAGAGCCTGATGAGATGGAAATGTGTTGAATGCTGTTTTTCTTTGATTTTCTTTTATTGTGTGTCATTTATTTTTATATTGTTAGTTTGTTGAAACAAAGGAACATGTAATGATGATGTTTTAATTGTTTTTTTTTACTTGCATGAAAATGGTAAATTTTTTATTGTTCTGATTTTTTATGTAAAATTGTTTTATAATGTGTATTGGAGAAGAGAGAGTCAGCCTTTCTTCCGAATGTTTTCTGAGACTAACTAAGACAGATAATTTTTTCCCTTTAATTTGGAAAAGTTATTTCATTAAAAAAAAAACAACTAAAAAACAACAGTTAATTAAGTTGAGGTCAGCCACGCAATAGATTAAGGATTGTAGGTTAGATTAGGGAATCTTTGTGGTCGACGGCAGTGAGAATCGGTTTTGGTCGGCTTGTGGAAACCCTTGGGCAGGGTTGTTTTTTTCGGGAGTATCCCAGTGTGCATAGTATGTACGAATCTATAGGATAGAAAAGGAATCACCGAAGGTTCGGCGCATGATCCATTAATAGGGCGGTCATGGGTGTTGACTTGGCAAAATCGGACAGGGTTCGAATCGCATGCGTTAGATTGCGAACGGGAGAATGACAGAGGTATGGCCATTCTGTGGAGACCACGAAAGACGGTGGGCAGTGATTGAATTTCTGTGACCCATGTTTGTCCGCGACTACATCGATTCATATGGTGTGAGTGGTGTTAAATTTTAAGTTTTGAGATGTGGTCCCATCTTTGGATTTTGGATGTTGGCTGGCATGTGCGCGGATATGACTCTTCACCCCCCACTGAATAGTTAGAATCACGGAAAGGGTGCGAAGTGTATTGATGTTTTCCACACATCAAAGGGGTTTGGGAGTTAATTGCGGGTGCAGAGCGACTTACGTATGCGTGTCGGGGACGATTTAGAAATGTACCATGTTGATTGTGCTTGGATAGCATGGTGGACCTTGTTTGGTAACCTGATGCTTTCCGGGAGTGGTGTTTGAAATAACCTGTCACCTTTTCACTGTGCTGTATAGTTAAAACCATGGGATGGGTGCCACTATGTCAAATGGGCTGGGAGTTAGAAGAACAGGTGATGATTCTCGGACATTCGCACCGGAGTGCTGAAGTGTGCAAAGCGTATGGTCCAGTTGTAGGAAGTGGTAGGGAAACGGTACTTTTTATAATTTTCGCGGGCTGACCAGATAATGACATGTTAAAAGGAGGGGTTTCTGTTTTCGTTCCCCTATATCGCAGTAATGCGCTTAAATGGAAAATCGGTCGTATACTGATGTTAAAAGAATGAGATGTGTTTGAGATGGGTGTCCAGGTGTGGCATACGGTCAATTCGGGGCAAAGGTCGCCCAATAATCGATTTTGATGGGATTGCCAGAGAGCCGACTCAGACTGTAAGATGACTTGTCTTACATCCCAAGAATAGAATCGTGTGATGCCGATGGATTTCCGGTTGGATTCGGAGGATTAGAGCACGGTTGTGTTTGGTTCCAGATCCTGACTAGTCCCAGGGATAGTCGTTTAGAAAAAAAAATCCAAATATTGTTGTTTTTCTGATAAGAGAGAAAGGCATGTTAGATTATGGGGCCCTGCATTTCTAAAAAAGAGTGTAGGTCAACTAGTATTAATTGTGACCGGGGTGAATTTGTTGGATTAAGTGCGGTTTGAACTGACATCTATTTTGGATGATTAAGTCAGTTCCCACGAATGATTCGTTTTGTAAATCATAATAGGTTGACAGGACCTGGTTTACTTCAAAAGATTTGGGGTCATTAAATGTCAGGAGAGTGTAGGGATTTTCGTTCATGACAACACAAAGGACTGTGACGTCACTGGTTGTTGTCGGAGCGACAATCGAGACATTCCCGTTATTGAAGCTGAGGCGAACAGTCGTCGAGAACGATTCGTCGTGAAAGAAAAGCGGACGGTTTGTTAAAAAAAAATGATAGTCGGAAAAGTTTAGGACTGAGTCTCTTAGATGGAACAAAAACCCACCTATCTCCCCAATCTAGTTAGCAGTTTGGTAAGGTAACCAAAAAGTAACACCAATCGAAGACAGCGACTCTCTCCCAAGCGTTACTTAAAGTAAATAAACCCCACTTCCTGATCCTCTCGAAATCTCTTCAAAGCCATTTTTGTCGAACCAAAGAGTGTTGATTTTCAGAATAGAATCACGGCCAGACGAAGGATCGAACAGAGAAACCCCACGGTACAACGTTCAACCAGTAGACCACTAGACGACGAAGAGTGAAATTACGGCCAGACGAAATGAGGTAAAATATAAAATGCATTAAGAGTTTGAGGAAATTGTTAAAAAAAAGAGTTAAGATGTTTGTAATAACTTTTGGTCATCGCATAAATGTACACTAAAAAAAGTTCCCGTTAAAAGAGACCTCCTACCCGATCACATCGGCCCACGCGGTAACGACAAGCGAGTAAAAGTCTATATGAAAGAAGAGACAGTTAAATTGTTTAGTGTCGACAGTTTAAAGGCTTAAAAATTAATGTTAAGAACCTGAATGTTAAAAGATTTGAAAACGCTTCTAAGGTTTCGGTTTCGAGAAGCGTGGTCGTACTTTTAATTCACACGCGTTATGTAAAATATATATAACATCAACAAGAATACAAAACTCTTAAAATTAGTATGCAGCCGAAATATGGCAGCATATTTTAAACTAATAAATGACTCGATATCCTGCAAGATAAAGTTATATCAACTATAAATGATAATAAAATGTACTTAGCTTAATATGTTACTGCAGTTTCCCGGAATCATTGATGATCCGCAGTGTCTCAGACTGGCAGCAATCCACTGCAACTATGAAGCACGTAATATGATCGGTTATGACATATAACATTATTTAAGTGTATACATTTTAATACCACTTAGTATATATATATATATATATATATATATATATATATATATATATATATGCAAACATTGTTAAAAATTCGAGTTTGTTCCGTGATGCCATTCTAGTGTTGCTTAATTTAAATCATCAACGACTTCTTTGAAGAATGCGAAAAAGGTTATCTGCGCGTTTCTCTGCCCTTTTCATAAACAATTCAATTCTTCTTCTACTTCTTTGTTCATTTGCTTTTGACACTTGAAGATGATTCGACAAAAAAATCGAAAACGTTTATGAAACCTATGCAACAAGTATTATTATCTTTTTTTATTTTGATCAAAACAAGAACACCAGAAAATTGAAAAAATAAAAAAAGTATAACTAAACAGACGCATTCTGTTAAATTTAATAATGTTTGCACAAATGAGAAAATGCTTCCTAAACACACACACACACACACACACACACACATATATATATATATATATATATATATATATATATATATATATATATTTTAAGGGGGTCTTTGATTTCGACCATTAACTGTGTTTTATGTGTTAGTTATTAACTATATTTAAATATCACTTGGACAAATAACTTAAGTCTAGCCAACAATGGACATAGTTCTGACATAAGCTGCAGACATAAAATTGTAAACAACGTGGAGATTATACTTGGCCATTTACTTCAAGTGTGACTACTGCGCAAGCGTGCTCTTGCCGTTTAGATTGTATAGAGATGTCAAACATCAATTTCAAAACAAGATACACGGTCTAATCATCGGCTGTACGTAAGCGATTGTTTCTGGCGACTTAGTCTTGCACAATCCTCATGGCATGTATAGAAATATGCATGCATTGATACATTCATATTGAATTGCGTATATATATATGTGTGTATATATATATATATATATATATATATATATATATATATATATATATATATATATATATGTATGTATGTATCCACACCCCTAGAAGAAATAATTAATCGAATAGAACAATTTGGGGCCACTTTCATCCCCCCTTACAATACTTTAAATCAAGATATCATTTACTAAAACTTTTGTCTAGGATTCTCATTATATATTTGATCGAAATGCGTTAGATAATTCTTATTTTAGTAAATATCTAATATGTCAGAGTAAAGCTTATTGGGTCTTAAGAAGAAATTGAAATTCAAGGAATCTTTCTTAATTGGTGTTCATGACTATCGATCAAATCCAATACAAATGTATTTGATTTTTCAATAATTAGTGGTGGCATAGTATGCCTTTAAAATCTCTTTTAAATAATCCAAAGATACTGAGATGTGAGAAATATTTATTGATTGATGTCTAAGAGCTTTTGTTAAAAAGTCACAAAATCAGAGGCATTGATATTTGCAAA
>OY744539.1:13814652-13989652 GCA_963556195.1 Sepiola atlantica
ACATACATCGATTCACGTGTACGTGGATAAATATTCTATCCCTCTTTCTCTCTCTCTCTCTCATATATATATATATATATATATATATATATATATATATATATTTAGTTGTATATATATACATATATATATATACATATATATACATATATATACATATATATATATATATATATATATATATATATATATATATAAATATTTTTATGCAAAAAACCATGTACACAAGCCGCTACATTGGCATGTCAATATTATTATTTATTCTGGAATAGCTTTTATCCTTAATTAGTGGTTACAAATTAATATGTATATATAAAAGATCGCTATTTTAAATGTAATCGTGACATACAAAAGCAAATGCTGTATCAAATTAAAACATGACAGACTAAAGAAAAGAAAATGTAAAACTTAAGCCTGACAGGCCAACAAGTAACGTATTTAAAACAAAAGCGTGACAAATCAACTGACCTAGGTAACCCCTTAGATATATTGTTGGACGTATATTGAATAAGATACATTTCTTTTTATTTGAGTATTTAGCAGTTAAAAGGTCGATTTAACACTAAAGCGTGACTAATCAAAGAGAAAATATAGAAAAAAATTGGCGTGAGAGACCAATAAAGATAATATTTTTAAATTAACCGTGACGGACTAATAAAAATACTATTCATATACTTTAATATGTCAGAGCAATGAAAGTACTATTTGAAAAGTAACCGTGACAGACCAATTAAAATACCCTTTCACAATCAAGCGTGAGAGGTCAATAAAATAAAATACAATATATATATATATATATATATATATATATATATATATATATACGTATGTATATATTAACTTGATATTTTGATTATTTAAATATATTGTATTTGGTATTTAACGTTGATGGTTGAAGACTACATGTGGTTCTAGTATGTTTTGCATATACACCAGGCCTTATGCATCATATATATATATTTCATGCCCACTCCCATTTGTTGTTTACGCTGGCCAGTTCCTCTGTCTTCTTCCCTTCTATAGCCTTTTACCCCCTCCCCCATACTAGCTCAGTAAGTGTGAAAGTGAAAAAGAAAAAGAAAATAAAAAGAAATAAAAAAGAAATAAAAAAGAAGAATAAGAAACAAAGAAGAATGTGTCACCCACTTGTCATATTTCAACGTCACTTAAAGTCTTCTCATGATGGCCAATCGGATCATCCTTTCCTGATCCCATGTGTGTTCCTTCAAGATAAAATTATTTACAAATCTGAAGACGTTCGCCAACACGAACGAAACTGGTCAAATCTCTTGTTTTTGTTTTTCTCCTGTACTTTAACCTGTTTTTCGTTTGTCATTTTCCACTTACATATATATATATATATATATATATATATATATATATATATATATATATATATATATATATATATATATATATATATATATATATATATATATATATTAAAAAGTAAGACATTCATAGTTTAAAGTCAGTAATATATACGAAAGGTTACATTTATTGTTCCAACGGTGTCGCGACGAAAACGGAGTCCGGCAAAATAATTGCTTAATGTGATCTGTTCTATCGCTCGTAAACCATTTTCAATTTGCAGATGTGCCAGGCTCTGTTTTAGTCGCAATACCTTCGGTACCATGTTATCTGAACTTCTGTAAAGTTATAAATTAATATATATATATATATATATATATATATATATATATATATATATATATATATATATATATATATATATATATATATATATTAAAAAGCAAGACATTCTGTAAAGTTATAAATTAATATATATATATATATATATATTAAAAAGCAAGACATTCTGTAAAGTTATAAATTAATATATATATATATATATATATATATATATATATATATATATATATTAAAAAGCAAGACATTCTGTAAAGTTATAAATTAATATATATATATATATATATATATATATATATTAAAAAGCAAGACATTCTGTAAAGTTATAAATTTATATATATATATATATATGTATATATATATATATATATATATATATATATATATATATTTATATATATGTATATTACAGAACAATGAAAATGCTGTTTCAACTCACGTGTCACAGACAACAACTTTACGGATTTAGCTTCTCATTTAGTTTCAGAGATGCAACTAAATAATGCCCCAAACTTTCAAGTTTGAAGGTATGTCTCCCAGGCAATTCCCAGTTTTCCCGCTAGTGTAATAAAAAAAAATTATTTTAAATGTTTGTCATTGTTCTTATTTTTATAGCAACAAAACGTTCATATCATTTGGTTTTACTGCAGGCATTTGTTATTTTACCAGATGGTTGTACAAGTTCGCTACTGCTTTGCAAAAGCTAAATTTTAAATGATAAGTATTACATTCATAAGTGTATTTCCAACCAAGGCAAACATTCGCATTTATTCACATACTAGATAAATATTGGCATTTATTCATATGATAGACAAATATTGGCATTTATTCATATGATAGACAAACATTGGCATTTATTCATATAATAGACAAACATTGGCATTTATTCATATAATAGACAAACATTGCCATTTATTCATATAATAGACAAACATTGGCATTTATTCATATAATAGACAAACATTGGCATTTAT
Organism: Sepiola atlantica; assembly: GCA_963556195.1. NCBI lineage: Eukaryota > Metazoa > Mollusca > Cephalopoda > Sepiida > Sepiolidae > Sepiola > Sepiola atlantica. The sequence continues at coordinate 13,817,277 of OY744539.1, forward strand.
TCATATAATAGACAAACATTGCCATTTATTCATATAATAGACACACATTGGCATTCATTCATATAATAGATAAACAATTGCATTTATTCACATAGATAAATGAATATCAATATTTTAGTAATTTTGACTGCAGTTTTTTTTTAAATAAAACCGTAAATAAATAATAAAAATAAATTAATTCGCCTGGGCGATGGTGTTAATGAACAGTCAACCGTTCTCTCGATATGAAATATTTCTCTCTTGCAAGCGATGTAAGTTTAATCTAAATTACCTCTGTTATAAAATAATAAACATAAAATTTTTTTAGATTTTGAAAAAAGTATCGCTATTTTATTAAATAACTTTAATTAAGTATTGTTAATATCGTTAAAACTATTGTGTGTATATATATATATATATATATATATATATATATATATATATATATATATATATATGAGGGTAATAATCCAGGTTAAAACATCCACAGAGTAGTAATCCAAAGAATTTCAACCGGGGTTATAAAAAGTTCTCAATATCAAATACAGCTTCATATACACTCGTGAACAAAAAAAATGGGCCATGATTAAAATTGGAACAAAAAAAAATGGGCCATGATTGAAATTGGAAAGAAAACAATTTTTTAAATTTTTATCGCTTGGTTGCTAATAATTAGCTGTTATTTAGTATTTTTCAGATTATTAGTATTAAAGATGAGTCCAAGAAAAGTAAGACGACATCTTGACGAAAAAATTAAAAACCGAATTGCAGGATTACGACAGGCAAATTTGACTTACAAGCAGATTTTCGACATTTTGAAAGAAGAAAAGGTGGCAACATCTCTTTCAGCTGTGAAGAGAATTGGGCAAAGGTTCGAAATTGAAGGCACAGTGAGCAGGAAAGTTGGTTCTGGTCGCCCCAGAGCATCCACAATGAAGGACGATCACAAGCTTAAAATGACCGTTTTGAAGGATCGCAAAAAAACTTATGTTGACCATAGCAAACAATTCGAAACAGCAAAAGGAAATTCTCTTTCTAGAGTGACAATATCCAGAAGGATGAAGGAAATGGGATTTTCATCAAAAAGATGTGCAAAAAAACCTTTGTTAACTAAGAAGAACATCAGCGACAGAAAGACATTTGCATCATGTTATGGTACGAAAGATGCAGATTGGTTTAGAAATGTTTTCTGGTCGGACGAATCAAGATATTGCCTTGCCAGTGATGCCCCTGAACGTTGCATCCGAAGATCCGGAGAAAGATTTTCACCGAATTGCATAAAAACCACAGTAAAACATGGAAACGGAGGAATAATGGTATGGGGGACCTTTTCTGCTGCAGGAGTTGGGGAAATTATCAGATGTGATGCGTCAATTAATGCCAAAGAATACATTCAAATATTAGAAAGAGGTCTATTACCAAGCATCCAGAAGTTAGAAATGAACAATGACATGATTTTTCAACATGATAATGCCCCTGCACACACAGCAAAAGTCACAAAGAAGTGGCTTACTGATAATTCAATTGATGTGATGTTTTGGCCTGGCCAAAGCCCAGATTTAAACCCAATGGAAAATATTTGGGCTATAATATCTCGTGCATTAGTTAGAAAAACTTTTTCCAACAAAGAAAAATTATGGGAAGCAGTACAAAGAGAATGGAATAAGATCTCCTCTTCACAGTGCTCCAAGTTGGTTGAGAGCATGATAAAAAGAATTGATCTTTTAAAAAGATCTAAGGGCAATTCCATTCCATACTAAGTTTTTATTAAAGTAAATATCTTGCTCTTTATATTTTTTACTCATTTTCGTTTATTATTTAATTGCATTTGTGTAATGCAGCTTTTTGTGCAATAAATTGTAAATTTCTTTCCTGGCCCATTTTTTTTGTTCATGAGTGTATATGTGTGTGTATATATATATATAATAATATTTATAAATAAATATTAATTATTTATTACCTACAGACATCGATGTTTCATGCTAACGCAATCTTCAGTGCCGGAAGCTAATTCCCAACGGTCGGCGAGCGCGAACCCAGAACACTAATCGCCACTGATTTGTAGTCAAGACTCTTAACCCCTCGATCATAGTGAAGTAGTTTTTAATTAGGGAGGAATATGTATATATATAGGAAAAATAGAAAAGAAAATAACAAATACATAACACAAAACATTAATTAATTATAAACTGTTTAAAATAGTTATGCAAATTAGGCATTCAAATAGTTATTTATGCCTTTCGTCTGTACTATATATACAGTATTTCAAAATAATATGTATCATTGATTTAAATAACTGAAACTGTGTTGATGATAATATAGGAGTTATAAATCATGAATTAAAAAAACTTTCGCATTTATTCATTTAGATAATTATGGATGGCCCAAATAGTTATTAATGTACCCTATCTCCACAATATCATGATACCAACCAACAACGACAATATGGTAATAGCAATCGAATTATTATACTAATGACTCATCACTTACCAAGGTCAAAGGTCACTCAAGGTTAAGCATCTATGAGATTGTCAGTTGGATGATGAACAATTATTTGAGAGGATTGAAAATGATGAATTGTATAGACAAAAATGTTGACGTATGATTTCAAGACGACCATGTTTTAGTCTGCAGGGAAGTAATTCTGTGGTATGTGTTCCACAAATAAGTCGCTAATTTCGTTACATGGAAAGAGAGTATTTATTTACCTCTTCTCCAGGAAGTTAGGCACAAGGCCAGTTTTATCTTACTCCCACAAGGTAAGATGTGACCCAAGGTCGGGTCGGGAAAGTTTGACTTGAAAAGCCAGCGCCCGAGAAGGTGAATACTCTGGCCATTAAAAATTGTCTGGGCAACCCGTCGGCATTCCCCGGTGGAAAGCAATAAACTTACTCCTCCCCAAAGAGGGGAGGCAAAGCCTGGGAGGGTGGACCTCTTAGAACTGCACAGGACAAACCCATAGACCGGTGGAATCAAGCCCCGAAGGCCAAGACAATACCAGTCTATGGGGTGCAGTATCCATCGGAACAGATATTACACTTTGATATTGGCCAAAAGAGAGTAAGAAAAAAATAGTCGACATAGAAAATAAGCGATGAGAATAAAGAACGAAAGAAAAAAAAACATGCGAACAGAATCGACCGAAAAAGACAATAAAATTACATTGCGAGTATACGTATATGGACTTATCACTCTTGGTTTAGTAGTATTAGACGAGGATAATGTTAAAAAGAGTTGGAGAAAGGTAAAATATTACATGTTTTTAACGTGTTCCGTAATAAATTTAATGAATTTAATAAATTTAATAACATTTTGTAAATTTAATACGCAGTTAAACAAAATCTTTCACCTCTTTTTAGTATACATCTGTTACTAAGATGTTGTATATGGAAGTATAGTGTAGTATCTGTTCCGTTGTCCTCATACCATCATCTCAATTATTACCACCTCTTTTAGAGTATAGTGTAGTATCTGTTCCGTTGTTCTCATACCATCATCTCAATTATTACCACCTCTTTTAGAGTATAGTGTAGTATCTGTTCCGTTGTTCTCATACCATCATCTCAATTATTACCACCTCTTTTAGAGTATAGTGTAGTATCTGTTCCGTTGTCCTCATACCATCATCTCAATTATTACCACCTCTTTTAGAGTATAGTGTAGTATCTGTTCCGTTGTTCTCATACCATCATCTCAATTATTACCACCTCTTTTAGAGTATAGTGTAGTATCTGTTCCGTTGTTCTCATACCATCATCTCAATTATTACCACCTCTTTTAGAGTATAGTGTAGTATCTGTTCCGTTGTTCTCATACCATCATCTCAATTATTACCACCTCTTTTAGAGTATAGTGTAGTATCTGTTCCGTTGTTCTCATACCATCATCTCAATTATTACCACCTCTTTTAGAGTATAGTGTAGTATCTGTTCCGTTGTTCTCATACCATCATCTCAATTATTACCACCTCTTTTAGAGTATAGTGTAGTATCTGTTCCGTTGTTCTCATACCATCATCTCAATTATTACCACCTCTTTTAGAGTATAGTGTAGTATCTGTTCCGTTGTTCTCATACCATCATCTCAATTATTACCACCTCTTTTAGAGTATAGTGTAGTATCTGTTCCGTTGTCCTCATACCATCATCTCAATTATTACCACCTCTTTTAGAGTATAGTGTAGTATATGTTCGTTCCTCATGATATCATTTTCCTGGGCATTACCTTATAGTTTGGGAGCAGTGTTGTATATGTTCGTTCGTCATATATACACTTACAAACATATGCGACCAGTGGAGACATATTGTTGCTATTAATTATGATAATGAAATCAATGTTAATAACTTAAAACCAGTTTAAAATAGTTTTACGAGCAGTTTTATGATGCTTTACTTTGAAATAAAATTTTCCTTTGTCAGTCACTTATTAGTTTTGAATTTAATTTCCGTCGGTTTGTGATGCTTAAATCTTAAATAGCCTTTTCTTTCATCTGTCAGGCTTAAGTGCAAAATAGACTTTGTATTTTGTTTATTACGCATAAGTTTTATATGGCATTTTGGTCGATCTGTATCTGAAATACTATGATCGTTAGTCTGTGACGATAAAGTTTTGTCCACTAAACTCTGAAATCGTATTTTAATCTATAAACTCCCAGATTGAGTATTGATTTACTCCTCTCCAGGAGTTAGGCACAAGGCCAGTTTTTATCTTACTCCCACTTGTAAGATGTGACCCACGGTCGGGTCGGGAAAGTGGGGTTTAAAAATTGCCTGGGCAGCCTCGTCGCCATTCCCCGGTAGGGGCGCCTCAGACAGTAAGCAATAAACTTACTCCTCCTCAAAGAGGGGAGGCGAAGCCTGGGAGGGTGGACCTCCTAGAACTGAACAGGACAGACCCATAGATCGGCATAAATCAAGCCCCGAAGGCCAAGACAATACCAGTCTATGGGGTGCAGTATCCATCGGAACAGATACTACACTTTGATCTTAGCCAAACTCCCAGATTGAGTAGACATGTTAGAATTCTTCCTTTTTTGGGTAATGTTTCTATTTACTTGGTCCTCCTTCTACGAGAACAGAGTCAGATACAACGTTGGTTGTTTATGTGGAGACAATCTGTTGCATATACCTCTAAGGGGATGTCTCGCATGTCACGATCAAATAAAATACATATCGAATGCATACTAGCAAATCATATCGGTACAATTTAATCATACCTCGTGTCTTCCGCTAATCCTGTGACCGAGACACTTCATTCATGATCGTCTCTATTGGAGAGGGTTCCATTAATTTTCACCTAGAATTTAAGTCTCTAAACAACCAAAACAAATAAGAACACTCTGAATTTAGAAAAGGACCATTTATTAAGCTGTTGACGTCACCTTTTTTTCTGATAGCAGCGAGGGGTTGGAGTTAAATACTATATTTCTCAATGAACCCGCCACCGACAGAGACGACTATCTGAAGGCGGCTGAGTAATGAATCACGCGCTTTGGTGACCGTGTTTGTAGCGGCGAACGCTTCCATGATGGCAGTCTTAGGAGAATCGACTGTGTTGTGAGCGTGCTTGTTGATCCTGGTCTCGATCACGTCCCAGAAGAAATAGTTGTGATGAACATTGTTGAGCAGCAACGCGTTAGTCGTCTTGGCTTTATGTGCAGGAGCAGAGTCTTTTCGGAAGACGCAGGTGTGTCGGCGACGACTTCGTCTATTAAAGGGTTTAACACACCTCTCAACACCTTCACCACACTCCTCAACACCTTCTGATAGAACTCGGCGGTGACTCTGAAGCCCGTTTGAGATGACGCCATAGATCATATCGGAGGAGGTAAACTTCGTATGCTTCACGAGGGGAACATCCTCGCTGTCTTTGAATATTCAACTGTCGTTCTGCTTGTTTCTTGTCTTGTCTTGGTTGAAATTCTTTCAATTATAGATAAGCCTCAGCATCCCGGCAAACCCATGCTATAGCTCGTTCAGCAAAACCGCCGCTTTGATCTTCCTCGACTCCTTTAAGATATTCGTGATGAGCAAGCACTGAAACTCGCGGTAGGAAGGCTAACCAATGCTCTTTTTGATCGTTCAGCAGATTGTCGACTTGTGACAGCCCATGTCAGTGCCGATCTTGGCGTAGCTCTGGCTTCAATCATCGTCGACTGTCACCTTGACGACGGTGACGAACTCGTCGATCCTTACAGCTGAAGAACGAACGTTGTGGGCTCTTCCCTTATCAGTGAAGTTGTCCTTGTTCTCACACATGTTCCACTTTACTCAAATGTCCATAAACATTGTCCTTTCGAACCCAAACCAGGCCATCACTTCCGCAGGCTTCTTTATAACGCTAGAAGAAGCTACTACCTCTTCTCTGCGCTCATATTCCTTCCTGAAAAGGAGTAGAGAAAAAAAACGTTAGTTAGTTGTGAAAATGTCGGGTATCTGCATATACAGTTTTTGTTTTTATTGCCTATTCCGTTTTCTTTTTGTCAAGTGTCGGATTTTACTGCAACAGCATATATATACATTCTTAACTTCATATATAGACAGAAGACGGATAGCTCAAATACTTTATATTTGTTCCATCCAGAATAATACTAAACCATCTACGACAATTAAGATACGGGAATATATATTATTGTTCTATTGAGTCACCACGTATTGAGTTCAAAAGCCATTGAAGAATAATCGTTAATAAGCTTATCAGTTTGTTAATGAACAATACTATGAGAAGATTGAAAAGAAAAAATTAGATGCACAAAAGTTGATTACCTCTCATGGCGGCTCGATAGCTATTTGTTGGCATTGGACTTAAAGGCAACAATGTTTTAATCTGCAGGTAAGCAGTTTCGTAGTTACTTGTTTCACATATAAGTCACTAGTTTCGTTAAATAGAAACCATGCAAAAAGAATCGACTAAAAATACTCAGTAGCAATATGCTTGAATAGAGACATATTTAAATAAAGACCTTGAGGACCCCTTGGAACAATTACCACGGTCTTTACTGGCCCCAAATAGAAAAAGCTGTTGCATCAGGAATAAAGAGTCGAAACAAAATATGATATACATTCATCCACTTCCGCCTTACAGGTGCAATCAACTCCCTAGCCCCAAGGTGGAGGGAGGTGTAACGTCCGCTTACTAAAACTCTCAGTTTGATCTGATGATTTTCCAGATTCTCTCTCAATGGGTCACGAAATTATCAATTGTTTAAATACAACCTCAATCGGCATTGTTCAAATTTTAATACTAATACAATGTTTACAATATCACCTCTTGTCACAAACTTTATATTATCACAACAATCATAGTCGCATTCTAAACGTGACGTCTACGCACAGCCCTGACCTACGTCCTGTTACCATCTACGTTATTGTGTAATTTACTACTTGCGTTTTCAATCAAACCATGCTTACCTCGACACCCTTAGATATTGAAATCGCGGAGATTTGTTACAAGCTTACGAGTAACTATAACGGGCATAAATTAGGAAGAAAAAATTGACACAGTGTCGTAAGTCGTTCGCAAACATAGCAAAACTACATGAACTGCAAACATAGCAAATCTACATGAATTGCAAACATAGCAAAACTATATGATCTGCAAAAATTGCAAAACATCATGAATTGCATACATAGCTAAACTACATGAATTGCAAACATAGCAAAACTACATAAATTACAAAAAGGAAAATAACATAAATTGAAACAATGCAAAACTACATGAATTGAAAACATAGAAACACTACATGAATTGCAAACATAGACGACTACATGCATTGCAAACATAGCAAAACTACATGAATAGAAAACATAGCAAAACTACATGAATTGCAAACATAGCAAACCTACATGAATTGCAAACATACCAAAACTACATTAATTGCAAACATATCAAAACTACATGAATTATAACTATAGCAAAACTACATGAATTGCAAACATTGCAAAACTACATGAATTGCAAACATAGCAAAGCTACATGAATTGCAAACATAGCAAAACTACATGAATTGCAAACATAGCAAAACGACACGAATTGCAAACATAGCAAAACTACATGAATTGCAAACATAGCAAAACTACATGAATTCCCAACATAGCAAAACTACATAAATTGCAAACATAGCAAAACTATATGAATTCAAACATGGCAAGACTAAATAACTTGTCAAACATAGCAAAATTACATGAATTTCAAACATAGCAAAATTACATAAATTGCTACCATAACAAAACTATATGAATTGAAAACATAAGAAAACTACATGAATTGCAAAAATAGCAAAACTAAATAAATTGCAAACATAGCAAACCTACATTAATTGCAAACATAGCAAAACTACATCAATTGCAAACATAGCAACACTACATGAATTTCAAACAAAGCAAAACTACATGAATTGCAACCATAGCAAAACTACATGAATTGAAAACATAGTAAAACTCAGTGAATTGCAAACATAGCAAAACTAAATAGATTTACAAACTTAGCAAAATTACATTAATTGCAAACATATCAAAACTACATGAATTGCAAACATAGCAAAACTACATGAATTGCAAACATAGCAAACCTTAATGGATTGCAAACATAGCAAAACTACATGAATTGCACGCACAGAAAACCTACATGAATTGCAAACATACCAAAACTACATGAATTGCAAACATAGCAAATGTATATGAATTTCAAACATAGCAAACCTACATGTATTCAAACATAGCAAAACTAGATAAACTGCAAACATAGCAAACCTTAATGGATTAGAAAAATAACACAGCAACGTGAATTGCAAACATAACAAAACTACATGAATTTCAAACATAGCAAAACTACAAGATGAGCAAACATAACAAAACAACAGTTATTGCAAACATAGCAAAACTAAATGAATTGCAAACATAGTAAAACTACATGAATTGCAAACATAGCAAATGTATATGAATTTCAAACATAGCAAACCTACATGTATTCAAACATAGCAAAACTAGATAAACTGCAAACATAGCAAACCTTAATGGATTAGAAAAATAACACAGCAACGTGAATTGCAAACATAACAAAACTACATGAATTTCAAACATAGCAAAACTACAAGATGAGCAAACATAACAAAACAACAGTTATTGCAAACATAGCAAAACTAAATGAATTGCAAACATAGTAAAACTACATGAATTGCAAACATAGCAAATGTATATGAATTTCAAACATAGCAAACCTACATGTATTCAAACATAGCAAAACTAGATAAACTGCAAACATAGCAAACCTTAATGGATTAGAAAAATAACACAGCAACGTGAATTGCAAACATAACAAAACTACATGAATTTCAAACATAGCAAAACTACAAGATGAGCAAACATAACAAAACAACAGTTATTGCAAACATAGCAAAACTAAATGAATTGCAAACATAGTAAAACTACATGAATTTAACACTTTGCAAAACTACATGAATTGCAAACATAGCAAAACTATATGAATTTAAAACACAGCTAACCTACATGAATTGCAAACAGCAAAACTACATGAATTGCAAAAATAGCAAAACTACATTATTTTCAACCATAGCAAAATTACATAAACTGCAAACATAGCGAAACTACATGAATTGCATACATAGCAAAACAACAGTTATTGCATACATAGCAAAACTACATGAATTGCAAACATAACAAAACTACATGAATGGAAAACATAACAAAACTACATGAATTGCAAACATAGCAAAACTGCAAGATGTGCAAACATAGCAAAACTACATTAATTGCAAACATAGCAAAACTAGATGAATTGCAAACATAGCAAAACTACATGAATTGAAACATAGCAAAACTACATGATGTGCAAACATAGCAAAACTATGTGAATTGCAAAGAGAGCTAATCTACATGATTTGCAAACATAGCAAAACAACAGTAATTGCAAAAATAGCTAAACTACATGAATTTCAAACATAGCAAAACTATGTGAATTGCAAAGAGAGATAATCTACATGATTTGCAATAATAGCAAAACTACATAAATTGCAAACATAGCAAAACTACAATTATTGCAAACATAGCAAATCTATATGAATTGCAAACATAGCAAAACTAACTCTATTGCAAATATAAAAAAGCTACATGAATTTCAAACGTAGCAAAATTATATGAATTGAAAACCTAGTTCAACTAGATGAATTGCAAACATAGCAAAACTGCATGAATTTCAAACATAGCAAAACTTAATGAATTTTAAACATAGCAACACTATATGAATTGCAAACATAGCAAAACTTCATGAATTTCATAGAAAAAGTACATGAATTTCAAACATAGCAAAACTACATCAATTTCAAACATGGCAACACTACATGATGTGCAAACATAGCAAAACAACATGAATTGCAAACATTGCAAAACTACATGAATTTCAAACCTAGCCAAACTACATGAATTGCAAACATTGCAAAACAACAGTAACTGCAAACAAAGCAAACCTACATGCATTGCAAACATAGCAAAACTACATGAATTGCAAACATAGCAAAACTACAAGATGAGCAAACATAACAAAACAACAGTTATTGCAAACATAGCAAAACTAAATGAATTGCAAACATAGTAAAACTACATGAATTGCAAACATAGCAAATGTATATGAATTTCAAACATAGCAAACCTACATGTATTCAAACATAGCAAAACTAGATAAACTGCAAACATAGCAAACCTTAATGGATTAGAAAAATAACACAGCAACGTGAATTGCAAACATAACAAAACTACATGAATTTCAAACATAGCAAAACTACAAGATGAGCAAACATAACAAAACAACAGTTATTGCAAACATAGCAAAACTAAATGAATTGCAAACATAGTAAAACTACATGAATTGCAAACATAGCAAATGTATATGAATTTCAAACATAGCAAACCTACATGTATTCAAACATAGCAAAACTAGATAAACTGCAAACATAGCAAACCTTAATGGATTAGAAAAATAACACAGCAACGTGAATTGCAAACATAACAAAACTACATGAATTTCAAACATAGCAAAACTACAAGATGAGCAAACATAACAAAACAACAGTTATTGCAAACATAGCAAAACTAAATGAATTGCAAACATAGTAAAACTACATGAATTTAACACTTTGCAAAACTACATGAATTGCAAACATAGCAAAACTATATGAATTTAAAACACAGCTAACCTACATGAATTGCAAACAGCAAAACTACATGAATTGCAAAAATAGCAAAACTACATTATTTTCAACCATAGCAAAATTACATAAACTGCAAACATAGCGAAACTACATGAATTGCATACATAGCAAAACTACATGAATTGCATACATAGCAAAACTACATGAATTGCAAACATAACAAAACTACATGAATGGAAAACATAACAAAACTACATGAATTGCAAACATAGCAAAACTGCAAGATGTGCAAACATAGCAAAACTACATTAATTGCAAACATAGCAAAACTAGATGAATTGCAAACATAGCAAAACTACATGAATTGAAACATAGCAAAACTACATGATGTGCAAACATAGCAAAACTATGTGAATTGCAAAGAGAGCTAATCTACATGATTTGCAAACATAGCAAAACAACAGTAATTGCAAAAATAGCTAAACTACATGAATTTCAAACATAGCAAAACTATGTGAATTGCAAAGAGAGATAATCTACATGATTTGCAATAATAGCAAAACTACATAAATTGCAAACATAGCAAAACTACAATTATTGCAAACATAGCAAATCTATATGAATTGCAAACATAGCAAAACTAACTCTATTGCAAATATAAAAAAGCTACATGAATTTCAAACGTAGCAAAATTATATGAATTGAAAACCTAGTTCAACTAGATGAATTGCAAACATAGCAAAACTGCATGAATTTCAAACATAGCAAAACTTAATGAATTTTAAACATAGCAACACTATATGAATTGCAAACATAGCAAAACTTCATGAATTTCATAGAAAAAGTACATGAATTTCAAACATAGCAAAACTACATCAATTTCAAACATGGCAACACTACATGATGTGCAAACATAGCAAAACAACATGAATTGCAAACATTGCAAAACTACATGAATTTCAAACCTAGCCAAACTACATGAATTGCAAACATTGCAAAACAACAGTAACTGCAAACAAAGCAAACCTACATGCATTGCAAACATAGCAAAACTACATGAATTGCAAACATAGCAAAACTACAAGATGAGCAAACATAACAAAACAACAGTTATTGCAAACATAGCAAAACTAAATGAATTGCAAACATAGTAAAACTACATGAATTGCAAACATAGCAAATGTATATGAATTTCAAACATAGCAAACCTACATGTATTCAAACATAGCAAAACTAGATAAACTGCAAACATAGCAAACCTTAATGGATTAGAAAAATAACACAGCAACGTGAATTGCAAACATAACAAAACTACATGAATTTCAAACATAGCAAAACTACAAGATGAGCAAACATAACAAAACAACAGTTATTGCAAACATAGCAAAACTAAATGAATTGCAAACATAGTAAAACTACATGAATTGCAAACATAGCAAATGTATATGAATTTCAAACATAGCAAACCTACATGTATTCAAACATAGCAAAACTAGATAAACTGCAAACATAGCAAACCTTAATGGATTAGAAAAATAACACAGCAACGTGAATTGCAAACATAACAAAACTACATGAATTTCAAACATAGCAAAACTACAAGATGAGCAAACATAACAAAACAACAGTTATTGCAAACATAGCAAAACTAAATGAATTGCAAACATAGTAAAACTACATGAATTTAACACTTTGCAAAACTACATGAATTGCAAACATAGCAAAACTATATGAATTTAAAACACAGCTAACCTACATGAATTGCAAACAGCAAAACTACATGAATTGCAAAAATAGCAAAACTACATTATTTTCAACCATAGCAAAATTACATAAACTGCAAACATAGCGAAACTACATTAATTGCATACATAGCAAAACTACATGAATTGCATACATAGCAAAACTACATGAATTGCAAACATAACAAAACTACATGAATGGAAAACATAACAAAACTACATGAATTGCAAACATAGCAAAACTGCAAGATGTGCAAACATAGCAAAACTACATTAATTGCAAACATAGCAAAACTAGATGAATTGCAAACATAGCAAAACTACATGAATTGAAACATAGCAAAACTACATGATGTGCAAACATAGCAAAACTATGTGAATTGCAAAGAGAGCTAATCTACATGATTTGCAAACATAGCAAAACAACAGTAATTGCAAAAATAGCTAAACTACATGAATTTCAAACATAGCAAAACTATGTGAATTGCAAAGAGAGATAATCTACATGATTTGCAATAATAGCAAAACTACATAAATTGCAAACATAGCAAAACTACAATTATTGCAAACATAGCAAATCTATATGAATTGCAAACATAGCAAAACTAACTCTATTGCAAATATAAAAAAGCTACATGAATTTCAAACGTAGCAAAATTATATGAATTGAAAACCTAGTTCAACTAGATGAATTGCAAACATAGACAAAACTGCATGAATTTCAAACATAGCAAAACTTAATGAATTTTAAACATAGCAACACTATATGAATTGCAAACATAGCAAAACTTCATGAATTTCATAGAAAAAGTACATGAATTTCAAACATAGCAAAACTACATCAATTTCAAACATGGCAACACTACATGATGTGCAAACATAGCAAAACAACATGAATTGCAAACATTGCAAAACTACATGAATTTCAAACCTAGCCAAACTACATGAATTGCAAACATTGCAAAACAACAGTAACTGCAAACAAAGCAAACCTACATGCATTGCAAACATAGCAAAACTACATGAATTGCAAACATAGGAAAACTACATGACTTTCACAAATAGCAAAACCAGATGAATTGCAAACATAGCAAAACTACATGAATTGCAAACATAGTAAAACTAAATGAATTGCAAACATAGTAAAACTACATGAATTTAAAACTTTGCAAAACTACATGAATTGCAAACATAGCAAAACTATATGAATTTAAAACACAGCTAACCTACATGAATTGCAAACAGCAAAACTACATGAATTGCAAAAATAGCAAAACTACATTATTTTCAACCATAGCAAAATTACATGAACTGCAAACATAGCGAAACTACATGAATGGCAAACATAACAAAACTACATGAATTGCAAACATAGCAAAACTACATGAATTGAAAACATAGCAAACCTACATGAATTGCAAACATACCAAAACTACATTAATTGCAAACATATCAAAACTACATGAATTATAACTATAGCGTAACTACATGAATTGCAAACATAGAAACATTACATGAATTTAAAACATAGCAAAACTACATGAATTGCAAAAATAGCAAAACTACATGAAATATAAACATAGCAAAACTACATGAATTGCAAACATAGCAAAATTACATGAATTGCAGACATAGCAAAACTACATGAATTGCAAAGATAGCAAAACTACATGAATTTCAAACATTCCAAAACTACATGAATTTCCAGCATAGCACAGCTACATGTATTGCAAACATAACAAAATTACATGAATTTCAAGCATAGCAAAGCTATATGAATTGCAAACATTGCAAAACTACATGAATTGCAAACATAGCACAGCTACATGAAGTGCAAATATAGCAAAACTACATGAATTTCAATCATAGCAAAACAACATGAATTTCGAACATAGCAAACCTACATGAATTGTAAACATAGCAAAACTACATGAATTGCAGACATAGCAAAACTACATGAATTCCAAACATAGCAAAACTACATGAATTGCAAACATAGCAAAACTACATTAATTGGCAGCATAGCACAGCTACATGAATTGCAAACATAGCAAAACTACATGAATTGCAAACATAGCAAAACTGCATGAATTGCAGACATAGCAAAACTACATTAATTGCGAACATAGCAAAACTACATGAATTTTAAACATTACAAAACTACATGAATTGCTAGCATAGCACTGCTACATGAATGGCAAACATAGCAAAACTACATTAATTTCAAACATAGCAAAGCTATATGAATTGCAAACATTGCAAAACTACATGAATTGAAAACATAGCAAAACTACATGAATTGCAGACATAGCAAAACTATATGAATTGCAAACATAGCAAAACTACATGAATTGCAAACATAGCAAAACTACATTAATTGGCAGCATAGCACAGCTACATGAATTGCAAACATAGCGAAACTACATGAATTGCAAACATAGCAAAACTGCATGAATTGCAGACATAGCAAAACTACATTAATTGCGAACATAGCAAAACTACATGAATTTCAAACATTACAAAACTACATGAATTGCTAGCATAGCACTGCTACATGAATGGCAAACATAGCAAAACTACATTAATTTCAAACATAGCAAAGCTATATGAATTGCAAACATTGCAAAACTACATGAATTGCAAACATAGCAAAACTACATGAATTGCAGACATAGCAAAACTATATGAATTGCAAACATAGCAAAACTACATGAATTGCAAACACAACAAAACTACATGAATTGGCAGCATAGCACAGCTACATTAATTGCAAACATAGCAAAACTACATGAATTGCAAACATAGCCAAAATACATGAATTGCAGACACAGCAAAACTACATTAATTGCAAACATAGCAACACTACATGAATTTCAAACATTACAAAACTACATGAATTGCCAGCATAGCACAGCTACATGAATTGCAAACATAGCAAAACTACATGAATTTCAAACATAGCAAAGCTACATTAATGGCAGTCTTAATTGATTTCACACCCTACATATTCTCTGAATCTGGCCCTAGAATCTACAGGCGGTGTGCAAATGTAAAAAAATGCTGCATGAAAAGATTATTTACTCTAATGAAGAAGTGGTATCGGAAGGTCAGAAGTATTTTGAGGCTAGAGACAAATAATTCTGCAAATCATTAAATTGATAGAGAAACAGAGGAACAAGGCGAATTGCTTCTTTAAAGTTTTTGTTTTATTAAACAGGTCATAAACTTATCAAGTGATTTGTTTGTGCTTGTGGGAATAACCGCGATTGCACCTATATGGCACCGAGGCCGAAAATCATCAAGAACTATATGCACTTTTCTATTGATAGGTACCGTATGTAAGATTAGCTCACGCCGCAGTATTTGCTGTTCAAATGTAAGTAGGTTCACCGCAGAAGCTGCTCCTCATAAGTGAACAAGAACATCCTGTTCACATACTCGTGAGCAGGTGTTGTACGCATTTCAGATGAAGAATTTCCTATTAGATAAAGCAAATGCACATACTTAAGTATTATACAAATGAACAATTATTCATCCCACGTATAAGATAAAAGGACAATCAAGTAAAAGTTAGAACCTTATATACTCCGAAATGCTGCAGGTATGATATCAGCACAATGTTTGAACCTATTAGGTCAAACTATTATATAGTAAATTGAAATGAATAAATCAATGACATTATTTAGAGTACATATTAATATACACACATATACATATATATGCACACACACACACATATATATATATATATACATGTATATCTATACTTATATATATATATATATATATATATATATATATATATATATATATATATATATATATATATATATATAACAAAACGTATACAAACAAACGCTTAAACGATAGACAAAGTTCCACATAAATGCGACCGTCTTATCATCCTTACATTAATGAGAGCGAAAGCTTGAAACACTGGCGTATGTAAGTAAAAATATATTTAATATTATTTACTTTAAATTAATGTTGTTTTAAGCCCCTTTAATAAGATCAAAGTAAAGCCTTATTTAGGGAAGTCAAAATAGACGAACACGTAGCTATAAGGCATATTCTGACAATGTTCGTAGAATCGTTAGTCAGTCTTTCTAGATATGCCGCCCTTCGCATATAGAAAACTTACATTCGCTTCTTGAATGTGGTAATGTCTCGTGGCGTTATGGTTACAGTGCTTGCTTACGGAGTATAGGTTGATTCTGTGGCAGCTATGAGAGGGGAAGTATAGGTTGATCCTGTGTACACCGATGAAATCGGAAGCTTGAAACGCTGGCGTATGTAGGTAAAATAATTTAATATTATTGACTTAAAATTAATATATATATATATATATATATATATATATATATATATATATATATATATATATATATATATATATATATAGCGGTATTCACCCGGCGTTGTATGTGTGAAGATATATAACTGGTCGAAAATGAAATTAAGAAAAAAAAGATGTATCATATTGTTTACGAAACAGTGCAGTAACAGAATTATAATGAATCCAATATAACGTTGAACTGGATCTCTTTTTCCCCTATCTCCCTTTTTCTATTTCTCCTTATTCTCACAACCTTTCTTTTTCGTCGTACATTTCTAGCTTTATTATTTAGTTTTTGTGTTATTTTTTGTTAACATTGCTTATCGCGTGGTTTATTGATTACCTGTATGTATATCTCTATCTATCTATCTCACACACACACATTAATTTTCCTCATTCACATACTCATATCATTTCTTTCTAGCACTGCTTCAACGACAGTTCTTTTTGGTTCCCGGGGAGTTGTTTGTATTATATTAAATAATGAAGCAGATACTCTCTCACCTACGCCTATCTTGTGAGTTACACTATGTGTTTATCCAGGTGTCATCGTTAAGTGACACCGCGCGCATAGTTTTCGGAAAATATCTTACACAATAAAAACATAGATTTTATTTCTTTATTTATTCCTGACAAATATGGGAAAATAATCCATGCACCGACGCTTAATAATAATTCCGATCATACACGCACTTTCCCATTTCGGGAGATATTTCGCACGAGCGCTTTTTACAAACGTCTGGCTTCTTTCGCGTTGACTGGTCAACAATTGCAAGTATTATTTAAATACTACTGGTCAAAGTATAATACGTATTGTCCATGTATCTATTCATAAAGTAGACTAGCGAAAATAGACTTCCTAACGGTCGTCTATTTTTGCTAGGCTGCCGCGTTATTGGGTGGTGAGACATTGATTTTCTTTGTTTCGGACCAAAAATATTGTCGAGTTGGTCTCGTGTATTTACATCGAGGGGGCACGTCGAGGAGGCACCAGAGCCGCCAGTTTATACTGGCAGTCAAAACTAACGTACAACCACGTTTATTCCTTGTTGTATTATATATTTTTTCAATATACTTGGTTTCGCTAAACTTCGAGTTCGTGTTTTCCTCCCGGACCCCTAACAGGCCAAAAACCAATAGATCAAGCTTGTTTCGTCTTTACTAAGACTTATCCGTGTGGCTATATGCAGCTGACCTACCGAACACACGATTCGAATCTAGAATCTTTGTTGCTACTGACTGTTAAGATTCAATGTCTTAGTTGATTAGCGCTCTGAACAGTCTGCATAGAGTATTCTGCTGAATAATCTATGTATACCGTATATAGCGTTACGTTACATCAATATATACATATTGTAGTTTGTCAACATAATTGTTAAATTACAATATTTACATCAGTATTTCAACGACTTATTATATCAAGGGTATTGATTAAAATGCCGTTATACAAGTTTATATATATTGTAAATTATTTTACTTATCTACTTGAAATTACACTTCTAAATCTTTTTCACATTATTGTTAAATTAAGGTTAAAATGTGTAACATCATATTTTAAAGAAAACATATTGCCACTGAGACGTAAGATGTTAGTGGTATTAGGGGTCATATTAATAGAAGAGAACGTAAGTTGAGAGTTGTGCAGCAAGATGTTTGTACACATTACACTTAAATTTCTCCATGTATCTATTTTAGTAGGACGTTTTCCGACATCTGGGGAGGTCTACAATGAAATAGTGGGGTTTTGGAGGTATTTACATTGAATGGGTACAAGTAGAGTAGGTTCGTCGGAGCACATTCCGTAGAAGTACTTGTAAAACAGCACAGGGATAAAACATTGCAAAGAGGGGACTGGGACTAGGGCTTGGTCGACAGTGCGATTACTAGTAATTTACATACAAGAGAGAGAGATAAGTGGTTCGTGCACTAGCTCAGATATGGTAACAATATCCCATGCATAAGCGTATGGTAATTTTATAATGATATACGATATAGGCAGGTGTTAGCAGCTTTCTTGTAAAAACGGCAAATATTTGGATATAGTATAGCGTGATCCTCAATAACTAAAATGGCGAAAGTGCTTCGTTTTGCAAGAGATAATAATATCAAGAATAATAACAGAATTCAGAATACAGAAAGAAACATTGAGCAACTAGAGTAATTGCAGCCGGACTTTTAAACATACTAATATAGATTGATGGATATTTAAAAGCATTGTAAGAAAATATTAGTCAACTGTAATCAAAGAAACTGCTGAGGTTACTCGACATCTTAATAGTACAGTTCCAACTAAAACCCTTTGCCGTGATCTCAATAATGTCGGTTATCATCGATCAAGTTTGTTTCTTTACTTGTTAAGCTAATCAAACTACTGTATAGAGCTTACGAGAATCGTGGCTCAAGATAGTGAGATCTGCATGAAGTCCTCCTCGTTGGTTGAAGCTATTCGTTAACCTACAAGATTACAGATTATTACCCAAACGTCGAAAGCAGCAATATCCAGTTGTTGTATGCAAAGTCATGTTAGTTTCGACTCAGGAAAAATGCAAGAATTACACGAAAGCATCATTGTCGCTTTCATTCAATTGATTTTAAGTTCCGTGCTTGACACGCCTTTGCTTGCAACACGGTGTGGCAGAAGCGTTGAGAAGATAACGAATCTTGACGTCGACACCTGGATTTTCAACAGAGCCTTGTTTATCGGGTTGCGACCTTATTACCGTTGGGTTCGAAACCTGTCCTCCATGCATCGCCCTGCCAGAGACCGGAGTTCCAGAGAGCATAGCTCTTACACAAAAACGTAACTACTTCTCTAAGTATGGCGAAGAATGGTTGGACTCTGACATTGGGGGGGGGGCTTATCATAGACAAGCTGCCGTAATCTTTCTTTGAATTTAATAAGTGTTACAATTATTTTGCAGATTACACAGATCCGCACACACAGACACACACACATATATATATTAAAAAAAGGAAGATGAAGATAAAAAATTGCATAAAATTACATGAAATAACATAAAGTTACATAAAATTTATATAAATTTGATTACATCGAAAGTTCAGATGCAAGGAGTTACATTATTCCTTAAACCATCAAGCTTTACTGTATTGCGATAGATCACCTTACGATACTTCACTTATAGTTAATATCATTATCATCAGTATATATATATATATATATATATATATATATATATATATATATATATATATATATATATATATATATATATATCGTGACCGCGTGGTCCTGAGCGTTTGTCTCGTTATTATAGGCTTAATCTACGAACTGCGTTCGAGTCCATGCGACCGCCTGTAACCGCTACTCCTGCACTGAGGGTAGAAAGTCCGAAACGACGTCGTCTGTCGGTCAAAACGTCGTCTGTCGGTCAACACGTCGTCTGTCGGTCAAAACGTCGTCTGTCGGTCAAAACCACTTAAATATTTAAAAAATATTTATTGTATATATATATATATATATATATAGTTTAGTTGGGTAAAAAGAAATCCAACAGAGTACTTAATTATTTAATAATAATATAGTTATATGTATTTATTAATTATGTTACAGAAGATAAAATAAAGCATTATGGTAAAAGAAAATAATCTCTCTCTCTCTCTCTCTCTCTCTTTCTCTCTCTCTCTCTCTCTCTATATATATATATATATATATATAAGGTTAATACAAAAAAAGATTTTAGAGGCAACTAATATCGGATAAAAATAAAGCTCAATATACTGGATAGCTCTATCTAGTATATTGAGTTTTATTTTTGTAGCAATATATAAAGTGATAGAATTTTTAAAAAGTGCGAATCAAATTTTATTACAATTCAATGTTCAGGCAAAGTTCTTTACAGTCTTTAACTCATGAGTTTTCAAAGAAAATCTTCTCCTCAGAGGACCATTACCGCAATGACATTACTGCAGGTAATAAAAATAAAACTTTGAAAAAATATATATAAAAATATATATATAAATATATAAAAGGTATATAAAACATCAAATATATCGGCCCAAAACATACATTTTTAGTAAGACTATACAGTTCACCCAAGTCAACAAGTCTAAAATAGTCCCAGGCAAGATATCAAAGAAGTTAGTTAAAATATAATCCAATTAGTGAATGGTGGTCCAAAAACGACAGAAGGTATCCAGGCGGGAAATTCGTTTGCTTTCGATGCAGTAGATAACAGTGAAAATTGTATTCAAGGTCTATGCAAATTAATAAAACGATAAAAAACGATAGAGAAAACAAATAATATGAAAAGTTCAGAAAACTCACTTGGTGTTGAATATTATAATGTCCAAATTCAGAGTCCCTAAGAACTGATAGGAGTAATGCAAACCATAAAATCCAATTCGAATAAAATTAAACTGACCTGATAAGGAGAAGATTTTCTTTGAAAACTTACGAGTTAAAGACTGTAAAGAACTTTGCCTGAACATTGAATTGTAATAGAATTTGGTTCGCACCTTATTTTATTCTTTCACTGAATCTATTGCTATATATATATATATATATATATATATATATATATATATATATATAGTAAGTTATGAAAATATATTAATAGCAATTAAGTAACACAGAGGTTCCCGCGTTTCATCCCCGGGGGAATCTTCAGGCTAAAATGCATGGAATTATTTTTGCCGGGTGTTTTTATATACGCGGCTAGCTAGTAAACCAATCAGATTCTTTGTTGTTCTCTCAGCGAATCGTTGTTAGTGTTACTCCCTATAGCTTGTACTATTGTTCTGTTTTCTATAGATTGGCCTTTATCCTGTTTCCTTTGTTGTGTCAATATAATGGGTGAATTTATTTTAAAACGTGGTTCCTTGTATTTCTATTTTATGTATTTATTTGAAGTAAATACTGAAAATTGATACATAAAAAATTATATCTTCTCATAAAATTGTATGTGGATTCATGAAATACTAGTATATATATATATATATATATATATATATATATATATATATAAATATAAATATATATATATTCATGAATATATATATATGTGTATATTAATATATATATATATATATATATTAATATATATAGAGAGAAAGTGATAGCGATGGAGAGAAGGAGAGTAAGAGCGATGTGCTACATATATAGAGATGAGGAAAAGGAAAGAGAGTCAGATGTGTTACATATAGAGAGAAAGAGAGAGAGAGGGGGGGAGAAAGAAAGAGAGACAAGATAATTTCTTAATGTGGGGTTAATCCAGCGCCTTAAAAAAGAAGAAATAAAGAGAAAAATTGACTCTGTCTAGAAAGACTTCTCTTTAACTGACTAAGGACAATAATACGAAATGCACAATCAGAATAAAAACTACACCTTAATTTACATATAATTATTTAATTATAAATATTTTAAATTATTATCCACATATGTATACCTTTTATCCCTATTGAATCGGCAGTGGTGAATGAACTGTTAAGCTGGCTGCACGATTCGAAGCCTGGGCGCAAGTCACTTTTAACTCAAATTCGAGCGCTCTAACCAGGAAGAAAACTTGAACGGCTGTACGACAAGCCAGGAAATAAACCCTATTTATGTCATTTAAAGCTGACAATATAGTAGGCCATCAAAACATTGTTCAACATTTTATGTGGACCTAAAATCTCTATATTAGCTTCATTTAGACGGCTTATTTTATTTTTTCTTAAAGGTGCCCATCCAAAAAGGGGTCTATAAATTATTATTTGTTCAATAATAAATATATTTATCAGTATCCACTTACGAATATGTTTAATCTCTAGGAAATCATCAGTGTGGAAGATAACTGTTGAGTCGGTCATAGAATTCGAACCCCCTGATGTTAATATATATATATATATATATATATATATATATATGTATATATATATATGATAATTTTATTTACACATACATGTACAAAATCTGCGACACTGGCATGTCGATGCTATCGATCAACAGTTACTATAAACTGAGATCTCATCACGCTGTTAGAATCCGATCTGAACCTCAGATCATATTTGGAGAGAATGAAATGGAGGGATAAAGAAAGAGAATACGAAAAGAAATTTAACATTTCAAAAATTGGGGCCGTTAAAAATTAAAGAAAAAGTATTTGGTTCAGACCCCCATATAATAAGATGGTTAAAATCAAATCCGTAAAAGATTTTTAGACTTAATTAATCTACACTTCCCTTCCAACAATATACTGCATACATTTTTTTAATAAAAACACCCTCAAATTAAGCTATAGCTGTGGCGAAAATTTAGAAAATATAATTAAAAAACATAACAATAAAATTCTAAATGAAAAAACTACCACAATGAAAACAACAAATACCAAGGCCTGTAACTTCACAAACAAAAAAGAATACCCATTACTACAAAATTGCAAAATAACCCAATCAGTATATCAAGCAACAATCTCAACTAAAGAAAACCCAACCCTGAAAAAATTCTACATAGGTATGGCTGGTAATACCTTCAAAGAAAGATATTCTGGCCATAAGTGTTCTGTTAATAACCCCACATATCAAAAAATAACCTCACTTTCTATATATCACTGGGAACTATACAACAATAACCAATAACCAACAGTGACCTGGAACACAATCAGAAAAAAACTAGCACCTGTGGTTCCCTAAACTCACCTTGTTACCTTTGCCTAACAGAAAAACTTGAAATTATTAAATTTAGTGACAGGGGCAAACTTCTAAACAAAAAACAAGAAACATCAATTAACTATAGGCATAATAGATTACACCTTCTTAGTAATCCACTTATAACCCCTTAGGTTGTTACTATCTAAAAGAAAAAAAACTTCACTTACCCATCAACTAGTAATTTTGTCAACACAACTATCATCTTATACCTTTATTATTATTATTATTATTATTATTATTATTATTATTATTATTATTATTATTAACAAAATATTTTTATTATCATACTCACAACGATTAATACTAATTGTCATCTTCTGTATTTTTCTTTACCTTTAAATATTCTCTTATATATTTTTATCCATTTATTGATTAATATTTTTATATTTTTTAGATTATTTTTGATTATCATTATCAATTATTATTACCATTATAACTATTTTAAACTTAATTATTTGACATTGAATTATTTTTCATTTCTGTACTTTTATCAAGATTATTATTGTTGTTAGTGGTGGTATCATGTCTGCTGTTACTATCATAGTTATTATTATTTGCGGCAGTGAAATTAACAGTATTACTATTATTAATAATATTGATATTGCCATGTTTTACCGTTACCTGACTTTTGCTTCCACTGTCATTAATGATAATGTCATTATCTATAACTTTATTATTTTATTTCATTAATTATTATTATTATTATTATTATTATTATTATTATTATTATTATTATTATTATTATTATTATTATTATTATTATTATTATTATTATTACTGTTATCATCTTTATTGCTATTATTATCATCATTATGACTACTACTACTATTTGTACTGTTCTATTATTATTTATTTTTTCACTATCATTATGACTATTGTTAAAATTACTGGGATTACCACTCTGATTACTGCTGTTGGTAAAACCACTATTATTACTATTTTATATGATCAGCATTATTGCAACCCATATCACAATATCGGCAAACATTATCTTATTATTTACTATTATTATGATTATCACTACCTCCTAGTATTTCTAATATTTCTTAATTATTCCATTTCTTTCCTAAACCATTATGTTTTTATAAATTCTTAAATATTATTGACCACCATTATCGTTGTTGTCGTCGCTGTTATTATTATTGCTATGTTATTACTATTATTATTATCATTATTATTATTATTAATAATAATTAATAACGCCGGCATTTTCTAGTTATTCTTTAGTTATATTTTTCTAGTACTTTTAAATTAAATTAAACTATTATCATTATTTTTATTATCATTCATTATTATTTTCATTATTTCATCTCAATTATTATGGGTGTTTATTATTATTACTATTATTATTACTACTACTAATCCTGTTATACTTTACGAATATATTTATTCGATTTATTAATGGTAAACTAATAAACTCTAGACAAAATATAAAGAAAATATAAATTCAGAATTAGCGACACATTTTATTACCACCCCACCAACACACCAATTACACGTGTCTGATCGGTTTGATTGCACGCATACACACATATACACAATATTATAGTTCAATTGAAAAATACATTTATCCGCTCGGCTTGAAAATAACTGTCGTTTTATTGACACTTGAATCGTGCATGTCCACCTCCCCCTCCTATTTTCTATTTCCTATCTCTTCTCTCTCGGTCTGAATCAACAGACGTTTTCTTTTCCTTTTTCTTCTCCTTCTTTTCCTTTATGTGTCTACCGTCCTATCATTTTTCCCTTCATTATATGCCTCTCTTTCCACCTTATTTATTTATTTATTTGTCCTGTTTGTTTCAGATTTGAGATTTTAGTTTTTTTAGATTTTTTGTTTTTTGTTTTTTGTTTTTTGTTTTTATCTTTAGATTTTTTAGATTTTTAATTTTTAATTTTTAACGGCCCCAATTTTCGAAATGTTTAATTTCTTTTCTTCTTCTCTTTCTTTATCTCTTGATTTCATTCTCTCCAAATATGATCTGAGGTTTAGATCGGATTCTAACTCTGCCTGATAAGATCTCAGTTTATAGTAACTGTTGATCGATAACATTGACATGCCAGTGTTTCAGATTTTGTACATGTATGTGTAAATAAAATTATCATATATAAATCTCTATTTTGATATTGAGCACTTTTTATAAACCCGTTTAAAATTCTCTGGATTACCACCCTGTGGATATTTTTTACCTGGATTATTACCATTATTATATATATATATATATATATATATATATATATATATATATATATATATATATATAGAAAGAGAGAGAGAGAGAGAGAGGGGAAGAGATAGACGTTACCCATATTATTATGGTGTAAGTTTATCTACTCATTTTGGGAATAAATTACTTCAATAAATACAGTTATTACTAAGCGTCGTGACAGTTATTGATAGCAGTTATATAGGTTATTGAATATAAATAGACACGAATTCGAAACAATACCATTTGGAGTAAGGTGGTGCCGGCTATATTTCTGCATGTAATTGGCGCATTACTCCGCGGTATAGAATTCGCGACAGCTTATCTGGATGATAATATAATAATTAGATGAATTACAATGAAACATCAAACGCATATACATACAGTTTTCTAAAGAATTCAATATTACGGTTTCAAACTAAAATAAGAGAAATGTGAGTTCTTGATGAAACGAATTAAATATTTCGGACAAATAATAGGCAATAATGATCCGACCCAGCGAGAGCAGGAGCAATAAATATTATGCCTGTGCCAGAAAATATGTAATTTTTGCAGAGTTTTCTTGGGTTAACGAATTACTATAACTTATTTATCACAAGTATGCACAACCTACTAGCGCCTTTACACAAACTATTGCAGAAGGAGAAATACAAGATGTGTACAGCAGAAGGCTAGGAGGCATTTGAGAATATAAATATCATTCTTACGTTGGATTTATTTTTAACACATAATTATCTAGAACGCGAGTTCCTATGGCATAAGTTTTTTTCTATTTTACACATAATGGACGACGGTTCGCTGAAGACGATACCGCATGGGTCTCGTACACTTTTACCAGCAGTAAAATGCTACTCGGACATAGAAAAGAAGCGCTGGGTATAATTTGTGTGGTAATAAAGTTTAACAGTTTCGTGCACGAAAGAAAATTTTTATTACAAACCGACCATAAACCTGTATGTAAAATTTATGGCTCGAAGAAGGATTTATCTCCACATGCGAAAGAATTATTACAATAATGGGAAATCATCATCTTAAATTATGGATTATCTCCCATCTTCAAAGATCAGCCATGCGGGCGGATAGTGTAGATTGATATCAGAATCGGTTGATCTCTTTAAAGACACGGTAATTGCCCTCTGCAAGTGGAAGTTTAAGTGAAAAACACGTTGTGCACTATCGTAAGAGAACTACTTGTGACACTCAGTAAAATAAAAACAAAGGCGATGAATGATGATTTTATAAAAATATCAAATAAGGGCATGATAGAAAAGTACCGAAAAATTCGAAAAGCATATTCCATCCGCGACGATATTTTAATGTACAATGATCGAATAGTCATTCCAGCGACATCACAAAATCATAATCGGTGAAAGTTTCATGTTGGGCATGCAGCTATATTACGGATGAAGAGGCTTATGCAAAGTTTCGTTGTGTGTTAGCAGCTAAAACGCCTTCCATATAATGTAAAACCTTGGCAATAAACGGACTCATCGTAGTCGAGAATCCGTATTGGCTTTGCTGGGCAATTGGACGAAGTCCATTATCCGCTTGTAGTGGATAGCTTCACTAAATAACCAGAGATACTTAAGTGTAAAAAACAACGACAGAATCAACAATTAGGTTTCAGAATCGTAGATTGTTTAGTATAGGATAACGGTTCTTAATTCATCTTCAGTGAATTCAAATTTTTTTGTCAGTCGTTTCTAGGGGAACGCTTCACATTCACACCTTATCATGCGAGAAGCAATGGTCAAACAGAGCGATTTGTGGATACTTTTAAAGATCACTAAAATAGCAGCAGTACTCTCACGGAGGAAGCCATACGTGATTTTCTTACAATTGTATAGACTGATCCTGAATAATAACGTTCTATCTTGCATGTTATCAGCGGAAGTAATGTTCGCAAGAAAGATAAAGACGATTTTCGACAGACTGTTAACGACTCATCAGAAACCGGAACTAAAAGTAAATGTCGAAAAAGTACGTTTTAAAATCGGAGAAAAGGTTGTTTTCCGAATAACAAACCATTTTGAGAAATCGGGGTTGTGAATAAAAGTATTAGGAATATGCTCTACATTGTAAAAAAGGCCCATATTTCTCCATAAGACACATTTAAACCAAATTCGGAGAAAATAGTCCAATGTTGTAGAAGACAATACTAAAGAAGAGAATTGATGGACGTCGTGTTGTACACGTTCGAATTATCAATTTCGTAAGTAGTTTCTTTGAAGCGAACATCTAAAAGCAAAAGAAAAAATACTGACTTCATGAAAGTCAATCCTTAGAATACGGAACAAAACTTGAAAGGTGGTGTGATTATATAAGTCGATCTACCTTTTTCAGGAATAAATGGGCAAACCCAGACATAATAAATACAGTTACGACTAAGCGTCATGGCAGTTATTAATTGTAATTATGAACACAAAATCGGACGAATACCTTCTGTATAATAATACACTTTTGTTAATTATACCACTTGATTATTACCGGCCCTTTAAAGTCACAACATATATATATATATATATATATATATATATATATATATATATATATATATATATATATATATAATAATGGTAATAATCCAGATGAAAAATATCCACAGGGTGGTAATCCAGAGAAGTTTAACCGGGTTTATAAAAAGTGCTCAATATCAAAATAGAGCTTTATATATGATAATTTAATTTACACAGACATGTACAATATCTGCGACACTGGCATGTCGATGTTATCGATCAACAGTTACTATAAACTGAGATCTCATTAGGCAGAGTTAGAATCCGATCTTAACCTCAGATCATATTTGGAGAGAACCTCTAACATGCCAGTGTCGCAGATTTTGTACATGTCTGTGTAAATAAAATTATCATATATATATATATATATATATATATATATATATATATAGAGAGAGAGAGAGAGAGAGAGATAGATAGATAGATAGATAGATAGATAGATAGATAGATAGATAGATAGATATCGAATATCTATTATTTAATTATTATTTGTAGAACAATTTCCACCGGACACTTTAATGAGAAGTAATAGGTCGTAAAATGATAGCTATAAATGCATGCTCATGTTGAATACTGTTATAACTGCTGACTATCGTTGCCCGCCTGCTAGGGGTAAAAAGATGTATTTCTCATCGTATGGTATCACTATTCAGATTAAGATCATTGGTTAGGTTGTGTGTATTTGGAATTAAAGGTGCCTCTTGTTCCGAGGTTCGAATCGTGCGACTGGTTGGAATAGTTATCTCTACACTAACTGTTCTGCAAGAATTCAACGTATACGTCTGTAGATGATTACATATTTATTATCAAATAATTATGTGTCGCCCTCTTTCGGTTGGGCGCTCTAATGAGAAGTAAGATAATTAATACATATACATATATATATATATATATATATATATATATATATATATATACAGGGTGGGCCAAAATAAGGATCCTATCTTTAAATTTGAATAACTTGAATTTGAATAACTTCCACAAAATAAAAGTTAAACTCACCAAACTTTATGTGTGTGTAGACTGACCCTTCCGAGATTTTTTGAAATAAACAAAACAAATTTTAGCCGAAAAACACTTCTTAAAACTTACAAAAACTAAAGTATTGTTTTTTACACTGTTTTGAGTTTTTTAAGCAAAAATAATGTTTTCTAAATGAGGGTACGTTCCTTAGGGCTAATACGGCTCATGCTTGCTTCGGAAGGGGTCCTTTACTTATTCTGAAAAAAAAAAAAATCAATAAATAAAAAAGTTATGAATTTTGAAAAATAGGACCCTTATTTTTGCCCACCCTGTATATATATACATATATATAGAGAGAGAGAGAGAGAAAAAGAGAGAGAGAGAAAGGCAGACAAACAGAGATTATCTATCCACTATTAACCTAATCTCTTCCGCTACACTAAATGAAAACCTCTTTTTTACAAAATAATGTTACAGCTCTTAATAAAATGTTTTTCGCTTCGTTTTCAACGTTTATTTTCAGATGTTATTGTTATGTTTTGTTAAACCTCTAATTATATTCATATGGAAAGAAACATTTGATAATATGCATGTCTATGTAAATCAATAACATCGCTATGAATTCGCGTGTACATCATAAACAAGCGAGGTCAGCGTCAGTGCTTTAATAACTGTTTTTTTTTTTAATGATACTTCTTTCTCGAAAAGAAGAAAAATATCGGAAAATGTATGGATGATGGGTTTATTCCGTGTTTACAAGATCCTGCTTTCAAAACTCCATAAATAGATCGTGAATGTCTCTGGATTCTATTTGATACGGCACGTAAAACGAATTGCAAACGATCGAAAAGGTATTCTTTATTCTTATATGGTTTGTTTTTCTATTTACCAGTCTCTCCTGTTTTGTATCAACATTTGAATTGACTTCGGTGATAAAAGCTTTACAAAATCGATGCCGTATTTAGTAGCGGAGACAAAAGTCCCGAATAGACCAACTGGCGGCGCTAGGTCAAGACGTGTACATGCCTCTTCCGGGCTCCCAGCTATCTCGCCCAAGATTTGATCGTTCTCATAAAGTTAAAAATACATAAGTTTGGCCTTTTTCATTTATTTGTATTTGTTGAGTCTCATAACGATTATGACATCTATTACTGATGGTGATTTGGTATCTGTCTGTCTGAAACCGAAACTAGTACTTTTATTAATGTACTATTGTACTATTTTTAAATGCACAATTCAGAGGGGCGTGTTGTATCTGTTCTCCTGTGATGTGACGATCCTCACATGAATTACACCCTCCTTTGGATTTAGTGTACCATATTTTTGTTCGTTATGAGACCATCATTCACGGCATTACTTCCTCCTGGCTTCTTAGGAGGGATGATAGTAAAATGACTCATAAATAAATAAAAAATTACCAGAGAGATCGTAGTAAATAATAATATATATATATATATATATATATATATATATATATATATATATATATATATATATATATATATGATCAGAATCAATCCCACAGTAAATCGGTCACGGGGGCCGTATAGTGTGTCAGCTTGTATATGAAAAGAAATCAAATAAAGTGCTCGATCATATAAGAGAGCTAATATAATTCATTTAGATACTGTATATTACATATTTCAGCTATGTACCGCGGTTTCATCCAAAAGGGCAGATTTAGGCATCTTTAGTAAATCTCCGTGCCCAGTGGAATAATCGACAAGCTGAAACGATTGTAGTCACGCCCGACAGAAAAACAGTGTATATTTGAGGGCGTCCCCGAAAAAATCCGGTGTGGGATAGTGATTAACTAAGGCTCAAGGAAGGCCTTCATTTTATTCCCTAGCAAGTTTTATTTATTTCTTTATCTGTTAGCAAGTTTTATTTATTTATTTATCTGTTCTTTTCGTAATGTTATTATTATACCTGAAAAAATACGAAAGGGGTGGCTACATAGTTTGCCGTTTGAGTTTGTGAAATTAGTGTGCTTTTTGTTGTCGTTTTTGGGAATAAAATTATGTATCGGATTAATTGTTCGATATAGAGCTGAAAGAGATGATTCAAATATGTTTTTATCGACTTAACGTGTTTGTTTATTTTTGTTTATTGAATTTGTGTTTTCGTATTTTCTGTTCTTTTTGTAATGTTATTGTTATATCTAGTCTGAAAAAATACGAAAGGAGCGGCCATATAGTTTGCCGTTTTGTTTGTGAAATTAGGGTGCTTTAAGTTGTCGTCTTTGGGAATAAATTCATGTATCGGATTAATTGTTCGATATAGTGTGGGAAAGCATGATGCAATAATGTTTTTATGGACTTAACGTGTTTGTTTATTTTTGTTTATTGAATTGGTCTTTTCGTATTTTCTAGATCTTAATGGGAAGCGGTGTTTCGTTGATATATCCCGTTTATAACCAGTAGTGTTGAAAACAAAAACAAAAAAACAAAATGGTTATAAACGGAATGATGGATGCTATCTGTTATTTCCGTTTGAGTGGTATAAGTTTAGTCTCTTAATAAAGAATAAAGAACCCCTAAAAGTAAACTAAAGTTTTAGTCTTAGCAAGTTTTATTGTGTGCGAGTATACATGTTATGGTATATAGTTGGGACGTGAGAAACAGAGAGGAAGAGGAATATGAGATAGTTTTATAGATTGTGCCCGTCAGAGAGAGAGAGAGAGAGGGAGAGAGAGAGTTTGGCAGATATTAATAAATGTCCATATGTAAAACGAATGTAAATGTAAACAGCTTTTAAGAAATGATTTGTACGATACTCCAATCGCTGGAAAACAGGTTCGAAGGTTTTCGGCATAATACTCCAATATATCTACCGGCATAGTTGGCTGTCGTATTGATTCCCCTCGCCGGTTAGCAGACGAGTGAATGCCGTCGTTTTTTGGTTTGCCTTCCAGTGATATAAGACTATATCACATGGGATTGTATTTTTATCAGAGAAATATACGAATGTTATGCAGGCACAATGTGAGTTTCTCAGACTCAGAAACTTGTGGCAAACCTGTCAATATGTAAACAGAAATAGTAAACATATGTTGTAATTCCATGAAATTAGCAAAGAGGGATTGAACACCATTTGTGAAAATTCAGATTAGGATTAGACATCAATAAATTCTCCAAATATCAATTTCTTTAGAGTATTTTAAAGAGTCTTTTAGAAAACTTAATATGGACACAACCTCCTATTTGGAAATTTTAATCGTTCCGATTTGTATTAAATATGATCCATTTTAATATGTATGCCCTTTCATACCTCATCACAAAGTTATGTATATGTGTGACAAAGTATCCAGGGCCTATATTGATCGGGTATCCTAGTTAAACGCTAGTATGCATCTTAGTGATTATGCTAGGCCCTGCGTAGAGACGAAGTGGAGATACGAAACTAGTATATATTCAACGTAAAATCAGTTATTCAAACAGCGGTTTAAGGCCCCGGGTTGTATAATAAAAGCCATGTATATTGTCAAACCTGATCGCCGTTACAACGGGTGGATACGGACCAGATGTTGGGCGGGATTTTGTCAAAATCTCTAACTAGCGAAATGCTAATAAAAAGTCAACAAAAAACATATGATCGGTGAGTAATACACATTGAGTCAGACAAGGCTGGAGGTCAACGCTGGCTGGACATATAACTATCTAAGCTTGTCGGCATTAATTAAGGCAGACGACCTCTGCCCCCACGGTGAAAGAAAAAGGATAATTGTTTTATGATAACGCTAAAACCAGAGAGAGAATCCCATTTATTTGTGTCGTTGGGGGAGGACGCGCCCGCCCCAACACCCGAGAGAGGAAGAGATGCAGAGAGAGAGATGGGAGAAAAAGAGGGTGTAGCGAGGGACATTTACAATAAGAGTCTATGCGTCTTAACGCACGAGAGTTAGAATCAGTTGAGAAGGCGTGAGGAACAACACGCGCTCGAGGCGCCTGCCTCGATCAGCTGAAGTATTCTTACTATCGTTTTCCTTAAGATAGTTAACTTGTGACTAAATAACATAGTTAACGAATTCACACACACACAGAGAACCGGAGAATAACTTGGAGACAACGCATCTTTTCCTTTTCCTAAAGACATTTATTATACGGTAGACATTAATTCCATGTAAAATCAATTATTTTCTTTTATTGTTATTAATAATTACTATTCCATGTAAAAATACCCTGACCAATTTGTTGAATATTATGTTTTCCCTTTGTTCTGCTTTGAATAACATTTCGTCCTTACAGAACCAGCCGATTGCTGTTCACCAAGAAATCGCTCGCTGATATAAACAGTTTCAACGTGAGAACTGGACGAGACGACGAGAATCGACGAAGTTATCATCATCATCGTCGTCATCCCGGCCTAGAGGAATTTAGATCGACATATTTTTTATTGCCACTACGACGATAGGCTGAAGAGTGTTCACGGTCTGGCAAGATGGTGAGCAGAGAGACAGAGACACGAGTGGGGTTATTTGTTATATCTGGCACCGCGACTAGGATATCAAACACCTAGCGTGAGTGGCCAACGATAAGCACGATGCGGAGACGCGTGTGGGGAACTTGTTAGATATGTATATGTTTATATATTTCTATCTATATGACCAATTCCTTAACTAATTAACTGATTATTATGAATTTCGGATCAGAGTTATTATTAGACATCAATTAATAAATATTCATAACATTTACGTTATTTGGGATATTTTAAAGAGTATTTAAGAGGGGAAATATAGACACAGACACATATTTGATAATTAAAATATTTCGGTTTTGTATATCTCTATTTATATGAAGTTTGGTACGTGTACATGTGCATATATATATATATATATATATATATATATATATATATATATATACATAAACAGACACTCATATATAGAAATAGTGAATGCCTACTGGATATAATTTTAATGACTACAGGAGATAATTAGAATGCTAACCGGAGATAATGGATACTAGAAAGCATCTTCGGGTGTATAAGTATAACGTTGCATGCGGATACTGTTCCCTATGAGTAAACTCTGACCAAATATTTAAACAAACATAGTATTTGAAGTCACAATAAGATCCCTCGGTATGGTTACGTCATAATGGCTTATACGAGCAGTAGGCTACTTTGTCAATATGATGTCTCCTCCAGTAACAGCACTAAGCTGGATAGTTTATCAGACTAGATGAATTATTGTTCTGGAATCCGGTAAGACTAGTAAACCACAACACATACACTCTAACATAGTTAACTAGTCAATTAGGGAGAGGAAACTTAAATGTATTTCATTTCTTTACTATCAAAAAATTGGAGAGGTAAAAGAGAATTTAAACAGAATATTCGAGTATCAATTCATCTCATATAGACATCAATTGTTACCTCCATTAAGAGGCCACTTGATTTCTGAGAACTTCGACTGAATTAAAATGACGAATTATATATATATATATATATATATATATATATATATATATATATATATATATATATATTGATATCATTCTATCCTGATTTTAGTCTTCTGAGGAAAAGATAACAGTGGTACAAACTGTTCTTCGCAAGAAATTAATATTACCGGTCCTGGAGTAGGTACTTTTCCAATATATATATATATATATATATATATATATATATATATATTTACTCGATCGGATCCTCGTTGACATAAAATACGATGCACATTTTACAAAGTCGATATTTGATTCTGAATAGCCGATTATTTTCAGTCTGTGTTATTTACATGAAAAACAAGTTACAATACATTTCATTGATTATATATTTTATTCGGCCTGATAATAAAATTCACTGCGAGAGATTTACAATGCGTATACATTGAATAAGCAACAAATACGATTACCGAATGTATCGCTCAGTTTGTTTCAAATACGTATTTTTACATCGGCTGCCAAATAATATCGTTAAGTATGTAGTTATTTACAGATTTCTCTTCGTTTCAATTGACATTACTTTCAAGGTTATAACTAATAAAACTGTATAATTTACCGTTAAGTATTCAATATAATATTATAAATAACATAGTAATTTAAGGATAATAAAATAAAAAAAAAGGTCTTACGACGGGTCTGCATTTGTCCGTCTATATATCACGAGTTCAACAACGAATAATCGCCTCATACTAAGACTTCGTATTCCTAAAATAAATGTATTATTTTGCCAAAACTTCATATATATATATATATATATATATATATATATATATATATATATATATATATATATATATATATATATAGTACTAAATGGGTGACCATTTGGGAATACCAGGTGCTGTATGTGCTCTCTGCTTATCTTGTCACTGTTTCCAGTCGTCCTGTATTACTACTTGCCATTGGAATTAAGCAATGCCGTCTCAGGAGAGCGGTTGTTGGGGATTGCGCAACCCTTGCAATTATAAATTTACGCGCCGGCCGCCCCTGGCGGGGCACACATACGTCGAAAATCGACGGGAGAGAGTCCTTTACATATATATATTATGTGTATTATTATCATTATTATTATTATTATTATTATTATTATTATTATTATTAGTATTATTATTATTATTATTATTATTATTATTATTATTATTATTATTATATTTTTATGTACTTGAATAAACCATGTAAGTCTTTGATGAATTCTACTCTAAAATATCTCACTTTGAATTCAACTCAAATGACATTACTTTTCTCCATTCGCAAAGTCCATGCCCCAATGTAAACTCTATATGTTTGTAATATCTGTCGTTCAATAAATGTTTATTATGTGTGTGAGACTTCAGTAGACAACAATAGGTGTTCCCTTTCTACAAGAAGTCATTGGGTCAATCGCACAATGTCTTACACATTCAAATCTGTCTTCACAGACAGTAGAAATGTAAGTCTAAAAAAATATTTGGAATGTAATCACGTGACCATTACAGATACTTATTTTTCCTCATTCGAAACTATTAAGCCATAAACATCGGACTCATCGGGCCGAGGATTTTGAGATTAGTAAAGCTTCGATTGAAACATGTTTCATAATGTGTAGCCATAATATGTTTATATAACTTAAACATATATTATATGTAAATAACTCTTTAATATTGAGCAGTATTATATAAACATAGCAAACACTCTACAAATGTTTACTCCGTGGATACAAAGCTTACCTTAATTACTATATATATATATATATATATATATATATATATATATATATATATATTTATATATATATATATGAGAGAGAGAGAGATAGAGAGAGAAAAGCGATATTTGTGTAGGAAATCTTGAGTTTGACAGCTTAATGTAAAAACAGAGCAATAAAAGAAATTATAACTCAAACAAACAATTTAGTACTTTCACATTATAATCTATTTCTTCTCGCCAGGACAGGTATCATCAGATGTGGTTGTGAAACTGGTTGTTTCTGAATGAAAAATAAGAGTAATCACGCCGTCTTCTTTAAGGGCGGGGAAGAAAGGGGATAAACGAAGGGGGAATCGGAGTAGGTGGCTTTTATTCAATATATTATTCTGCTCATATTCCATATTCTCCCACTCCCGTACCTCCTTCGTTTCCCCTTTCTTGTCCTTGAAGAAGACGGCGTGATTACTCGTATTTTTCATTAAGAAACCACCAGTCTCACAACCACGTCGGATGGTACT
Organism: Sepiola atlantica; assembly: GCA_963556195.1. Lineage (NCBI taxonomy): Eukaryota > Metazoa > Mollusca > Cephalopoda > Sepiida > Sepiolidae > Sepiola > Sepiola atlantica. Next base: position 13,854,480 of record OY744539.1, read on the forward strand.
CGTACTCGCGAGAAGAGATAAATGATAATGTGCAATGACTGGATTATTAATTTGAGTAATGTCTTACTTCTTTCTCTCTCCGTCTCTCTTACTCTCTCTGTCTCTTTCTCACACACTCTCTCTCTCTCTCGCTCTCGCTCTCGCTCTCTATCTCTCTTTCTCTATAAATTTATATATATATGTATCAATATATATATCAGCTACTGGAGTCGCGGTTTAAAATGTCGCTAGATTCAATAACGTTGATGAACCGTAGAACGGCAAAACATGTGTCATAATATATATCATGAAATGATAAAAACAAAATTGGCTAATTTACAATATTTATAAATTCATCAAGTCTTACAAGGCAAATAAAAATAAAATTTTACCCTCCATCGATGTATTGGCAAAGATAAGCTCTTCTTATCAGAGGAGAAAAAACAGTAAAATAGCAAATTATTAGTTAGCATTAATTTTAAAATTTAAATATCGCAAGCAAAACAATATTTACCATCTGTTTATAGAAAAACGTTTGAAGGAAAGGATCAAAATTGGGTAGAAAAACAATCAGAACATATTTGAAATCAAGCAGTGAAGCCAATAACAGCATTTGTAAGCAATTTTAAGATGGATCGCAATGATATCTAAAGAAGAAATCGGTGAACATTTATGTGAATGACTAAACTAAAATCTGAATCAAAGAGTCCGTAGAAAATAAGTATATAGATAGTGTAATCTTGCCGTGAAAAAGCTTCTTTAGCAAGCAAGATTCAAATGCAAATTTGATAGTCCAACGAATAAATAAAAATGCTATAAATTAGAAATATGATTTAAATATAATAGAAATAGAAAGTGCACAAAAGAAAACGAAAAAGGTGAAGAAGTCGAGAGAGAAATCCGAGGAAATGGTGACAAATTCAGAAAACGGAAACGTCCTAACCCCGAAGAGATAACCAAACTCGAAAACCCAAATAAGCTATCCCAACCTATCTCTCGGGCGTAGCGATTTTATCAGGACTCAATCCTAAACTTCACCGTATTTTTTCTTTTCCTGTTTTTATGTAACATGTTCTTTCATAATTCAACAATATATAACGCTACTTTCTGATGACTGCCAAGGTTAGACTCTAAAAATAACACTTATTCGACTTTTGCCATGAAACATGTTTAAAAGATGAACATTAAATTTGAAAAATAATAATTTTGAGTGAAAGATGAGAGGAGGTGAATTTAATTGAATTGAAATACGGAAATAAAGAGATTAGGAAGGCTAATGGAAATGATGATTTTTTATTGATTCCCTGTGGTCAGTAGAATGTAAATTTATGATCTCTCTCTCTCTCTCTCTCTCTCTCTCTCTATATATATATATATATATATATATATATATATATATATATATATATAAGAGATTATTGCATTTTTTAATATGTCATTACCATGGTTGCACGTGTTTGCGATCGTCAGATAGCTTAATACACAAATCTGGATCAATTCATTATAAAACATGACATTAAACCCAAATTCGTGCATTACGCTATCTGACAATCGCTTGAATTTAACGTAATCGCATATTTTAATTTTCTTAAGAAATATAGCGCTTTATCTGAAAAGGCATCGATCATTGTATGGGACACGTGTTCCATCGTTTTCGACACATCATCGTAGATGAACTTCGAAACCAGAAATCTAGGAGCTCTACTATTGAGTTAATTCCCGTTAGTAATGATATGTATTCCTTTTTTATAGATGACACCTGACAAAAATTCATAACTTCCTTGTTTTTAAATATGTTTCTTTCCTTTTTTAGAGTACTTGCAGCTATCCTTCCGAGGTTATCATGAGCAAATACAGCATTGAAGAACGAACTTACATTGTCCTATGGTACTTTGTGTAACATAGGACACATTCCGAAACCCAGCGGTGTTACCGACGACATTTTAACACTAGAGATGCGCCAAGTGTAAATGCTATCGAATCCATAATAAGACGTTTTCAAAAACAAGGTGCAGTATTTGACCTCCCGAGATACGGAAGGTCTCGTTCAGTAAGAACTAAAGACAATCGGGATAAATTGGAGCTAAGTCTGAAAAAAGATCCATAGGTTTCAATTTCAAAAATTAAAAGAGCTCAACAGTTAGGAGTTGCACGACCGTTCTTACATAGGATGTTGCATGACATGAACATTGTTCCATACAAAGTTCAGTTTGTCCAGCAGCTTCAGCCTCAGGATTATGAGCAAATACTTATAAGTGTCAGTGACTTTTGGGACACCCTGTATATATTTAAAGTATGAAAATATATTTATGTTAATTAAGTTACACACGTTTTATCTTCAGAGAGAATCGGAAGGCTATATATATATATATATATATATATATATATATATATATATTTATATATATATATATATATATATATATATATATATATATATATATATCCTGATATAAAATATGAATAACAATGAAGGGTTTTCGTACCAACTTTTATGTCCTTGTATCTGATAACATCAAAGTATGTTGCAAACAGTCAGAGAGACGGGAATACACGTGTCTTCTATATTAAGAAACAATATATGCGTTTACTTTAAAACACTAAGTCGAGAATATTAAATATGAAAACGATTTTACCGATATTAATATATTTCAATTGTCGATGTGTCGAAATACAAATCAATGAAGATTATTAGATTAGATATCAGTCTATTGAAAATAGATATCTTCAAAGTTCGACGCAATGAAATCTATAAATATTAGCATAGAATTATTTATTTATCTTTATATATGATATGAATTGCAGTTTAATGCGTAATCTCTGTTTTTAAACATAATCTTCTATTACTAATGTGGATGTATTATACGTCTGTCAGAAGTCAAAACTATACTATTATTTGTACTAATTGTATTATTGTACTCTTTTTGATTTTTAAATAAAAACGAGGAAATATCTCTTTGTCTTTGTCTTAGGGACTTGTCTAAAAATGTCGACGTGTTTACCAAGAACTATTCCACAGAGTGTGAACTGAAAGTCTGAATCAGCAAGGCCTTGGCAGCAGTGGACAAGATGAAAACGGTCTGGAAGTCAAGTCTTACTACCAAGATTAAACGTGATTTTTTGAAGCCATTGTGGCATCGGTACTCGTATATATCTACGGACACCTTCCTTAGAGTTCAGCCCTGATCAGAGATAGAACGAACTAGATTTACTGGACATTGCTGGAGAGCTAAAGATGAAATCATCATCGATGTTCTTCTATATATGCCAAAACAGGGATGTGGCTCAGTGGATAGACCACACGGAACCTACACCAAACAGCTAACAGAAGACTCACAATGCACGCATGAAGACCTACGAGGTGTGATGGAGGATAACACGCAATGGGGTGAAAGAGTCAGGACGATCCGTGACGCCACCATGACTAGATGATGACTAATGTACTATATTTCAATTCTCAATCAAGGGGATAGTGTGATATATCTTCTGTTGTCACAATAACTTTCTTCCCAGTCATTCACTTCTCCTTTGAAGGTGGTGATGTAGTATATGTTTAGTTGTTATAAGACCATCCTCCTCGGAATTATCCATCTCATTTTGGAGTAAGTGTATTATATGTTCCTTCATCACGATTCCAATTTCCAGGACATTTGGGAGTATAGTATACGTTCATTCGTTATAGTACAATATTCCAGTGTATTACCTCCTCTTTTTAGGATAGGGGTTTGGTAAGTATAACATATCATCAGTGTTCATGATACCATACCCCATTGATTACCTTCTCCTTTAAGGATGGGTAGTGAGATACTAGACTAAAAGTCACATATTTTGCTAGTTGATATATTTTGTGATGGTTTCAAAAAAAGATGTATTGTTATGCGTGATATTTGAAAATATGGCTCTCTACGGTACGTTGAAATGTGCCTTTGTCCGAAACATGCAATATGACTTTGCAATATGTTGCCATAGATAAGTGAGAGATGTGACAATATGTCTGCGACACGTGACATTATGGCTATGCGATCTATTTTCTATGTGAGAGACATGACAATATGGCTGTACGATATATGGCCATAGCTATGTGCGAAACGCGGAAATATGGTTATGTGCGAGACGTGTCCATATTGTTGTGCGAGACGTACGTAACCATATCTATGTGAGAAGTGTCAATATGACCATGTGCGAATTGTGGCTTTGCGATTCATGGCCATAGTTGTGTTCGAGACGTTGCAATATGACTGTGCCATATGTGGGCATAGCTATGTGCGAGACGTGTAAATATGGCATTCTTGTTTGAAGTAGTTTAATTTTAATTGGTATTTTTGGTGTTTTTTTATTCTGTTGCTTTCATGGACATTTGAGGACAGTTTGCATGAAATTTCATTCTTTTATAGCGTACGGTTTTCAATGATTTAATGTTACAACAACGTTATGTTGACAAGTGTCTTCTGTTAATTACTTAGTTTGTTTCAATCCTTCTAGAAACCCGAAACTAACAATAAATCACAGTATGGCATTCCTTTGATCTGCCAATTTATTTAGTCATAGTTCTACTATAAATTTTACAATAACATTTTAAAGTTTTTAATATTGAGTTAAATTTTATATATATATATATATATATATATATATATATATATATATATATATATATATATATATATATATATATATTCCTCTCAACTGCTTGCTGGATAGCCGTCGTGTTCGCTATTTAGATTTTAATTTACTCCCCGTTTCTAGAGAATGCGTTGTGGAGCATTGGTACGCACCTCGGCAACTTAGTTAAACATGACTTTCGTGTCAAGGTTAGAAATGTGTGGCCGACAGGGATTGTCTCCTCCCATGCAGGTGTGGCATGAAGCACATGGCTTTATGAGTTTATTTTGAAAATAATTAATAGTTAATTTGACAAGCCGTCATTCTGCGCAATGCATAAATCTAGGCCCACTTATTGAGTTCTCTCTCGACTGCTGGCTAGATAGTTGCCGTTTTTGCTATTTAGATGTTAATTTACTTCACATTTCTAGACAATGCGTTGTAGAGCATTGGTACGTGCCTCGGCTACTGAGGTACACATGACTTTCGTATCAGGGTTTGAACTGTGTGGCCGGCAGGGTTTGTCTCCTTCCACTGGGACCATAGTTCGGTCCATTTTCATGTATATGTAGGATGTGTACCTTTGTTAAGGTCTAAAAATGGAAGACCGTATATCAGGCTAAGCCCATTCTAGTGATACGATTTACCCTTCACTATCATTATTATAAGTATTATTACTATTTTTGATATCATTATCACTATCATTATAACTATTATTATTATTATTATTATTATTATTATTATTATTATCATTATTATTATTATTAATATTATTATTATTATTATTATTATTATTATTATTATTATTATTATTATAAATATGGTTAGGATTGGTACGATTATGTTCTTCAGCTTTTTAGTCCAATTATTATTATTATTATTATTATTATTATTATTATTATTATTATTATTATTATTATTATTATTATTATTATTATTAACATTTCTTTGTTGTCACGGTCATTACCTTCTTCCTAAAATCGTTTATGACTCACACCTAACCCCTTCCCTCCATTATCATTAATAGAAAACAAAGGCGGTAATTACTACCACAATTATGACCACTGTCTATTTATTTTATTTTTAAAGGCATATAACTAGTTAGTATATAGTAAATTAAATCCCCCCTTTCAATAATATTACCCTATCTGGTCGTTCCCAATAGGTACTTCATAATAACCCCAAATGTGCCTTTTGCATATTGCCAGTTTCTTAAAATAATTTACCAAAACGCTAGGAATGTATGTCGATAAGGGTGTAGGTCTGTGAGCGTAAATCTATGTGTGTGTGTGTGTGTGAGTGTGTGAGTGTGTGTGTCTAACTGTAAGGAACTAATCTAGCCAAAATCAGTCCCCCTATTCTACATCGAAAAGAAGTACCCAATAACTCTAATCTTTAAATAAACACTTTCACAAATATGAGTCATCCTAACTCAATCCAATAAATGCTAGAATGTCTCATCCAATGCCATGATTCAACACGTCTCTGTTCAGTCTGTCTGCAGACCTGTTGGATTAACTTTTATGACTCCCACACACTAAGATTTAATGTCCAACTGTCCATATTTAATTCCCACCCCTAACCTAGCCCTACTAACTCAACCGTCCACCTGAAATTGTTGCCACAGCCACAAACGTGAGGCACGCTCCTTTTATCACTTAAGCAGTCGCATTCTGTTGATTTCCATGAGAAACTCTACTGTGGAAGAATAACTGCTTATGGCCATTCAGACTCTCCTTACCTACTGGATTACATACATAAGACATATGTAAAAGGAATTAAAAGGTTGAAAGGACTCAAGCCTCGGACGTATGACTACATCTTTTCCCAATAGAATGTAGGTTAAAAACAATATTTTAACTTCCTCGAACCATAACGGATCTCCTCTAATTCATCCAGGAAATATCTTCGATCATCGAAACACAGATTCTGTTTGCTTCGATTTTCTCCAAAACACGTCCTTAACGGCCGGACTCTATTTACAATATTTCCTGAAATACTCCACCCTTCCACATCTAATGTCATTCCAGTTTGAGTTTTTGGTTTGAATGCGGAATTCGTATAGGAGCACAATGGGAAATAGATGATATTTATTTCATGTAAAGATGGTTCTCTCCTCCTTACGCGAATGAAACTAATAAGAAACTTTTTCTCCTCCCTCATATCGCATATGTATTCATGCACTTATGTGTGCAGTGCTGTTTTTATAGTCCCAACTAAACTCCTATTTTATTACATCCCCTATTTCCTGGTCACCCCTGACCCTTTTCCTATAATACTTTTTATAAGGTGTTTTTCTTCCCCTTAAAATTATCTTTGCCAATACCTTCCCCCGTGCTCTTCCTCCTTCCATCTTGCCATGCACATCCTCTTGCAGGATGTTTTCATAAAAACCTTTATAAAAGGAGCCTTGATAATATTCAACCTTAGTTTGTTAAACTTATTTTTGTTTCTATTTCATTTATATTTTCATGTTGTTTTTAATTCCTTCTTCTATTTTTATTTATTGTTATTTTATTTTAATTTCAATTATTTCTTTTATATTTATCTTATATTTTTATTTTGTATTTTCATTTGTGATTATCATCTTCTTATTCTTATTTTAATTTTTTATTTTAATGTTTATTCTGTATTTTATCAATTTACTATTTTATTCATTATTATTTATGTATTTTATTTTTATATTTTTAATTTTTATTTCATTTTATTTTAATTTTTTAAAAATCTTTTTTATTTATTTTATAAAAATATTTTAAAACATTTTTTTGAATATTTAAAAAAAATTATTTTCATTTTTAATTTTTATTTTTATAATGTTTTATTATTATTATCATCATTTTATCTTTCTATTTTTTATTCTATATTTGTAACTTATTCCTTTTTCTAATATTTGTCTCTGTGGCTCTTTCTGTCAATAGGTGTTTCTCTACGACGAGCTTGTTATTTTTTCTTAGATTTTCTGTAAGACGTGGTGCTAAAGGCGTTGATGAAGCGACGTTTTGGATTAGCTTTGTTAATTTATAAAATAAAATAAAATAAAGTATTTCCAAATGTTTTCGAAGCGATCGTACGCCATACTAGACTTGATGTTCTAATTCTTGGAACAATTGTAATGTTCTAATTCATTGAATCTTTATATATATATATATATATATATATATATATATATATATATATATATATATATATATATATATATATATATAAAACAGCCTACCCGAATAAACCAGAGTTTGTAAGTTTATACATATTCACGGGGCTGCAAGATCAACTAAATATTAAATTTTCAATTGTTTCAAAATAAATTAGATTGAATAAAATTGGTCAGTAGAAGAAATTGAAAAAATAATAATAAAAACTAAAAAAGTAAAAATGAACATCATACAAAGTCGTAGCAATGGGTTGTCGGGTCAGACTCTTCAAACTTTTAATTTTCCACGACAAAAAGACATCTTGAAGAGAAAACATGTATATTATTCATTTTCATTATAAGGAATAGATAAAACTAAGTGATAAATGTTAACTAATATATTCTTTAGAATTATTTTATTTCATATTTATGTTTATTTATGTTATTGTAGACAATCGAACTATTTTCGGTAGATACGGAGAAGTAAACACCCATTAGCCGACCGCATTTAAGTAGGCTAAACAGACAGCATATTTTCGTTTTAACGGTAGCTACGTGTATACAGCGTTCGTATTCAGCACTAATAGTTTATGTCATCGTGGGTTCGAATCTGACATTAGATAATTGTTTGTTTTTTGCTATAGCATTGTAGTTTTTTTAGCCGAAATTTTGCACACTGAAAGAGTGCACCTAAGTAGGTAAGATACCAAAATATTTGGCAAATATATACTATATTTCTAAAGTTATAGACATTTATGTATTTGTTAGCCATTTTTACTGTTTCTCGCTTTATTGCAGGTTTGTTAAAATACAGTCCAGATGTGATAAAAAATTTTGACTTAGCAGGGTTAATTATTTTAATCATTTTTAATCCTAAGTAACAATATGAATGAAATGTAAGGAAGAAATCACCAGATATGCACCACAAAGTTGAATTATTTATCAACAAGGCTCCCATTTCTTGAAATTAGCCTTTGCAGTCTCCCATCAAGAGATGAAGTCAATTATGCTACTAGCAACATCAACAATTTTATTCCAGAGGGCATCTTTTGATTTAAATTGTTGTCCAACTTTCATAAACCTTCATCTTTAGAATTGACCATAGCTGCTCAATCGGGTTTTAGTCAGGAGAACCAGGCGGTCAAGTCATGAGACTCTCTTCCTTATGGCCCAGAGATGCGAGGTAGGTAGTCGTAGCCTTTGCTGCATGAGATTGAACATTGTCGTACATAAAAATCAGTTGACGTAGACGAAGTAAAGGCAGGTCGTCCAGCCAAGGTGACAAATGCTCATCTAAGAACGATATGTATGCTTGGCTTGTGAGTTTCACACCCTCTGGCACTCGGAAAGGTCCAAATAATCTATCACCTATGATCATCACAATAATCATCATCATCATAGACCTGTACATTATTTTAATTTAAAAAGTTTATAAAAAATATTTAATAGCTGCTATAAATCTTGGCTATAAAATTTAAGGAAAGTTTAGAAACCGGCATATACGGGTGCTTCAACTAGATATTAATAATTCTGATATACTGTTCGTTTTCTCCTAAGCATATGATGAAATATTATCAGCTGCCAAGGTCCAAATAATGTATCACCTATGATACCCGCCCAAAACATAACTCCCCCACCACCTTGTTGGCGACAACGCGATATGAGATAGCAGCTCCGGTAGGACTCCAAACTTTAGCCTATCCATCCGGACCATTAGTGTGAATAGAACCTGTTGGAAGTCCGTTTTCATGTATTTTTCTGCCCACGCAATGCGTTTTCCCTTATGGGGTTTGGACAAGGGAGGCCTAGAAATGGGTTTCACGTTCCTGGCCATCTTATTCAAGACACTGCATCTGGTCTTCCTGGACATCGGAACAACGACAGCTTTGCCAAAAATTGAGGCGCTAGTGCTATATGGTTCCCTAATGATATGTCTGCGTATTTTCGCATATCGCGAGGGGAAATGCTCCTTCTTGTACTCTTATCTTTCCTTGGTGCAGTGTTGGGCGTATCCCTTCCCAGTTTATTAGCTAAATCCAGATATGTCAGTCATTCTGCAAGGCCAGCTACAACCCTTTGCCTTTCAGTGGCAGTCAAACGTCAATTTCGGGTCATTTTTACAAACCTGCAATAAAGCGAGAAACATTGAAAGTCGCTAACGAATGCATAAATGTCTTTAACTTTAGAAATATAGTAGAGATTTATTAATGTATTAAGAAGTGTGTAGATGTACAATGGGTGGTGGTTGATTGGTAGTGGGTGGTGGTAGAAGGTGTAAAACGAGTATGGCAAATAAGATAAATTAATGTTTACATGTGACTCGTAGTTGTCCATCCCGCATTTTCACACTTAGAGAGGTCAGACAAATAGGTGGAGGTGTTGAATTTTTCCAAAACATAAGTGAATGACGGACCATAAAATAGTAAAGTGCATATATATATATATATATATATATATATATATATATATATATATATATATATACATACGCATACATACATAAATACATATACATATACACATACATATACACATATACATACATACATATATACATGTATAAAGATAGATAGATAGAAAGATAGATAATTAAATTAAAAAGTTCTTACTTCTGACCAGACTAAAACAATTATTTTACTTTAAGGAGATATAAAATGTGAACAAATTCTGGGGTGGAGGAAGTGGAGGCAGATAACAACTTTTTTAGCCTGCATATATTTAATGTGCGAAGGGTATTTACTCTATGTTCGTGTTATTTGAAAACATATACATATAATATATATATATATATATATATATATATATATATATATATATATGTGTGTGTGTGTGTGTGTGTGTGTATGTGTGTGTATTGTATGTTTATTTATGCAGCATATTGCCACTTAGGCAAACATTATTAAATAATACGAAGTGTTTTTTGGCTTTGTAAGACTTTAATTTTAAATTTCTCGAATAGTCCATGTAGTTGTTTGTTCAAATTAGTGTATATAAGTTCCGTGGGAATTTTCTTTCCTTTTTTGCGAGTACTTTCGATTTGTTTCCTGAAATCATCTTCAGTCGGTGCTAGATTTTGGTGTCTTTCCAAATATATCTTGACTATCGAGTTTTTAATCATAACGGCTGGCAATTTACCACTAAAAAAACGCTTCTGTAATATTGAAATGATACATGAGAGCTTTATTACGTTCTAAGAGCGTGCAAGATTCAAAAGTTTGATTGCTTAACCGCGAAAAAAATGATTACGTTCTAATTTAAAAATCTATTAAACCGTGCAAAGCTAATCCCTTGAGCATAAAATATATTCTTTAACGAATTAAAAAACATTAAGCAAGTCCTAATTAATAATCAATTTCCAATTATCTTGTAGCCGAACACATAAAATTAATGATTAGAAACTTAGACAATACTGATGATAATCAGCTCAATAATTCCCACTACATAAATCTATTCTCCTGTAACGAAATGCATTCGAACAAAAAGCTCTTAAAAATATAATACATCGCTGCATATCTCCCCATCAACTCTTATAATAAAATAAGATTAATCATTTATTATGAAAAAATAAAAACATAAAACCATGTAGTTAAAAATAACACTTCTTAGACCCAAAATACATTGGGAAGAACAAATGTAATATATCAGTTTCAATGGCCCATCGGAGAATGTATCTCCGACAATAATAATAAAACTAATTCTTACATCGGTTTTACTACCGAAACACTTTCTTGAACACTCACCTTACATTTCTCCGACATAATCTCTATTTACCAACACCTAAAACAACATGACTGACTCCTTCTGTATATTGAAACATCGTAGTTAGCAATACTAAAATAATATACCATGATAGGAACATCAACAGATTAAAGATTATTGAAGCCGTCTACATCAAAAACTAACCATCTCACAATCAATATTGTAGATTACAAAACTAGTAATAACATTTTAAAGCGTCTACCAAATGCTTAGCCATTAAGCGATTATACGTTATAATCTTGAACGCTCTTAGAACGTAATCAAATTCGTAGCGGTTAAGCAATCAAAATTTTGAATCTCGAACGCTCTTAGAACGTAATCAAATTCGTGGCGGTTAAGCAATCAACATTTTGAATCTCGAACGCTCTTAGAACGTAATAAAATTCGTGGCGATTATCCAATAAAACTTTTGAATCTTGAACGCTCTTAGAACGTAATCCAATTCGTGGCGGTTAAACAATCAAAATTTTGAATTCCTAACGCTCTTAGAATCTAATCACGCTCTCATGTAACATTTCAATATTATAGACGCTCTATTTAAAGTTGTAAATTACTAGCCGTTATAATAAATAAAACCTCAACAGTAAAAGCATATCTTAAAGACACCAAGCCTAACAGCGCCTGAAAATGGTTTGACGAATCAAATCGAATGTACTCGCGAAAAAAAAAAGAATAGAAAAGAAAAACACGGAACTTACATACACCAACTTTACCGAAATAGTAAATGGACCATTAGGAAAATTGAAACAATTAAACACACTCTTACCAAGCAAAAACACCCCGTATTATGTAGTAATATTTACCTTAGTATATATATATATATATATATATATATATATATATATATATATATATATATATATATATATACATATATACCTTTTGTGCACGCAAAAATTAATTTATTAACTATACAATTTATATATACTGATGACTCGTCTGATTAGGGACGAATTAAAAATGCGGTCCTCTGAATATTCTAAAAAAAATTAACAAACCGCCCAGGGTACCGATGAATAATAAAAACGCACCGGTAAACACCGGTCGACTATCGGCCCCAAAAAACAATACTAAAAAAGTAGTATTTATATATATTTATATATATATATATATATATATATATATATATATATATATGTTTGTGTATGTTGTGTATTTGTGTGTTCCCGATAGAAAGAAAGGTTAAAGAACCTACATGAAAACAAGGTTTATTTATATGTAATAATTTCCGGAAATAAACGATAGTGCATTTAACAAAACCTCTAAGTTTCCCCGAATTATGAAAAAAATCCAAGGATAATAACCCGGAGTAAGCAATCATGAAGAGTATAAGCCGTCCACTGTGCAGAGTGACAGCGAGATGCACTCGTCGACATTTGATCGATGAATTCAAGTATCGATATTCACTCGCCAATATTTGGAAAACATGAACTAAGTACACATTATCTTTTTACGTGAAGTCAGTACATCGCAGAAGGCAAAATAAAAAACCAAAAACCAAAATAAAATAAAGACCGTGTTTATATATATATATATATATATATATATATATATATATATATATATATATATATATATATATATATATGCGTGTGTGTAGTGTGTGTACATGTAGAATGTGTGCGCGTCTGTTCGCCTGCATACCCAAAGTCTACTTAGGTTACTTTCTATTAAAGGAAAAACGAAGTGTTCTCTATTCACTACTCTGAAAAAGAATACATTCTAAATGTTTGTTCATGACCTTTTTTTTTAAATAAAAACAAACGCTGATATAAAAAAAATCATATTTATTTTCTGTTTAGGTTCTATAAGCAATATATTTTAATAAGTTATGTAAGTACATGCATCAATTTCATATATATATGAACACAAATATACATATGAATGCACATACACACATATGTATATATATATATATATATATATATATATATATATATACATATACATATACATATATATACATATATATATATATGTGTGTGTGTGTGTGTGTGCGTGTGTGTGTACTAGCATAGAAGACCTTACTTTGCTCGGGATTGCATAGGATAACCACTATGTACATTTTCACTATGGTTATAACCCTATGTGTGTTATTTATTTGTGTTACTGTCCCTACCTTCTGTTTTGCCCCCTAATACACTCTAAACTCTCTGAATTAGTATTTTATACATATAGTTTAAATTTAATTAAAATCGAATACACTTATTTTAATTTTTAAGGGGTTCTGTCTCCATTGATCACTTAGAAGAAGGGGAACGTATATATTCGGCACATAGAGTGTAATGTAGAAGTTAGGGACCATTTCAATTGTCTCCCACGAAGAATCTTATAATTGTGATTTAAATTTCAACAAAATATGATATACGCTTCAAAAGAGGTTCGTCTCCCAGAGCTCCCTTCCATTAGGAGAGGACTTTTAGATTCGGGGCCACTTCCATTGTCTTCCCCAGAAAATTTGATACATATGATTGTAATTTAATAAAAGATGGATATATTCGAAGTTTTTTAGGCGGGTATGTCCTCATAGCCTCCTTAGGTGTGCACTTAAAGATTCTTTTGTCTTCCCCAGCAAATTTTATACATATCATTTTACTTTTATAAAACACATTTGGATTTTTAAGGCGGTTATGCCCTCAAAGCACTTCTAGGGATGCACTTAGATATTCAGTAGCATTTTCCCTGACTTCTCCGGTAGATTTTACAGAAGAAAAACTTTTTGATTTCATGTAGATTCTCTAACCTTTCTTTTTATAGAGAAACACACACACATTACACACACACACATATATTTAGTTTTGTTTATTGAGAGATGTTAATTTAGAATTAGTTTTTATAAGTTGATAGTTATTCTAGCGACATTTAATATTGTAATTAATTATATTCAGCATTTTAATGTAATCAGCTCAATTTACGCAAAGTAAAAACTGCCATAATACTTACATTTGCTGTTTCAGAAAAAAAATGTTAATAAAAAACACGTTCGAAAACATATTACTTTTTATTTGAATTATGCTAGCAAGCCAAGGCTCAGAAGTATAATGTTTACGTTAAATTGTAAGACAGGATGACAATGATTACAGGTTCAATTATCAATTGACAATGATTAAAGGTGCAATTATCAATTGACAATGAATAAAGGTTGAATTATCAATTGACAATGAATTAAGGTTCAGTTATCAATTGACAATGAATAACGGTTCAATTATCAATTGACAATGAATAAAGGTTCAATTATCAATGGACAATGAATAAAGGTTTAGTCATCAATTGAAAATGAATAAAGGTTCAATTATCAATTGACAAGGATTACAGCTTCAATTATCAATTGACAATGAATATAGGTTACAATTATCAATTGACCATGATTAAAGGTTCAATTACAAATTGACAATGAATAAAGGTTCGATTATCAATTGACAATGAATAAAGGTTCAATTATCAATTGACAATGAATAAAGGTTCAGTTATCAATTGACAATGAATAAAAGTTCAATTATCAATTGACAATGCATAAAGGTTAAATTATTAATTGACAATAAATAAAGGTTCAGTTATCAATTGACAATGAATAAAAGTTTTATTATCAATTGATAATGAATAACGGTTCAATTATCAATTAACAATGCATAAAGGTTCAATTATCAATTGACAATGAATATAGGTTCAATTATCAATTGACAATTAATAAAGGTTCAATTATCAATTGACAATGAATGAAGGGTCAGTTTTCAATTGACAATGAATAAAGGTTCAATTATCAATTGACAATGAATAAGAGTTCAAGTATCAATTCCGATCGTTAACCGGTTTCAACACTTGACAGATCTCTTCGTAAGACTGCTTATAACTAGTATTTTGGTTAAACCAGTAGGGTCAAATCAGCATGTTAACTATTAGGATACTATTACAGGGTTGAATGGGATAAAGGTAATATAAATCTGTTTTAAATTTAGAGAATACTTCATTTTAGGAGTCAGGGTAGTATAAAAACAAATATTTCGTATCTGGCATAATAAAAATAATAAAGTAATGTTTTAGAACTTTGCTTTGCGTAAAATTTATTGTTTTTTTTTTAACAGCAAATATCATTAGTTTTTTAAGAAGCTTAATATGGGAACCATCTCTCATTTTAAGATTTAAATATTTCAGATTTGAATACAATTTGAGCCATAGTCAGTAGACGCCAAATAAGACAGATTCCTTGAATTTCAGTTTCTTCTTAAGACCACTTACACTTAAGCTTAATTTTAGACATTTTCTAGAAACAAAAATATCAGATAGATTCTCATCTAAAATGGTATAAGAATTCTAGATATAAGATTTAGTATTATTATATCTTAATGTTAATCTTCGTAAAGAGGCATACAGTGGTACCAAACCGTTTTCTTTGAGGATTTGTTCATCCGTCCTGGGACAGGTATTATTCTAATATTTAGATAAGTGTATATACAGCATTGACTCTTCTGCTAATCAACTGCTTATTATCAATGTTTGGAACGCAAATGCTAGACATCAGGGCTCGTAATGTAGGATATATTTAGTTGCGTTAGTGTTTAGGTAAAAACAGGATGGGCACCCTTTAGAACATTTAAATACTTCCGAGTTTTGTGAAATTCTGGCAATTAAAAATAGTCCCCAAATTTTAGCTTCTATGTAGTATTTTAAATGGTTTAAATGTATACTATTTCAGATTGGCATTGAATTTTATTCATATCTAATAGACACCAATTATACAAAATTCTCGGGATTTACATTTCTTCTGAGGATCCCTTAAGCTTGAAGATTTTTTGTCAGCCAAACACACGTTTCTATTTACGTACGAAAAAACAAACTCTAAAAATCACAATAACTTTTCAAAGGTATCTAGATAGATGTGTATATGTGCTTCCCTGCATCTGTGTGTTATTCTATTTCCTCGGGTTTGTTTGTCAGCCGAAATATAACAGCAATCATTTCGAAAACGTTTTCTATTTGAAACTCTATTTTGTCTCGTCAGCAATTGAGGAAATAGGCAAACAGAAAATTTAAATTGAACACGACCAGAAAGAGGACATCCAGTATTTCTCATTCATTTTCGATTGCTTGTGAAGATTGGAATAGTTATTTCATTGAGAGAACTTTTCAGTGATTGTAACTGATTGATAAAAAGAACACGACTATATATATATATATATATATATATATATATATATATATATATATATATATATATATATATATATATAATATATATATATACATACAGGGTGGGCCAAAATAAGGGTCCTATCTTTAAATTTGAATAACTTGAATTTGAATAACTTCCACAAAATAAAAGTTAAACTCACCAAACTTTATGTGTGTGTAGACTGACCCTTCCGAGATTTTTTGAAATAAACAAAACAAATTTTAGCCGAAAAACACTTCTTAAAACTTACAAAAACTAAAGTATTGTTTTTTACACTGTTTTGAGTTTATTAAGCAAAAATAATGTTTTCTAAATGAGGGTACGTTCCTTAGGGCTAATACGGCTCATGCTTGCTTCGGAAGGGGTCCTTTACTTATTCTAAAAAAAAAAAAAATCAATAAATAAATAAAAAAGTTATGAATTTTTAAAAATAGGACCCTTATTTTTGCCCACCCTGTATATATATAATCAAAAGATGTGTATCATTATATTGTTATTAGGTCCCTTAATGCTAATACGTGTCCTTAAATAGAATCATAATTAGGCTATCAAATTTAATGCGTAATGCGATATTCTGTCAGACAGTGTCATTGAACACTATTTATGACAGCCCTCTATTAATGTTCGTAGGTAAAAACATCAATAGGCCTTAATTCTCTTCTTTTTATTGTGGTTGTTAAGCTGGCCGTATGGTTCTAGGGGTTCAGATAGAAGCTAAAATGTTGATTAAGCTCTGACGTTCGAATCGTGTGACTTGCAGAACATAATCTACAGTTTTCTGTTAATTACATACTCTACTGATTTCCGTTATTTAGATTATCTACAGGTTTCCGTTTGTTACATCATCAATAGATTTCCTTATTTATATTGTCTACAGGTTTCCGTTTGTTACATCCTAAATAAGTGTCCCTTATTTATATTATCTACAGGTTTTCGTTTGGTACATTATAAATAGATTTCCCTTATTTATATCTTCTACAGGTTTCCGTTAATTACATTATAAATAGTTTTCCCTTATTTATATTTTCTACAAGTTTCCGTTAGTTACATCATAAATAGATTTCCCTTTTTTTTATTTTCTACAGGTTTCCGTTAGTTACATTTTAAATAGATTTCCCTTATTTATATTTTCTACAGGTTTCCGTTAGTTACATTATAAATAGTTTGTATATTTTCTACAGGTTTCCGTTAGTTACATCATAAATAGATTTCCCTTATTTATATTTCCTACAGGTTTCCGTTAGTTACATTATAAATAGATTTCCCTTATTTATATTTTCTACAGGTTTCCGTTAGTTACATTATAAATAGTTTTCCCTTTTGTATATTTTCTACAGGTTTCCGTTAGTTACATCATAAATAGATTTCCCTTATTTATATTTTCTACAGGTTTCCGTTAGTTACATTATAAATAGTTTGTATATTTTCTACAGGTTTCCGTTAGTTACATCATAAATAGATTTCCCTTATTTATATTTTCAACAGGTTTCCGTTAGTTACATTATAAATAGATTTCCCTTATTTATATTTTCTACAGGTTTCCGTTAGTTACATTATAAATAGTTTTCCCTTTTGTATATTTTCTACAGGTTTCCGTTAGTTACATCATAAATAGATTTCCCTTATTTATATTTTCTACAGGTTTCTGTTAGGTACATTATAACTAATAAATAGATTTCCCTTATTTATATTATCTACAATTTTCGTTAGATACATCAAAGATATATTTCCCATATAAATGTTATCTACAAGTGTCAGTTAGTTACACCATAAATAGATTTCCCATATGAATAGTATCTACAGGTTTCCACAAGTTACATCATATCTACATTTCCTATATTTTTTATTACCTACAGGTTTTCGTTTGTTACATCCTGAATAGATTTCCCATATTTATATTATCTACAAGTTTTCATTAGTTACATCATAGATAGATTTCCCTTATTTATAATATCTACAGGTTTCCGTTAGTTACATCATAACAAGATTTCCATTATTTATATTATCTACAGGTCTCTGTTTGTTACATCACAGGCATTTAATTTTGTCAGATTATTTGCATAGTGCGAAATTTCTTCTGGTATTGATTATTTTTGACAAAGGGAAGTTTCTTTTTCCGAAATATTAAATAATTATTTTTAATCACCCGGACATCACACAAACAGCTAACAACACTGTTGCTGTTATGTAAGACTTTAGGAAAAATAAATAGTAAGTCATATTTCGTATTCGATTTATTGTTTTTGTTCCTTACAACTTGAATCTTACCCGGAATTTGCATTGACCACAGCTTCAAAACATACTATTACTATACCCAACAATGCTTCAAGTAAACTACTATTCTCTACTATATATATATATATATATATATATATATATATATATATATATATATATATATATATATATATATATATAGTGTGTGTCGTAATGAACATATATATATATATATATATATATATATATATATATATATATATATATATTCCATTATAAATGCCAGTATACTGAAATCATATGCCCTTAATAGGGTTGAGATGAAAATTCATATACACTAAATGTACAAAAGCAAGGAAATTCCCAAATTTTTACACTTTTATTGTCATTAATTAAGGGTATGACTACATATCAACCAAACCATTTCATTATCACATCACCACAGTATAAATCTCTATGCATGAGTGGATGAAGTGTGTGAGGTGCGCCGAAGAAAAATTCCTACCAATAAAATACATAGCCCTGTTGTGCTCGCATACCCTTAATGGAACTAAAAGTGTAGCAATTTGGGAATGTGGTTGCTTTTGTACATTTAGTGTATATGAATTTTTATCTTAACCCTATTAAGGGCATATTATTTCAGTATGCTGCCATTTATCATGGAATGTCACTACTTTTGTAAAAGCTATGCCTCAATACAATGGTCATTTTAAAGGTTTTTTTTAATTTTCTGGAAAACTTAGGTATATGCTGAACTGAAATTAATATGCCATCAACTAGACCCTAGAACCTCTATCTCTGCCAAAAATCAGCTGAATCAATCAAATAGTTGATGAGATACAGGGTGGCACATACGTACGTACGTACACACGGATAACACACAACTATGCCTGACCTTTCTGGATCTCTCGGTTGCCTTGACAAATGATGCTGAAATTCTAAATACTTATAGAACCTATTAAAAAAATGTGTGCAAAGTTTTAACTAATTTGGTTTATTGGTTTTTGAGTTATGATTGATCAAAGAAATGAGATTTCTAGCATAGGCCGTTTTTGGAGTCTATTAAGCGCCTCTCTTGATTAAAAATATAAAGATCAATATTTTATATTAGATCTGATACGCACACACACACATATATATATATATATATATATATATATATATATATATATATACTTGCTGGACCCGTCATTTGACGTTGCCCTGGAGAAAAATAAAAGAATGAATTAAAATCTGTCAATATCCGAGAGAATGCAAATAGGTCACATCGGACAATAATTACCGACGAAAAGTATTACTTCTGAGTTGAACAAAAATGGAAATTGGCACAGTGTAGAAGTATATCTTCTTCACTGACCGATTATGGAAAAGGTTACTTGTTTCGGGCTGGGCTCTATTCTCTCGTTCGTCATGAAAAGCAAATCCTTGTCGAATGCGTAAATATTTATTTATGTTAGTGGGTTTTCGACACAGTAAGAACTTACGTTGTGTATAACTCTGCCCTCGTTTGTAGTCAAATGTGTCTGAAAATGGACCATGTGTAACGAATGTACATTTTAGTTTAGGCACGTAAGATAAATATGCATTGTGTAATAAGAAAAAAAAATGAAATCAATTTTGATCTAAATTGCGCAAATTAAGGTGGCGGAGACTGGCGACACTGGCGGACACTGGCGGATACTAGCAGGTCGCAGCGGGCAGCGTCTACTGAAATGTAAAATGTAAGAACTGCTGATTATTTCCTGTTTTGTTTTTTTAAATATTGATTCTCTTAGAATTAGCGTCTAATAATCTTGACTTTCTATCCATTCCCACATCCTCCCTCTGATGTCATTTTTGTCTGGCATTGATGAACAGTCGGAGTAGGAGGGAAAGAAGAAAGAAAGTAAAACAACATGGGAGTAGGAGAGAAATAAGAAAGAAAGGAATAAAAACGTGGGGGGTTGAGGAAAAGAAGAAAGAAATAAGAAAAGGTTAGAGTAAGAGGTAAAGAAGAAAGAAAGAAGAAAACCTGGGAGTAGGAGCGGGAAGGAAAGGAAGGAGACGCGAGAGTATGGTGCAGGGAGTAGGAAGAAAGGAAAGAGGAAACGTGAGAGTATTGGGGACAAGGAGGAAGAAAGGAAAGAAAGAGACGCGGTTGTAGGATTCTTTCTGCCCATCCTCTTCGTACAGGTATTTCCCCAGAATGTTTCTTTTTGATTAAACATCCGCTCTATCTATGATAATGAGCATTTCGAAATAATAGAGGCCTACAAAGCACTATTACAACCAATATCCCCTCCCGTTATTTTTCTATAGAAATTCCGTTTTTTTGTGAAGAAAAAAAAAGAAAAAATGAGTATGCTTCCTGAACACTACTGAAACACATAAGTATGATTAACGAAGCATGCAGGGCACATATAAATCATGTGCGTTCGAAATGATGATATTCACAATAGTTAAGAAGAAGAAGAAGAAGAAGAAGAAGATGTCACTGTGACGTCGTGTGCCCAGGAATGATATAGAAAAATGAATACATGCTACATTGATTTATTTTCAAATTACTACATAGTAACGTTTTATTTAAAAAAAACCCGCACATTTGCACTCCCCCTCTGTAAGTAAATGTTTAACAATGCAGCTTTTCCTCGTTTGCTTGGGGCAAAAGCTGTATTTTCACCTGTCGCCCCCTCGTTCCTGCTCTTAGATGTACGTTAAGGTCACTTTTTAAAAGAAAAAGAAAAAGTGTGAGTAGACTGGCAACGAACCCTAAACTTCTCAGTCATGGGCGTTCACCGATACCCTCCGGACCATGGACACGAGAATTACATTTATCGAAATGTAGTTGACTAACACCAACCTGCCATGAGTTGTATAAACGCAGGCACGCAGGCACGCATGCACAGATTGTACAGTCCGACAGAAGTCAACTGAATTAAGTGTAAACCTGTCACATGTGTTGTGTCATTTCTATACGAAGAAATTAATGTTTTCTTCCAGTTTTAAGATATTATTCGTTCGAAAGGTGAAGCATTCAGAAAATGGCAACTTTAAGTAGATGTCGAGTACCTTGACAGTCGTTTCTTAGATATACGCACATACACACAGTTAAAGTATTGTAAATAGAAATTGTAGCCGTCATGTTGAATAATCGAACACATAAAAGAATTATGTTCGTTAAATATTTTCTCTAAAACCGGAATCAGTATTACTGTATACGTAATGGGTAAAAATAACGTAATCCGATAGTCTCGAAAATCAGCAGAATTATAGAGGGCGTCCATTAAATGTATGCGTAATGTATTGTATTACGTAGTAAATTAATGGCAGACGAATAGTAAATAATAAGGGTCACTTTTTTGAAAGGTACACGTTGTTTATTAGTTTCCGGTTTCGATGAGGAGAGTGTCAGTAGTAAGGTAATAGCAGGGAAAATGTTTGCTACCACCCCTCTCGGGTATGTTTTTCGGAGATTCGAAGATGGTAGAGCAAAAGTTATATTTACTGTTAGCTGGTGAAGATAATCACAAGTTTACTATAACATACTCGAGTGAATCAGTGTAATATAATGGCGAGTTTAGTAGCTTATGATGCATGTGGTTATTCTCCTATTCTTCAAAAAGATGCAAGGGAACAATCGTCTTAACTTTATATAGAAGATATATATATATATATATATATATATATATATATATATATATATACAGAAAACGAAAGTGAGATTTTGAAAATTCGGGTGCTTCGGTTTCGCTCTAATATCAAATTATATACAGTTAGAAATATATAAAGAGCTCAATGTATTTAGCGTCCAGAGCAAATAATTACGTTTTTAAACAAGACATAAATAAATAGTACATCACAGACAAAACTTATTTACGGAGAGTCATGTTAAGTATGGATAAAATCTGTTTCATCTAAACTTGACAACGGCTTGGTTGCCTGAAATAATTATTGTCTGAAATGTGCTAGAGGTACTTACACCAAACACTTATGTATATACATGTATGTACATTTTCTTTTTTTACTTTATATACTTTTTATACCATTTCAAATATTGACATTATAGTAAATTTTCCTTGACTAACTTATCTTTCTAGTTTTCTCTGACGATAAGAGTTCATCTTTGTAAAGCCATGGTATAAAGAAGGTATAATAACATAATTATCTTATATGAAACCCCTTGTTTTCAACAAGTGATGAGGTAATAGATGTTGTCTTCTACATAATGTTTATTACCATCACTTATATATTTATATGCATATATATATATAGTAAGCTATGAAAATATATTTTTGGCAATTATGCTACACAGAGGTTCCCGCGTTTCATCTCCGGGGGAATCTTCATGCTAAAATGTATGGAGTTAGTTTTACCGGGTGTTTTTATATACACGGCTAGCTAGTTAACCAATCAGATTCTTTGTTGTTCTTTTAGCCAATCGTTGGGCTCTAACGAACAACGGTCCGCTTTGTTTTACTTCCTATTTCCTATTCTATTGTTTTGTTTTCTATAAAGTGGTCTATATCATGTTTCTTTGTTGTGTCAATATAATAGGTGACCTTATTTTAACACGAGGTTCTTTGTATTTCTATTTCAGGTTTTAGTTTTTAAGTGTTTAGGTTTTAGTTTAGTTTTAGTTTTTACTTATTTGTTTATTAATTTATGTATCGTTAGCCTAACGTAAATTTTATTCTCTACAGGCAGCTGTTTGCTATCTCACTTCTATAGTTTAATAGATGCTGGGGGTCTTTACAGTTAAGGATTTCAAATTTCTCATTCAGACATAATCTACACGGGTCGTCTAAATTTCTACATGTACTGGCCTGTCGTATTATTTTCTATTAAATTATTTGTGAGTGTCTATTTTCTATGATCTCTCAATTGTGGCTTGCTAGTGCTGTTTTAAATCGAAGTTCTCTGTTTTAAAATATGCTTTTGTTGTCATAATATCTGGTTTTAAAATCAAGGAAGTTTATTCCCATGTAGTATGTGTTGTTCTTCTCATTAAAATCTTAGCTGAGAAAAGGCTACATATATTTATAATACATATCTAGATACGTATACGTTTAATCTTTAAGGTATCATATACGTTTATATATATATATATATATATATATATATATATATATATATACACACACATATATATATACATATATATATATATAAACTTACAGAACTTGTATGATTTTCTTAATCAGCATATAGTCTTTATGAATTACAATTCAGAAAGGTTTTATGGATATATCCGCGACTAGTTCGAGAAAGAAATTATCCATGAGAGAACAAGTGACACTTTTTTTCATAATGAAGTCAAGCAAAAGATTTGAAAATTAAAAACACATTCCAAGTATAGAAGAGTATCAATTACACTTGTGTAGGTAAAGGAGTTATCTACTTCTGTGTCGAGAGTGTAAACGGGAGTTATCTTACCCTTATTATTATATAACAAACTGTGGAAGCGGCCATTGAAACAAACAAAGCCACATATCTAATACATACGGCATTTATTACCTCGTTAATTTTCCGGATGATGATTAAAAATCATTTAATATTTTGGGAAAATTTTCCCTTTGTCAAAAAAGAAAAAATGACACCAACTGAAAAATTCCTCTGTTTAGAGAATTCACCACAATGAATGCCAGAGAGTAGGGTTCGCCTCCATTTTGGTGAATTCTCTACATACGGAGTTTTCCTTTAGTGTCTATTTTTGACAAAAGGAAGATTTTCCCGAAATATTAAATGATATTTAATCATTATTCAGACAACACACACAGTCGATACCACACTTGCTATTATGTAAGATTTTAAAGAACACTAAATAGTAAGTTCCCCCACTTCGATTTATCATGTTTATTCCTTCAAGCTTACAACCTATCAGGCACTCCGCATTGCCCTCAGCCTTCTTAAAATATTACTAATATATATGTATATATATATATAAATATATATATATATATTTATATATATATATATATATATTATTCTCCGTAAAAATATTTTAATAGATTCAATTGTTAATATCGCCAAAAAATGACATTTATATGCGATATATCTCCTCTCCTACTTGCGAGTTTTTGTGGCCCTATGTGTAAGGTCTCTGGACTTCGGTCGCGCTCTCGAATCTCGCTAGATCTAGCCACACAGATTAAACGTGAGCGGACAAAACACGTGTTTATTGATAATTATATATATATATATATATTTATATATATATATATATATATATATATATATATATATATATATATATATATATATATATATATATGTATGTATATACAGTGTGGGGAAGCAAAATTTATAATGAGCATTCACTTGTTTTAATCATCAGGCACTCAGTCAATTGTTTTGAAACCTAGCATATTTTGTCATAATTATACCTAACTATATTATCCCTACCTTTTTAGTAACTTTTGCTTATATGAGTGATCAGGAAAGCAAACATCAAAGAGTGTGTGGTTTGCTGAGGGCACTCATCACACTAAAGAAAGTTTTCAGAATAGTTGCAGAGTCCATAAACTCTATTGATAATCTTAAGAATAGAATGTCAATTACGACGAAGTTTGGAAGTGAGGGAAATCAACAAAAAACGTATCAAAGCCTTTATTAAAGCTCTCAAATTGAACATTTTAACAGATCAACCCAAATCCATGAGAAAAATCGTAATTGAACTTTAGGTAGAAAACAAGGCCACTTGAAATACCCTAGAATATTATTTGTAGTAAAAATCTTACACAACCAAAACATTTGTTGACAACAGCTATGAATTAAAAGAGATTGGAAAGATGCAATTATTTTTTTACATAGTTCCAGAAAAGTCCTCCATTGTAGAGATATTTTCAGATGTAAAGATCTTCATTGTCGATGCTTTTCTTAACTGCAGAAATGACAGATTTATCGCTAATTCGATAGCTGATGTTAAGGGGACATTCTGAACAAGTATTTAGTTTAGGTTATGTATTTTAGTGTTGTGGTTGTCGACAGAAAGGAAATGTCTGTAAAATTCATCAAAGCTGATAACAAGATCAATGTTAATATTTACTACAAGACTCGGAGATTATCGGCATGGCTTGAAGCAAACTATCCAGATGGTGATTATGTATGGACACAGGATCGTGATCCAGCCCACACAGTTAGAACAATACAAGATTTATTCAAATCCAATTTTAGCAATTTTCGGGAATCATGTTTATGCCTGACTTCTAGCCAAGACCTAAACCCCATAGATTATGCTATTTGGAGCGTTTTAGAACATGCTACAAATAAAACATTACACAACAATGTCAACTGTCTTAAAGATACTATCAAAGACCAATGAGAGAAGTGGTCTCTAAAATATTTGAAGAAATACGTGTGCATTTTTCACGAAGCCTGTGAAAGCAGTTATTGAGAAAGAATTAGTACGCATAGAATTAAAACATTTTCTGTTTCGTAAATCTTCTGTTAGCAAATAAATTCTTATGACTTTAGATAAACTAACCTCGCTCAGTTGTAAAATTAAATAATTAAGCATACCCCCTAACCCCTAATTTCGCTCAGTTGTAAAATTAATTAATTAACCCTAACCCCTATCCTCTAAGCCCTAACAGTCGCTCAGTTGTAAAATTAATTAATTAACCCTAACCCCTATCCTCTAAGCCCTAACAGTCGCTCAGTTGTAAAATTAATTAATTAACCCTAACCCCTATCCTCTAAGCCCTAACAGTCGCTCAGTTGTAAAATTAATTAATTAACCCTAACCCCTATCCTCTAAGCCCTAACATTCGCTCAGTTGTAAAATTAATTAATTAACCCTAACCCCTATCCTCTAAGCCCTAACAGTCGCTCAGTTGTAAAATTAATTAATTAACCCTAACCCCTATCCTCTAAGCCCTAACAGTCGCTCAGTTGTAAAATTAATTAAGTAACCCTAACCCCTATCCTCTAAGCCCTAACAGTCGCTCAGTTGTAAAATTAATTAATTAACCCTAACCCCTATCTTCTAAGCCCTAACAGTCGCTCAGTTGTAAAATTAATTAAGTAACCCTAACCCCTATCCTCTAAGCCCTAACAGTCGCTCAGTTGTAAAATTAATTAATTAACCCTAACCCCTATCTTCTAAGCCCTAACAGTCGCTCAGTTGTAAAATTAATTAAGTAACCCTAACCCCTATCCTCTAAGCCCTAACAGTCGCTCAGTTGTAAAATTAATTAATTAACCCTAACCCCTATCCTCTAAGCCCTAACAGTCGCTCAGTTGTAAAATTAATTAATTAACCCTAACCCCTATCCTCTAAGCCCTAACAGTCGCTCAGTTGTAAAATTAATTAATTAACCCTAACCCCTATCCTCTAAGCCCTAACAGTCGCTCAGTTGTAAAATTAATTAAGTAACCCTAACCCCTATCCTCTAAGCCCTAACAGTCGCTCAGTTGTAAAATTAATTAATTAACCCTAACCCCTATCCTCTAAGCCCTAACAGTCGCTCAGTTGTAAAATTAATTAAGTAACCCTAACCCCTATCCTCTAAGCCCTAACAGTCGCTCAGTTGTAAAATTAATTAAGTAACCATAACCCCTAACCTCTAACCCCTAACCTCGCTCAGTTGTAAAAGTAATTAATTAACCCTAATCCCTAACCTCGCTCAGTTGTAAAATTAATTCCACAACACAATTTTCGACAGTTAGTAATTCGAGAAAAGGCAATGTTATATAATCTAATTTTAATTAAAGGTGGTAAAATGCGTCATATATATATATATATATATATATATATATATATATATATATATATATATATATATATATAGTAATCCAGGTAGGGTAAAATCCACAGGGTAGAAATCCAAAGGGAATCAAACCGGGTTTATAAGAGTGCTCAATAAAAAATATAGAGCTGTATTGTGAATGCTTTTCTTCAAAATATGTACAAGGTCTGCTACACTGGCATGTCGATGTTATCGATCTACAGCTCTCAAGAGCTGAGGTCTCATCAGGCAGAGAATTATTTTTTGATCCAACCTGGTTGCTGAATTCCAGGTTGGATCAAAA
Organism: Sepiola atlantica; assembly: GCA_963556195.1. Classification (NCBI taxonomy): domain Eukaryota; kingdom Metazoa; phylum Mollusca; class Cephalopoda; order Sepiida; family Sepiolidae; genus Sepiola; species Sepiola atlantica. The sequence goes on from OY744539.1 coordinate 13,882,343, forward strand.
CATAATTCTCTGCTTGATGAGACCTCAGCTCTTGAGAGCTGTAGATCGATAACATCGACATGCCAGTGTAGCAGACCTTGTACATGTTTTGAATAAAAGCATTCACTATATATGTATATATATATATATATATATATATATATATATATATATATATATATATATATATATATATAAAGTTCGAATGCAAAACGCGATAAACGCCATTTTCAAAATCACGGAACTGCCCTTATAAAAAGGGTTGCATTTCAACACTCAACGACACACCAAAAGTATGTGTTACATAATATGATACCGAAATAATCTTATTTTTTTATTTCAATCGAAACAAGCTTTCATTCGAAGTTTAGATTTAATATATTCGTGTTTTTATTGTTTAAGGTCTCAATTCAAACAAATTGGATTTATTACGTTTTGCGTTCAAACTCTTCATATATATATATATATATATATATATATATATATATATATATATATATATATATATATATATTACATACGTATTTATTGTATACATATCGGTATACGCATAAAAGTCAGATAAAATAGACAACTCTGTGAATTAAACACCAAAATCAATCATCAATTTGTAAAGAACAGTAGTTCAATATTCAATAAAATAGAGCTGAGTATATATATATATATATATATATATATATATATATATATATATATATATATATATATATATATATATATATATATAAATGTAACCGACGGTACGAATGTTGTACTAATTTTGCTGTACCAAAATATATATATATATATATATATATATATATATATATATATGCTATTATTTGTTGATATATATGTGCGCAGCAAACTTTGTGTGAGCAGTAGGCTATAATAACTGCCCACAATGAGGCTGTCGGTAACATAAAAGAAACCGTCACCGGCCGCTAATGGATTTTTCCGATCGCTGCAGAGCCAGACTAATAGGTGGCGCTGCTTGTTACTATCATATATATATATATTAGACAGTTGTTTATTTTTATACATTTTTATTTTCTGAAATTGATCTGTTATATTCAGTTTTTAAAACCACAATGTCTGACCGACCGCTGTGTCTCTGTTCGAACCATCAACCACTGAATAATGAATTCAAATAAGATTATTCGAAATAAGTAATTACGATCCGCAAGAGACGCCAAAAAAATAAATGATATATTTTATAAATGTGATACACGATCTGTTTTTGAGGAACCCACGTGAATAGTCACTGCACACTGGTGTCTGAATGTCGCTTCAGAGTGACAGTCAGCCAGACCAAATTACTCTGAAAAACAGGTTTTAGCATTGTGATACAGAATAAACGCGAATTAACATTAAAATAGGCTGAAAAATGTGCAACGTAGGGTCTCCCATTGAGCTCGCGTTAGACTGCTTGAATCAGAAAAATGTGAGTTTGTTAACCAAGTTATATATAATAAAAAAACAATTAAAATGGAATATCCAAATAAAATTTCTCACTACCCTTTGTCTTTTGCTTGTTCTCTACAGTTTCTATTAAATAATATTACTATTCCGGTGATATTCACTTTTCTTTATAATGGACTCTCCCAATATGGTTATTATATTATTTCCTTATTATCTTCGACTCTTAAAAAGAAATAGCTATATATATATATATATATATATATATATATATATATATATATATATATATATATATATATATTATTTTTAATGACTAAATAAGTTAGCAAAACATTTATCTGGAACAACACTTAATTCTAATATACGGAACGTTTTTGTTCTTGTCTTTTAAGGGAAGTTGTGTGTGACCAACTCTGCTTGGAAGCCATGAAATAAAATACTATTTTGTTTTTAAATTCTCGAAAGAGGTTTTCATGGTAAACAACTGATGATCTCTTAAATAATGTTAAGACTAGCGTAAATTCTTGGAAGCAAACTAATATAGTGACTGCAAAATGTAAATTGACTTACAAAAAAATGATTTTTCACCGAAAGACTTCGGACTAAAATGTTTTCTTTTGTTGCTTTTTTATAGTTTTAATTGTTAAGAAACTTCCGAGACTATATATATATATATATATATATATATATATATATATATATATATATATATATATATATATATATATTTAAATTCCTGAAACAGTTTTTCATGGTAAACAACTGATGATCCCTTAAAATAGTGTTAGAAATAAACTAATATAATAACTGTAAAAAATAAATTGACTTACATGAGTGATTTTCCACTGGAAGACTTGGGACTATAAGTTTTTTTCTTTTTTTTTTTAATATAGTTTTAATGGTTGAGAAACTTCCGAGACTATATATATATATATATATATATATATATATATATATATATATATATATATATAGAAAGAGAGAGAGAGAGAGAGAGAGAAAGAGAGAGAGAGAGGGGGATGAAGAGGGTCCTAATACATAGAGATAGAGGAATAAGCGATGATGATAGACACCATAGAAAAAATAATAGCGGAAGGGCAAAAAGCATACAGTGAGAGAGGCTGAGAGATATAGATAGACACTTTGTAAGAAATCGGTTTATTGTGCTAATCGTAAATTACGTTTAATCAGAACAATTACAATTAATTTCCATTTCAAACATAACTCTATCCCAATACTGAGGAATAACTTAGCATGTATTTTGCTAGATTAAAATGTATATTAAAACACCTTGGGGGAAACGAACCTTGATTAATTCAACTTTATTACAATAAGAGATACTAGTTATCTGTTTTGGTCCTGTGTCGTCTTTAAATTATTGTTTCAAAGAAAATGGCAAATATCGAACCCAGAAATATGAATGAGTTGTCACTCTGAAACCAACTCAAACATTACTAATGAGATAAATGTTCTCTTTCTATCTCTGGTGTTTGTGAGTTATTATATAGGCAGTTATGGCTAATGTGTGTACCTGCGTTTTTTAAGCTTGAAGGTTCAATCCTCACTACAGGCGAAAACAAATCATCTACTTAACATTTCTAGCCGGTAATGGCTGACGGAAAGAGATCAACTTTCACCCTTAAATAAGATACAGACTTCAGTTCGAAATTCAATATAGATTCCCAAGTTCGAAAAGATGCAACTGAAGAAGGTCGAGGATGACATCGGTGGAAAGGTTATGAGAATAACACCCAAGATGAGACAAATTCAAATGATACAAATCTAATTTCTTAAAAGAAAGATTAAAAAAATAAGATGCTGCATTGCGTATTGACTGGAACTACTGACAGAAAAAAAAGTGAATACTATCAGTACTATATAAACTACCGACAGAAAAAAAAGTGAATACTATCAGTACTATATAAACTACCGACAGAAAAAAAAGTGAATACTATCAGTACTATATAAACTACCGACAGAAAAAAAAGTGAATACTATCAGTACTATATAAACTACCGACAGAAAAAAAAGTGAATACTATCAGTACTATATAAACTGCTCACTACGGAGCATTTGAACAAGACGTTCTATATCGTTGTTGCATTCTGTGTGACTCTGGACAATACATAGTTTGCGTTATATACCAGGGGCTAGGAGAGTCGCATGACTTCTGACCGGTTGCTTTGTCAGTAGTTCTGCGCACACGCTGTGAATTTTAGATCCGGAAAACAGTGACACAGGAAATTGTCGTATCGTCATTACTTCTCTGCTTCTGTCAGATAAAGTATTGTCTTTGTTTTAGGGAAAAGTATGAGTCTCCTCTGAAAGAAAATGACTGGGTACAGAGTGGACGAGACATTTTTGTATTAGAAAAAATATAATGTATTATTATTAATATTCTATTTCATCAGCTGCTGCTACATAATCCTCTCGTCCAACTACATTGAGTCGACCGACATAATTTTATTTTTCTCGCCGGACGTGTTAACTTTTCAAAAGCATGTGTAGCAAGCCTTGTTCTTTGAGGGAAAACTTCCAACGCGTCAAGTATAGCGGCTCACCTGTGTTGACCTCAATGTACTCGCCGACCTCAGTTGATACTTTGGGTTAAAGTAAGTTTCAATATATTTGGAGACAATATTTACGGAGATTTTAATTATTCTGCTTATTTCTAATGACTAAATTACAGTCTATGCCATAGCATCTTCAAAATGTATTTGTCAATCAAATCATATTTTATCTTAATTCAGAAACAGTCATTGTGTTTTTTACTCTACAAAGAGTTAAAGGCACGTTACGTTACAAACTTATGCTGAGCCTCTTGTTAAAGAAATAAAGTAAACACGTTACACTGTGACGTTTATGTTGTGCATAGTATATTCATCGCTAAACGCATAAATTAACTAGACGCATATTAACAATACTTGTTTTTTTATTAGGAGATAATTAATTACATAACGAATCATCTGCATATAAAGAACAACTATTTACTGTCTTGATCGCCATTCTATTCTTTATGCAAAAATCTTACATTTCTTCTGGAATATAATACGATCATCACTTAGTCATGTGACTGAATTTTAACTAGTGTTAGGACGATTACTGAATCAGAATCGAAAATTCCAAAAGTCGGAACTTTTGGGGGTATCGGAAAAATTTGCAAAAACGATTCTCTAATGTTTTTTTTTTTGGTGTGTTTAAAACTTAATTTTCTATTGCTGATGATAACATAATAAATATTTATTAATATCAAACTACCAGTAAAGCTAGACTTTATAGATTATAATAACGAATTTAGGTAAAAATGGCATGAGTTGATGAATGGAAAAATGGCGCACGTGAAAAATATAAATGAAAATCTTACAATGAGTTTCTTAAAATCTTGGATATTATACATAAAACATAAGACGTTTGTCAAATTAAAAAGGTAATTACATTTACATTAAAAAATATATCAGGACTTTTCGCTAAATAAAATTTGATTATACTTTTTCGAAGCGATTTGTCGATTTTAGAATCAGATTCACAATCGTTAATTGTATCGGACTCGGCAATTTATAACAGAATCGGTAATTGTATAGAAATCGGGAAAATATTTTAATCGTCCAATCACTACTTTTAACCAATAAAAAACAGACTTCATTTTTTCCTAAATGTTGTAAGTTTTTGTTTCTCATTCGTGTTTTGGGGGTTTATTAACTTTTAGCCAATTTCTAATATATAAAGAAAAGTCAGTCGAATTTTCGAAATTTAACTGCTATAGCATTGCATCTGCCAAATCAATGTTATATTCTGACTGGCAATTTCTTTCTTTTTATATCTGCATAAACAAAAACGTAATACCTATTCCAGTTAGGAAGATTGTTATCATGGCGGTATTATTTATGAATCGCCTACACAGCAGCTTCTTATGGCACTACTAAAAACAAGTCCTTGCATTTCTTTATCTATGTCGGCTTTCATATTCATAATTAAAGTTGTTAATATAACTATTACACTATTTACTTTTGCAAATAGTGATAACTCAAGTACGAAATAATCTTTGATTCAAAATAAATTTTTCTTTAGTGCTATGATATGAGAGACCGTCACCACGTGAAATTATCAATCCTATTTTCTTTCATGGTAAGCTTATTTTAATCTGTTTACCTCATTTATTTCCCTCAAATTAGTAATGTTTCTTGCTTTAAAACACATTCAAACAAACACACTAGGAAAACTTCGGTCACTCTGTACGAGGGTTTGTCAAAACAACCTGACATGAGAATACTTAACCTTACAAGTTAACCCTGACAAAATATTAAAAATAACATGACATTCGAAGCTCCCGTAAGATTCAATCGACACGGCTATAAACTGGCTCATACAAAAAATAGTGCACCTTCTCCAAGTAATGTTACCTCAAGTATTAGAACTTAGATACGTCAGCAGACTTGATGAATTCTTGTCATGGAACTGGGTGAGACCAAGAGACAACAAGAAAGATATACTATAACATAGTTTACTGGTTAATAGAAGAGAAACACATAAATGTTCTTATCTATTTTACTAACTCACCGTTTTACAGGTAAAGGAGAACTTTAATGGAATATTTAAATATATAGGTATCTCATATAGAGCTAAAGTGTAAATCCCAGGATATCCAAGAACTTCGACTAAAGTAAAATAAAACAAAAAAAGAAAACCTAATTCATTACGAATAAAAACTATTTTGAGAACAAAAAAATATATAGAAACATGCGAATATGTAAAAAACAAATAATTATATTGTCAAACCAAAACTTCTTTTGTATTGCGTGATACTAAAAGATATTGCGTCTTTAAATAAAACATTTGAATGATTTACATATTTTAACATATTTCTTACTTATACAAAACAAGTCATTTTTGTCACTAAAAGTTGAAATTTGAATTTCTTTATTCTTAAACGTAAACGAGAAAAACTAGTTTTGCTACTTATCTAGCATACCCTACCACCAACGATCTCAATAACAGACCGCTACTTCTATTGCTTGCAAATATTACGTCGTAAGTTCAGAGTGGTCGACAAAAAACCTGCTTCAATTGTTACATACAGACAGTAATCTGTTTTCCTTTTCAACTCCCTTTTTAATATATGTCCTGTAATATAAAGATTCCATTGACTTCTTCATGGAAATACATTTTTGACAGTTTTATTAGTAACTTATCGACTAATATGTAAACCATTTATGTTTTTGTTATTAATTAAATCTTTTTAATCAATGGAAAGACTTCAATTTCGATTTCTTTTTAATACCATTAGCTTCGTGTAAAACTTTTTTCAGTATTCTGAAAAATAAATGCTTAAAAATTAAATAACTAAGCCGCCAGCCCTTAAAAATTCAACTTAAGTTAGAGTATGTCATAAACTATATCAATATAGTTTGTGTATACAGGGAAAATTATATAATTTGGCTGCCAGTGATTACAACATTGGTATTCAGTTAAAATAATTGTTGTATAAATACTTATTGGACTATTCGAAAAAATAAAAAAAATAAAATGTATTATCAAGCAACAACACTTCGTGTTATTTCATCATGTTTGCTTCAAAGAAAATATGCTGCCTGAATACATACAATATATATATATATATATATATATATATATAGAGAGAGAGAGAGATAGCTTCTGTAGCAGAGGTTCGAACCTTGGGACCGTATAAGATTATACACTGATAAGAGCGAACGCTTAGAAACCGGTGCGTATGTAGGTAAAAATAGTTTGATATTATTTACTTGAAATTAATATTGTTTATATATATATATATATATATATATATATATATATATATATAAATATATATATAATATAACTATATATATATATATATATATACATATATAGGCAAACATTACTACATAATACGGGGTGTTTTTGCTTGCTAAGAGTGTGTTTAATTGTTTCAAAAGTAACTGAACAATTAAATTCAAAATCTCTTCGGAAAAGGTGTGTAAGAGTTACATACGCAAATTAATCTGCAAATCAAAGTAAGCTAAAAAACCTATCAGTTCAATAATGTAGAGCTAACTTGCCTGACTGCAACTCTATTGGCTATTATTGTACGGCTGATTTCAGAAAATACCCTAGGACAAGCGGATTGTGGGGATTAAACTTGTATTGCGACGTCTCTCGAAGTTCCTTGTCGAGACCGTGGTGGACTAAGAGATACGCTTTGAATTTTGAGATTACACCAAATATTGACCAATATATGATGTTTTTTTCTCTTTGCAAAAAAGTGTCAAACTTTGTCACACATGAAAACGTGGATATTTCCTTGAAGATCCTCAGTTAGAAATATTTGGATGATTATTATAAGATTGACTAAATATACCTGAGCATGACTGCTACTGCCAACTAAAGTAGAGTTTTTTTTCTATTTAAAAACATACAAAATTAAAAGCTTTGTCTAAGAATAAATTTTCTACAAAAAAAAAACATGTCATGATTCTTGGACGAATTTTATTTCAGAAACTGGATTTAAATACGTTTAAAGTGGTATATATATATATATATATATATATATATATATATATATATGTGTGTGTGTGTGTGTGTGTGTGTCTGTGTATTTAGGGATTATGTTTTCATTCAGTCAAATGTTGCTAAATGACAGAAATGTTATTTAGTTGTAAACATGCAATGATAAACCCAGCAAGATGAGGATTTGACGAATCAAATCGAAACTACTCGCCTAAATAGAAATGAAAAACAGAGCAAGATAAACATGAAACTTATATAGACTAATTTAACTATAATACAAAATAAACTATTCGGAAAATTATATTTTTTTCATTCTCATCAAACACACTCATTCTGTGTTATTTAACAGCATTAGCCTGAAAATCCTTCTCTATTTCCATATCGATCTCCCCCCCCTCTCTCTCTCTCTCTCTCTCTCGCTATATATATATATATATATATATATATATATATATATATATATATATATATATATATATACGTTGGTTCACTAAGAACCGCTGAAAACATTGTTCCTATTATTTAACATGTGGAACAAATGTCCGCGAGACTGCTTCCTAGAAGATTCCGTCTTCAAAGCCAATGTCAAAAGATTCCTTTCTAGAACAGTCCTCCGGAATATTCGGACTTTATTCTTACAATCATTTCTGTCTCTTTAAGTTTATGCTTGAGTTGCATTTGGCCTTGATAAGTGGTTACTCGTCTAAGTAAAAACCGAAAAAAAAGCATGACAGAGCGACAACCATCATACATGAAACGTAAGCGTCAATCCCTAGAAAAAACGCTATGTCTAAAAACAAGCAAACAACCGGACAGACAAAGCACTTTATCGCGATACTCAGGCGCATCTAAAGCAATGTTTGTCCATTTGATCCCCACTGTAACATTTCGAACAAAAGCGTGACGAACTGACCAACAAAACTTAACAGAATACTTATCCCATAATGCGAACGTAACAAGACACTTTTTTGAACTTCCTTCAACGTATGAATATATATTTTGCTTTGTGCGGGCGGGCGAGAGTAAACGTGTCTCATGTCTTCCTAGTCATCAAAAATCATAGATATGAGAGGAAATATGTCTATAGACACTCGGAAATTAAAAAAAGTTGGTCACACCGAATTCCTCGGTTTTCAAACAAACTATAATTGTGTGTCCCGTCTGCGACATGGCTTGTCCGAGGATATTTTCGGTTTTCCTTCTCCAACTTTCAAGATTTCATATTAATTCACTTTGAAATCTTCTCTTACTTATGGGCCTGAAGGAAATTGAAAAATAAAAAATCTTGAATCAGATTTGTTCTGTTTCCAAAAAAATGATTTTAATGTTTGATATATATATATGTATATATATATATATTCTTATCTTTCTGTTTTTGCTGGAGATGGGGCATCCTACCGGATGCCAAACATTTATCGGCTATTTCAGACACTCCAGTCATGAAATTTTTAAAGATTCGAACTGTCCCTTTAAGTGCAATTGTTTGTATTTCTCTTGCACTCGGTTCACTGGGTATATTCGCCAGATAGCTTTTGAAATTCTTTTTCATTAGTCCTGTTGCTCCTATAATTAATCTTTTCCCTTTCGGCTCTGTCTAATCCTGCATCATTAGGGACACTGACTTCAACTAGGGTTGACACTTTCTCCCTTTTGTCCCATATTACGATGTCAGGTTTAACAGCTCCGTTTTCTAGATATGTAGCTGTAGGGATTGCATAGTCATAGTGGATGGTGTATAAATTATTTCCAATTGTTCTTTCTGGTATATGCTCCAAGGACTTGCTGCTACACTGGATATTCAACTTTTTACAAATAGTCCAGTGAAGATATGTACACACTCTGTTGTGACGCATTGTATAATAGCCATCCCCCAGAGAACCTTACAGGTGGCTCACACTCTCTACTTCTGTGTGGCAGAACCTGCACTTGTTATTGTTGTGTAGACCACTCATCTTTTTAAAGGTATTCGTCATCAAGCGTTGATCTTGAGCAGTCATTATCATGTTCTCCTGATCATAGTGGAGAGATCTTCTTTACAGCCAGTCTACAGTACCTTCCTTATCTATATATTCCTGGAATAATTCCCCTAGGGGATATTTAGCACGTTGTTGGTTGGCCCACTCTTCCAGTCTTCTGGAATAGAAGGTTTTGGGGTATTCCTGACGACTTTTGTGAGCTAGTTTTGTGGCAGGATTGTTGTCTGTCTCTGCCTCAGTCCTGTCCAAAATGTCTGGCCAGTTTTGTGATAAAGGTTGTTCTGCTTGCTCTGGTTTCTTGATGTTGGCATACCATCATAAGGTTTGGGTTCTGGGAGCTCATCAGATATTGGTCGGTGCTCACAATAGTTGCTCAATGTTGATGGTCAATTTCTGAGAGACCCATATCCCCTGTTCCTCTTGGGAGATACAACCTTGGTAGACACTGGTTTCTGTACATTACTCTGTACATTGTCAATATTTTTCTCATTTTAGTGTCTAATCTACTAATGTCCTTTTGTGGCCAATCAATAATTCCAAAGCTGTATTTTATCACTGGCATAGCTAATTGGTTAATAGCAGTTACTTTGTTTTTGTTTGTTAGCTGTGTTTTGTATATCTTTCTAACACGGCGCATATATTTTCTGCCAATTTTTTCTCTCATCTTGGCATATTGAATTGAATCGCTTTCTTCTATGCCAATGTATTTGTATTGTTCCTGTTCTTCAAGGTCTTTGATGTCAGCATGTTTTCCGTTTTGATCTTGTTTCCATTTGTTCAGGCCGAACTTCATTCCAATATCTTTGGAGAAGGTATGTACCACCTGTAAGAGTCGGCTTAACTCAGCATCTGAACTAACATACAGCTTGAGGTCATCCATGAAGAGCAGTGGTTGACTCTTTTGTTTAGATCTTGTTTACGACTCTGGCTCAGATTGTAAGCACTCTGACTTTTGTTTAGTAATTTGCTTAGTTGGTCAATTGCCAAGCAAAAGAGTAGAGGAGATAAGCTATCTCATTGGAAGATTCCTCTTCAGATCTTGACGTCAGGGATTTTTATTGTCCCATTAGTGTGTCTTAATGAAATAGTGGTTTTCCACATATGTATTGGTACTGCCATGGTTTTCTTGATGACCGGATGGATATTATATAGATCAAGGCAGCGCATGAGCGATGCGTGGGGTACACTATCGTATGGCTTTTAATAATCAATCCAAGCCATGCTTAGATTTATCTGCCTCTTCCTACAGTCCTCAAGTATTGTCTTATTGATCAACAATTGGTCCTTGGTGCTTAAACACTTCCTCCTACACCCTGCTTGTTCTTTTGCCAGGTATGCTCCAGAAGAAAGGTGTTCGTAGATGCTGTCTGCAACCAGGCCAGTGAAGAATGTTTAGGTTGTAGTGAGGCTGCAGATCGGTCTGCATTTTGTAGGGTTTTGCGTCTCACTTGTTTTGGGTATGAGGGTCGTATCACCTTTTACTAGCCATGCTGGTGTGGCCTTCTCACCCTTCAAAGGTCTGGTGAAGCAGCTACTATAATGGCTATGAAGTGCTGTTAGTTTTTTCAGCCAGAAATTAGGTATATTGTCTATGCCAGTTTCTTTTGTGATTCTGAAATTGATTCAACTTTTGTTTTAGCATTCCAGACGTTATCTCTGGCTCTGGCATTTTTGGTTTGCTTTCATTTTTTCGAGCTATATCTGAAATCCACTTGGCCTCTTGGTTGCATGGTCCTTCATTTTCAAACAAAAGCCTTCAGTAGTTTTCTAGCTCCTTCTCTTCTGGTGGCTTTTCCACCGTTATATTCTCTGCAACCAAATTTCGGTAGAATAGTCGTGTATTCTTTTTTAACTGTCTGTTCTCAACTATCGCCCTGTGATTGCTATCCTTTTCTTGGATTCTTTTGGCAAGTACTGGCATTTAGCCTTCAAGTTCCCTTGTAACGTTTTCAATTTATTCTACATGTTTTGTATTTTAAATTGAGTCTGCAGATGGTGTTTCTCAGCCGTCCCCACACTGTAAGAGCAGCAAGGAAGTGTTTAATTTGAGAAACCTCCTTTCTGCAAAGGTTTAGTTGTTTCTAGAGCTTCAGTTTTGACGTTGGTGTTGTGACTCGTGCTTTGGACTCCCATTGCTTGTTGAATTGAGAGAGTGTTTTCCTAACAATGTAAAGTCCTGCAGCGTATGCTACTTGATTTAGCTCCGTGATGGATATGTTGGATGGAACAAGTCTTTGGAGAGCGATGTTTATGCGTTGTATTACTGCCTTGGTAGCTCTTGAGGCTTTGGTTTTGGGCAGTTGAGGTCTTTCCTCCAGCCTCATCATCTGGACTTTCTCAATTGTATTCGAATGTTCTTCTTCGAAGGTCAATTGCTCATCATTTGGTTCCAGTAATTTCCGAGGTTATGATGAGGATTCAGGTGTTACCAGTGACCTCGGTGATAGTGGTGAGAAGAACGTAGCTTCAATGAGGGCTATCTTTTGATTTTACATAGAGAGCTGATGGTGGTGGTATACTTGTCGGGGAGCCCCTTGCTAAAGGAGATTATGGTGTTGAGGTGGGTTTATGGTGGGTTACCATGAACACAGACAGTTTGACAGCTTCATTCATGGGTGAATGGTAATGTGGTTTCTGCTGTACCTGTGGTGTGGTGTTTTGCACGATGATGGGAATTGTGAGAATTTTGATGGGACTTTCAAGTGGACACTTGTTGGTTTTTATGAGGGCTGCTATCTCTGATGCCATATATTCCAGTTCAGCTTAATTGAACAGGCTTATGCTGTTATATCTTTGGCAAGTTATTTTTTTTGTGGTGGAACATTTTTCTTGCCCGGACAGAAGTGGAAGAATATTTCCCTCCAGGTCTCTGTTCTCTTTTTTTGTTTGGTATATTTTTCTTGAGCACATTTCATAGCCCATAACAGTGTCCACTTTTCTTCCCTATCCCATCTAGCCTCTTTTCTCCGTCTAGTTTCATATTTCCTGATAGGAAGGAAGTCTTCTTCAGCCTTTCTTATAGCTGAATTTTTATAAGGGTGCTCTCTTCTGTTATATATATTCCCATCTGGGAAACAAGCGATTGTAGGCGGGCAACCGATGTATTTTTTTATCGAGGAGGGTAGATTCTTGGATCTTATCAGTTAGAATCTCATTGGATGTTTTGCTCCACTTTTCAAACTTTGAATAGTGGTAGCAAATAGCACTTTTTTGCGCAACAGTCCATGGTATGGCTTTTAAGCCTCTTATGTTTCTTATTTTTGTTTCTACATTTGATGGACATAAGAGGCCAGGACCTTTTGTCTCCAGGCCTGATGGCTGACCCTGGTTGGCCTCTGTATTGGCTGGAGCACCATTTCTAGAGACAGGAAAGTTTACACCATTTGCTTACATCTTCCCGCCTGGTGTATGAACGGGTTGATGGGATCTTTTAATCCTGGGTGCCGGCCAGCCAGTATTTATTTTTGTTTTTATTCATATTTTTTATTATTCATTGTCAACGGCTTCTAATTGTTTATTCGAAGTTCCCCGCAATTCGGGAGACGTACTGGGGTGCTTGAGGAGACATCACCCCATTTTTCTTTGAATATTTGGTCAGAATTTACCTTAAGTAAATAGTATCCTAACGCCAGAGTCTCTGACAAACCCCTGTACAGAGAGACAGAAGACACCCGAGGGTGGTGTCTAGTAGGCATTTAATTCCTCCCCATATATATATATATATATATATATATATATATATATATATACAATTCCTTATGAGTGGATCACTCTGATAGAAGAAATGGAAGTTATCTAACACACCCGAAAAACCTTTACGACACATGACCAAATTAATCTAACCAGATATATTTAAGCTTGTACCGAACTCTGGTTAGAAGACAACAGTTTCACCTCTTTTTCTTTGTTTTAAAGCCAATCAATAAGAATTTTTTATTGTATCGTGTCCTTCTATGTTGCATTTAAGCTGCAAAGCCTCAGGTTTGAACCGCAACTTTTTTTGTGACTCCTGGAGTTTATTAAAATCCAGTAGTCGCAGAACTCACACCTGCTATTTCAAAGTTTATCAATATACATTTTATATAACTTGACGCCATGTCACACACTGGGGAAAATTTAGCTTATTCATTTTAGTTCGAATTAGCATTGCCTTTGGGACGTCAGGCTTATGTTTAAACCATAATTTTAACCGAGATCTTCAAGACCGACTACTCTCACGAACGTCGCAAGCGCATTGAAAGCGCTAAAATACTTCTAATATAGCATGTTAAGTCTCCCCATATATATATATATATATATATATATATATATATATACATATATATATATATATATATATAAGTTTGAATTATCATTTTATTCTGTCAGTCACGCTCAGGTTTAAAATTGCATCATTCGTTATACTTAAGTTTGAATCAGCATTTTCTTTTCTTATGACATTCCTAAATTTGCATTATCATAATCTTTGGTATGTCACGCGTTATATTCAAATAATGTATTCGTTAGTCTGTCACGCTCCCATTACTAGAAGCTAAAATGAAATAGACGCAGAACATGAGAAAAAATATTAAGTGCATGAATTTCGTTTTCTTCCTGTCACATTTAGGTTTGAGTTTGTATTTCCTTTATTCTGAAATACTTACATTTAAAATAGTATCATATTTCTCCTGACACCTTTCTACTTTGTCACGTTTTAGTGTGTTGTCTTCAATTTACAAAATGCCTTTTAAATCTGATAATACGCCTTATTTTAAATTAAAACGTTCGTTGGGTCGTTAGGCTTATGTTTGAAATAGCATTTTAATTATCATGTCACGCTTTGATTTGAAATAACATTTTCATTACCCTGTTACGCTTACGTTTTAATTAGCATTTTTGTTCTCCTGTAACGTTCAATTTTGAATTAAGACCACTTCTGTCAATAATAATTTTATGTGAAATTGCATTGTAAAATTCTACTATGTTTAAATTTGCTTTTGTATTTTTATAGATGTGACACATTTAGTTTATAATTTTGGTATGATTCATTTTTCTCAAGCTGTCACGTTAACTTTGTAATGTCTTTTCACTTTTAAATGCTTATCTTGAACGAATACAGAACGCATCCGATCAGAATTAAAATTGTCATTGTTTAATGTTAATCTACCCTATTTTGGGAGTATATGGACTCTTCTTGAGACTATAAATAACGTTACGACGAAGTGTCATAGCAGTCATGGCGGTGTTTATTGGTTTCGATCATAGCACCAGTATTGGAGGCAAACATTCCGTAACATACTATTCTGTATTTATGTAAATACACTCTTGTAAATTGTTGTGGGTGAACCTACCTACCCTTTAGTAATAATTAAATGGTAGCAACCTGCTACCATAAATACCGGCTTTTGCCGGGAGAACATTTGTAGTACATTTAGGCACTAGCACTGCCAACACTGACTTGTGTATAATTTCTCTGTTCAATACAATTCATTATTATTATCTCTAAACCTGTTGTTCTTTTATTTTATTGTTGGTACCTCTAAACGGATCCACAACATAAATATACCACCGGATTGCCTTAATTATGGTCGGCCCTTTAAGGACACAACACTGGCGACAAAGGTTCGAACCTGTGTACAACAATAATAGCAACGAGGTACTCGAACTTATTCGGATCAACATAATCTAAACGTATGTCGCATATCACTGGCAACGAGAAATTCATACTTATGTGTACACGAAAAATATCCGGACTTATGTTGCACAAAAAACTGCTAACAAAAACTCGGAATAATGTCGTGTACAACATGACCATTGCGACAAATGGAATGTTAGATTTTCGGAAAAACACTTTAGTGATATTCTCTGTATAATTGTTAATTATGAAAACACAGCGGGGAAGTGGAAATCAAACTGGATTTTAATCAAGCAAAATGTATAAAATCTGCGGAAAAAAAACGCTCCAGCATCAGGAAGTAGATTTAGAAAAAAAATGTCGTTTCTGAGTGAGACGAAGTAGTTTTTAAATCAAGGGTTTAAAATCGATCGACCGCAGCGGTAAAAGCAACAAAAAAAATAAAAGGTTTGTCAATTGTTTTGTTCATCAGAAACACAAACATAAGTTTGAACAGGCTTTTGTTTCCCTCGTTGATAGGTTAAGAATGTATCTTCCAGTACGAAAAGTTACTACCGTTTAAATGAAAAAAATAATAATTAATATACGCGAATCAGTGGCGATTTGTGATCGGGGTTCGCGGCTACCGACCGTTGAGAATCAGTTCCTACACTGAAGATTGCGTTAGCATGAAACATCGATGTCTGTAGGTATTTAAATAACTACTATTTATCTATAAAAAAAAAATATTATTGTATATATATATATATATATATATATATATATATATATATCCACGAAAAAGTAAGCCTATTTGAAGTGACGAAAAATGGAGAAATTAAAAACTGCTATTTTAGAAATTCTCAAGTCCCAACAATTGCAGAAATAACAAGTGGAGTATAAAGAAAGCATTCCAAAAAATGGAATATCAAAAGAAAATGTTAACAGAAAGGCTTCGACTGGTAGAAAAACTCATAGAACAGCAGAAAAAAAACAAATAGAATATAATAAGAAACTGGAAACAGACAGGCTGCAGAAAATGAAAAGATTTGAAGAAATGTTTCTTAGTAAGGAACAAGAACGGAAGCACATATAGGAACTATCGAATGGGGGTCAAAATTGCATTTTCACAAAAACTATTTGGAGCACTTTTGATAATTTAATTCCGATCGTAAAAACGAGATTACGTTTGCTTCGTTTTTCAGACGATATGAGAACATTTATAATAGGGATTATGCGAATTGGACTCATTTTTAGAAGCTTTGTTTTCGATTGAGCAAATTGGGTTCAACATACCAAATTTGTCAATTATATATTGCCATAAAAAAGCGAACTTACCTTTGCTGAAACGATACAATTATTGATATAATTGTTTATGCCTAAAATATATTTTTTCACAAAAAGCTAGAATATATAAATCTCACATGGAAAAGACAACGAAGACTACACGACACTTGCTAGCGTAGTTAACAAATACTGCGATGATTTCAACTGCCTTATATTTGCGCAAGGATTAGTATCGAATACAGATGCGGAATGAACTTGTTCTCACACTCCAACATTTGACAGAGGACTGCCAACGTTTTTTTTAGCGTTCGTCGAGATTCAAAAAAAAAATTAGCAAAGTTGAGTGGCACATTTTAAAAATTCCGTAACAAAAAGAACATGAATTCACCAGCTAAAACATTTTACGGTTACAGGCAACTGCATTGGTACAAATATTGTCCATATAAAATGAAAAATGTTTTAAATGCGATCGCATGAGACATTAAAGTACACATTGCAGAGTAAAAATACAATTTTTAAAAGCTTTATTAGTGTCGCTAATAGTGATGAAGTATAACATATTAGAAAGTCTGTACAAGTAAGACGTAGTCAAGCGAGGTCTCGACTCGGCAGGTTTTGCATCAGTCCTTGAACCAGTCGGCCTGAACAGGGGCGACGGTCGCAGACCTGACGGGATGACTGTGTTTGCTTTCCGAGCCGGAAAACCGCTGATCTGGGACGCCACTTGTTCTGACTCCTTTTCCCCAGCAAGGATTGCGGAATCCGCGGTGAAGCCCGGCACGGCGGCTCTGCTCGCCGAAACAAGGAAGCGCGGAAAATACAGCTCGCTCACTGACCGCTTTGTCTTCCAACCAATTTCAGTGGAAACATCGAGACTGTTAAATTTTTTCAGGACATTGGACGGAGGATTTAAACGTCTAGGCACGAGCCCCGTGAGTCAGTCTGGTAGTTCCAACGCATCTCCCTGGCTATCGTTCGTGGCAACGCTATGTCAGTAACGGTGGCGTCACTTCCGTTCTAATCGTCATCTGTTGACTATCTCTTTCTTTCTCTGACAATTGTTTCAAGCCTTATTGTTTGTTTGTAAGACTATTAAAAAAGAATACTAAAATGCAACTTGTCTCCTGCTCATATTTATCGATCATCAATCTTTAAACGTGACAAGAAATTGAAGAAAAACTACTTGGATGAGAACTAAAACAAGTAGCTAAAAGCGTTACTGGAGAAAAAATACAATTTTAGGGCGAATTAATAACTGCAGTGTCATTCCAAGGACAAACTTTGATATTGAACATGTTCGTGATGAACAACCAAACAACCTTTTTAGTACGGATTGGATGTCACAGTTTTAATGATGAGATATGCCTATAAATGCTTTCTGTAAAAATATCAGAAGCATTAAATGCTGAAGCAGAAATTCTAAAACAGAAATTAAAAGAAATCTACTCAGAAGTATTTTCCGGTGGACTAGAAATTTTTTTTTAAATGACTGACAAAGTTGAATTTAAAATATATATTAAACAAGTTTCTAAAAAGAAAAATGTTCTATTCTCGTCATTAGATAAAATTGACAAGTGAATATATTTCAACATGGATGACGAATATAGAAAGTGGATTTCGCCTACAGTCAAGGAAAAGAAAAAAAGAAAATATCTTAGTCAAATTATAGATACTATGTTATGACTTCGGCGCAAGAGAGATCGAGTGCGATACAAATATGCAAGTTTCAGCAAATGTATCGTCTCTACAAAGTGCTCTTTATTTTGAGAATTATTTCTAAGTGTTATTCAAAACATGTAACATTTGAATAATAAAATATTTGAAAAGAGAGACACATGGAAAAGAGAGTATGGACGACAGAATGCCAGAAAGCGTTTGAAAAAAAGTTGTTTACATCAGGAATAAACCGTAAGATTAGAAACCTCCGTTAAATAAACTCGAAAAGAAAAAGGTATTGACTCCATACGGAACGAGACTAAAAAATAGCTGTTATGGTGTTATGTTGATCTATCCTATGTCAGAAGTAGATGGAATATTCCAGAAACAATTAATAGAGTTACGATGAAGTGTCGTAGCAGTCATGGCGGCAGTCATTGATGACAGTCATAGCCACAGTATGGGACGGCGATTTTTTGGAACATACTATTCTGTAATTCTATAAAGACATTCTTGTAAATATACCACCATGTTGTCTTAATTATTATTAGTGTTTCAAGATCACAACGAAAATCTTAAACGATTACACGTTGGCACACAAGAAAGGAAGACAATGGAAAAATTAGGCACACCCACATTCTTATATTTCTTTTCTATTTAAGTGTATATTATCATGTTATTTGTCTGTCACGCTTAAGTTTGAAACAGTATTTAAATTTTCTCTGACAAACAAGTTTGAAATATCGTCTTCATTCAACGAACATGCTTAAATTTTGATAAACTTTTTTTTGCTGACACACGCTTATGTTCGGAAAAAACATTTTAATTATCTTGTCAGGCTTAGGTTTTAACAAGATTATTGTCATATTTAGTTTTAATTTATTTTGAATTAACATCTCTCTTGTCAGCTATGTTTAAATGAGGAATTTCATTCTTAATCAACTGTCATGTTTAAGTTCGCATTGGTATTTTATTTGGTCTGTCACACTTAATTTTGAAATAGTATTTTGGAATAATATTTTCGTCGGTCTGTCATGTTTAAATTTTGAGTGGTATGTTAACCTCTATACGGTCAGATTGAAAGGACCCATAACGCAAAGTGATTAGAATCAAAACGCTAAACGGGTACACATGCACACAACAAAAAAGAAAATAGAAAATTCTTATATTTTATTTATATTTAAGTTTACATAAGTATTTTTTAGTCTTTAAACTTTAAATAGAATTAAATAGAATTCCTGACATTATTAACTTTGAAATATAATTTTCTTTGGTCAATAGCGCTAAACTTTGAACGAGTATTTTAAGCCCCTTAAAAATATCAAGTTTGAACCAGTATTTTAAGCCATTTGACAAGATGAAGTTTGACCTAGTATTTTAAGCTAATTGATAAGATTAAGTTTGAACAAGTTGTTAAGCCTTTTGACAATATTAAGTATAAACCAGTATTTAAAACCTTTGGCAAGCTTAAATTTGAACAAATAGGTTTGGCCTTTTCACAGGCTTAAGTTTGAACAAATGGTTTAAGCTGTTTGACAAAATTAAGTTTGAAAAAGCATGTTAAGTCCTTAAGTTTCAACTAGTATTCAAGCACTTTGTCAAGCTTAAGTTTGAACCAGTATTTTCGTTTATCATGCTAAGGTAATGATAAGAAGAGTGGAATGTGAACTATGGGTTCACTTTCGGTAGCCTCGTAACTCTCACTTCCTTTTATTGTGCCATTTAGTTCTCACATTCTATGAGTGGTGTTTCTGACAAATGGGGGATAATTGCTTTTTTCTGGGTATGAATCCATCTATATAACACTTATCAGTGGCTAGCTTCTGACCTTGAAGAAGTATTTTCTTTTTTAGCTCCTTACACGAAGTGGCTTGTCTAGAGCGATTTCCATTAGAAAAACACTCACAGTGGAAGGGAGCAGAACGCATAACGATTAAAATTAAAAAGCTAAACGATTGCAAGTGAACACATAAGAAAGAAAAAAGAGAAAAAGAAAAACTCTCAAATTTAATTTTTGGTACTAATGTTTGAAAAGCTAATCGAGGATAACAGATAAGAGATTGCCAGTTCGATTATGGAACAGTACTTTGAAAGAATCAAAAACGGTGTCCAAAATAACAAACGTTTGCTTAATTCAGAAAACGACTCGGCAGATATTTGTTTACATTGAACTTGAAAACGACGATTATTTAGTGGGTAGGGAAGTAATCTTTCGCGAACACGTTCTATATGTTGGAATTCCTCGGAAATAAACTTTGTTCACTGAAGTTTCATTGGATTTTAGGTAAACAGGTGAAACCCGATAGTTTTTCGCACTATTGGTAGCAAGACGAATTCTTGCTATAAAGGTTTTGCAGGAGGGGGTAACAAGAATTCGTAGCTCACTCAGGTACCTACCAAGGAAATAACGGGTAGTTCTTGAAAATAAACTGTCATCATGAAAGTTATGTATAGTTTCAAGTATACAGAGGAAGAAAGGGAAATGATTTACAGTGGTTGTAGCTAGACGAGTTATTGTGAATGTTTTTCATGCGAAGGAACTATGAATTACAGCTGAATCAAGTACCTCTCATGTCAAAAATCTTGAATAGAGAACGACAAGAAACATTTCTTTTGTAAGAAAGAGGTTGTAGGGAAGAGAAGATATAATTTCTCACTAGAGTGCAAAGTCGATTTGATACTCTGGCGAGATATAAAAGAGTGCTCTGAGCGGTACCTCTCTAGATGTGACAGGAGCACTCCATCTTTAGAAGTATCTGCCTCTTATACAGGTTAAGAATTGCGTCAGGATTCATGGTACTTTATAAAGTAGTAGAATGATCCCACCATTTTTTCTGTGACTGTCATAACAGATTTTATGTAAACCTTTTATTTCAATGGACGCATCAAAAAGCCGATGTTTCTGATTTTGCTTGTTTGTGTTCTCTTACGAAATTCCAATATCTCAATCCCAAGACAAATATCTTTGAAACGTATGAAGAACAATAATTGAAACACTGAAATGAACGCAAAATTGCTTTCTCTTGTCGATTGAAACGGCTCAATCTTAACGCAATTTATCTTTCAATTTCTGATTTGAAAATTTCACGGGAAATATTTCTTCCATTCATCCTTTCTTTTTTGCAATTTCCATGTTTCTTAGTCATCTCTCTAAAGTGATCCGGTTAAATCTATTAGCACATGGATAGCTTTTGTGGATGTAATACTTTAGGAAATCTTGCACGT
This sequence comes from Sepiola atlantica, assembly GCA_963556195.1. Classification (NCBI taxonomy): domain Eukaryota; kingdom Metazoa; phylum Mollusca; class Cephalopoda; order Sepiida; family Sepiolidae; genus Sepiola; species Sepiola atlantica. The sequence continues at coordinate 13,903,964 of OY744539.1, forward strand.
TTGCAATCTGATCGCCTGCTCAACAAATAATGGAAAAGAAATATAATATATTCGCTATCAATATTCTTGAAGCTTTTAAAATACACATACAAATAAAGTATTTAGGTATTAATGCATGGCTATCTTCTGTGACTCGCTCATGTGCATTTTGAAATCCGACTCCTGTTACCAAATTATTTTTATATATATATATATATATATATATATATATATATATATATATATATATATATATATATATATAAATAAATAATTTATATTTCTCTTATTATATACCTTGATGAAACCTAAATTGATTTTTCAGGCAAGGATTGAGCAATAAAAGCAACTGTGTTGGCTTTATTCTGTTCGATTTCGATTGTGTATGCTTTATCATTACTTTCAATGTTATGTAAATATACACACATACACATACCAAATATTCAAAATTACATAGAATTTGAAGCCCAAATAAGATATCCTCGAAACGTAAACGAACACGTATTGGACAAAATAAACGTAAAACTAAGACCTATAGTTAACGTAGATAAATGAGAAAAATACTGATGCTATAATCTAAATGGTTTACCGACATTCGCGTAGTATCAATTTTGATACTAGGAGGCATCCGATTTGTCTTCGGTCAGAGAAAGAAAACTATTCTCGACAGAGCCCATTCATGAATTTGTCCCGATGCATCATGTACAATTTTGCTGGATTTTCCCCACATAAAACACAAGTAGGCAAGTGAATAAAGGCATTCATTCCACACCACTGTCTGGCTACAATATATGAAGTTGATAGAGACATTAGCAATGAAATGAATTCCTCACCACGATGGGTCTATCATATATCAAGTACATAGAGACATTCGCAATAAAATCAATTCCACACCATGACCTGTCAATCCTATATGAAGTAAAAAGAGACATTAGCAATAAAATCAATTCCACGAAACGGTCTGTCTATAATATATTAAGTCAATACAGCTATTAGCAAAAGAATCAATTCAACACCACGATCACTCCATCATATATAAAGTAAATAGAGCCATTAGCTATAAAATAAATTAAACAACACGATCTGTCTAGCATATATGTGAATAGAGACATTAACAATAAAATCAATTCAACACCACGATCTGTCAATCATATATTATGTAAATAGAGACATTAACAAAAAAATCAATGCAGCACGACGGTCTGTCTATAATATGTTAAGTAAACAGTACCATTAACAATAAAATAAATTCAACACCACGATATGTCTATCATATATGAAATATATACAGCCATTAGCAACAAAATATATTCCACACCACTATCTGTAAATCATATATGAAGTAAATAGAGACAATAACAATAAAATCAATTCCACACCACAATATGTCTATAATATATGAAGATAATAGAGCCATTAGCAACAAAATCAATTCGACACCACGGTCTGTCTATCATATATAAAGTAAATAGAGCCATTCGCAACAAAATCAATTCCATGAAACGGTATGTCTATAATATATGAAGTTAATAGAGCTATTAGCAAAAAGAATCAATTAAACACTATGATCAGTCTATCATATATTAAATAAATAGAGACATCCGCAATAAAATCAATTGCACACAACGACCTGTCAAACATATATGAAGTAAATAGAGTCATTAGCAATAAAATCAATTCGACACAAAGATATGTCTATCATATCTAAGTAAATAGAGACATTAGCAACAAAATGAATTCAACCCTACGATCTGTCTATGATATATGAAGAAAATAGACAATAGCAATCCAATCAATTCCACATCACAGTATCTCAATCATATTTAAGTAAACAAGGCAATTTGCAATAAAATCAATGCCACACCACGATATGTCTATCATATATGAAGTAAAAAGAGACATTAGCAACAACATCATTTACAAACACGGTCTGTGTCTATAATATATGAAGTAAATAGAGACATAAGCAATAAAATCAATACTACACCACGATCCGTCTGTCATATATGAAGTAAATAGAGACATTATCAATAAAATCAATTCTACACTACTATCTCTCTATATAATATCAGGTAAATAGAGCAATTAGCTACAAAATAAATCCAACACCAGTATATGTCTATCATATATGCAGTAAATAGGGAAATTAGCAATAAAATAAATTCCACACCACGATCTGTCTATCATATATGATGTAAAAATAGTATTTAACAAATAAAATAAATTCCACACTACGATCTGTCCACCGTATATGAAGCAACTAGCGCTAAAGACAACAACATCAATTCCACACCACGGTCGATCTATCATTCATACAGGAAATAGAGTCATTAGCAATACAATCAATGCAACACGACGGTCTGTCTATCATATATGAAATATATACATCCATAAAGCAATAAAATATATTCCACACCACGATCTGTGTATCATATATGAAGTAAATACAGCAATTAACTATATAATCACTTCAACACTACAGTCTGTTAATATATATGAAGTAAATATAGACATTAGCAACAAAATCGATTCAACACCACGGTCTGTCAATCATATATGAAGTTAATAGAGACATTAGCAACATAATCAATACCACACCACGGACTGTCAATCATATATCAATAAATTGAGACATTTGCAATAAAATCAATTCCACACTAAAATCTGTGTATAATATGTGAAGTAAATAGAGACATAAGCAATAAAATCAATTCCACACCACGGTCTGTCATCCAAATATGAAGTGAATAGAGCCATAAGCAACGACATCAATTCCACACAATGATCTGTTAATCTTATATGAAGTAAGTAGAGACATTAGCAACAAAATAAATTCCACACCACGATTTCTCCATCATATATGAAGTAAATAGAACCATTAGCTATAAAATACATTACACACCACGATCTGTCTATTATATATGAAGTAAATAGGGACATTAGCAATGAAATCAATTCCACACCAGGATGAGTCTATCATATTATATGTTAATAGATACATAAGCAATAAAATTCATTCCACACTAATGACAGTCTATTATACATGACATAAATAAAGCCATTAATAATACAATCAAGTACACACCACGCTCTGTCAATCATATATGAAGTAAATAAAGACATTAGCAACAAAGTCACTTAAACACAACGATCTCTCCATCATATATGAAGTAAATAAGACGATTAGCAATAAAATCAATTCTACACAACGATCTGTCTATCATGTATGAAGTAAATAAAGACATAAGCAACTAAATCAATTCTACACCACGACCTGTCTATCATATGAAAAGTAAATACAGCCATTAGCAAGAAAGTAAATTTCACACCTCGATCTATCTATCCTATATGAAGTAAATAGAGCCATAAGCAATAAAATCAATACCACACCACGACCCGTCTAACATATATAAAGGAAATAAAGCCATTAACAATAAAATACATTCCACACTACGGACAGTCTATCATGTATGACATAACTACAACCATTAACAATAAAATCAAAGAAACACCACGATATGTCTATCATATATGAAGTAAATACAGCTATTAGCAATAAAATAAATTCCACACTACGATCTGTCCATCATATATGAAGTAAATACGGCCATTAACAATAAAATCAATTCCACACCACGATCTGTCAATCATATATAAAGTGAATAAAGAAATTAGCAATGAAATCAATTTCACACAACGATCTGTCTATCATATATAAAGTAAATAGAGTGATTAGAAATAAAATGAATTCAAAACCACAATCTCTCAATCATACATTAAGTAAATAGAGACATTATCAATAAAATAAATTCTACACCACGATCTGTCAAGTATATATGAAGTAAATTCAGCTTTTAACAATGAAATAAATTCCACATCACGATCCGTTTTTGATATACGAAGTAAATACAGTCATTAAAAATAAAATCAATTTCCAACCACGGTCTGACTATCGTTTGTAAAGTAAATAGAGACATTTGCAATAAAATCAATTTCCCACCACGGTCTGTCAATCATATATGAATTAAATAGAGACATCAGCAATAAAATCAATTCCATACCACGATCGGTCTATCATATATGAAGTAAATGCAGCCATTAACAATAAAATGCATTCCACATCACAATCTGTCTATCATATATAAAGTAAGCAGAGACATAAGCAATTAAAATCAATTCAACCCTACGATATGTCAATCATGTATGAAGTAAATAGAGACATTAGCCATAAAATCAATCCTACACCACGATCTGTCTATAATTAATGAAGTAAATACAGCCATTAATAACAAAATCAATTCCACACCACGATATGTCTATCATATATTAAGTAAATACAGCAATTAGCATTAAATTCAATTACACACAACGATATGTCTATCATATTCTAAGTAAATAAGTACATTAGTAATAAAATTAATTCTACACCACGATCTGTCAAAAATGAATGAAGTAAATAGAGACATTAGTAATAAAATCAATTCCACACCATGATCTGTGTATCATATATGACGTAAATACAGCCATACGCAATAAAATCAATTTCACACCAGCATCTTTTTATCATATATGAAGTCAATAGAGACATTAGTAATAATATCAATTCCACAAAACGCTATGTCTATTATATATGAAGTTAATAGAGACATTAGTTAGAAAATAAATTCACTACATCGATTTGTCGATCATATATTAAGTAAATAGAGACATTAGCAATAAAATCAATTCTACACTACGATATGTCTATTATATATAAAGTAAATATAGACATTAGCAATGAAATCAATTTAATACCACGATCTGTGTATCATATAAGAAAATAAATATAGCCATTAGCAATGAAATAAAAATCAACCATTAACAATAAAATCAATTCAACACCACGGTATGTGAATCATGTACGAAGTAAATACAGCCATTAGCAATGAAATAAATTCTCCAGCACGATCTGTCTAACATATATGAAATAGATACAGCCATCAGCAATATAATAAATGTCACAGTACAGCCCGTCTACACTATAAGAAGTAAATAGAGACATTAGCAGTAAAATAAATTCCACACAACGATCTGTCTATCATATATGAAGTAAACACAGCCACTAGCAATAAAATCCATTCCACACCACGGCTCGTCTACATTATATGAAGAAATATAGACATTAGCAATAAAATAAAATCCACACCACGATCCGTCTATCATATATAAAGTAAATAGAAACATTAGCAATAAAATTAATTCCACACAACAGTCTGTCTATCATATATTAAGTAAATAAAGCAATTAACAATAAAACCAATTCCACACAACGATCTGTCTATCATATCGTAACCAAATACAGCCATTAACAATAAAATCAATTCCACACCATGATCTGTCAATCATATATGAAGTAAATAGAGACATTAGCAATAAAATAAATTCAACACCACGAACTGTCTATCATATATGAAGTAAATCGAGACATTAGCAAGAAAATCAATTAAACACCACGAACTGTCAATCATATATAGAGTAAAATGAAGACATTAGCAAAACAAACAATTTCACACCACGATCTGGCTATAATATATAAAGTAAATAGAACCATTAGCTATAAAATCAATTAAACACCACATTATATCCATCATATATGAAGTCAATAGAGCAATTAGCAATAAAATCAATTAAACACCACGATCTGGCTGTCCTATATAGAGTAAATAGAGACATTAACAATAAAATCAATTCAGCACCACAGGCTGTCTATCATATATGAAGTAAATAGAAACAATAGTAATAAAATCAATTCAACACCACGGTATGTCTATCATCTCTGAAGTAAATAGAGCTATTAGCAGTAAACTCAATTCCACACCAGTATCCTTCCATCATATATGAAGTAAATAGAGACATTAGCTATCAAATCAATTACGAACAATTGTATGCCAATAATATATTAAGTAAATATAGACATTAGCAATACAATCAATTCCACCCCTAGGTTCTGACTATTGTATCTGAAGTAAATTGAGACATTAGCAGTAAACTCAATTCCACACCATTATCCTTCCATCATATATGAAGTAAATAGAGACATTAGCTATAAAATCAATTACGAACAATTGTATGCCAATAATATATGAAGTAAATATAGACAATATATACAATCAATTCCACCCCTACGTTCTGACTATCGTATCTGAAGTAAATTGAGACATTAGCAATAAAATCAAGAAAACACTACAATCTGCCAATCATATATGAAGTAAATACAGCAATTAGCAATAAAAAGAATTCAACACAACGATCTGTCTATCATATATTTAGTCAATAGAGACATTGGCAATAAAATCAATTCCACACAACGATCAGTCTATCATATATAAAGTTAATAGAGACATAAGCAATATAATCATCTCAACACCACAATCTCTAAATAATATAGGAAGACAAAAGAGACATTAGCAAGAAAATAAATTCCCCAACACGAGAGCTCCATCATATATGAAGTAACTAAAGACGTTAGCAATAGAACTAATTTCACACCACTATCACCTCATCATATATGAAGTAAATATAGTGATTAGCAATAAAATCGATTCCAAACAACAATCTCTCCATCATATATCAGGTAAATAGAGTAATTGGCAATAAAATCAATTTAACACAACAATCCCTACATTATAAGGAAGTAGATAGAGACATTAGCCATGAAATCAATTCCACACCACCATCTCTCCATGATATATGAAGAAAATTGACACATTATCAATAAAATCAATTACACACCACGATCTGTCTATCATATATAAAGTAAATAGAGCCATTAGCAATAAAATCAATTCCACACATCGATCTGTCTATCATATATTTAGGTAATACAACTATGAACAATTAAATCAATTCAACACCACTATCTGTCAATCATATATTCAGTAAATAGAGACATTTGCAAGAAAATACATACAACACCACGATCTGTCTATCATATATGAAGTAAATAGCGCCATTAGCGGAAAATACATTCAACACCACGATCTGTCTATCATATGTGAAGTAAATAGCGCCATTAGGGGAAAGTAAATTCTACACAACGATCTGTCTATCATATATGAAATATATACAGCCATTGGCAATTAATAATATTCCAAACACGATCTGTCTATCATATATGAAGTAAATAGAGCCATTACCTACAAAGCCAATTCAACACCACGGTCTGACTATCATATGTGAAGAAATGGAGACATCAGCAATGAAGTCAATTCAACACCACAATCTGTCCATCATATATAAAATAAATAGAGCCATTAGCCATACAATCAATTCCACACCACGATCTGTCTATCATATATGCTGTAAATAAAGCCATTATCAATAAAATCAATTCAACACCACAATCTCTCAATTATATATGAAGACAATAGAGACATTAGCAATAAAGTCAATTTCACACCACAATCTCTCCATCATAAATAAGTAAATATAGACATTAGCTATGAAATCTATTCAACACCAGCATCTCTACATCATATATGAAGTAAATTGACACATTATCAAACCAATCAATTCCACATCACGATCTGTCTATCATATATAAAGTAAATAGTGACATTAGCAATAAAAGCAATTCTACACAACGAACTGTCTATCATATATGAAGTAAATACAGCCATAAACAATTAAATCACTTCCACACCTCGATCTGTCGATCATATATTAAGTTAATACAGCCATAAACAATTAAATCAATTCCAAACCACAATATGTCAATAATATATGAAGTACATACAGACATTAGTAATAAAATGAATTCTACACAACAGGCTTTCTTTCATATATAATATAAATAGACCCATTATCAATAAAATAAATTCCACACCACAGTCGGTCTATGATACTATGATATATGAAGTAAATATGTGAAGTTAATAGAGACATTAGCAATGAAATACATTCAACACAACGTTCTGTCAATTACATATTAAGAAAATAGAGACATTAGCAACGAAATTAGTTCCAATCCCAGATCGGTCTGTCATATATGAAGTAAATACAGACATTTACAATAAAATCAATTCCACACTACGATCTGTCTATGATATATGAAGTGAATACAGCGATCAGCAATAAAATCAATTCCACACAACGACCCGTCTACACTATATGAAGTATATAGAGGCATTAGCAATAAAATAAATACCACATCACGATCTGTCTATCATATATCAAGTAAATAGAGACATTAGCAATGAAATCAATTCAACACCACGATCTCTCTATCATATATGAAGTAAATACAGCCATTAGCAATGAAATCAATTCAACACCACGATATGTCTATGATATATGAAGTAAATAGAGACATTAGCAAGAAAATCGATTTCCCACCACGATCTGTCTATCATATATAAAGTAAATAGAGCTATTCGCAATAAAACTGATTCATATATGAAGTGACTATAGCAATTAGCAATGAAATGTATTCTACACTACTATCTCACCATCATATATGAAGTAAACAGAGACATTAGCAATAAAATCAATTCCACACCACGGTCTACCATCATATATGAAGTAAATAAAGCGATTAGCAATAAAACCAATTCCACACCACGATCTATCGATCATATATGAAGTAAATAAAGTCATTAGGCATAAAATGAATTCAACACAACGATCTGTCTATCATATATAAAGTAAATAAAGCCATTAGCAATGAAACCAATTCCATACTACGGTCCGTCTATCATATATGAAGTAAAAAGAGACATTTACAATAATATCAATTCCACAGCACGGTCTGTCTATCATATATAAAGTATATAGAGACATCTGAAGTAAAATCAATTCCACACTACCATCTGTCTGTCATAGGGCAAGTAAATAGAGTCATTAGCAATAAAATTAATTTTACACATCGATTTGTCTATCATATCTAAGTAAATAGAGACATTAGCAATTAAATAAATTCTACACCACGGTCTCTCTATTATACATGAAGTAAATAGGGCCATTACCAATAAGATGAATTCCACACCACGATCTGTCTATCATATATGATATAAATAGAGCCATTAGCAACTAAGTGAATTCCAAACTACGGTCTATTCTATCATATATGAAGTACATAGAGTTGTAGCATAAAAATCAATTCCACTCTACGATATGTCTTTAATATATGAAGTAAAAGGAGACATTAGTTATAAAATCAATTCCACACCATGATCTGTCCATCATATATGTAGTAAATAGAGCAATTAGAAATAAAATAAATGAACCCAACGGTGTGTCTACCATATATAAAGTTAATAGAGACATTAGCAATAAAATCAATTTCACACCACGATCTGTTTATTATATATTAAGTAAATAGGGGCATTAGCAATAAAACCAATTCAACATCTCGATCTGTTTATTATATATTAAGTAAATAGGGGCATTAGCAATAAAACCAATTCAACATCTCGATCTGTTTATTATATATTAAGTAAATAGGGGCATTAGCAATAAAACAAATTCAACATCTCCATCTGTTTATTATATATAAAGTATATAGAGCCATTAGCAACAAAATCAATTCCACACTACGATCTGTCTTTCGTATATCGAGTAAATAGAGCCATTAGAAATAAAATCAATTAAATACCACTATCTCTATATCACATATATGAAAGAAATAGAACCATTAGCAACAAAATCAATTCCACACCACGATCTGTCTATCGTATATGGAGTAAATAGAGCCATTAGAAATAAAATCAATTCCACACCACGACCTGTCTATCATATATGAAGTAAATAGAGCCATTAGAAATAAAATCAATTCTAAACCACGGTCTCTCTATCATATATGAAGTAAATAGAGACATTTGCAATAAAATCAATTCCACACATACGATATGTCAATCATATATAAAGTAAACACACCAATTAACAATAAAATCAATTCCACATTACGATCTGTCTATGATATATAAAAGAGATAGAGCCATAAACAACAAAATCAATTCCACACCACGATCTGTCCATCATATATGAAGACAATTGAGCCATTAGCAATACAATCAATTCCACACTACGATCTGTGTATCATATATGAAGTAAATAGAGCCATTAACAACAAAATCAATTCCACACCACGATCTGTCTATCATATATGAAGTAAATAGAGACATTAGCAATAAAATCAATTCCACGGCCTGTCTACCATATATAAAGTAAATAGTGACATTAGCAATAAAACCAATTCCACGATCTGTCTTCTATATATAAAGTAAATAGAGCCCTTAGCATTAAAATCAATTCCACACCACGATCTGTCTATCATATATGAAGTAAATACAGCCATAAGCAATACAACCAATTCCACACTACGATCTGTCTGTTATATATGAAGTAAATACAGGTTTGTCTTAATAAAATTCAGAGAATATCTAATTCATCCTGCATTGGGAGAGTAGTCAGGAACTACACAACTCTCCGGAAATATCTCGCCACAGAAAATCATAGAAAAAAAAGGCTGTATGTATGCAATTTCATGTTAGTGTGGAAACATATAAAAACTTAATACATGCAACTAACTAAAAGTAGGGATAGAAGAACATCTGACAGCCGTAATAAGTGGATATAGTGAAAAGTCATGTATGGCTTACAATATATTGATGAAAGTGGAAAGCAATTAAAACTTATAAACAGAGGTGAACGGTGGAGAATAAGGCTTCCCTCCAAAAAGCAACGCACATGTTTAGGGTAAGGGTTAGGGTTAGGGTTAGGGTTAGGGTTAAGTTAGAGTTAGGGTTAGGGTTAGGGTTAGGCTACAAAAGCCTCACGAATAAACTTAGTATATAATTTTATAGATTAATAAATTTGAACAGCATTAATAAATATTTAAATAAGAAAACACATGTAAAGTTACATAGGTTACGAGTTTATTATAATTATCAGTTGTGTTTACAAGAAATATAATAAAATATGAGGATGACCTTCAAGGCATGGATTTTCAAAAAATATACTCTCATTCCCAGAAAGATAAAAAAACAATTATTTGCTGTTTATATATTTGAGAACAAAAAACAGAATTTTTAGTGATGCTTGAAGCAAAACTAGTACAAAAATGTTTCAATAATCAACAGAAAGTCATTGTACTCAGTGTAATATATATATATATATATATATATATATATATATATATATATATATATATATATCCAAGAATTCTAGAGTTGAAACTGATCCTCAGAATTATCGCCCTATTAGTGTACTCCCGCTCATCGCTAAAATCGTTGAATCTTTAATCAATCTAGCGATATTCCGCCACCTCGTTAATGGTAAACTTCTTTCTGATCTTCAGTATGCATCCAGGCAAGCACAGTTTACTGCGGCTATCATAACGATCATCTTTGGACGCACATATCATACACCGGGCGAGGCAGGTGAAGCTAGGTCGGTGGCGCTTGATGCATACAAAGCCTTTCAAAGGGGTTGGCATAAATGTCTTCTCATAAACATTAATTCATATGGTATTACTGGACGAATATTTCATATAATTGTTTTTTTCCTATCCAAAAGAAAGATCCATGTTGTTCTCAATCGCCGCTCATTCAAACAACATTACATACATTCAGATGTACATAAAGGATCGATCATTGGACCTTTATTGTTCCTGGTTTTCGTAAACGACATCCCTGATGACATTGTGGATGAGATGGGTATATTTGCTGATGACACTTCGCTCTGCTTTTGCCATGAGTGTAAAACTGACGCGGACATATCTGATGCAATTGCTGAATCCTAAAAAAGTGACTTCCTGTCTGTAGTGGAATGGGGTCATAAATGGATGGTAACATTAATCGATGCTAAGACAAAGCTTCTTTTCCTTCAACAACTACAAAAAACCTCTTCAACCACCGATAGCCATGGCAAATAACACCCGGCTTTAAGTCGAACGTTCAAACTTAGTGGCCTAACATTCACAGGTAATATGAATTGGAACAAGTGCATAGAAGGCATTGCGAAAGCTGCTGCAAATAAAGTAGGCTCCCGTTACCTTGCTAGAAAACGTCTCACACCTGACACTATCCTTTATCTCTATACAGCCATCATCAATTCATGCATAGAGTATTGTTATCACATATATTTATATAAAAATGGGTTACTTACTGAGAACGACAAGAAAATTGGCAAATACACAAAACCCTAAGATAAATCAGATAAATGCAACTTTGTACAAATAATCACAGCATAATAGACCACAAAACAACAAATTAAAATATGAAAACATATGGGAGCATCGATCCCATATTTAATGTACGTATAATTTGTATATGTCAAATATCAGCACACTACACGATTAGAAGGGACATATATTGCAGGTTTGATGGTGTTGGAGGAAAATCACAAAATTCATCCACAACAAAGCTCGGCGAAGACTACTGGAAACTGCACTCATCATTGCCTCCAACACCATCAAGCAACGAAATGGCTTCTATAACCTATCTCTTTTAATCAGCAAAATCATCCTCACTGAACAAAAACTCATCCCAATTCATAGATGATATCCATTTTTTTCTCTCAGATCTCAATGGCACTCACCTACTTATCTCCGCATACACCCCCCCACACACACACACACACAGACATTTTCGTTCTCCACGAATCTTAACTTTTCTAACTTACTCTTTCGCTCACATTCTTAACATATCAAGCCGGTCAAACATTCTCACTTTTCAAAATATTTAAAATATTTCACACCTATCACAACAAATATCCCCTCTCCCCCTCACCCATTTCCCGTTTCAATCACTTCTCTTGCACTCTCACCCTTCCACAGCTCCCACTCTTAAATCCCCTCATTTTTTCAAATCCTCTCTAAAACCGTGACGCTTACCTGTCTACCAAAATCACAGAGCCTCCCCCTCCTTTTTAATCCATCTTCCATTCTTCTGCATACACCCCCGCACACACATCTTCATTCACCATAACCTCTAACTTTCCTGGTCAAACATTCCACCCTCCTCTTTCCCCACCCATCCACTCCTTCACTCACTGCCATCCACATTACTCCCGCTAACCCCAACCCTCCACTTTTTCACTTACAACAACCCACAGTATACATGCTCACCCCGACCCTTCCACTTTTTTTCACTCAGTTTCTTCAACATTTATTTTCATTCCTCGCAACTGACTTCACCATGTCCGGACGTCGGTCCCTACTGTTTTCCAGTAGTGGTTACTATTTCCTCCCTTCAACCCACCATGTCAACCCCATATATCCACGTACTTGCATGACATTTTTCTTTATATTATCATCCTGAAGACGTCTTATAAATAAAGACCAAACGTTGATGAACACATAAAAACTTCCTTTTTGTTTTTTTCCTTTTCCATGTCCCATATATATATATATATATATATATATATATATATATATATATATATATATATATATATATGTGTATTAATTATGTATTTATATATATATAAATGTATATATCTCTTCATATGTATATATATATGTGTTTATATATATATGTATGTGTATGTATTTATATATATATATATATATGCATATATATATATGTATATATATGTATATTATATGTATATGTATATATATATATATAACATATTATATATATACATATATATGTGTATATATATGTATGTATATGTATATATGTATGTATATATGTGTTTAATGTGTATATATATACGTATGTGTATATATATCTATGTATATATATGTATATATATATGTATATATATATATGCATGTATGCATATATATATATATATATATATATATATATATATATATGTATATATATATATATCTATGTATGTGTATATATATGTATATATATATATATGTGTGTGTGTGTCAATATATATATATTTTGTATCTATCTCTCTATTTATCTATTATGGTCTAGTTCAGTCAGCTCGGTCCAGGCTGCGTATATATATATATATATATATATATATATATATATATATATATATATATATATATATATATATATATATATATATATATATATATATAACATTATTAAATACCACGGAGTGTTTTGGCTTACAAAAACTTTTCATTTTCCGCGAGTACTTTCGATTTGATTCGTCAAATAATTTTCAGGCGGTTTAGTCTTGTTTTTTTTTAATATGTCTTTACAGTTATTGTTTAATTATTATAACGACCAGTAGTTTACCACTTTAACGGACGTCTATAATATTGAGATGTTACATAAAAGCGTGATTAGTTTCTAAAAGCGTTCAAGATTCAGAAGGTTAATTGTTTAACCGCTAAGAATTTGACTACGTTCTAAGTCCGTTCAAGATTCGAGCGTTAATTGCTTTACTGCAAAGAATTGTGTTATGTGTATTACAATGCTAGACACATTGACGCGGAAAAGGAAAGAAAATGGAACAAGAATACACGGAACTTACATAAAGCAATTTGACTCAAACACAAAATGGGCCATTCAGAAAATTGAAAAAAAACTTCGTGTTATTTAATCACTTTTACCTAAATGAAAATATGCTGCTTAAATACACACAATATATATATATATATATATATATATGTAAGTAAATTTCGCGTAGGATAAATTTCAGAGCAAATATTTTTTAAATTTTAATCAATGAAACGGGCGGGTGGAATAAAAAGAAAATTGCAAAAATTTTCATTAAGGTCTTGTCAATATTATTGAGGCGTTAGTTATTAACAATTCTCGACCTAACCTGTGTAGACAAAATATTTTGAAGCATCAGTTGGAGATCTTTAATTATTCCAAGCCGAGATTTACTTTTCTTTTTTCCAAAAATCGTTTTCTCCAACTGAAACTATTTTTCCCCCTCATATCTCATTCGATTTTCTTAGTCTTTAATTCATCATTCTGACGTTCCTCTTAGAGGGTCAGACGATTCGACGTCAAGGAAAATTTTAGCAATTTTCTTTTTCTTTTTTTTCCACCCGCCCGTTTCATTGATTAACAAAAAATGTTTACTGTGAAATATATATATATATATATATATATATATATATATATATATATATATATATATATATATATATATTTCAGGTTCGATTATTTTCGATAGGATTTCGAATCAGAGAGCTCTATGTCCGTTCAAACAGAGCATGAATAAGTTATGAGGTTTAAAAAGACTAAATATACATTCGGATTGTACACATTATAAGTTATTTCGACCTTAACTAGGTCTTCTCGGATGTGTTTCCAACCACAATTCAAAGTGAATTGTGGTTGGAAACACATCCGAGGAGACCTAGTTATGGTCGAAATAACTTATAATGTGTACAATCCGAATGTATATTTAGTCTTTTTAAACCTCATAACTTATATATATATATATATATATATATATATATATATATATATATATATATATATATATATATATTGAAAACAATCGAAACCAATTTTTTTTATATAAACTTTCATATTTTTTAGAGACCGACAGACCATAAACATCGGATCCACAAACTTCACTGATGAAGACGAATGTACTCGGTTAAATATATGTAATATAAACTAAAAAAAATGAAAGTTTATAAAAGAAAAAAAAATCGGTTTCGATTTTTTCTTTTTTAATAAAATATTATCGCATCTTAACGTGCTTTAAAAAGTATTTTGTTTTACCTTACCCCTTGTTTTTAAAATTTATTTGGATGCTTTAAAAAAGGTATGAACTTTTAATATATATATATATATATATATATATATATATATGTATATATGTATGTATATTCTGAAGTAGAACTTTGATTTACTACTGCCACGCGCAACCGGGCGCCTTCCCCACTACTACTTCTACTACTACTACTACTGCAACCCAAATATTGACATCAAACAGTCTCTATATTACAGCGTAAGAGGTCAAGGCATCTCGGCTTTTCTGTCCTAAATCAACAATGAGGAAAGGAAAAAATGAACAATGCCTTATTCTCATTAAAAGAGATCTAGGTTAATCGAAATATTGGATTTATTGTATAAAAAGAAAGAAATCCTTGCATCAATTTGGTTTTAAAAATTATATATATATATATATATATATATATATATATATAAGTTACATATGTGTTATTGTATTATTTTGTATTTACAGTAACATCGTGTGTATTTTCCACTTCCTCGGCAGTAAATTGTCAGGCAGAATATTGAAATTATTCGCCCTTAATAGGAAGTGTTTTATTTTTATTTTATATATATATATATTTATTAGGTTTTAAAAAAATATGTTCATTAATAACTTTTATATACGTAAAATTAATATATATATATATATATGTATATATATATATATATGTCATAAATTAAGGGTATGACTACATATCAGCAAACCATTTCATTATTACATCACTACAGTATACATCTCCATGCATGAGTGGATGAAGTGTGTGAGGTGCGCTGAAGAAGAATTCCTACCAGTAAAATACATAGACCCTGTATTGCTCGCATACTCTTAATGACAATAAAAGTGTAAACATTTGGGAATTTCCTTGCTTTTGTACATTTAATGTACATGAATTTTCATCTTAACCCTATTAAGACCATATGATTTCAGTATACTGGCATTTATCATGCAATCTAACTACTTTTGTAAATACTATGCCAAAAATCTCTGCCAAATCTCTGCCAAAAATCAGCTGAATCCATCAACTAATGGATGAGATACAGGGTGGCACATACGTACGTACGTACGTACGTACGTACGCACGTAGACACAGATAACATGATTTCATAGTTACACTTTCTGGATCTCTGGGTGGTCTTGACTAATGATGCTCAAATTCTACACACTTATAGAACATATCAAATAAAAATTTAGTGCAAAGTTTTAACTAATTTGGTTCATTGGTTTTTGAGTTATGATTGATCAAAGAAATGAGATTTCTAGCATAGGCCATTCGTGAGTCTATTTAGTGATAGAGCGCTCTCACGCCTCCCTTGATATATATATATATATACATATATATATATATATGTATATGAACACATTTTTGGTGGTACAGAATTTAATAATGGTTTTAAATATGATGAACGGAGTCATAGCGATTCGAGGCATTATCACAAGAAGAAAAAAAGAGGAAATATTAAATAACATTTTATCGTCGATTAAAAACTTTTAAGAAGAATAAAAAGATCGACTAAAATTAACAGAATAAAACTAATTCTCTAGGTTCCTTTCGGTCGACACATTGTCAAGAGAATCGTCGGCGAATATCGCTTTAAAACGGGGAAAAGAGTAACGTGGGGAGAAAAAACAAAACAAAAAGGGAGATTGAATAACGCCATTAAACCGAAAAGAAATAAATGGACATAATAGGCAAAGTATTTTTTGTTTTAGAAGTCCCTAAATAAGTCTAATTTGTGAGACAACTCTTTTTGCCTACAGAGCGATGGTTTTCGCATTGTAACACTCACTGCCTCCAACACTTTGAGATGGTGTTTAAAACGGGTCTTGTGTACAATGCGAACACATCCATCGGAGTACGCCTCACCGCACTTTTTATTGTCATACAAGTGCTGTCCAATGGATGACTTGTGCACGTGAGCTCCCAGATGTGCTCTGCAAACGCCCGGATGTTCTTTGTAAAGACCCGGATGTGTCCGTAGATATACTCATCTTTACGACAGGTGATCTGCGAAAACATGCAGAGATATGCTGGGCCACTTTGACTTTCAAGCGCTGAAGAGTACGACCAACATAGTCAGCTTCACACTGACATTTGAATCTATATATAATCAAACGTTTCTGTAGTGTTGGAAGTACATCTTTCTGAAAGGCTGGGAAGGCAGTTCTGGTGCCAAATACCACACGGGGCTGTACTGCATAAAAACAACGAGATACAACCGATGAAATTTTATCCGAAAAACCTTTACTGATAGAACCAATAAAAGGAAGTTTCAAATAAAGAGGACCTTAAGTACTGAAGTAAAGCTTCGAAAACGTTTTCTTCAGTTACATAGAAAGAAGTTTATTGATAAGGATACCTATGACAGGATCCAGCCTGTGGGTTCTCAACGACCCAGAATGTACGGGCTACCTAAGATTCATAAGGAGGGAGTTCCATTGAGATCCATTCTGTCTATGCTTGGTTCTCCTCAGCATGATCTGGTCAAATGGCTTGCAGATGTCCTTGATCCTGTCATACAGAGGTGTTCAGTTAATTGTATTGCTGATTCTTTCCGTTTCGCTTCATTTATTCGCGATTTGGAATGTGAGTCGCAAACAAACTTTCTATGGTCATTTGACGTTATCAGCTTATTCACTAATGTACCTCTGAATGAAACCATTGAAATATGTGCTGAATGCATTATCGTAGCACATTAACTCCTCCTCCCTTTCCAGAAATAATTTTATCCTGCCATCTTCTTAGTTATTTTCTTGTGTTCTGCACCCTTCCTTCATTCCGTGATATACATTCTTCGAAATACGATATATCGTGTAGTACCTGTCTCTAAACCCTCTTTTATCTTTTATCTTTAGCTAACGAATTGAAGGCAAAGTTCAGTAACATACGTTATCCCGCCATCTTATCAGTTATTTACATCTTTTCTGCACCCTTCCCATACTTTCTTTTAGACATTATACAAAATACTATCTATCTCTTTTTTCACTACTTTCTTTTACTGGCAGAACACACATTATTACGTAGTTTTCTCGGTGGTTTACCTTATTCTCTCTACACTTCCTCTATTCTATCTATATAAAAAGACTAAATGCACACATAGAAACATGTTCAATTCTGCATGCTTAGTGGGTTGAATAGTTCCAATGCCTGCAGATGACAGGCTGCTGGCGAGAATATTTAGCTAAGATAAGAGAGATCAACCACATTGAAATAGTAATGCTTTCTTTTATAAGACATTCAATGCTATGTTTGTCAGCTACTTTAATTTTTCGAAAAATTAATGCCATTCTAATTAATGTAATTTTGTTATGTCCATAGATAAACTTGCTCATGGTGTTAAAATAGGTGGCTGGGTGGTCTACCCCGAATGACATTTATATCGGTACATATTCCAGCAGGATGTACAGTGGAGTCAGTTGGGTTTCTGTGGTTTTCGAAGATAGAAGGCCATTTATGCCTTAAGCTGGTTTAGTCAGGCTCAGGGTTCTGATTATAGGTGTGTCGTTCGGTGAAGAAGTATCACTGTGACCTCGGAAAATACAATTTTGTTACTTGTTTGAACATGGGGTTGTGGTTTTCCTTTGAGTGAGATTCTTTCTGTTACAGCACTGACCAAGACCACACGATTGACACTGTGAGCGTGTTCAGAATCGAGCACCGACTTCAAGCGATGACAACAAGTGGACGCACAAAGCTTAACGTTCACACATTGCCCTTACAAAATACTGTTTTGTAAATACAGTGTATTGTCTCTTTAAACTTATGTGGGAAGTTCAGTTTGTAGAATTGCGTTTGTGAAGATGGTGCATTGCTTTGATTCGAGGCTTGTCGCATACGGATAAATATTATCAATCCTTCGGCTTTTAAGCATTTCATCATTCCGCATTGCGTTACTATATTTAACGAGTTAATATTGCATTAAGTTCTTCAGGTGCGGAGTTGTATGTCACGCTATCGTTTATATTGTTATTCTCATAAAATATCTTATAAAAAATCACCCAGTGTTGTTAAATGACTTCTTTATTTGAAATTAGTAATATTCAGATAGTTTAATCATTTACCGGCATAAACATAAACCATTCCGCATAAATAAAGTTGAAAACTAAAATACATTTGTTGGAGCATTTCGGATACTAATGGAATCTGCCATTTCATTTCTTTACATGTGTGTATCTCTCACTCTTACAACTCACCCCACTCTCTCTCTCCCTCTCTCTCTTTCCCTCTCTTTCTCCCTCTCCCTCTCCCTCTCTCTCTCTCTCTCTCTCTCTCTCTATATATATATATATATATATATATATATATATATATATATATATGAAGCAATCCAACAAAAGATATAAGCGTCAACTAATATCTTATAATTAGTGAAACATCCGGATAAAAAACTGAATCTCAATATACTGGATAGAGCATTAATATTATAATATAAAATGAAGTAATAAAATAAGGTGTCAATCAAATTTTATTAGAATTCAAAGGACTTAAGGATGCTTTGCATGAACTTTGAATTCTAATAAAATTTGATTGACACCTTATTTTATTACTTCATTTTATATTATAATATATATATATATATATATATATATATATATATATACTTTTTTGGTTTTGTTTGTTAATAAGAAACCAAACAGAGCGCTCAATTATTTAATAATAACGGCATAACATTTATTAATACATGGTGTTACAGAAAACCAGGTCAGATCAACATCATACCATTGGCTCCAAGTCAGGTGCCATTCCAAATGATAATTACCAATGTTTCGCTGAGTTTGTTATAATAATAAAGAAGCCGGCACCAGTCATATCTTTATTTGTCTGACTCTCATCTCATCGGAACCCCACTTCCAAAAGAATGTCTTCCATTTTTATTTATTTCTTCTCAATCGAAAACAGTAATTTAATTACCTAAAAGAAAAATAAGAAAAGCAACATATAAAATAAAATCAGTGAACAATTCTCCCAGAACGACACGTGACATTCTCCAATATCAAAGATGACTAAAGATCTCCAAACTAGGCATAGTTGCGATTTGGGGACTGCACCTCACTTGATGACGTGATCTTGTGTAACACAATTAATAAATAAATATATCTATATATCAATATTTATCACTATCTATATTTCCCCTTTCTCTCTCACTAAGTAACTATCTATGTATGTATTCATTTATTTGTAAGGAACCCACACGTCACAGCAACCAGATTTATGTTGCATAGCCGTCCCGTGATGGGTCGTGGCAGTTCTCGCTTACCTGGTGTATCAGCTTCGTCCTGGCTGGCCGCACGCCGTTCATCGTAATGGTCGCACGCTGCAGTCATCTTAAAGCACAACACAACCAAAGGCCGTTTCTTTAGTTTCCAAATATTTATTTAACACAATACAAGTCTTGAGTTGGAGGGAGTGAGAGAGAATCACCGCAATACGTACATTAACTTCTTTAATTCATGCCTAACCGGCCCAGCCGGAGGTCGCTAACATGCGTCTACATGCACCAAATTCTGGAAAGCAAGAGGGCGGATATCGTCACAACGGAAGTGACAACGAGACTTTCGCTGCTCCTGCTAACATCATGTTCTCATGATCATCATAACCATCAGCATCATTATTTAACATATTTATCTCTATCTCTATCCATATATTTATATCTACATCTATCTCTCTCTCTCTCTCTCTATATATATATATATATATATATATATATATATTATATATATATATATATATATATATATATATATATATATATATATATATATATATATATATATATATAAAGTATAAGGGTATACTCAAAAAAGAATAAAAGGGAAATACCAGCAGAGTGCTCAATTAAATTAAATTAAGAGCGTAATATTTTTTATTTTTAAATACAGATTTTAATCAATTAGAGTTACGTACCTTTAACCATGGGGTTTTATATATAAATAATATTTAATTTTCTCTTAATTTTCTTTTATTATTATTAATTTTCTTTTATTTTCCCTCTTCTACTTTCTCTCTTTTTCCTCACTTCTAAATATAGAATCTCTTACATGACGGCTATTTTCTGGTTTAAGCGTCTCACCGCCTTTTCATTTCAAATTCTTTGTGCATAGCGTTTCATAACGGGTAAAGACTGTTTTTTGAAGAAATTCCATCATTTTACCATTTCAGACAGTGCTGACGAAGACGGAATTGGAGATTTAAACCCTTTTCTTGTCAGAAACCACCGGTCCATGTCTGATTTATATATATATATATATATATATATATATATATATATATATATATATATATATATATATATATATACGCTTATGTGTATGTATTGTGTTTTGGCGATAGACAGCCGGTGTTTACAGGTCGTTTTGGTTATTTAGTCGCTATTCTGAGCAGTTTATTTTTCTCTCTCTCTCTTTCTCTCTTTCTCTCTTACTCTCTCTCTCTCTATCTCTCTCTCTCTTTGAATATATATATATACGTCTTCTTCTTCTGATCTATATGTCTCTTGTTCTGTCTCAATCTCTCTACATCTATCTATCTATCTATCTATCGTTTACCATCTAACATTCTTTCTCTCTCGTTCACCATCTCTCTTTCCTCCCTCTATATACACACACACACACATATATATATATATATATATATATATATATATATATATATATAGAGAGAGAGAGAGAGAGAGAGAGAGAGATAGAAGAAAAAAGAGTGATAAATATGCGACGATTGTCCAAATTTATTTCAAATTTCAATTGTTCAATGCAAGGTTGTCAGTAATAAACTAGTGTTTATTTTGTTTTTTTCGAAAGCCAACTTATCCATCTGTATTTCTCCTCTGATGATAAGATTTCGATCTTTGAAAAGCCTTGGCTTAAGGAAAGAAAAATAAACACTAGTTTATTACTGACAACCTTGCATTGAACAATTGAAATTTGAAATAAATTTGGACAATCGTCGCATATTTATCATTCTTTTTTCTTCTATCTCTTCTATTGCTCTATCTCGTATATTGAGCTAATCCTTTTCACAATAGGTTCCATCTACTAAAAGTTTTCACTTTGGTTTATTTTGATCCTATATATATATATATATATATATATATATATATATATATGCATATATATTGCTCTCTATATTTTTAGTATTTTTTTTATTTTGTGTTTATAATATGTACATCTATATGCGAAAGAGAATAAAGTAACTTTCATCTTTTCCATTCCATCGTCGAGAAAAAAACACAATCGACGATGATAACACCGGTTTACATAAACATTTTATTGGTGTATTCAACATTTTATTGGTGTATTCAACATTTTATTGGTGTATTCAACATTTTATTGGTGTATTCAACATTTTCTAAACAGTTTCTCTCTTTCATGTCTTTTGTTTCCCTTTCATTCCACGTATCCCGTTTTATCTATTCATGATTCAAGATGTTTATCTCATATAATATTCAAAATACACATAACAGAAAAAGCTAAGGCACTCTTTAATCAGTATAGTTATACAACGGACAGTCTAAAATGCTTATTATTAACATCTGCTGACTATATGTACAAAAGTACACTTAGTACATATATCTATATATATGAAAGTTAAGTACGTGAAAATCTCCTAAACTAATGAACGGATCATTATGAATTTAGATAAATATATATACTCAGCAATACGATGAGCCATATGAGCACATTATTTGTTTTGTAGATTTAAAGATTTAGGGGGTGAATGTATATACATTTTGGGATGTGTATATGCTTATATAATTGTATATATACGATGTACTCCTATAGTAATCAACCATTAATTTTGAATCTGAGAGCACAGCTTCAATGCGTAACAGTGGTAATTAGGTATATGTTTAGATGTACCTAGTTTCATGCAAAGAGGGCAAGAAGGTACAACAATTCAGATACTCCCGATGTTTGTTAAATTTTAACAATAGGGGTTAGACATTACTGAATAAATAGTCACCCAATTTCAGTTTCTTTTGAGTATTTTAAAAAGATAATAGTGGGAATAATATGTAAACAACTTTCTATTTGAAATTCAAATGTTTCAAGTGTGCATTGAATTTGATCCATATTCATTAAACACCAATTAAGCAAGATTCCCTGAGTTTCAATTGTGTATTCAGTCCCCATAAGATTATGCATTACATTTTAGGCATTTTCTCGAGAATAAAAATCATGTAAGTGATTTCATTTAAAATTAAAATAAGGATTCCAGACATAAGGTTTAGTATATTTATCTCTTGAGTTTAATCTTTGTAAGGGAACATGAAATGGTACAAGTCTGTTCTGTTAAGGGAATTAATTTTGCCAGTACTGGGACGGGTATTCATTAAGTATACATATATGTAAAAAATGAGAAATAATGAGAGAAAATTGATACTCTATCTGAAATCAGTACTTCAAAATTAGGTTTAGACATTTTCTGGTATTAAGGTCCAATCTTCACTACAGGTGATACTAACTAAGCAATGTGAAACTAACTTACTTAAAATGTCTACCCGGTCATAGCTAACAGAATAAGAACAACCTAACCCGATGAATTGAATAAAGGGTTTACTTCAGGTTATCGTGTGATGATTATCTACCCTATTTCGTGACCATATGGATTCTTCTAGACACTATGTATAAGAGAGGCTACGACGAATGACGCGACAGGCTCGAGGCAGCTTCTGTTGCTCATGGACTCTTGACTGGAATATACTAATCGAGGATCCTTTCTATACAATAAGTTTGACAGAAACTGGAGCATTTCGGTGGTCTTTTATATTTCGAGTTGAGGTATTAGTCCTGGGTAGTCCTAGGAGGTTCACGCTCCCAGGTCTTGCCTCCCGTCTTTGGGAAGGAGTTAGTTTATTGCTAACTGCCGTGGAATTTCGACGGGGCTGCCCAGACAATTTTTAATAGGTCATAATGTACCTTCTTTATTGAGGCTGGCTTGACTCACCCCACATTCCGGCCTTGTGCCACATCATCCTACGGTAGAAAGGAAGTAAATACCCAGTATCGGTTCAGTCTTTTTGTAACATACTATTTTGTACTTCTGTAATTAGACACTCTAGTAAATATACCATTGTAGTGTCTGCTTTATTATCGGCCCTTCCTGGTCACACCAGTTTATGAATTCGACATGAAGATTTTTAGGTTTTAAAAGATGCACTTACAGAATGTCGGAGGTTACATCTGCTAGAAACGCTGTGAAAATAACATTCAATATGAGAATAGTAGTCCGAATAATCCAAATAATACAAGATTATTCATATTGACACACTTGCTCCCCATCTCTGTCTAATTATCTCTTCATCCCCCTCCCTCTCTCCCACTTCTTTATCCATTATGGTAAAATGTTACTTATGATAAGTGTATATGTTTACGTTGTATTAAATCAATACCCACCGAGTGAATATGTTGCACAAGGCCGGAATGTGGGGAAAGGGTCGGTGTTCCAGATACAGTGAACTCTGGCCCCACAAAACATGAACCGCTCCGTTGGAATCATTCGGTTACGGCGCCTCCAGTAATTGGTGATACACCAATTATTTCCGAAAGAGAGAGAGGGCCAAGTCTGGAAGGGCGCACCTCGTAGAACTGCACAGCCTTATATCTCTGCTCGACAGAGATGGAAAGCTGGTGCAACATAGGGGCCCACCACGTCGGTATGATTGTCGAGGACGTATAATCAACTGCGAAAACATGTAAAAAAATATTCTGGTGTGTATGCTTACGTGACCATTCAAAGTAAAATGAAACAACCCGACTTGCTATATGAGACGCAATACTGGTAATTTTCTCGTCAGGAAAGACGATACCACAGTGATTACACATGATTTTTATCTTAATAATAAGACCACACCATCCCGTTTGACAGAGACTTACAAAGGTGTTTTTCTTTCTGTCACTCAAGTCGACGAATCAGAGTTTATCAAAGTATCGTATCACTAGAATCCGGCAAAACAGTTTTTAAAACTGTGTGTTTCTAACCTCCAGGTTTACAAACGAGGCTAGCCGTCGGGGTTGTTGTCAGACAAATCTAGCAGCAGCCTTTTCCCTTTAAAACAGCAATGCCAAGTTCAGTATCACGACGACGAGAGTCAGCAGTGGATCATCATCATCATCATCATCATCATCATCATCATCATCATCATCATCATCATCATCATCATCATCATCATCATCATCATCATCATCATCATCATGCTACGGTTGCGATCCATCATCTTTTCATGTCGACTCACTGAATCATAAACAATTCTAAACGGTCACATATGTATTTATTTGAACTAAATGCCACCTTTATATATTGCTGCACACACAAGTTTGTTTGTCCTTCGTTTCTATTGCCGTATTTGTGTCTGTGTCTCCTATCTTAGTTGTAAGATCGATCGCCATTTTGTTCTCGCTCTTACTCTATCTCACTCTCTCTTTCTTTCTTATTTTGAAATCAGCAGCGGAGGGAAACAGAGTGAGAAATTAACTTAAAAAAAAACGTGTGTTGTGGTTATTTTGTATTATTTGGTAACACTTCATTTACGTACGTACGCGCGTGTGCACACACATAGAACTAATGTAATGTTATCGTTTCTTTTATTTTTGTAATTTTCTGTAAGCGACCATTTTGCTCACCCCCTCATCTCTCTCTGTCTCTGTCTCTCTCTATCTTTCTTTCTTTCTACCTACCTATCTATATATCTATCTATATATCTATCTATATATCTATCTATCTGTTTTATTATAAAACTATGAGTAATAGACACAGTTCTTGGTTAAGACACATGACAATTTAAGACTCATCTCACATAACTACCTCGAACAAATTTTGAGGTGTCAATAATAATAACATATCCTTGAAATCTGATTAGGCTCAATAACTTTATTCCTTGCAACTCTGACAAAATGTATATGAGGTTAACTTTTTTAGGTACAAGTGTTAGCACGATGTGTGTAGGTGTGCACATAAGTCTTTATTGAATTTTTTAAAATTTTTGTTTATACTCGACCTGTTTTTATAATTTTGCCACCAAATAAAAAGGGTACTACGTCGATGATCAACGCACTCTTTTCAAAGTATTAAAATAATAGTAATAGAAGAAATATATATTATATATATATATATATATATATATATATATATATATATATATATATATATATATATATAGAGAGAGAGAGAGAGAGAGAGAGAGAGATTGATTGTTTAACAATTTGAATATTAATTAATACTGTGCAGCTTTTTGTTAAATCAAGTTAAGAAAGTGCTGAACATTAGTAACACTATTGAATCTCTTTGCGTCATGCTAGTTTAGTTCAACATTTAAAATAATGACATCAGTGAGTTATGAAATGAACAGCTCATTTTAAGAATGCGTATCTCATCAGGAAATAATACCACAAATAAGGCGACACGTAATACATGTAAGTAAGAAGGACACGAGACATGTGGACGATATGATTTCGGCGTGAGTTACAGAAAAAACGTAAACAGCTTCTACCATTATCGTTCTCTTTGACAGATTTTCAAGTATCAACTTGAACACATCTGTTAACTAACTTTGTAATAACACAGAAGAAATAAATGTACTTTCTCTGATCACGAATACTGAGAATAAAGAAAACTATCCAGGAAAATGATGTTGTTTCTAAATAAAATGTATAATGGTTTGAATCTTCTTCTTTCGTGTGAATCAGATGATTCTGGTGTTGGCATAAGTTTCCCCGATGTGTTTATAGTTAGAAATCTTTCTGGAAAGACATCGGGTACTTACGGGAAGGACCACGAGAAGGTTGCCAACATCCTTAAGTGATGGTTTGAATGTTGCTGTTTTACAGAAAAATCAAGTATGGGGATCGATTTCTTTTTTAATTATTGATAAAACTGAATCTATTATCAAAACGTGTTGTGGATATGAAATGAAACTGTATCTGGCGGTGAAACTAATCTGGGGGGTTTGGAGATTTTGGAGCCCGTATTTTGTTGCTATTTCGCCCAGATCAATTCTGAACAAACGTGACAGTCAATCTTAAGGTCTCAAATATGAGTTAAATAAATTTAGTCCTGGAGCATAAATTTGATTGCGTTGGGGAGGCTGTAGTCACTTCATATTTACTATTACCCCAAAGTCCACTCTTACCCACAAAAGGAAAGGTAGAGAAAGAGCGGAAAAAGGTCAAAAGAATGAAAGAGAAAAGAAAAAAGAAAATAAGGAAACAATAAACGTGACATATACGAAAGAAAAAAAGGATAAGAAGAAAAAGGAAAACTCAGAGAAAAAGGTAAGAAAGGAAGAAAGAAAAAAGAGAGAATTACATCAATACTTAAGCAAAGAGAAAAAAGAAAAGAAAGAATGAATGAACATCTACAAGTGGAAAGTGAAATTTTACAAGTAAATAAAGAAACATCATGGATGAAGGCGGCGGATCAGGGTTGGGATCTTACCATATATTAAGTCGTTATAAAAATAATGGCCGCCTGAAGTGCTGGGTTTTAAAAAATCATTTTAATACAGAATTTGCAGTTTGTTTCTAGTAAATTGTAACGTATATAATAATTAATGTGTTCGCAATAATACGTTGCAACTTTTTTCAAATAGAAAGTATATTTGAAGCATAGAATACCGTCAGTGATGGACATGACAAAATAGGACTTTTCCCTCATGTTGCATGAGTTCTAACTTTAGCGTAATGTCACCAAAACGTCTTCCAGTATAAATAGAGCATAGGGTGATTGATCCACAATCGATCGGACAGTCCGAAGGTGGTTCCAGAAATTCCGTCGTCGAGATTAAAGCCTTGAAGATGAAGAAGCTAGAGGAGGGCGGTGGAATCTTGACAATGAACAGTTGCAATCACTTGTTGAGCAACATCCACGCCAAAGTGTCAAAGAAATGTCTAAGACGCATGCTGTCAGCACTGCAACAGTTTCACGTCATTTACACAGTATTGGAATGGGAATAACATTTTCATGAATAAATATATGTTTCTAGAATCGGCCATTATTTTTGTAACGACCTAATGAAAGGGATGTTCTTTCAGTATATGTGTTAGTGTATCTATTGCTGCCGACATATGATGTCTCTTCTACAGTTGAAAGAGATTCAGTCCGAGGTAAGGCATAATATTGTATAAGTTAGTATAAGTGGTGAGACAATTAATCGAAATCGGAATCTTGAATCGGAACAAAATTAGCCTCTAAAGTTTCCGATTCCAAAAACGAGTCTTTTATTTTTATTGTTGTTGGTTAAAATGTAATTTTCAATTGCTATTAGTAATGATAAAATGATAAATATTTATTAATTTTAAACGACAAGTAAAACAAAAATCTATACATCATAGCCACGAATTTAGGTACAAATGCCACTGGAAGATATAACACGGAAAAAGGGCACAGGTAAAATGGCACGAGTTGATAAGTAGAACAAAATGGGCACAAGTGAAAAATATAGATGAAAATTTCGCAATGAGTTTATAAAATCAATATTTTAAATCAATTATGAGGAAACGTCAAAGAAAAATAGAAAAATCTAATCGTGTAATGTACGCGTTCACTCCACAAGTGTAATGATACTTCTGCAAAAAAATATGCACACATTGCACGAAATTTTACGAAAATTTAAAAACAAAAAAAACGTCATAACTAAATATATGGAAATTAAAAAAGATTCAGAATCGGTTATTGTATCGGAATCAGGAATTTTTAAGAGAATCGGTAATTCAACTAGAATTGAGGAAAATATAGCAAACTGACTATTACTAGTGCCTATACATATAATGTATGTCATGAATAAATAGTTAAAGCAAATAGTATGAATAAATAATTAAAATATAATGTTAGAAATAGAAATCCTAGATTAACGTTAGATTAGATAGAAAAACGGAAAATTCCACAGGAAATATCAGATTTAAATTAAAGCTAACGATCAAGATATGACGTCATGAGCGGAAGTCTGGAGTGGCACGTTGCAAAGTTAGTAAAATATTTCTCTTTGATCGGTGAGCTTATTGGATGCAAACGTCTTTTTTATACCTCTATCGTCGCCCCTTCATAGAGGGAACAAGCGGAGAGAAGCTTATATAACAACTTTACAGCAGGTTGTATTAAATTAAGCAACAAAAGAATTTGATGTAGTAATGCCATAATATTGTTGATCTTTTAATTTATATATTCACAAAAGAGATTAGAATCACTGTGATGCCTACCACTGCTACGTGTCATCAACTCAATAAGAGTCAGTTACTCGCAAGAATTATATCGACAAGATGACGACTAAAAATCTGTTGGGAGTCTAAAGAATACCTCGATACATAATACCATTACCGAACTGTTAAATAATTCAAAAAGGGATGATATACCGTAAAATAAGAAAATAAAAATGATGTTCTAAAATACTAGGTTTGTTGAGAATTTATAATTTTTAAGATATTATATCTGTCTTCCCCAGATGAATGTATATATCAGTAAACGTAGATATATCATATGCAACAATGATCAGGTCGCATTACTGTCTATGCAAGTCCATTACTTTATAAATGATGTGGCCTTTAGGCGTTTTGTCTACCAATGTGGTGAAGACAGTTGTCTAATTTTGATTTCGGTTTTAGATAGTTAAAGCCTTGTTTATGATCCACTTAACGGTATTGAATGCAGACTGCATAGGGTGAATTGCAACGTTAGAGTAATGTTATTCGACGCTTGCAGACCTTTTTCAATGCCACGTCATATATTACGCGCCGACTTGCTAGATTAATTGAAGAATAATGTTTTCCATTGCATGTCCTCTCGGCATTCACATTTGAATTATGGTTAAAACACGGTTTAACTTAAAGATCAGAATGCAGGGAGATTCGTCATTGGATCTATTCAATTAAGCTTTCTACAATATGCTATTTTCACAAACAAAAAAGAAAGAAAGAAAATAAACAAAAGAAAACAAAACAAAAACGTAGGTATTTGCTTTCTTAACTATCAAGGCCATATTGCTAGAAGGCAAACAAAAGAAATATAATTGGATGTGCCGCCTGATGATATATGAGATATACGCTATTTTCTCAGCCATTTTTATTCCTTTTAATGATGTAGCTTGCAACAGAGGCACAGGTTTGTAGTAGATATGTACCAACTTAGATGTAATAGTCTTATTTTGCAAGAATCGAAACACTTACTTATCAAAGACTCACATACTTTAACATCCTATTCTCTAGACCTGCACCAGAAAGACTACTGGCCGTTTGCAGATCCTAGGGAAAGAGATTTAGCTCCAATGAAGAAATGATATTGAAAGCTGATGCGTATTTCGAAGGTAAAGACAAATTGCTCTACAAAAAAAAACATTGAATTATAAGAGAAGCCTTTGAATAAGTGTATCACCCATAAGGAGACTATGTTTATGAATAAATTTAAATGTTGCTTTACAATTGTGGCTTTATTAGTTAGGTCCGAGACTTATGGAGCGATGTATTATATATGGTAAAACAGGAGCAAGTACGCGACAATATAGCAGGTTGGAAAGAAAGTAATGTCGTTTTTGTCAAACGCGTTTATTTCATCTGAAACATTTACATTAGGGCATTTTTAATCTTTACAATAATTTCACTTATTTTCTAGAACTTCTGTCCAACGATTAAGTAGTTTCTTGATGCCATCTTCAAAAAATATCTCGGATTTTTTTTGAGAAAAACAAATTTAAGTTATTTTTGAGTTGGTCGTAATGTTCATAAATGTTCTTCGTTAAGTGATACTGCAACGACCGGGAAATGGTTGTAGTCGGATGGACCAATGTCAGGTGAATAAAGTGGATGAGGCTAAACTTCCCAATTGAAATTAATTACATTTTCCTGAGTGAGTTTTGTTGTGTGAGGTTTCGCGTTATCGTGCTAAAGCCCTACACCCTTCCTATTGAGTAATTCTGGTCGTTTTCTTTTTTGATACAGCAATTCTTAGATCATCCAGCTGCGAACAATATTTTACTGTTGTGATTGTTTGATTAGGCTCTAGTAACTCATAATAAATCAGTCCTCTCATGTCCCACCATAAAAAGAGCATAACCTACTTCGTGTGTTTCTTGTTTTAGAAGAGGCTGTGGACTTTGACTTCGGTCTAACCATTATTTTTTTATTCGTGGCGTATTCTTGTAATTAACCCATTTTTCATCTCCAGTCACAATTCTTTGCAAAAATGGTTCTCAATTATTCCTGGAAGGCCAAGATTTGCAAACAGTCAATCTCTGATTTCTTTGAGCGTCGGTTAAATCGTGGTGAATCCAGAGCCCAAGTTTTGAAACTTTTCCTAACTTCTGAAGGCATGAAATAATTGTGGTATGGGTTGTATTGAATTGTTGAGCAAATCCTCTGTTGGTTAACTTTAAATAGGCATCAACAGCGTATTTAATGGCGTCTTTATCAATTGATTTTGGCCTTCCCGAACGTCGCCGATCTGACAGGTTTAAATTTTGCAAACCGCCGTTGACATTTTAGATCATTCAGAACATTTATCCCATAGAAAGTGCTAATATTCCTTGTAGCTTCTGCAGCTAAGTTTCCATTTTTCGATTTCATAGAGCATGCACTGTCTCAGATGCTCCTCACTAATATCCATTTTCTGACGGCTGAGACCGTTAAACTAAATATTTTCCAACTAGTTACTATATCTGAAAAGCAAAGCAAGATATTAAGACACCAATTCACCAAAAAACTTAGAACTGTGTACAACTTAGGAGGCTGCAAAGTTATGAAGTAAAAAATACGACATTACTTTTTTTCCAACCTGATATTTAATGACTTAAAATCTATTTCTATAATCTTAAATTGTCTGTATTCAATTTATATGAAGTTTCAGTGAAATATCGTAGTTTTACATATGCGAGGAACATGGAAGTAGAAGAAAAGCAAAACAAAAAGAAATAAACACTAGGTCATAATTTCGCCTGAAGTCAGGGCTTCATCAAGAAAAACCATGATGAAATAAGACATTCAATATACATTGGTTGCCGTGGTGGGAGTAAAAAAATTTAAAACATTACGTAGTGTAAGTAATAGTGCAAGGGAAGAAAGTGTGAGTCGTGAAGTGGCGATGGGCGCTGCAACGTGAAATATTGCATCACATTATGACCCAGTATTAATTTAGTTTTACTCATATAAGTTTGTATGTATTTTTGTTACTGTCATGTTTTAATACTATATAATCTGTGTCATTATTAAATTCTAAATATGCATCATACATATGTTGAGCAGATATAAATTTTATGAAAAAAGTCAAGTTGATTGATGAAAGTTTCTTTTTTAAATCAAGACATTTTCCAGTCTTTATTAATATATATATATATATATATATATATATATATATATATATATATATATATATATATATATATATATATATATATATATATATATATATATGCTCAGTTTAAAATAAATAAATGTTATTTATTTATTTCAACAAATTACATTGTTATGGTTTTTCAAAAAAATGTTTATACCTTTACGAAACAATGGTTTATAATAATGTGTCTACTCCTATCTACGTATATATATATATATATATATATATATATATATAAAATGAAGAAAATGAAAAAAATATATATTATTTATGTATTAATCAAATGATATTGGAAACTGGGTCATTATTTCTGCAGACAAATCATCTAGAGAAAATGTTGAAATAAAGACGAAATGTAGATGAATACATAAATGATATTTGTTATTTTCTTTTTTTCATTTTCCATTTCGTTGGAATATTAGTTCCATTTTTTATCATATATATATATATATATATATATATATATATATATATAATTATTATCATCTAACTGAAGACCCAGAATCAACTTTACTTTAGGATAACTATGAAGAAAATTCAATAAATAAATTAATATCTTAACTAAACCTGTTAATTTGACACTATTTCGAAGACCAAAATGCATCTACAACAGAAGTGGGGAGCTCCAAAACGCCTCTCTTAATTAAAGAGCTGTCAAACAAAGGGCTGTCATTGGCCAATAAAGATAATAACCCGCGAGTGAGTAAAACTACCAACGATTCCGATTGGTTAGTTAACTATATATTAATAAATTAACATTGTGATATAGATTAGTAAAACAATGTTTCATGAAAAGTAGGGGGCCTACCCTAACCAACGTTGACGCTTCGTCGTGGGAACAAACTGCCAGTGACCGGAACACGTGGAGTAAAAAACACGTCAATGCATCGCGGACTTTGAGGAGAGGACGAGGGAGAAGAAGAGAGCGGCATGAACAACCTCGTCTGCTCCCTACTGTAAACACTGTCCGTGGCTCTAGAACCTAATAGTCGGTCACGAGTGGGAGCATGCGACGGCTGATGAAAGGTACACGTGATAAGAATTAAGCTTAGAACAAATCCACTTTAGTCATAACTTTAATTTATGTTGTATACTTTTCGGAAAAATGATTATTTCTTAGCAACAACAGCCATGTTTCTTCGTTCATTATATCTGGGGCTCAATAGTCATTTGTAATGTCCAACTGTTAGTAGTCGAACATTCCTGATTGAAAGAGTACATGCAAAAATAACAGTATACATGTTGTTGTTTTTTTTATTTCTGCATCAGAATGAACCATACAACTTAAACCAGTTCGTGGTAAATAAAATCTCCATTTAATCTATTTGGATATTTTTTGTCAAAATGTGATATTTTAAATGCGTGGTTAGCAATACAAATGCATATATTATCATACATGCACTACATACCTCCTATATATACATACATACATACATAAATACACATATATATATATATATATATATATATATATATATATATATATATATATATATATATATATATATATATATATATGTATGTATGTATAATGTATATACTTTGGTTGAGTAGTCAAACTCAAGTGTTTGAGCTCAATGGATATAAGACGATCCTAATGGTCTAAGCAGTTGTAAATTGAAATATTTTCCGACGAAACAGGGTCTCATATCAAGCTAAATCTGTTTTACTCAAAATTAACAGCTGTTTTTTCATAGCTGCAGAATCGGAGAATGGGAAAGTCTAAAGTCTAAATCTTTTCGAAAAATATCTCAATTGATTTACACATATATACATATATACATTTATATATATATAATTATTTATACATAATATTTCCAAATCAACTAATATGTACACGTGTTTTATGCAAAACCTACAAGGAGGAGACAACCTCTGCTTGTCACACGGCTCGAATCCCAATACAAAATTCATATTTGACTTAGTAGTCGGAGCGCGTACTGATATGCCCATACCGCATTGTCTGGAAATGGGAGAGTGAATTAACGTCTAAATGGCAAATGCCGACGGCCATATAGCAAGCCGTAAACAGAACACATATATATATATATATATATATTTATATATGGTGATTGTTAATTCGTTCAAAGAAGAAGGCCATCCATACAACATTGCAAAGTCCGGTCTTGCGCAAGTAGATGGCTCAGATAAACTGACTTTTTTCTTAAAAGTCTCACCGCAGATATTACATGCAACGGAACTAGCTACAACTAGTACATAACTATCTCAAACTTTTGTTGGACTCTAGCCCTTGACAGACAGATTCTCTCACATGAACCACAAAAAATGGGTTTGTGCTGTGCAGTTCTACGTGGCCCACCCTCTGAGGCTTTGCCTTTCCACCCTTTGAGAAGGGGTTAGTTTATTAGTTTATTGATAATCACCTGAGGCGCCCCTACCGGGGAATGCCGACAGGGCTGGCCAGACATTTTTTTAGGGTCATAAGTGCTCTTCCTCTAGGGTGCTGACTTATCTAATCCAACTTTCCGACTATGTGTCACATTTTACTCTGTGGGAGGTAGATAAACACCTGAACTACAAAAATAGCTGGATTGAAGTGTGTCTTCCACGTTCAGCACTGACTGAATCGAGTACTCTATTTGCTTTGAGTCAACACCTTCGCAACCGTCATAGATATGCTTGCACCAAACCGATCGCAACAATTTCATCGTCTACAAGTTTTCAGGTTATATTTTTACTACCTTCTTAAAATGTAGTTTTGCCTTTTGTCTCGGACATTTCTTATGCTGCAGTTCTTCATATAACTATTGTTTAAGGAGATTCTAATCTTCTATCCTACATATGGTGTTCTGCTTAGCGCATCTAAGATCGTATAACATGTACTTCTATGCTAGACACTTCAGCTTGCTGTAGAATAAGTATATCTGGTGTTTCCAATTGACATTTATAATCCTCTTGAAGTACGTTTGATGGAAAAGCATTTATGTGTCGGCGGAACGTGGTCTATGTCCTTGAGGAATACAGGAGAACACACATGAGGCACGACTTGTACATACTATGTTCTGTGTTCATGGCAATGTCTTTGTCCGACCAGACGCGCTTTTCAAGGTTACCAAAGACTTTGCTAAACTGTTTCGATTCTTAAGAATATTTTAGAGTCAAGGATTACTCCCGGGAGAAAGTGCTCACAAAATATACTAATAAGTCAATCACACTTAATCTAGACCGCTTGACGTAGATGTCCGGCTGGTGAACATTATCTTATATTTCTCTAGATTTAAGATTAGTCCAAACGCGGTCCATGCTCGATACAAGATGTCCATTATCATCTGCATATCCTCCTCAGTGTGGGCAACAAAGTCCACATCATCGGCATACATGAGCTCCCGTATAAGGGTTTGAGAGATCTTGAAGTAGATGGTTGAAGGTTCGATCCCTGGCTTGTGATTGGTGCTAGTCGAGCTACACTTAGGAGCGTAACACCGTTTCTGTGGATGCCTATATTAGCCCATTTCCGGGCTGAACACTGTCGTTAAATGATATCGCCTGCTGCTTCTTACCGTAAGTCAAAGCTCTTTGTAAATAAACAAATAAAGCACCGTAAAGCACGATTAATGTTTGGATGAAGACATTATTGATATCATTTACCAGCGCTTGTCCCGATTAGAGATGATGATTATCAACTATATGTTTGAAAGTTCGATTCCTGATTTGGGCTGGGTGCTTGTCTAGCCGCACTGAAAAGCTGTTTGTATATATATATATATATATATATATATATATATATATATATATATATATATATATACGTACAGAATAATTAATATTTTTAATATTGTTATAACCCCCCTTTAAATAGGATTTGGGCATCTTTAATAGAGTTATAAAAAGCTGGCAACATTAGCGTAATGCAATGTTCTTACGTCATTAGTCGAAGACTATTTGACTAGCGTTCTGTATTCGTCCGCTGTCTCGACAATATAGATTTTAATTCTCTTTTCTTGCCCGTGATGATTCTTGGTGGCGGGGGAGATAGTGTCCGGTTGCACAGTCAAGTGTGATTTTGTGATTGGGATCGAATCCTTCGATTAGCAGTAAGTATCATATCCTACATTGTTCACTGTGTAAGCAAGAAATACTACTGCGTGTAGGGAAAAATTATATATATATATATATATATATATATATATATATTGACTTCCATTACCCTCAGATAGGACTGTCTTGTTACAAAAAAACACGCCCAGGACTCTCATTGATTTAGCGTTACGGTGAATTAAAATGTTCATGCAATTAATATGCGTTTTTGTTGTATAACTGTATCTGATTTTAAATGCACGTGTAAAGGTTAACATAGCGACTACAATCAGAAAACGTGAGGGCAGTGGTCGCCAACAGAGTCTAAGGGGTCACACAGACATTCTGTAGACTTACCTGGTAACTTCATTCAGCTGTTGAAAGATAACAACTCCAGAGTACTCCCAGCCCGTGATAAAATTATTAAGCGTTGACCGGTGCGCGGTTATAAAAACGTCGGGGATCACTGTACTAGTGTAAACCCATCGTAAGAAAAAATAGGGACGAATATGCTTTGTCAGTGTTCGCAATAGTATTCACTCAAAATAATAGAATTGCGTCTGTCAATTATTTTTTCAAATATAAATCATTATCATTTCTGATGACCTAAAGAACACAAAAACTAACGGCTGACTATTTATTATAGAGTTGAGGGTTTCTTTCATAATATATTTCAGGCGGAAGGGGTTTGTCTGACTTTATATTTACGTTCTCGCTTCCCCTCACGATTTGGAATAGTTTCGTCCAGAGGGTAAAAAGGGGCGTTGTTTTTTATTCGTTAAATTTGTGTGCCTAAGCGGATTTATATTCATTTATATACAAGTAAATACACATTTGTCTGTATTATAGAGTGGATAATGGCATTAAAATCAATTTCTCAAAATCGGAAAAAAGCAGAATGAAGACACTACACCTTTTATACACAAAGGACTTGGTATTATTTCAGATAGAAATTTATAACAATAATAAATAATTAATTTGCCTCATTTTAAATCTTTACTGCAGTTTCACAGAAAATCCCTGGCAGTGGCTTGCCAATCGCCTTTTATCTAAATAAATAAATGCAAAAGTTGGGCATATTTCTTGCACTAACGGTAAAGTAAAAACGCCCTATTTAAATTCAATTTAAAATTACATAATAAACGTATCATTTGTTTATATACTGCGTATGTATATTCGATATCAGTTGCAAGATTGAGTAATTTGCATATTGATTTTAGAAACCAATTATTTGTTGTCTTTTAATTCAATGATTGTTTTGGATTCTAAATACGTCTGTTTCGCAATATTATTTTATTTCCAGTTCAAATATTTAGGATTTATGTTAGAATATTTCTTTCTTCAGAAAGATTACCTAGCTTTTCAACAAGTGACCATCTATGTCTAAATTGCATGTGAAACGGCAAATTGATCTCTTATTTATTTTCCTTTAATTATGACCACATTTAAAAAATGAATAAATTTGCATCGAAATTGCTAAAATGTTAATGTTGATCTGACTATATGAATAAATGAGAAAGTGTTGTTCCATGTTT
Organism: Sepiola atlantica; assembly: GCA_963556195.1. Taxonomy (NCBI): domain Eukaryota; kingdom Metazoa; phylum Mollusca; class Cephalopoda; order Sepiida; family Sepiolidae; genus Sepiola; species Sepiola atlantica. The sequence continues at coordinate 13,942,466 of OY744539.1, forward strand.
ACACCAAATATATGAATGTAATGTTTATTATTTTTAATTAATGTTTCAAATATCTCAAGTAACGGAATTTGCAAATCAATAGCGAACCGGCAAAGCCGGTCAGTACCCTTATAAATTAAAAAATGTATTAAAGTTTTAAGAAGAATTACATTCAAAATCGATTACACTTTGTCATAGAGCTACGAGATAAGCTTTAAATGGGCGTGGCCTTAAATGGCGTATGTGAGACACTGACGCTTCTAACAATGTTTTCGAAGTAATTTCATCGCTCCAAATTGCGTGTATTGTTTGTCTTTGCCATCTTCTTTTAACCTAGACAATTCATATCTCTAATGATAATTACGTGAACAGTCTCATACCCCATGTTCTATCACATGTGACGCAACGTTGAACACTGTCGAAAACAATATCTATTCAAAATGGTCTTACATCTTATTTTGTAAATTCGGCAAGAAACATCTTGAGCCGAACACTTTCAGAAAATAGAGTAATTTCACGTGGATACTCTATTGTATGGCCCCGTAATGTTATTCTTTTTTATTACTGTAAGACCATGTGCTACCCTCTCGAAGACCTCCGTTTTTGTTCTCATTCTGGCCGTGTCGTTGTTCTTGTCTTGGCGATACCCGTATCGCCGGTCGAACAATTGGAACCCCGGATTCAAGTATTATGAACCCTAGTTTCGTAACCATTCGGCCAACGCGATGATCACGCTTTTAAATGCGGCAGAAATACGCCGTGCTTGCTTTCAATGTAAACATAAGTATTGTGATTCTAAAGAGACTCCTATGTCGTTAGTGAGAGAACCATGCAACGTGGCTAATTCATGAATCATCAATTTATTATCTCTCGAAAGGGATCAACCTTATAGGTAGTTAATAATTATTAATTATAAATAGATATTGTTTTAATATCCATAGACATATATATGTTTCGCCTTTTTATTTTTCGCCTGTCAATATGGAATTACGTAACCGTATCGCTCGTCGATCAAACAATCCGAACCTCACACTTTATATATATACATACATATATATATATATATATATATATATATATATATATATATATATATATATATATATATATATATAGATATATATATATATATATATATAGAGAGAGAGAGAGAGAGAGATGGAGAGAGAGAGAAAAAAAGAGATATGAGATATAGATAAATGTATTTTATATTCCATTATTTAAGGAACTCATGATGGATTTGTTTTAATATGGATTCACCTAATTGCAATATTTACTTTGGAGTGTAGCAATTCATTCTATTTCGTATGAATCATATGATTGTGTTGTAGCAATGAATATGGAGAATTAATATAAAAGCCCGGGAATAAATATAAAAGTTTTCTCATAACAATTTCTTTGACATCCACAAAATGATGAATGTATAACTAATAAAAAGGAACAGGTCTCATAGATGTCAGCATATATTCGACCATCCGAAACGTATTACTTTCGTAATAATAATAATAATAATAATAATAATAATAATAGTAGTAGTAGTAGTAGTAGCAGATTGGAATGATACAGAGAAGATTAGCATGGCCCCTGAGCAAGGATGACACGCAAAGTCGTGAAGCGTTCCATATTTTTAACCGGGGAAAATACAACCGTACGGAAGAGACGCAAGCATAGGCTGACGCCACAAAAATTCTGGACAGAGGGTCGAGGAGGGAAAGCGCAAACCAAACCTCCACTGGAATAGCGCGGACAGCTCTGGGACCTTGGGGAGGCTTGTTGCCACTCGGGCCCCAGAGGGTACCAATGGCCCTTATCAGCGGGAAACCGGTGGTGGGTGGCTGTTGAGATACCGCAAGGTCATCAGCGGTGATGAACAAAAAGAGGTAGAGCATACTGGAAGTCTGAGGAGACTTGTTGTCACTCAGACTCCAGGGAATACCACAGGTTGTTGGCAGTGGGCGATCACTGACGATGACCAGTGTGATAACTCCTAGTGAGTAAATAATAATTATAATAATTGTCCTTACCAGCGAGAAATCAATGGTAAGAGGCTGTTGCGATACCGCATCGTTATCGAAAAGAGGTGAAGAATACTAGAAATCTGGGGAATCTTTTTGTCACTCAGACTCCAGGAAATACCACTGGTTGTTGTCGGTGAGCAATCACTTACGATGATCTGTGTGAGAACTCCTAGTGAGTACAAATAATAATAATAATAATAATAATAATAATAATAATAATAATAATAATAATAATAATAATAATAATAATAATAATAATAATAATAATAATACACTAAGGCGATTATATGTTCGCACCTAAGTTATAAGCCTCTTTCCCTTTGTAAAGACAGGATCGACTCATCACCGACGCTGAAATGCAAAAAAAAAGTATTTAACAAATGTTTATCTGATTGAAAGTGTCAAACGTGAAACTCGAATTAATTTGCACCTTTTGGTCCTTGAGTAGTATTTATTCTGTCCGAAGATGGCACAATAATATTGTAGGGACTGCGTTCCCACCAAATGTCCATAAACTTGAAATATATCACAAACTCCTGCAAGTTTTTTTTTTAAATAGTTCTCCATGACCGGAAATATTCTGAAACTATTGACCAGCATACAGAGATTTGCATGTTTCAATTTGATCAAATGTGTTACAATAATATAGTGAGGTCTGCGTTCGAGTCGAACGGTCATAGACTGGAATAATGTTAACAAAGCCATGCTTGGGTTTTGGAGATAGACCCTCATAGAATATATATTCTCAAACTAAATCAATCAGAGTACGTAGATTTTATTTATCTTCAAAATGTTACAAAGAATGTAGTAAATTTTCTTCATAAAATAAGATGTGGCACAAGGCCACAATTGGGTGAGTATGGATGCATGTCATACGTCGTCATTCTGACTATTCTCTAAACTAGTTTCAGTCACCAAAATACCACATTCACTCTATGGGTAACACCTACTTAACATTATCCCCATTGGTTTAACTATTTTTTATTTACAAAAAAGTATATGTACAAATTCATCAGTTGGGGTTAGCGGTGCTAAAAATAAAAGATTGCAGAAAAAATAAAATGCTACGTGTGATAGTTAGTAGGACCCTCCAAAATCTATCTAGGTGTGAACTGCTCACTGTTTTCCGAGTTGTTTCACGAACCGAAAACAAGCGTAATAAAGTAAGTATATTTTAGTTTGAACAAACGTGGTACACTAATATATTGGGATCTACATTCGCGCCGGACGTCTATCGAATGCACAACAGTAATATACAACAGATTAACGATGCAATTGTGGAATATCCACGGGTCACTTTTGTTCTCGTAATATAATAAGAAAGATATATTTCCGGGGAAATAAAGCTGTGGCTCTACTTGACATATATCTTGTAATTTTATAAATGTTTTCGCGAATTACCTTCGCTCGAAAATAGTTACTAGAAAATTAGCTAATTTTTGCAATAACGCCGCCATGATAAATACTCCCGCATTTGTAGTCCACAATATCTAGACGAAGAATTCAAATACGTCACTAATTGACTTAAAACATTGCAATAGACCACATATTACACATCAAATGCAAAATAAAAGAGCCCTAAAAATATTTTCTGAAAACAATAAGCAAAAATCTCATACACCGGACACAGACATATTATCTTAATTACTTATGCTAATAACACAATAATTTGCAATACTCTAAATAAACTTAGAATTCCGACAATGCAAACTGCATCACAAACTATGAAACAAACATTAAAAACAAAAAATCATCAAAGAAACACATCTAATGCAGGAATATATACTACCCCATACAATAATTTTATTTAGATATATGTAGGGGGAACTCAACGTTAACTAAAGAAAAGGCTTGGGAAACATAAAAGAAATATAGAAAATAACAATTCTCTGTGCGCACTTTTCACCCATGCATTACAACACGGTCATTCTTTTAACTTTGAACAGGCGAGACTCGTTAAATTCATTTTAAATAAATCGTGACGAAAAATTATTGAATCATCACTCATTATAAACTCTAGCATAATTTAACAACGTAATGGCTTTTGCAAATTTATCTTATTTAATCAGAAAACATATTCTATCTGAACAGAACTTGAATTTAGATCGAAGCTAGCTATTTCATACTACACTCCCACCATAACTAATATATGATATCAATAATAAAAAAACAAAAAAAACAAAAATAAAAAATAAAGCATCAATTTAATTTCATAAAAATTTTACACATTTTAAATTTAAACGGAATTGTTTAATGGTTGATTGGGAGAGGAAAATTAATATGCTTAACTGCTTTACTAATTTAATGTGTTAGCAGGTAAAGCGTAATATTTATTTATTTTAATATTAAAAATTAAAATCTAAAAAATAAAAAGTTAAAAATTCTCAAAAAACAAAATTAATTTTTTTAATTTCATTTTTTGGGGAATTTTTAAATTAAAACAATTGACATTTTTGTTTTTGGAGCTTTTAACTTTTTATTTTTTAGATGTTATTTTTTTATTATTCTAACAACACGAATAAAAAGAGAAGGCAATCAGAGGGCACACTAATTAGAGTCACGGATCAAAGAAAAAAAAAGGGAAAAAATGTTGTTACTTTCCCACGAAGCCAAATTTGCTGAATTAATTAAACAACAAAAACAAATGAAAATAAACTTGTAGATTGAAATATCGTAACAAAATCACACAGCGCGCGAACCGTAATTTTCCAGAGAAACAGACATAAATAAAGGCTAAAGAGTGTCCGGCTTAAGAAACCAACTATAGGTCCCCGTTGTTTGGATTTAAAACTGACGGTATCGATGTTCTGATCTGTTCTAATATATATATATATATATATATATATATATATATATATATATATATATATATATATATATATATATATATATATATATATACAGGGTGGTGCAAAAGTCGCGCATTGATTTTTTAGGTAGGAGAAACTACAACATTTCAAGTAATTTACTAGGCTTTTCTGATAAATAATACATTTACTTGGTAATTCTGTTGCAGTAGGTTTTCAAAATAATATCCTTTAAATGGGCACCATTTTCGGCCTCACAAAGACGGGCTCTAGTTAGGGCATTTTCCATTACAGTCCTTAGAATAACTGGCTCTAGGTCTTGGATTTCATGTCTTATATTGTTTTAAGCTCTTTAATCGTTGTAGGCTTGTTCACATATACCCTTTCCTTAAGATAACCACAAAGGAAAAGGGCAGGGGCTGTTAAATTCGGTGAACGTGAAGGTCAGTTAAAATCAGAAAATCTGCTAATTAAGCGCTCGCCAAACAATCCCCTTAAGAGCGCCATACTTTGTCGGGCAGTGTGAGCAGTAGCTCCATCTTGTTGGAACTACCTTTCTGGGTTGTCCTGAACAGCTGGCCTTAAAAAAATTTCAATCATTTGTTCTTATCGCTGTGCAGTTATCGTCACCGCGACACCTTCTTCGTCTACAAAGAAATATGGACCGATCATTCTTTCCGAGGTAACACCACACCATACGGTACATTTTAGTGGATATAATTCACGCTGAGGAACGGTTCTTGGATTTTCAATGGCCCATATTCTGCAGTTTTGCTTATTTACAAACCCGTTCAGATGAAAATGGGCTTCGTCGCTCATTATCAGCTTATTGATGAACTCATTTTGTTCTCTGGCTAATTGCTGAATGTGAACAGCATAAGCTACGCGTGATCTCAAATATGTGGGTTGTAATGCCTGTACCAATTGAATTGTGTATGGAAACAGATGCAATTCACGCAAAATTCTTTTAAGTGACCTTCTGGACATCCCAATCTGAGTGGTTCGTCTTCGAGTTAAGGTGTCTGGATTTTTATCAATGCTATCTTTAACGAGTGCAACATTTTCCGCTGTCCGTACTGAACGTGGTTTGCCAGATCGTGGAAGATCACTGACTGAACCCTGCTGCCGAAATCGGGCCACAAGACGATCAATTGTGGTCTGACTGAGAGATTGTCTGACATTATAATGCCGACGATAGGCTCTTTGGGTTAAGGTTATTGAACAGAACTTGATTGCGCATGGTCGACCATGCGCAATCAAGTTCTATTCTATTTAAAACAGACATTTTCAACAATAGTCCACAACACCGGACGTGACACTTCACCAACACCAGGAAGTAAATTATGGAAACAAAAGGTTATACCTTTATTTGTCTTGGCTCTGTCGAAGCTTGTTTTTGTCAAACGAAATATTAGTTAAAAAAGAAAAATCAAGATGAGGAAAAAAAACGGAAGGTATTTTGAAATATTTTGTTAAATGTTTCGAAATATTTTTATTTTGATTTTGATTTAATTACTCGCATCTAATACATGTTTTTTGAAGACATTTTTACCTCTCTCTCTCTCTCTCTCTCTCTCTCTCTCTCTCTCTATATATATATATATATATATATATATATATATATATATATATATATATATATATATATTCACGATTATTTGATATCTATCTACCTATAGTAGAGAAAATAAGTATTTCATTGCTTGCTGATTTTCTGAGTTTACACGCTTTCAGTATATGTTTGGCTTGAAAGGGAGAGATCGAATATTAAAAAAATGTACAGAATATCACATTTTTTTGGAACATGTATTTGTTTTTTATTGAAAAAATAATATTTTACCTCTGCCTACCTACAATTATTTAGACCCAGCAGACGGGTTATGTGACCAGGAAGCATATAGACTAGTCCTATAACTCAATTATTATTCCTAATAAAATACGCATTACTTGTATGAAAGACACTTGTTCACAGAATCATTTAATGACTCAGAATCTAATCTCTTTACAATGAGCAGGACGGAAGTGTTAAAGTACCCCCGAGACAAAATTGTATACCTGCACAAGACTGGAATCGGTTATAAGGCGATTGGCAAGCAATAAGGCGATAATAAGAAAATGAAATAAACACCAATTGACTAACGATCTCACTGTGTGTAGGGCTCCATGCACTCTCTCCTCAAACTAGAGTGAATCTGATAATTGGAAAGGATACGTCACAATTAAAAACTACACTGGATTAACTTGCTGATAATCTCAAGACGTCACTGAATAGAGTCCTCAAAGTGACTATTAGTAACACACTTTGTTGTAGGGGACTAAAATCATGTAGTGTCCGGACGCCTCCTACTCTAAAAGGCACATGTACAGGTCAGTCTAAAGATTACAATTGAGCACTTGGTTAATTCAGAGAAGATTGGCAGAAAGTCCTGTAACCAGATAAGTATAAAATTGAGCGTTCTTGGTATCAACTTCAGTCGTCGTGTTTGAAGGGAAAAAAAGTTGACTTGACCCCCCCCCCCCAAAAAAAAACAAACGATCACAACTATCAAGCATGGTGTTTACAACATTCCACTTTGTGGCAGCTTCTCTATTAAGAGAACATCACGACTACACCAGGTCGAGAAAAAATGAATTAGGGCAAGTACATTGGAATTTTGAGTAAAATCCCCCTTGCCTTAGCCAAGATACCAGAGATATGTGGTGGTTGGGGGTTCCAGCATGACAATAACTCAAATCATACGAGTAAGGCAACAAAGGAATGGACAAAGAAAATGCTCATTAAGGTAATGAGGTAACCTTGTTAGTCTACGGACCTTAATTCTTTAGAGAATCCGCGGAGGGGACCGAAGCTGAACAACAACTCACAAAATTTTAAGATTTAGTAAGAATCTGCAAAGACGAGTAGATGAAAATCCTCTCCAATGATCTGTAAAAAATTAGAACGAACTACAGAAACATTCCGGCGGTTGTGCTGGCCAACAAGGTTTTTTTTTCTCCAAAATATTCAGTTATTTTGTGCTACGGGGTCAAATATTTTTTCTTCAATTGAACATTTATTCGCATTTGTGATTTTCTATATATTTTTTAATAATCTATCTCTCACTTCTTCGATGGACACATCCTGAAAATTATAGACCGTTCCTATTTTTGTAAGATGATAAACCCAGAAAACTATCAGGTGATGAAATACTTATTTCCTCCACTCTATCTATCTATCTATCTATCTATCTATCTATCTATCTATCTATCTATCTATCTATCTATCTCTCTCTCTATATATATATATATAGATATATATATGCATGTGCCTTTCAGTAGTCGAACACTTTTACGACGGCTGCCTTTAAATAGGGTTAATCTCTCACTCATTTACCGGGTTGTTGATAAATTAGAATTTTATTTCGGGATAAAAAATACAATTTAGGACTAATTAATTGATTTCATTTAAAAAGTGTTTCGAAAATCAAACGAAATAAGCGAGATATTCAAATAATCCATATAGGAACATTTAACGCCGAACGGAAATGTTTTTTTTCGTTTCTTCAGATTTTTTAAAATTTTAACTATTATTATTTTAAAAGTTGTTTTTAGTCTTAAATATAAAGGAGGGTGTAATACAGTGGAGGGTTTCCTCTTAAAAAAAACAGACGAGGTCATTTTTAGGAGGATAACAGAACCAATACTACACTTATAAATAACGATTAAATCGAGTTTTTTTTAAATTCATTTAAAAATGCCTAATAAAACAGAACAATTGTTTATTGCTCCTTAACCTTTACATCTAACATAAAAGTATTGAATATAGTCTCGTAATATTAACGCCGGAAGTTTTCATGGAATTATTTCCCTTGACACTAAAAGTTGTATTTATTTTTAAACGCTATCGTTTTTTTTTCTTAATACAATCTCTTTAATTAATTGTATAAAGAATTATGATAATTTTACTCTCGAGTAAAATATAAACCTATATCTAATGAGGTTTATGCCATCTATTTATGAAGCTATAGCGGTCAATATTGACGGGGAAATCAAGGAGGGCGCGAGAGCGCTCTATCCCTTAATAGAATTCAAAAACGGCCTATGCTAGAAATCTCATTTCTTTGATCAATCATAACTCAAAAACCAATGAACCAAATTAGTTAAAACTTTGCACCAATTTTTTTTTGATAGGTTCTATAAGTGTGTAGAATTTCAGCATCATTACTCAAGGCAACCCAGAGATCCAGAAAGTTTAGGCATGATTTTGTGTTATCCGCGTGTACGTACGTACGTATGTGCCACCCTGTATCTCATCAACTATTTGATGGATTCAGCTGATTTTTGACAGAGATAGAGGTTCTAGGGTCTAGTTGATGGCATTTTAATGTCAGTTTACCATATAACTTAATTTTCCAGAAAATTCCAAAAATACTTATTATCCAACGTATTCATGTACTAATCCGATAAAAATGCTTAGTCACTGAAAACGTCCCATAATCCCTTGCCGGATGTACCCGGTCTTGCTATAAATTCTGTCCGGTTGCATCAGATCTAACCATAACTTCTGTCCGGATGTATCAATAACATCATAGGAAGGCTACGTTAATAGTGTGCAGATGAAAAAGAAGGATAGATCAGTAAGAGTGACTTTAATAGGTCTCTAGATGCCTCCTTGATTTTCTAAGTACTCGGCGTTGTCCATGAGAAAAGTGCTCAATATCCTAGATAGAGCTACTGTAGTGATAAGTTTGGATAATATTTTAACGCCATCTACGTTTCTCTTCAGACTATTGTGCACATGGAAATGAGGGGAAATTAGTAAGAGTGAGTGTAGTAGTGCTGTAGATGCCTACTTGATTTTCTAAGTACTTGTGCACAGGGGCGGCAATAAGTACTATATAGCATGCGCACCGGGGCGGCGATCAGTAAGTATATAGCACACGTTCCTGAGCTGTGATCAGTACGTATATAACACGCGCAGCGGGGTGGCGATAGGTACGCATATAGTATTCGCACCGGGGCGGCGATAGGTACGTATTTAGCATTCGCACTGGGGCGGCGATAGGGTCGTATTTAGCATTCGCACCGGGGCGGCAATATGTACATATTTAGTATTCGCACTGAGGCAGCGATAGGTACTCATGTAGTATGCACGCCGGGGCAGAAATAGGTACGTATTTAGCATTCGCACCGGGGCGGCGATAAGTATGTATTTAGCATTCAGGGATGGCGATAGGTACGTATACAGCATGTGCACAGGGGCGGCAATAAGTACGCATATAGCATGCGTACTGGGGCGGTGATAGGTATGTATTTAGGATTCGCTCCGGGGCGGCGAGCAGTACGTATATAGCACGCGCACCAGGACGGCGATAGGTACGTATTTAGCATTTGCACCGGAGCGGCGATAGGTACGTATTTAGCATTCGCACCGGGGCGGCGATATGTACGTATTTAGAATTCGCAGCGGGACGGCGATAGGTAATTATATAGTATCTGCACCCAGGCGGCGATAGGTATTTATATATTATCTTCACTGGGGCGGCGATGGTTATTTGTGAAGTCATTAGGCGAAATAAGTCTGCAAGTGATGGTAAGCTTTTATAGTTCTACTATTAATAATCAAAGCTAGGTACCAGTCAATAATTAAGTGTTCAAGATAGTAATCGAAGGATTAAGTAATTGAGATTAGATCAATCTAAGTGGTATCAGAGTTAATAGCTATCATAGCTATGGGTTTAGGTGGGAGGTGATTTTGGTATAATTGGTAGTATGACTGAGAGGCTTTTGAGGCTAAGAATTTAAGGTAATACTTAGAGATTTGATGGTTTAGTGGGGTGGTTATATATCTATAGATTCATCGAGACTTCTTGGGGGTGAGGTGGGGTGGTAAATTCGGGTGGGTGGGTAGGTGGTTGTAATGTGTTTTGAAGTAGTGTATAATGGGGGGGTATATAATTATTCATTTCTAAATTTTGTCGTTTTTAAATATGTGGGGGGTAGGTGTGGGGGTAAGGTGGGGTATGTGGTTTGCTAAGGAGGTAGAGTCTACTATGTTTACAGTTGATATACGTCTCTTGTTTTCTATTTAGGAGTTTATTTCTGTCTTTAAAACGGATAATTTCTAGTTTTTCATTCCAACATAATCTACATGGTGAGTTCATTGATTTGCAGGTGCTAGATTTTTTTAGGATTTTCCACTTTATTATGGGAGTTTCTTTTTTTGTTTTTATTTTGTGGTAGTGTAGTGATAGTCCAGTTTGGCCAGGATGGTCAGGGTTGTTGAAGGAGAGTTTATGGTTATAGAATCTTTCCTTGAAATTGTTACCTGCCAGACCAATATAATAGTTAGTCTGGGATGGGTTTTCGGTTGAGGAGATAGATGTCTCATAGACCACTTGGGTTGATAGGCACTTTTGGTTTAGAGGGCAGTTTGATTTGTTAGTACAGTTACATGTTCTTCTAGGATTTGAGGTTACTGAGGTGTTTAGTATTTTACTGTTGTGCTTTTTTATGATTTTTTCTAAGTTGTCACCACAACAATAGCTTAGTTTCAGTGTGTTCTTATTAAAGATTTTATGGAGTATGTTGTTATTGGGGAAATGAGTGTTTATTAAGTTTAGGAATGTATTCCCTAATTTGGTTTTAGTTGAATTGTTAAATGGAGGTGTATACCAGATAATTTTCCTATTTCTATTTTTGTTCCTACTAGGGTTATTTTGTGTAGTTGGAATATACTCTATTTTGGTATTTTTATATCCACTCTCTTTTAGTGCTTTTTCATAAAAGTTCTTATGTTTATTGAATATATCTATATTAGAGGAGTTGTTGCTAATCCTTCGACTAATTGATTGAGGGATGTGTTTACTTACAGATCTAGGGTGGTTAGATAATGGGTTGACATAAAGGGGGTTGGAATTATCTTTAGCGTAGGGCTCATAAGTATCACTAGTGAGGTTGAAGGTAATATCGAGGAAGTTGACCTGTTTAACATTTGATGTTATTTCAGCCTTTAGGCCTATTCGTTTTATTTCTTTGAGTATTATTTTTTTGGTTTGTTCACACTTTTGTCCATTTGTGATTTTAACATACATTAGACCATCATCTCTGTAAAGTCCGATCGAATCAACTTCGAGATCTTTTGTTAGGTTATATAGTAAGTACAGGCCAACCAAGTCTGTCACCTCGGCAGAATCAAGAGAGCCCATAGAAACATCGAAGGAAGAGAAGTGGTCCTTCTTTGTCCATTGTTCATTATTATTTATTAGTACCGTGATTCGGCATTTTTTAATTATGTTTATTTCGTCTTCAGATATATTAGAGAGGAGAGTGGCGAATTCTATGACATTTTCGAAGAGTGCTCTGGTTATTGAGGGGTAGTAATTAACTATATAAAATTGTATAAAAGAGCATTTATCTGTGTTACTAATTCTATTAAACCAGCTTATGGTTTCAGCGGTATTCATCCACTGGTTTAAATTGTAGGTGTTTTTAATTTGCTTATTTATTTTTTCTACGATGGTTTTACTGATTTTGCCTATCTCTTGTCTAGTAGGATTAATAAGTCTGGTTTGAGGTTTAGTGTGGAAATTAATTTTGTGATCTTTTAATAGTATATATGCTTCTTTTGTTTTTAATTTGCCTACTCTATCGCTGATCTTAAGTTTATCCGTTATAGTTTTACTATTCGAGTTGATTTTATCGATTAGATTAATTTCAGATTTTTTTATAATTTTTTGTGATATTTTGTGTAATTAAATTATGGTATTTCGTTTTAGTAAGTTTGTAAAAGTTATGAGTTTTGTCTGCTTTTACTAGCACAAGTTTAGAGTTATTTATTTCTTAAACCATGTTAGCCAGTTTTTTTCTGAAAATATGTTTTTTTCTCATAGAAGGTTATATTTTTATCATGTTATATAAGTCATCTTCAAAGTTATCAAGTTGTTCGACCCGGGGGCCGTTACCTTTATTCTTGAATCCGTAGTAATCCATTGAATATTTTGTTGTGAATCCTTTAAGGAAGAAATAGACTTTCCATTTCATCCTTCTTAATAGTTCTTCAGTCTTTATGATCAGAATAGTAAGGTAATCCCGTTTGTTTATGGAGGGGATGTTTTTTAGGGACGTGTTGAGGTTAATTTTATCCAATTGGCAGGTTATAATCCGGCGGTTTGGAGAGTACTTAACTGGTTAGGAGCAGGGCATAATTAACTTGTTACAAATATCCAGGGGGTATAAATCCGAAGGAAGTTGAAACCGGGTTTATGAGAGTGCTCAATGAAAATTCAGAGCAAAATATATTTTTGGTTGGTGATTTTATTCCATTAATTGCGACAATATATATGTTGTTTCGTTTACATTCATAATGAAATCCAACTCTTCAAGCTTTAAACGGAATCACTGCCTAGAATCTTAAATTCAACCTCAACCGGAAATTGAAGATGCATAAAAGGGAGGGGGACGAAGATGGGGCTTAGCCTATAGCGAGGAAAGAAAAGGAGGGGGGGGGACCCCAACAGGTGATATTTTAGAAAGTTGAGTGGGGTGATATCTAGTGTCTGGGCCATCGTGACCTCAATTTCAACCGGGGCAGAGGGCCGGGTGGGTTTAATGAGAATAGAATAATAAAATTATAACTCTCATTTCTGTTGTAATAGGTGATTATCGTGTAGATAAAAATATTTTTGATAATTTTAATTTAGGGTATTAATTGCTACTTTTGCATTCTATTTCAATGTAATTATTTATGGATTTTACAATGAGCTCAGTACCGGTAGTGAATTATGTTGTGATAATATTTGTTAATTGTAATTATATTATACTAAAATTAAATCTATTCTCATTATTAAATAAAACCCACCCGGCCCTCTACCCCGGTTGAAATTGAGGTCACGATGGCCCAGACACTAGATATCACCCCACTCAACTTTCTAAAATATCACCTGTTGGGGTCCCCCCCCTTATTCCTGTCCTCGCTATAGGCTAAGCCCCATCTTCGCCCCCTCCCTTTTATGCATCTTCAATTTCCGGTTGAGGTTGAATTTAAGATTCTAGGCAGTGATTCCGTTTAAAGCTTGAAGAGTTGTCTTTCATTATGAATGCTAACGAAACAACATATATATTGTCGCAATTAATGGAATAAAATCGCCAACAATATATATATATATATATATATATATATATATATATATATATATATATGTGATATTTTTATTTACACAGACATGTACAAAATCTGCGACACTGGCATGTCGATGTTATCGATCAACAGTTACTATAAACTGAGATCTCATCAGGCAGAGTTAGAATCCGATCTTAACCTCAGATTATATTTGGAGAGAACCCTGTGCAAATAAAATTATCATATATAAAGCTCTATTTTGATATTAAGCACTTTTTATAAACCCGGTTAAAATACTCTGGATTACCACTCTGTGGATATTTTTTACCTGGATCATTACCATATATATATATATATATATATATATATATATATATATATATATATATATATATAACTGAAACAATATATGGGATTGAAAAAAACACAAATAACGGTATTATTTGCTTCCGGATTTTCATATACAATTTTCATCAATTAAGAGCAATGTATATCAAGATGCGCCGCAATCTCTCAACCCACGTCTTGTTGACCTAAAAAAAAGCACGTCTAGACACTTTGATGGCGTACAAGCAAAAGGGAGAATGGACCTTGTTTCTCTTTTACGTATGTCCTATCCATGACATCACATCCTGCAATGTAATTATATAACTCTAGTTTGTTAGTTTCTTTCATTCCTCACTATACTAACCTCAAGCCTACTCTAGCCTGATGTGAGGAATACCGGTTATAACATGATTTTTACGCACACACACCTATAATTTTGCTGCATGCCATTCATGGCCGCACTAGCAAGCCGCCATTGCGTCAAGTTCCTTTCGCATGACACCCACGTATTAATACTCCGCTTTTGATATGAAAATCGTTTTTAATGGGTATTAATTCCCGCCATTCAACAAAAAGCAACTGTTTTTGATGCGTCGTAAAACATGACGCCTGCTAAAATGGAACGGCTTCATACGACGTGCCTTATATCGACACCGCAATAACTTAAGAGCAAAATATTTGATACCGTGTTAAACATGATTACTGTAATGTTTCGCATCCAGAAAAATATGTCCTTGTTTATGAAACTGTCAAGCAATAAATCGTCAACTGGGATGAAGCGGGAAAATCAATTACGTACACATACAATAAAAAATGAAGGTGTAATTATTTTGACAAAAAAGAGTATATATATATATATATATGCAATATCTATTATATGAATATTAATTATTTTTACTTACAGACACATGTGTTTCATGTTTACGCAATCATCAGTGTAGGAGATAAAAGTAAGTTACTAACGATTGTAGGATTCGAACCCAGTCACGTAGTCACCTTTGACACTGCAACCCAGTATTAAACCCCTCAGTCCCCATGAATTGTCATGGGAAAGGTAAGAAAATTAAGTTTTATATAACGTTGAACCAGCGGATGTAACCAGAAAGCCAGTCTTCAACGGCATCATTACGCTATGGTTTAAAGAGTGTCAATATATATATATATATATATATATATATATATATATATATATATATATATATATATATATATATATATATTCAGAAAATTAAAGTCTTGCACTGTTGGGAGATATTAAAATATAGACATCAACTTAAGCTACGAATCGAGGCTCCAGATTAGTTCGTTAGGTCCTATAGAGTGTGTTGATACTATACTGTCCCCCTAAAGAGGAGGTAATGTTTGGGAGAAATGTATCATAACGAATGATAACATACTACACTGGCCCGCACAAATCATGAAATTAAGCATGGAAAAATTATTCTTTTCCCCTACCCCTTAAAAGACTAGAAGAATTGTATCATGATGAACGAAAATATAGTACACTACACTCATCCCCTTACACAGGGTGTAATTCCTGGTAGAATTGTATCATAACATCAGAACAGATACTACAATTTTGCCTAATAAATAAAGGAGGTAATACCTGAGAGGATGCCCTTCCATAAAAGGAAAAGATTATACTTGCGAGTATTGTATCATGGAAACAGAAAAGGTACTACACTAACCCCTTCCACCCCGAAAATAAATAAGGTAGTTCTGGGAAGATAGTCTCATTTCAACAGAAGAGATACTACATTACCCCCTCACTCAAAGGAGGATTAAATACCTCAGAGGATTATCCCTTACCTCTTAAAAAACGAAGGAGTAATTCGTGGGAAAATGGCCTCATGGCGAGAAAACCGATACTAAAGTACACACTTAGCTAGTGTGGGTTGCAAATAGTAAAAGGGCTGCCTCAAAGACAGGATGGGAGCCAAAACGGAAGTTGGAAGTGACGTCATGACGGTTGGAGGCTTTGTCGATCTTTTAGTCCAGACTCATCGACTAAGGCGGTTGGGAAAAGTGGGTCTCGCTTACCCTATGGGGTGAGGCGGTATAATCAAAACAAGTGGCGCAAATGGCCTGACTATCATTCCCCATTAATTATTTCTTCTCTCTCTCTTTCTCCTGTGCAAAGTAACCACACTATCTGTTCGTCTGTTATGTTAACTAAATATTCTGAAACTAAACCCCGGAGTCCCTGTATTATCGATCACAGCTGAAAGATCAGATACACCAGCTGATGGAGATGAAACCGGGGTGCACACCCGTGAAGGAAGTGCATATCCAACACTCACTTCATTAAAAATAATCAAAAATTAGATCAAATAAGTTTCATTCACTTAAAAATGGTAAGTCATAAAAACATAATTTTAAGGTTCCTTGTCATTTTGGCTAGGATCAAAGTGTAGTATCCGTTCTCCGCATCCCAGCAACATCAGCCGTTTCACTATCGACGAAATATTGCTTAATATTAAATGTACATTACAAAATATCAATTCATTATAAACTGTTTTAAAATTTAATAAGGAAACTAGGAATGGCTAAATGGTGTTTGTGAGTGTTTGCATATAACTATATATACGGTATTAGCAATTATTATGTAATACCATACAATTAAATAAGCATAACTCGTGTTGATATTAATGTAGTTTGTATAGGTTGAATAAACTGTCGCATTTATTCATTTACATATAACAATACGCTGCCCAGAAAGGCTACATTGATTAAAAAATATACATTATTTGTGTTATAATAAAATAATAAAAACAATTTTTTTCAGTCTTCATTTCATTATTTCCCATTAACCTTAAACCTACTGATTTCAGGAAAAAAAATGTAAATATTTGTTATTCAAATGTAGAACATTTAATATTACTTCGTTTGCTATGAATTATTTGTTTTTTTATTATTTTTCTTCATGATTTATCGACTGTTAAATTTTACAAATTTATGTATGTTTAACTAATAAGAAGAGTATCTTGATGGCTACGCGAAATCAAGAGAATTACTTTTTACCTCACTTTGGGTCAGGCCTCTGTGGTTGGGAACTGCTGACATGTGTGTGTATTGGTGTAATGTTTGTTTTTTTCTTATAGAAAGAAAAGTTAAAGAATCTACATAAAATCTAAAAATGTATTCTTATGTAAAATTTATCGGTGAACAAAATAGAAGTATTCCCCAATTTCTAAGTGCATCCCAAAGGGAGATATAAGGACAGAATCTTCTTAAAACCTCAAATATATCTTATTATCATGAAATGTAAATAATGTGTATACAATGTTCTGGGAAAGAGAATACAAACTGTACTAGATCTCTAAGTTCTCTCCTAAATTAAGTGAACCCCTTTTCAAAATTTCAAATATATCCAGTATGTTTATCCTTTATATCATATGTATAAAATTATCCGAGGAAGACAATGGAAGTGGTACCGTGTCGATTATCTATGTGCCCCCACTTCTAATTGCCCCATACGGAAAGAGCTCACTTAAAACTTCAAATACGTATATCTCATTTTAATGTATAAGACACTAATTCAGAAAGTTTTCCAACATTTCAACTTCTTCCGACTGTATTACTGGGGTAAAACGGGAGGGGGTTACATTAAAAGCAAAGAAGGTAATATGGTGTGATAACCATAGTGATAAAGTATACATAGTTTATCCTGAAGAACGCCGAGTCCCCCTGCTAGTATCATACGAATGGTATAAATATATGAGAGCGTTTGCCATCACGATTAATGGAAACAGAAAAAGTAAACAGGATTTGCAAGGAAACAATTATCTATTGGCTAAGTGCGTAATTGCAGGGTGATTTTTCTCTTGTATTCGTGTTTGAAGATCAATCATTTTTTTTTTCTGAACTGTAGATTGGTGCCCCTAGCAAATGTAGAATCAAAGAAACACATTTAAACAACTAATGACAACTGTTAGAGATTTCTGTCATAGTTTGTTTTTCTTTGGCGTCGATATAACTCACATTTATCTATATACCAGAAGATAGCACGGTGGCTAAGTGGTTGACGACGCGGAGTAAGACCTGGGTGTGTCGGGTCCGAATCCAGTTCGTTCCACAGAAACACCTTCATTAAAACCCACACCTTACCTTGTGTCTAACCTCCTGGAGAGGAGGCAAATAAAATACTATGCCACTATACTATAATATCTACCTATATAAAAAGTTAGGTATGTTTATATGTTTATATATTAATATGTGCAGATTCACGCCTAAACTAGTTAATCAATTATCATCTATTTTAGAAAACACACGCTAGGGTCCAAACGTGGTGTATCTTTATTACGTGGCAATCTCTCGTGGCCTAATGGGAATTTTCGGGTCTGAAAACTTCCTCTGTCCATCCAGCAGTAAATGGGTACCTGACTAAAACTCAGGGAAGGTTCAAGGCAGCGGAAGGAGAGGGATGGGCTCCGCCTTCCATATGCTGTGCCCTCGACACGGTGATTCTTAACAAATCACCGCCGTTACGGCCATGTGCAGTGTGCGATGTCGGCAACGACACTCGTGCGCGTCCAGGCTATGCGATCTTTACTTTTACCTTTACATTAGGGAGAGCCAACGCAACTCAGACAAAATGAATTTACGAACACAAAAGGGCAATCATATATATATATATATATATATATATATATATATATATATATATATATATATATAAGTTAATAGTAGTTTGCTTAAAGAATTGCTGGTAATAAATATGTAATATCTATATATATATATATATATATATATATATATATATATATATGTATATATATATATATATATATATATATATATATATATATATGTATATATATATATATATGTATATATATATATGTATATATATATATATATATATGTATATATATATATATATATATGTATATATATATATATGTATATATATATATATATGTATATATATATATATGTATATATATATATATATATATGTATATATATATATATATATATATATATGTATATATATATATATATATATATATGTATATATATATATATATATATGTATATATATATATATATATATATATGTATATATATATATATATATATATATATATATATATATATATATATATATATATATATGTATATATATATATATGTATATATATATATATATATATATGTATATATATATATATATATATATATATATGTATATATATATATATATATATATATATATATATGTATATATATATATATATATATATATGTATATATATATATATATATATATATATATATATATATATATATATATATATATGCATGCAATGCTCATTAGGTAAAACTGATTCGAGCTCCGGTCTATTGCAATGTTTACATTTCGTTTCATTGAGATATTCCTTACATTCAGTCAGTGTCGCATGATGGCGTAGGAGTTAGCATCGCCGACTGTCAGCTCGACTGTTGCGTTTCGATCCCGGCTTGAGGCACTAATTGGTCTAGCCGCACTGATGAGCTGCGAAACAGTCTGTATGTGGATGACTATATATATATATATATATATATATATATATATATATGCTAGACTCAAAAGCAGAACAATTTCTAGAAAAACCAACAAAAGAAAAGACTCGACTGGCGTCACTTTTCTTCACTAAGCCAAAAACGATTATGTAAATTTGGAAAGAAAAATAAATGCAAGTATTTTTTTTTATAAATGTAAAACATAAAATACAAAAAAAAAAGAATGTTGCACATAATAATTCAGTGAGATTGTAGATAATTTACATTTTATAATATTAATGTACTTATCATCTGGAACGTTAAAAGAAATACAGACCAAGACGGTGAAAACTTGAACGATTTGACAATATGAGTTGTTTTGGTTATTCTGATTACTGCTCTAATATTGATTGCTATATTCACAACGGTTCAGTAGAATTTTTTGCTTTATTATAGATGAGGATTGATAACACTGGACAACAAATTTCAGAAAAAAATTATTACTGGAGATGTGTAAAGTGATTTAGACTAATTTGGGTACGCTGATTTCAAAAATCATAACAGTTTTGCTGTATCACGTCAAGATTTTGAGTTTCAGAAATACTCCCATTGCCTAGAAGTCAGGGTTTCAATGAAATTTACAAAAAATTCATTTATTCATTTATTTCATCATAAATGCTTCAAAATTATAGAAATTACAGAAAAACTCTACAAGAATGTAATTAAACATGCTTTAAACATTTGGCTTTGCGTTTGTGCTGCTCTGTGTCAGTTTCACGATGCAGGAACCAGCAGAAGTCGCCCATCATGCTCGGGTTGTGCCGCCCTTGGTAACGCGTCTCCATGAGTGAAATCTCTTGGTGGAATCTCTCGCCGTGCTCGTCCGAGACAGCTCCCAAGTTGTCAGGGAAGAAGTTCAGGTGCTGGTGTAGGAAATGGATCTTCAGGGACATCCTGGAGCCAAGTTTCCTGAAGGACTCCAGCAGCTGCTGCACTATTTCTTCATAGTTGTCCGCGCGCTCGTTCCCCAAGAAGTTGTCTGTCACAGCTTTGAACCTCCTCCACGCTTCCAGCTCTTTGGGGTTTAGAGTTGTCGGAAAAGTTTCGTCCTTCATTACCTCTCGGATTTGCGGTCCAACAACGACACCAGCCTTGATCTTAGCCTCCGACAAGGTGTTGCCAAACTTCTCCTTCAGGTATAAAAACCCACGCCCATTCAGATCCATTGCCCGTACAAACTTCTTCATCAAGCCGATCTTTATGTGGAGGTGTGGAAGGAAAATCTTGGCTGGGTCGACAAGGGCGACATGCTTCACGTTGTATCGACCAGGTACGTGCTCCGTCCGCTCTTTCCAATCAATCTTCGTCCAGTGATTCTTGTCGTCTCTGCTATCCCAGAGACAAAGGAAGCACATGTATTTCGTGTAGCCTGACTGCGGCCCTAACAACAGCGCCACCACATTCAAGTCTCCGCAGATGTGCCAGTTGAAGTCATTGTACTTGATGGAATCAATCAGCTGCTGCATAGTCTCATAGGTCTCTTTCATGCCGAACGCGTGAGCCAGTGGGACTGATGGTTTCTTGTTGCTATTGTGGAGCAGAACAGCCTTCAAGCTGTTCTTCCCCAAGTCGATGAAGAGGCGCCAGTCTGCAGGATCGTGATCACACCCAAGTTCTTTTAACAGACCGTTGATGTCACTGCAGAATGTCATCGTGTCTTCCATCTCAAAGAACTGAGCCATGTCGCTGTGACGTGCCCTGAACAAGGATATCTTGGTGTTAGGTTCAAGTAGATTCCACTGCTGGAGCCTTGATCAAAGCAGCTCTGCCTTCGCCTTTGACAGCGAGAGATCTTTTACAAGATCATTTAACTCTCCCTAGTTCAGAAGGTGTGGTTCTTGTTCTTGAGTGTCGGGTTCAAAAGGTTCATCACCATCTTCTTCGCCACTGCTTACAGTTATGTTCGGACATGTTGGAACGGGGTTATCGTGATCATGAGGCACAGGTTTACGAGCAGAGACGCAGTCAGCGTACTTGATGTGGCCTTTATTCTTCCTGTTTAAGCCGGCGATGCTTGTGCAGCAGAAATAACAATCATCATGATGATTCTGCGGCTCACGCCATATCATGGGCACCGCAAATGGAATGCTCGCGCGCTTGCCCACCAACCACTGAGTCAATGCTGAGTGGCAGCTTGTGCAGCAGATGTGTTGTGCCCAGCTCTTTTCTTGGTCCCCGACCTTACACCCGAAGTAGTGAAATTAGGCGGCCTTCATTTTCACTGCTCTAGATACACTTCGCTGTTGATCTTTTTGGGTAAACCGACCACAGACATAACAGAAGTTGTCTGGATGATTGGTACAGGAACGTCTACTCATGTTTAACTGAAAGAAAGAAAGAAAAATTAGTAGTTATATAAGTACGTTATATCGTAGTTACGTAAGAGGTGGTAGGCTACTTCTAGGCAATGGGAGTATTTCTGAAACTCAAAATCCTGACGTGATACAGCAAAACGGTTATGATTTTTGAAATCAGCGTACCCAAATTAGTCTATATCAATTTACACATCTCCAGTAGCAAGCATGTTGTCCAGTGTAATTTGCATTATTCGGACTAATCTTCGCATCTTGGATTTCACAACGATTCGGCTTATATAACCTCCGCACAAAAATTCCGTACAAAATCCCGAGTTCGATATAAAGATTACTGAGTTAGACAAAACGCGCCCGAAAAGGTCGGAGGTTACAGCGGCCGAAACATTGTGAAAATGACATCCAAGTTGAGAACAGTTGCCCGAATAATGTAAATAATATAAACCTTTAAGAGAAATCGAGTAGCGTTGTGTTTGATTCGCAAATGTCTTCTGAACTTTGAACTGAAACGACTATTTCATCCACTGGTGTAGATTGTTTTTTGTCTTTTTTTATTACTTTTGTTCATCCCATGTGATAGGGAGGCACATATATAGGGGCAACCTGGGTGGGGATTATGGCCAGAAAGTTTGTTAACATAACATTTTAATGTCTGCATGTTTGTACAGTTGGGGGCACAGGGAGCAAGGAAAGGATTCTAAAGGCAGGCAGTTCAGGGAAAGGAGCTATTAAAGTAAAAAAAATATTCTGGCATCTAGGTACCACTACAGTGAAGTGGTGGGATTTTTCAGTGAGTCAGGTGGGTCGGGGGTATTTATTTTGCTGGATAAGAAGTGCAGTAGGTTCATCGGAGCACATTCAGTGCATGTACTTGAAAAACAAGCACGGTGATACAACTCTGCAATGATGCGATAAATGTTGGAGATGCCGTAAACAATGACAAGATGAGAATAATAGTCCGAAAATCAAAATGATACAAATTAATTATCCTTATCAAAAAAAAAGAGTCCGAAACATAAACTCACAAGTGTGAATAGACTTGGCTTTACGAGCGCCTCTTCATCGCAACTATTCGTGGGAATGCCTTGAGCCTGCTCTTGGTCGGCTAAGAGAGCAGGTAATCCCATGAAACTTTCTCGTATTTGTATATTATTTTTAAAAAGAGACATTTTATTTATTAACTATTAATTGTTCTTATTTATTGGATATATATATATATATATATATATATATATATATATATATTTAAAATTGACACAATAAAACTTAGCTATAATAGTAAAATACGGGCACTTTTCAACGATAGAAATAAACTACACGAAACGGTACAAAGCGACGTGATATAATCTGACTGATGTCTGTAATGTGTTTCACAAAAAAAAGATCAATCGCAAAAATCAAAGTCTTATTGAAAGTGTGAAAATTAAAAATTACTAATGAGTTTTTTTTTCCTTTTTCACCACTGATATAATCAGTCAGACGATGTTGTTATGATAACTCAAGCTTCACTTGTGTAGTTGGTTTTCTCGAGTCTACTTTTGTGTCTAGTGTCTCTATATTAATAAAATTATAAGACAACTTCACGTCTGTGTGTGTGTGTATTTCTCCCGGCAACGTAACTTACAGATTACTATTTTTAATTTATTGCTAATAGTTGAGAAAAAAATTGAATTACGTGGTGACTATTCAACATTTTAAAGAGACTAAGAAGCATTTAAAGTGTCGAATATAAAGTAATTTCTGACTTCAAAATGCTTAGAATATCCTCATGTATTAAAGGATTCAAAGTTTTGGAAGCTATTCGCATCGAATATCCGAGTGTCTGCTATAGTATTGAATACTCTTTGAGACTTACTGTATTCGTAAATAAATATAGCGTTCACTTTCTCCCCTTCAACATAGCTGTCACGACCGCCGAATAAATGAAGCTACTGGATGCCCGCGGTGCTGTAATCAATAGCCACGCTGATGATCGTTAGTGAACATAAGACATGTCTGTTACTATTAAATATTTATTTAAACAATCATTATCTAAATCTCCTTTCAAATCGAACACTTTGCGAGAAAAATGAAAAGTGTATATCTATACGATTTGGCGAAAGTTCTCTCCCTTAGACAGATTGAATGCTCTCTAAAACTTACTATATTCGTAAATAAATATAGGGATTATTTCTCTCCGTTTTAATCTATCTATCACGGCGGTCTCATGTCTGTAGATATTAAATATTTATTAAAATAATAATTATACATACATATATATATACATATATATATATATATATATATATATATATATATATATATATATATATATATATACATGTATATATGTATGTATAATATGTATATATAATATATATACACACACACACACATATATATATATATATATATATATATAGTAAAGTAAACAAATATATTTATATTTTCATACTTTACTTCTACGCACTACTCCCGTATTGGGCACTGTTAAAGTGAATAGTGAAAATCCATGCACAATATATTATATCACCTTATAATATTATATGTGTATATATATATGAAATATTAATAATATATATATATATATATATATATATCTTTTCATGTAGTTGTTGGTTTTTCTTTCTCTAATTCCCCCACCCCCGATTTTTTCATCTACCTAACCGATTAGAAGATACCACTTCATTAACAACGTAGTTAAAAACAAGCTATTATACAGTTAAACATTTTAACAAACATTTGAATTTTGTTTTCTTTTAGTTTAACTGTTTAAGTTTTTCAAATCAAAATATTCTGACACGTCTGCACATTTGGAGACTAAAGGGAGCTTTTCCTTGCTTCTTTCTTTTATTTGTAAGCGATAGTTTTGGCACTGGTTACACAAAGAACTCACAATGATAAAGCACTAATTGAGTTCAGTTTTCAGCAAAACGCATCGTCTCAGGAGAGAGATAGACAAGATGATTAACAAGTTGAAAGTGTCGTCGGGAGTCTTCCTTCGTATGTAAAACCAAATCCGTAAAGAGCAATTTGGGGGGTAATAATCTTTTAACGTGGCCTTCAATTCTGAAACCACTTGTTCGTTACATCCTTAGCACCTCCAAGGTAGGAAAGAGCTAAACCCTCAAAAGTGGGTCTCCTTATTCCATAACTGTTTTACGACTACCTTCACTAGAGAATCATAGGTTCTATATCACATTTTAAAAATTACTTTAAGGTATCAAATTGCTTCTGGGGTAGACACGTATTTTAGGCCCTATTTGTATTGAATCTTATCTTACATTTTATTTTATTAGTGTCTTTGATAAACAGTAAACCCCTGGGTATATATCCTCTGTTTAAAGTAAGTACAACGAAGGGCAATATTTTTAAAATCAACAATCGTGCAAGTTAAATGAAAGATTCATTTATTTTTGATTTTTTGCAAGCTTTCGTTGTGGAACAACTTTGTCAGTCTCGCCTGACAAAGTTCTTCGACAACAAAAGCTTACAAAAAAATGAAATGAATGAATTTTTCATTTAAATTGCACGATTGTTGATTTCCAAAATATTTCACTTTAATACATTCTAATACGTTCTTCAAAGATGTTGTCAATTTCCTTACTTGTAAGTACAACAAGTGTTATTTTTTGTTTTATTTTGTATTAAAATGTTATTTTCTTTGAGTATTTTCTCATTCTTTATTCTATTTGTTTATGCGTAGGATATATATATATATATATATATATATATATATATATGAATTTTCTTATTTATATTCATAATTTTTATATATATTTAAATATAAATTGTATAACATAAAGTAATTATAATAGTTGAATAGTGTAAAAACCAAAGCTTTGCTATATTCAATATAGTTTTATATAGTTTTATACCATTTTAATGTTAAAAAAGACAGATTCACGTCATTTCATAAAACTTACTTTTGATTCAGCATACAATTGTTGCGGCAAACACCAATATATTTGTAAAATGCTCCTGTACATGAATTTCTGGGTGTAATAATCTTCAATGCTAAGTGTACAAAACAAAGCAAAACGCAAAGAAACATGAAGAACTGGGCGATCAGAGCCTAAATTACAACCAGTACTCATTATCAACAGTATATATATATATATATATATATATATATATATATATATATATATATATGTATATATATATATATATATATATGTATATATATATATATATATGTATATATATATGTATATATATATGTATATATATATGTATATATATACATATATATATATATATGTATATATATACATATATATATATATACATATATATATACATATATATATATATATATATATGTATATATACATATATATATATGTATATATATATATATGTGTATATACATATATATATATATGTATATATACATATATATATATGTATATATATATATACGCATATATATATATATATATATATATATATATATATATATATATATATATATATATATATATATATTGTTTTCCTCACATGGAATTATGGTCCCGTTATATCGATGTGGAAAATATATGTATCCTATGCTTTTATCTATTTGTATTTCTAATCATTCATCATCCGCTATAATTATTAATCTAAAATATTCGTGAATTAAAACAATTTTTTTGTTGTTTCACCCAGTTATTTCCTTTTTCTTTCGCGTTTTTAGTCATCTTATTCCTTATTTTATTTTCCTTTGTTACTTTAAACTTTTATATCCGTAAATTTAGGGGACTTTCGTTTTGCCCGGATAACCGGAAGTACGTTTTTTAGTTCATTAATAACTAAGTACATTTTCAATATTTTAAAGATTATTGGTGGTATTTAAAATATTTAAGAAAATATTTTATATATAATTATCAACACATTTTGTTTAATTATTAAAATTAGGAATTATATTTAGCACTGACCCCTTTTTGTACATATCTTTGTTTTCGCCGTAGGTAATTGAAATGTCTATCACTCGATATTCCTCGATGCTTTTTAAATTTTATTAGAGTATTATATTTATGCAATTGTTTTCATTTAATACTAATTTTCTTTTCGTTAAAACATAATCTATATGGGTTGCCTAATTATCTGCTGTAGTCGTCAATCGTATTATTTTCCACTCGATTATTGACGATTGGACGCCTTTTTTAGCTTCCAATAATGTTCGGTAGTAATTTTTTTAACTGGTCTTTTTGTATTTATATATGGATTTATTGATATTATATGTAGATATAAATGTGTTTTATATTTTCATACTATTACTAAGCTCTACTCACTTACTGTTGAAGTAAATACTGAAAATATATACACAATATATTATACCACATTATGATATTATATTTCTATATATATGAAATAATTAAATTAAATATATATCTATTCCAATGGACATCGTACATTAGTTTCTTCTTCCATCAATACCTTCGGTTTCACGGAAACACTGAAAATTTATCATGCAACACTAAAGATAGCTAATGTACACGTTCTGTAGTCGATGTTTTGATCGAAATATCCACATAAGAACGGTTATAGCAAACTGATATATAATATCCATTTAAATTAAAATATATATGCTCTTATACAAGCAATTAGACACTCTTGTTCTTTCTCCATATATATATATATATGTGTGTGTGTGTATGTGTGTGTATGTAGATTAATTGCAATGAATATATATGTATACTTTTATATAAGCCCTTATTCTCAGGTGTATCACTGTCCTTCGGTGATGTATTTTGCTGCTTCTTAGCGTACTACAAAGCTTTTTGTAAATAAACAAATCGAGTACGGTGAAGCGGTGGTCAGTGTTTATATAACTAGATATCATTTACGAGTGCTTCTCTAGTTCGCTTAATAGATAGAGCTTACAACTATCAACTTGATGGTTACAAGTTCAGTACCTGGCTAGAGGGAGGTGCTAGTCTAGTCGCACTGAAAGGCTGTGATACAACGAAATTCTGTCAGTGGACAACTATATATATATATATATATATATATATATATATATATATATATATATATATATATATATATATAGGAACAATGAAAATGTATGATATGGCAATTATGCTACACATGGGCGTTCGCGTTTCAGACTCTCAGGGAATCGTCAGGCTAGGTGATACTTAGGAGGAGATGAAACGTGGAGGCATATGTGTTACTTAATTGCAATATATATCCATTCTTCACAACTGAACTCTTTCATGTATTGAGCACTCTTGAAGCACTGTTGAATAAATGCTGAAATATATGATATTATACGTGTATACATGAAATAATATATGCATGTATTCATAAATATATATATGGAGAGAGAGAGAGAGAGGAAACGCGAGGTTGAGAGGAAAGGAGAATGATCGAACGACTGATATATGTAAAGATGTTGTTAAGTTGCAGATCTGCATATTATAGGACGGATAATTTAAACAGATATCATGACAAAATGTATCACGTAATATAAATGCCAAAGAGAGAATGTGATGAGTATAAAGTTACGCTTGCTAGACAAAAAGTCTATGTTTAATATCATGATAACAGTAGATATGTAAATATATGAGGCATACATCTGTCTCAGAAATAGTAAAACCGTTTGTAACTTGCGGCCAATTAGAAGAATAAAGTTGTTATTTATTAACTGATTTACTTATTATAGTCAGTAACAATTTAATATAATATATGGCCTTTATTGACTGGGCACAAAGTGGAGTCTCTTTCTTTATGCTACACTTAGTCTATTCTGCCCTCAGCCAATGAAGAAGTCTTTCTTGACTGAGGCAATTTTAATTTTTGTTCCAATCCAGAGTGCCCCTTTTGGTGGAGTTCTTTTTTCCTTATATTAAAAACCAATTTTGTGTCTTAAGAGAAGGAAAGTAAATAAAAACGAAATAATTATTTCCCAAAACCATATATATCAACACGTGTGAATTTCGCTCTCTCATTTCTTTTCTGTGTGTAAATATCATCTAAGCTGCGTGTTTCACCCAAACTCACCTCTTTGTCCGTCTACCTTTCTCTCTTTCTCTGTCTAAACATATGTAGGTTTCCTTGTACGGACGAACCATACGACAGTTGTTGTTGTTGTTGTTATTGTTGTTGTGTTATGCTATTCAGTTTTCTGCATAGAGCTAACAAAGATTGTGCCAAAAGATTGTCTTGTCTACATAATGTCCTCCACGTTGGTCGCAGTGTTCTGTTACCCTGCAAATGTGTAGGTGTTTGTCCCCGACACTGAGAGAAGCAAGGCTCAGCTGTAGCATGCGATATCGGAGAAGGTTTGTCCCTGAACACACAATGGTGCAAACACAACGTTGCTAGTTTAATTCCATTGATTTGCGTTTCCGCACATGTATAAAAAAGACAGTGACCTTTTTATAGAAGCTAGAGTTCCCCACATGTATAAGCCTTGTGCATGACTTTCTCTTTACTCGCTGGGAGACGAGTAAAATTGAAAATGGTGTTATTGCATTAGCGGCGAGGTGATAACACTCTACTTCAAATGTCATCCCATCGTCAGAAGGCCAAGTTGTTTACAAAATCATCGGCATGGTCAAGGCAATCGAGGTTGATGGGTGCATCGGATGGGATAAATGGTCAAATCAAATTAGCTGACACCAGTATCGGTTGATCTGATAACATCAGTGACCTTTTTCTTTATCTGCTTCTTTCTTTTTGATATGTATTCATATTTCTTTGCTTAGCCTGTGAGACAACAACCCTCTCTCTCCCTCTCTCTGTATGTTTTGTCACCGCGAGAAAGAGTAACTAGTTGTGGTTTCATTTTCGTATACGAAGGGCGTGCGAAACAACTTATCCTACCTTTGAGTTATTAATTATATTTCTGCGGAAAAAATAATTTTATATCTTTATATATAAAATATGGTTCGCTCCTTTCATACAAGTGTTCAAATATCAGCTGTTAATCACATCCCAGATGATTAATTCTCTGGAGAGAATTAATGACATCCTAAAACCCGACATACATACGGACTGTATTAAACCCTTTATCGAATGAGATATGCCTATCGTTTACCCGGGGGAGCTGGTAGTTCCCTCAAAAGACGCCCCCACAGCGTGAACCCACCAAGTTACACTCCCCGGCCCAGAGAAAACGCTACATTCGGTCCCGTTCACAGGATAGTATCACATTGGTGCCGTGACAAAGACACGACCAAAGGAGAATTCCACAAAACAGTAAGGAATGCACCCCCGCCAAGCGATGGTATCTCACCAGACACACCTTTTGTCGTAACACGCAGGATTAGAAACGCCCAGATGACGACAGACCCTCGTGCCGACTTCTCCTGGATTTTCACTAAAAATATGTTAGCCTATCTACTGCCGTTATATCGCTTAGTGTCAAACCCATTCGCCATGGGTGACCCTGCCAGGAATCGGAGTACAAAGCGTTATAGACGTTACACTAGCACGTCGCCACCTCCCCTACCAAGTGAGGAAGTATTAGACTTTAATGATGTAAGGTTGCTGGACACCGAGTGCAAACGTTTATGTTTTACACACGTACGAAGACGAAGGAATGTATCTATGTTAAGATTGTAGCCATTACGCGTATTAAAACATAGATAAGTGGTTACAAACTTGTTTCCAATGCCGATCCGTCCTCAAAATTATGATTTTTACAGACCAAAACATGTTAGCATGTAAAAGTAACGTTAAAGCGAGTATGATGATGATGATGATGATGATGATGATGATGATGATGATGATGATGATGATGATGATGATGATGATGATGATGATGATGATGATGATTCTCAATTGTTAACAATATTGCAAGTTTACCAATAGTTCTTTTATTCCGAAATTAAACGAGTGTGGATAAACCAACTGAGAGTCTGAATTCTAAATCTGGTTTAAAAGTAGACGAACAGCAACATCAGCTGATCGAGTGGTAAATCTATTCATCAACTTCGCACAACGATGATAAAAATATTCTCTAACTGCAGTTGATATATAAGTAACGAGACCAACTTTGTAATTTTAGAGACAATAACTTAACATATAGCTTCATGTCTTACAATAATCATGACCCCCGTTCAGTCCTCAGAGACAATGAATATCCCCTGTAAGGGTAGATTCGAGTGTAATTATGAAGCAAGGGTTGCGCAATCCTTAACCACATATCCCCTGAATCGGCACTGCTTGATATCAGTGACAAGGAGAAATGCAAGACGATTGGAAACAATGCCGATATAAGTGGAGAGCACATACAGCAATTGATATTCCTAAATGAGCATCCATTTTAGTACTGACCAGGCTCAATGTCGCTTAACTTTGGTGATCTAACGGGACCGGGGTGCCAACGTGATTATGTCGTATATCATAATAACCGGTTTCATAACAGATCCAAAAAGATCAATTGACGAAATAGGAAACTTAACACATTCATTAAACAGATTTAGATGATGATTAAGAAACCGCTTTTGTTTACAGCTGACCGCCATGTCTTACCCCACTGCAAGGGCAGACAACTCTGTCTAACATGACCCTCCGGGCTTATTTCATACGAAAATCAGACCGGCAGAGTCTATGCCATTGTTGAGAATGGCTTGTTCTCTGTCAGGCTTAGGTATGATCCTGTGTAGTTCTACAAGGTTCATTTCCCAGGCTTTACCTTCTCTCGTTGATAAAGAGGGTTATTTCTTTCTACTCACCTTAGGCGTCCCTACCGAAGAATGCCGACGGGGCTGCTCAGGCGTTTTTTGTAGGCTAGACTGCTCTTTTTCTAAGGCGTTGGCTTTCAAATCCCACTTTCCCCGACCTTGTTTCTAATCTTTTCGCAGTGGTAGGTAGCTAAATAAAAACTCCCCCCGTTCATGGATGCAAAGTAACTAACTCTACGTTGAATATTATTTGTAGTTTGAGAGCCAAACAAATACAATGTTATAAAGAATAGGAAAAAATAAAATCAATTCTATATTTGAAAATAGAATAAGCAAAAATGTTAAATACTGGAAATTGAATAAAAGTACATTTTTTTGTGAATTTCTGAGCAGAGCTAGCACAGAGACGCATACTCTATTATAGCTTAAGTAGTGAAAAAAAAGAAATAACTTAGTTGTGTACTTTCATTTTAGGCGATGTATTTACCTATTTCTGGCATTTGTATCTTTTTCGAGTAAGAATAGATGATTCTTAACAGAAGTAGTGTTCGAAAGATAAACTTTCTTTGATTATTTCAGGGCTTCGCCACATAATGAATATCGCTTATCGATCCCGACTTCCGGTCGCGAATTCAGATTTTAACAACCTCTCATATCGATCTTATGAAAGAAAACAGAAATAGCACGGTTAGAACTGAAGAAAAATGTCGCCAGAAAGAAAATATACAAATGATAAAACATAATAATCTATTGGCTAAGTACTTGATTAATGTTTAAGCTGAATGATTGTTTATTCTTTTATTATTGTAAGAGGCTTCCTCTAACAATAATGAATGGCGACACCCTTGAGAATTTATAAAAAACTATTTGCTGTTTGTTGGAATAAAAAGCAAATCAAACCTCAATTCAGTAAATTGACAGAAGAAACTGTATAAGCTTTTTAAAGAAAATTATTACTCTTTTTATTTATTTAATACTATCTTACGAATGGTGTGTAATATTTAACCTATGTATCTTTGGTTTGGTATAAAACATATTTTATGCAAATATTTTTGGCTACACATTTTCAGACATGCTACAGGTATATCAGAAGGTCAAGTTATTAATATGAGGGCATGGGAAAAATTCAACAAACATTCGTTACTCTCTCTTTCTCTTTTACATTCATAACTTTCAATTAGATAAACAGACAATACACTGGTTAAATACGAGTGTACGACACATTCCGTAAAAATGACAGAGAAATGTTTCATTTTACGAACAAATTATTCACGCATTAAAAAATATTTATTAGGTATGAGTATTCAAAGCAGAAGCAGCAGAAGCCGATGCCAACAGTTTTAAAACTAAATTCAGAATTGCTGAGCTGTATCAAGCTTGGAAAGTGCAGCAGCCGCCGCCGCTACTCTACTTACTACTATTTTCATCTTCTTATTCGTTTCTCTCCTACCAACAATACTTTTACATACATAACTTTCAATATGATTAACAGAAGTAAAGATAACAAAAAACGAAAAACGAAAAAGATAACAAACTGTTTATTTTTTTATTTTAAATATTCCATTTTTGGCCTGGTCTCTTCACCCACACTAAAAGATGCGGACAAAGACTGTTCAGAAATTCCAGACAAAATATTATGCTGATTCGACCGAATGGTGCCCGGTCGCAGACAATGAAAACCTTCTACTTGTTGGTAATTACCAACTTGTAGAAGGTGCAAGTGAAACAGACGTTCAGGCAAGTCCATGTTTTAAGTTGGGAAGGGCTCGTTCTCATTTTGTTGGAGTTTAAAATATTGTTGTAAAAGCATCTATAAGTACTGAAAAGTAACCCAATATTATTAAAAACTTGCAAAAAACCACAAAGTCACATTTTAAAACAAGACTTGCCAACCACAATTGTTACTCCTCTATATAAAAATATGTAATTACACTTCTTTATCAAAATATTATTATGAGTTACATTGGATAAATGGAAAATCTTTAAAAAAATATTATTAGTAGGTGTAATGACAAACGAAAACAGACGTAACTTGAGAAAGCTTTATTCGGCATACAATGTCGGTACAATATTAGTGCTGCTATTTATATTGTTTAGTAAAAGCAGGAGAGTTCTCCAAAAGGGAGATAATTCAAAATGGAGAAAGTTATTCATAATTGTTCATTACATTCACCCCATTCTATTTCAATCATAAGGGGATGAAGTCATTCCAACGACCGGGCTTTTTGCTGGTTCCGTTTGAACGCCTAGGTAGTCTATTATCAGGAGTAGAATCAGGACTCTCGGTTTCCGAGTTTGAAGATATGCAGGGGACGCTTTTCTCTCTCCGTCCTGAGTTAGTATAAATCCGTCTCCTTCTGCATGCAGTTGGTTGTGATTCTGAGAATAGGGGTTCTGAATTGGTTCGGGGATGAACTCGTTTCGTATCAAGTGGATGATCGTTCACCTCTGGCTCGTTCTGATCACCTTGGGTTTCTACAGATGTTATGGACTCCGTATCTGATGGTTGCACTTAATCCCTAGATGAATCATATGGTGTAGCTTGACCTTCAGCCGTCCTAATAGCATACAGAGATTCAGGGAAAAGATCTTCCCAGTGGGTAATTGGCCATTTGCGGTTCGCGGTCGCTAGTTGTATGTTTTTCCATATGATACCGTTATAGCGCTCACATTGGGCATTTCCCTGAGGGTGGTACGGCGTCGTCTGGCTTGTGGCTTCTCCTCGTTCATGAAGAAACTGTTTAACTTGTTCAGACATAAAAGAGACTCCATGATCTGAATGGATGTAGGTTGGAACACCACAAATTGCAAATAAAGAACAGAAAAAATTCTTGTCTTTTTCGTTTCTTGCCACCAAGGTGCCTGGTTATTGAGAGGTCACTTGGGTTCGGGGGTGTAAGGGGTGAGTATAAAAGGTGGTGTCGACTAGCAAATGTAGATATGAAAAGAAATTATCTAAACCAACCTCGCCAGTCTGCAGTAAAAGACATATTTATATTTGCCTCGACAATGGATAGACTGAAATTTCAACCTAAGTTTATAGTTAGAATTTATCAAAAGAAAAAGCTAAGTTTTCTTATTTATTTTATTTTGAATCTTCCCTTTCTGAAAAAAATCCGTGTATTAACAGATGATGAATATCTAGCTAAATCCTTTTTTTCCAGCTGTTTTTTTTTTGATTCCTTGACTGTTCAAAAATCTTTATTCTTGTCTTTTTCGTTTCTTGCCAACACGGTGCCTGGTTATTGAGAAGTCACTTGGTTTCGGGGTTGAGAGGGAAACCTATCTTCAACTTGCTGTTCCCTCCCTAGTATGCAATTTTACTTCTGTAATCTACATATGTACATTTTATATATATATATATATATATTATATATATGTGTGTGTATATATATATGTATTGTGTGGAATTTTTTTTTACACCTTCGGGGGCTAGGAAATACCCGACTAGTACACGGGCGCAGGCTATCGTTACCCCTCTCGGAGTGTTGGACCCGTAAGACCTCGTAAGACCATCCATCTAAGAGAAGGAAATCTCTGACAAAAAAAATCTTACTACCAGCTACTTACGCAATGGCAGTAAACCGTTGGGGAGGGAGGCCTCCTTAGTTCTGATCGACAACCTTCCTAGAGTTGGAATCTCGAACAAAATATCCGGTTTGCAAACCTACAATTGTTTAAGGAGTAGATAGGTTCTGCCTATCACCGGCCCTTGCACTCCTTCTTTGTTTATTAGTCAGACGCAGAGGTAACAGCGCTGGGACGCCTCTAAACACTCAGTGCCCAGCCTTGTTTCCTTACTAGGATAATGAACGCCGTTCTCTTTCTCTCTATTTGGGCAACTTGTGGAAACTTTTTTTCGTTACTAAGTCTTACATGACCAGTCTGGGTCTCTCTTGTTCCGACAGGTCGAGGGTACAGGTTAGACAGCTTGTCTAGCTGCTGTTTCCGACTGACAGGAAGGAGCCCAAACTCTTGGGTAGCGCCAAGAACGGCTGCTCCATCATCAGTTGCATGATACCGTGGGTAGTTGTATGTGTCATGTCGCGCATGGAAAAGGGACCCTGCAATTATCTCCGGTGGGCTTTCCCGAGGCCACAACCCCCATGAACCAGGTCGTGACTAATGGACTGGTTGTGTGAGCTTATTGGCACCAAACAAGTACCCACCTTGGCCAACCCACTCTATAATCAAACCAAACATGTCATTACAAAGAAATAAAAGCAAACCTAAACCAGACACCCAACAAAAAACACTTTCGCCTCCGCCCTTGAGGCTCGCATTCACAAATATCCGGGGACTTAGAACCAACATCAACGACGTAGAAACCTTTCTCCTGACAAACTCCCCGGATAGCCTAGGTCTTAGTGAAACTAACCTTCAATCCTCAATCTCTTCTCACCACTTTGACATGACTGACTACCTCCCACTCTACCGTAAAGACTCTGACAAACATATGCACGGGCTAAGAGTTTATGTTCGGAACACCGTCCTCCTGACTAGAGAACATGGGTTAGAATCAGATGACCAAGATTACATGTGCTTTAGATTAGCTTTACATCACAGCGTCAGTTACCTATATTTCTTATACCGCTCCCCGTCGACCCAGGACTGTACTCTGCTAAACTCTGTCTCTGAAAGCATAGATAGAGCACTCTTAATTGACTCGAATGTCCAGATACATGTATTTGGGGATTTTAATGCCCACCACCGCGACTGGTTGGGATTCTCCAGCCTTACTGACGCAGCCGGCAACTCTACATATAATTTCTCCTTAGCTCACTCCCTCTCTCAGACTGTCGATTTTCCGACCCGCATCCCCGATCGAGTAGACCAGCAAGCTTCACTTCTAAACCTTTTCTTGACCTCAATGCCCGAGGCTTGTGTGACGAAAGCTCATAGCCCACTCAGGAATGCTGATCACGTTGTGCTAAAAAGTCGTCCAAAAGTTGATGAACCGTTGCTCAAAACAACAAGATACTACGAGCAAGCTGATTACGAGTCGATCAGAGATCACATAAGTGACGCCCCATGGAGGGAAACCTTTTCACTACATGCCAACCAGTGTGCAAACGAATTAACTGAATGGGTCAAAGCAGACATTGAAGCCTATGTCCCCATGCGAAAATTCTTTAGCAAGCCCCACTCTCCTCAATGGTTCACTTCAGAATGTGCAGCTGCCATTTCTGAGAGGCAACAAGCATTTCGTATATTCGGTCGCCATAAGTCAGCTACTAATAGACATAAATTTATAGTCAAGAAATAATTGCAAGGTCGTGATAGGCGAAGCAAAGAGAAGGTATAATGAGTTAAAAAGACGCATCCAGTCACAGAAACTAGGTACTCGCGATTTCTGGAAAATCTACAATAGTGTAGTGAATAATGGTCAATCAACGATTCTCCCACTATCAAACCACAATGATGTCGTTTGCACGGCCACTGATAAGGCTGAACTACTTGCCCAGCGTTTTGCTTCTAACTCCACTTTAGACTCAGACAGCCACCCCCTCCCTGAATTCCGTTTGCGGACCGAAGTCACACTTGATAACCTGGTCATCACCCCATCCCAGTTCAGAGACATCATAAAAAACCTTGACACCTCTAAAGTTTGTGGGTTTAATCTTATACCTGTAATAGTAATAAGGAAATGCTCTGCTGAACTGGTCCCTGTCATCTCCAAACTCTACAATAAATGCCTAGCTGAATCTTGCTTCCCCGATAGCTGGAAAATTGCCTCTGTGGTACCAGTCTACAAGAGTTCTGGGAATAGAACCGACCCTCAGAACTACCGCTCAATCAGTCTACTGCCGATCTTTGCAAAAATCTTTGAATCCTTAATCAATCTAGCGATAGTACGGCACTTAGTTAATGCTAAACTTCTATCTGACCGGCGGTATGGATTTAGACAAGCACGATCTACTGCAGACATCCTAACGGTCACCTCTGACCGCATGTATCCTACACACGATAAGGCAGGTGAAACAAGGGCAGTAGCGCTTGATATATCCAACGCCTTTGACAAGGTATGGCATAACGGGCTTCTCTTG
This sequence comes from Sepiola atlantica, assembly GCA_963556195.1. Lineage (NCBI taxonomy): Eukaryota > Metazoa > Mollusca > Cephalopoda > Sepiida > Sepiolidae > Sepiola > Sepiola atlantica. The sequence continues at coordinate 13,980,199 of OY744539.1, forward strand.
AAAATACGCTCATACGGTATTTTAATATAATTAGATCCTTCCTAAACAAAAGAAAAATCCAGGTTGTCCTCGATGGCCGCTCATCTAAGCAACATGACATAAATGCTGGTGTACCCCAGGATCTATCCTTGGACCTTTGTTGTTCCTGATCTATATAAACGATCTCCCTGATGACATAGAGTCGGAGATTGGTTTATTTGCTGACGACACCACACTTTACTCTCGCCATGTTGGCAAAACAGACGTGATCATATCCTAGGCAATGGCTGAATCTTTAGAAAATGACTTCCAGGCTGTAGTGGATTGGGGTCATAAATGGCTGGTAACTTTTAATGCCGCAAAGACAAAGCTCTTTTCCTTCAACAACTACAAGAAGCCTCACCAACCACCCATTGCCATGGCAAATAACACCCTACCTGAGAGTTCATCATACAAACTATTCGGCCTAACCTTCACAGGTTGTTACCTGTGAAGGTTAGGCCGAAGTGGAACAAATACATTGTATACATTGCCAAGGCTGCTGCAAAGAAGGTTGGCTCCCTCTACCGTGTTAGTAAACTCGTTACACCTGACATTATCCTGTATCTCTACAAAGCCACCATCCGCCCATGCATGGAGTATTGTTGTCACATCTGGGCTGGTGCATCATCTACTAGTCTCTCCCTCCTTGACAAGGTTTAAAAAAGAATCGACAACCTAATAGGTCCCTCACTGTCAGCCAAGCTCCAGTCCCTGTCCCATCGCCGCAATGTAGCATCTTTATGTTTGTTTTACAAATACTTCAATGGATTATGTTCCGATGAATCGGCTACTCTGGTGCCCCCTCGACGTAAATTCACTACACTAACTCGACAATCAACTAAATCTCATTCATTCACTGTGGAGGTCCCCAGATGCCGGAGAGCCTTCTACTCAAATAGCTTCTTTCCTCGTGCTGCTGGCCTCTGGAACATCCTTCCTGCCTCCTGTTTCCCCGACAGTACTGACATGCAGAAATTTAAAACTAATGTAAACAAACATCTCGCTGCCCAGATCCCAATTTAGGCTGACCCCACTCCAACCTTCTCCCATTTTCTTTTTCTCAGTAGCCCCTTACGACTACAGTGGCGGACTGCCTTGTTTGGGGTGAACCATGTTAAAAATAAACATACATTTTTGTCAACATTTCACCAAATTAGAATTTTTTAATTACATCAGTTTTCCTTAAACATGAGTTTATCACAGGTCAAGTTAAAACTGAAAGCGAAATATTTTATTTTCTAAACAAATAAAGCAACCATTAAAAGATTGTTAGGAAATAGTAAGTATTCGGAGCAGCAGCAGCCGACGCCGACAGCTTAAATAATGAATCTTGAATTGCTGACTGTATTTAGTTTTACAAGCAGCAGCGACAGCAGTCAATGTACTACTATAGTTTTATATCTTCTAATTTTTCCTCCACACTTTCTCCTAATCCTCGTCCTCTTCTTCAGATTACCAATCGAACCGGACACGCGCACGTTCACTTTTATTATGTAGATGTTGAATCTAATTAGAACTGCAAATGTGTAGCCAAAATGTTTGTGTACATAAACAATTTACTTATCAAATAAATATACAACTCTGTTTATTATTGAGTACTATTATATAAACCCAGTAAAGATTCAGTAGATAACGGCCTCTCAACATAGACTTACCATAGTATATATATATATATATGTATATATATATATATATGTATATATATGTATATATATATATGTATATATATATATATGTATATATATATATATATATATATATATATATATATATATATATATATATATATATATATATATATATACGAGGCCTGTCTAAAAAGTATTCGACCTTAGGCCAGAAAAATACTTCAAAATCCTGACGGGGTTGGCACCCTAATCCCCTTCAAAGTAGACCCTTTGGGCTTGCACACACTTCGCCCACAGATCCATCCACTACCGGAAACACCTCTGGATGTCTTTTTTTTTAAATTGTGTTCATCCCCGCCGTCGCGTTCCGCATTATTTCTAGTCTCAAAACGGGAAACTTTCAGTGGCGTCTTCAATTTTTGAAACAACCAGAAGTCGCAAGCAGCAATGTCTGAAGAGTAAGGAGGTTGGCGAACGACTGGAATTTTATGTTTGGCCAATAAATTTTGGAGCAATTAAGATAAATGTGCGGGGCGTTTTGTGATGCAGTTGACAGTTTTTCGCCGTCCACATGTTTGGTCTTTTGCGCAAAAATGTCACGGAGACGTCGGTGAACATCTATCTTGATAGTACTCCTTTGTCAATGTTTGTCCTTCCGGTGCGTATTCGTGATGCACAATTCCACGGATATCATAGGAGACAGTCAGCATCAACTTGATTTTGCTTCGCACCTGTCGCGCTTTTTTGGCCTTGGAGACTCGGAATGCTTCCATTGCGACGACTGTCTTTTTGTTTCTGGGTCGTACCTGTACTCCCATGACTCATCTCTAGTTAGCACATTGTTCAATACCCCAGGATCTGTGTTGGCGGTTTCCAGAAGGTCATGTACCATTTAGTAACGGAGGTCCCTTTGTTTCTACGACAACAATTTAGGCACAAATTCCACAGCCACTCTGTGCATGTTCAAATAATCACGCAAAATAGCATGTGCGTAATCTTCACTCGCTCCGACCTCTTGGACGATCTCCCGCACAGTTAAACGACGATCTTCTATGAACAAATTTCGTACCTTCTCAACAACAGCTGCAATCCGAGCAGTTTGGGTCTTGTCAGAACGCTAGTCACTCTCTGCTGATGTGTGGCTATTTTTGAATCGGTTGAACCACTCTTTAATTTGTGTTACACCCATCGCCTCTTCTCCAAACACCTGATAAATCTTACGAATTGTTTTGCTTTGAGAATCCCCAAGCCTTTGACAAAATTTGATGCAGTACCATTGCTCAAAACGTTCAGTCATCTTGAGAGAATCGGTAATCCGACGAACACGTTGTGTAGCACCTCACACAGCGACCAATAAGCAGCGACTAACGCGCAGGAAGGCGGTGATCAAATCCAGATGCGCATGAAAGTGTATTCCTTCACTCTGTTCAGTGGAATAGCTCTAGCGTCTCTATTTCGCACAGAACAAAAATAATGGTCAGATACTTTTTAGACAGGCCTCGTATACACACACAAACACACACACACACACACACACACATATATATATATATATATATATATATATATATATATATATATATATATATATATATATATATATATATAAAAATTAAATCAATAATTACCGGAGATTATTAGAATAACATAACACATAAAAAATAAATAATTAATGATCGTAAATATATAACAAAAAAACAAAAAAAGTATCATAGAAGAGAGGACAAGATTGACTGAATAAACCAAGCGATCAAAAATTCACTGTTAGTCGAGTAAATAACAATCAAAAGATATTATAAAAGAAAAAATAATACAGTGTTCTCTTGTCCGATTTTCAAAGTAAACCTACATAGTATTTAAGCTTAGGAATCAAACTTTGATCCTGATAAGCAAATTTACATTTGTTATTGTTGTACTGTGTTATTAATAATATAATAACGTAAATAGTCCATCATAGACGACTTCTAATATGATTTTCTTAAATAATCACCTTAATATAAATACAAGTAAGGAGGATAACTCAATATTTAATTGAAAACTATGATCCGAATTTTGTCCAAATAATAGTTATCAAGCAAATCAATGGCTTGATAAGTCTCATTCAGACTCCGTTCTATCGGAAACCACGGTTAATAGGTAGTATTTTAAAATGTCAAATGCGGTCGTACAGACACAAATAATCCTGAACATAAATGTCACCCAAATTCGGCAGTGGTTTCGGAAAACATAAAACAGTCCACAAACTCATTTTAGGCCAATCGTAAATGTAAGTTGCGCTGAGATAGCAAAGGAGTTGAAGATATCAGAAAGTGGTGTATTAACATTTTTGCATAAATATTTTTGAATGAGAAAGCTTTGTTCAAAGTGGGTGTTTGTTTTTTTCACAGTCGATCAAAAACTGCAACGCGACAACGATTCGAAGCGTTGTTTGCAACTGTTTCAACGCAACAAAATTGAATGTCTGCGTTAATATATGGCAATGAATGACACGTGGATACACCACTTTACGCCGGAGTAAAAACGGTTATCAGCTGAGTGAACAGCAGCAGGTGAAAGGCGTCCACAGCGACAAAAGATCGAAACCGACAAGGATGTTGCCTCTGTATTTTAAAATGTGCGCGGTATTTTGTTCATCAATTGCCTTGATAAAAGAATAATCAGTAATAGCAAATATTATATAGCATCATTATTGAGTTTGAAAGAAGTAACCCCCCCCCCCCAAATGGCTAAAAATGAAGAAAAGGATGCCCTTTTAACCAGGCAATGCACCGTGTTAAAAGTCGATACAAAACGATGGTAAACATACATGAATTGCACTTTGAACTAATTCAGCACCCCCCCCCCCTTCTCTAGATCTAGTACCCAGCGACTACTGGCTGCTTCCATAAAAGGATTCTGTAGGGAAAGAGATTTGTCTGCAATGATTAATTGATATTGTAAACTGAGGGATGTTTATTGTTATACAAAAATAATACATGGTATAGTTGAAGAAGCGTTTGAATCGGTATATTTCCTCCAGAAGGAGTATATGTTCATGAATAAAGTTGAATTTTGTGTAAAAATGTTGTTTTATACGTTAAACCTGGACTTAAATAACACACATTTAATTCCATAAGTTTCTTGTTAAACTTTTGCATTTATTAACATAGCTAAATAAATAATAGATGTTGGAAACAGATGAGCAAGTAAGCGAGCGAGTTGGCACGTGCATAGGCGAGCGAGAAATTCACTCTCTCTCTCTCTCTTTCTCTCTCTCTTTCTCTCTCTTTCTCTCTCTCTCTCTCTCTCCTTGTTCTGTTTTCGCTTTTGCCTCATGGCGAAATGTGTTAGTTCAATTTGAAAAACAGTTTTTTTTTTCATAATCTATCTTCATTTTAAATCACTTTCATTAATTATGTTAATATCGAAAAACTATCCACATATATAGGACAATAGATTAATTAAATTACAACTGAATAACACCAAGCATTTATTTATCATAAGCTGTTTTAAATAAATGTTATGCAAATGTGGCAAACAAATAGTTGTGTTTGGTCTTTGCTTGTTACTTTATATACAGTATGTCAAAATACTATTATTTATCATTGACTTTAATTAGAGTAACCCGTTTTTATGATAATATAGTAGTTATTAATGACATATTTGTTTATATTTATTAAGCAATATATATATATATATATATATATATATATATATATATATATGTATAGATATTCATTGCTCTCCATTCATTCTCTCTTTTGTGTGTATATATATATATATATATATATATATACATACATATATATATTAATTTCCCTAATGATCTGCCAAGCAAGTACCTGCTTGGTAGTGAAACACGTGTAGGAAAAAAACATTTAATTTGAATAAATAATATTTGTACGAAAACATCATTAATGGTGATCATTGGTGTCCTGAAAGGAATGCTTTGGTAAACCTTCATAAAAGCGCATATAAATGCTCTGTACTCTGTACTCCAGTAACATCGAGCTTGTTTTTATTGGCACAACCCCAGTCTTCACTGAATGATCTATTTTATAAGTGAAAAATCTAAATATATATATATATATATATATATATATATATATATATATATATATAGAGAGAGAGAGAGAGAGAGAGAGAGAGAGAGAGATTAAGGGAGAAATGGAAATAAAGAGTGAGAGTGGCCGATTGGTCAATCTATGTAAATATGTGTAAATGTTGGAGATGTGCGTATTATATTTAGACGAATAGGAACGAGAATTTAAATAGATATCATGACAAAATCTATCACGTAATATAAATTGCGAGGAGAGAATGTGATGAATATAAAGTGACGCTTGCTAGACACAAAGGCGATATTAGATATTAGGACAAAAATAAAGTTTTAAATATATGAAGTGTAAACTTCTCAAAAGTATTATTAAATGGAAAAACGTTTCAACTAAAACTTGCAGGACCCGTGATTAATAAAAACAAAGTAGGATTTAATTGTACAATTCTATCTACTTATTATATACTTGCTCTATTTAATCGGTGTTGCCCGGGAGTCGTTTTACTTTCAATTTTGTTCCGGTTTCTGTTCAACTATTTTGTTTTGTTTTGTTTGTTTGAATTTTTTTAAATAGTTTTTTTTTTACCGTTAAATTTAGTTATTATGGTGTATTTTGCTAATTAAATTATTGGTTGAACTAAATTTTTATGAAACTGTAATTTATCTAGCGAATGAAAATATGTTTTAATCTTGATGTATAAAATTATTGGCTGTAAATGACATTCGAAACTTTCAATCTTTAAATATATGAGCATTTTCTAAGAGTTTTAAAACCCAAAATAATTTTTCTATTCGACAGTATTTTCTACCTGTTCCCGCGTCTTCCGACAGACCACTTAACCTTAACCCTAACCCTAATCACCGTACTACAAACGCATGCGCCGTGGTCTTCATGTTTTATCTTCTTTAATGTAAACATTTCGATCCTAGCATTGGCGGTCGCTGAGCGGGCGCGAAGCACAGTTTACCATTTGCATGCATAGTAAGAAACAAGACACAGACATTGTATACAAAATTTGTTTAACACGGGTAGATGCGTCCGTGTGTGTGTGTGTAGGTATTTTTACCATTGGAACTTTATATGTCCGATTTTTTATCTTACCATCGGGAACTGGCCACATCAGCCCCTCTTACAACTCATTTCTACTACTTATCCGGCCACCCTGGAAGTTAACAAACAACCGGCATTGTATCATTGATCCCTGTATTACAATAGGTCTGTTGTATTCATATTGTTATTTACTTTCTTGCTAATCTTTTCCGGTGGTCCAGGCCGTAGGGGGTGGGAGTCAGTCTATAGTATAACAGTGCAACTGGTTCCAAATTTATCTTTGTATTTTGAAGTAATACATGCCTTCTCAACTATTGAGAAAATATTTAAATGCCTGAAATGTTTTATGAATATATAATTCTGTGGTGGATTTATTTTCGTAAATCTATTATTTTAAATATAATTTTAATAGGGCGTGTTAGTATACATTATTGCATTTTTATTCTAATAGACAATGTATAAAGATACATGAATAATAATAAAATGATAAAATAATAATAAGAATAATAATAGAAATCATAATACTGATACTAATACTAGTGTTACTTTGTGATATTAAAAAAAAACGTTACTAAGGCAATATATGTGACGATAAAGATTTTTTATAAATCCTTATTAAAAAGTGTTTAAACTTATTTTCTTAGTTCTTTTTCCACATAACATATTCGGGGTAAGAGTGTGATTTTCACAATGTAAGTGGGTAGGGGAGCGGGAGTGCGTTATTTATCATGTATCAGAGTTTGGGAGAGTACCTTATAATGAATGGGTTCTTCTTAATGTGGTGTGGATGTTCAATCATTGTTAATATATTTTAACGTGTATCAATGTGTGTTGATGCAGGTGTGCGAGTGCAACCATTGGTTACTTTTAACGCGCACTATATTTATACAAGTTCTCCTATAAAATCTTTTGACTTTTAACATATCTTACTTTTAACGGGTGCCTATGTAAGCGCCAATGGTACTTGTTTAGTCTCTTTTTTCACTTTTCCTTTTTTGTACAAATATTCATTTACAGTTTAAAGCAAAATTAACCTTTCTTCATCGTTTTCTCATTCATCGCTGCCGTGATTCGTATTCTCTTTCCTTTCTACCGTGGTCGCCGTGTGTCTGCTCAGTGTGTTTTGTGACCAAAATTTTTTTTCTCACACAGAAGAATTCTTAAGAAATTTTTTCGAGGGATTTCAGGGGGTTTATTTTCTCTGTGTATAACAGGCATCGTTAGAGATAGACTGTCTATCTTATACACTTTAGCTCAATCTTAACTTATTAGATGATTAAATACGGGGGTTTAGACTAGCAGGTGTTTTTTTAGCCTTTGGGCAGATACCGAGACTTACCCTTAAGTTTCAGAGCATTGTTTTCTGCGTCTGCCCTGGTCGGACCTATGAGCAGAACTCTCTTGAAACATTAGTTTCTTTGTACGCGGCAAACAAGTGACGTCATCGTGTACTCGATCCGACGGCCTCTATCTCTGACATTTATTGACTTCAATGCCATGTTCTTTTGATCTTAAGTTCACCTATCCGTTACCCAACCGTGAGAAAAAAACAGATTCATTTCCCTAGCGTCTGTGTCAGCCCGACTTGCACTGATCTATACCGATCTCGACCTCAGCCCCAATTCGTACTAGCTGAAATACACCTTGTACACATAGGGGCAACCATAATGCAACACTACTACTACCACTACTACTACTATTACAACTACAACTACAACTACTACTGCTTCTACTACTACTACTACTACTACTAATAATAATAATAATAATGATGATAATAATAATGATGATGATAATAATAATAATAATAATAATAATAATAATAATAATAATAATAATAATAATAATAATAATAATAACGTTTAAGGCAGGTAGAGATGGAAATACATATAAATACACAGACACGGACGAATTGGTCGCATAACCTTATTTATATATTACCTTTAATTAATTATAACAACTTTTATACTTTAATATATAAAAACCTGTGTGAATTACACCAGTCTTTACGCATTATTCTCGCTCCGTGTTTCACCCCAACGTACTTTCTTTGCCTTCCTGTCTCTGTTGCTATGTATGTAAGTGTACCCGTGCGATTCGGCGGAGTGATTGCAGCTCTCTTTATTACTCAGCGCCAAGCGTGACACTTATTTTTTAAGTGCGAAGACGGATGATGTTTATGTGGTATTATGCAGATGCTTATATGTAGACCTCTTAAGTATGTCTGCAATAAAACAAATGTATAACGTCTGCTTTATGATTGTTTTATTCTTCAGGTTAAACAATGGTTGCGTATTAATATTGTGCTATACATGAATTAAATTCATAATCATACCTCTGTTAGCTACCTGACCCCGTATGTCTCCTTTCTGCTATCTTTCCAGACTGAGAGAGCGCTGTCTGAAAATAAGTTATTCCATACCTAAAAAAATGCAAGACTAAAATGTTGGAAAACAGAAGATATTCATTCGACTTGATCTTTGTTCAAAATCACTCTATTATAATATCTTATCAGAGTATTTTAAAATAAAATGTTAACACGTGTAGTGCTACTTACGAACTTCCGAATTATCTCACTCACTCTCTTTTTTAGCCATGTGAAGTCACATCCATTTCTATAAATTCTCACAGCCCCACAAATACTAACCTCGAGTTCAGCAAGTTGAACACGACTCTAATCTTCATTTCCTGTTAATATCAACTAACTGTCTTATATAA
>OY744539.1:13994652-14032152 GCA_963556195.1 Sepiola atlantica
ATCTTTAGACTCAACAACGTGCACGAGACAGAAAAACGATGCATATTTAGTTATATGTCTTCAGCTGAGTGGGTGAAAAAGTAAACGTCATCAGCGTAGAGAAGTTCCCGAATAAGACTCTGAAAGACTTTCGACTCAAAGTAAAAAAGTCTAAAGTTAAAAACGCTTCCAGTAGTTCTAAATTGCAAAACAACACCTTCATAACAGTCGTAGAATGCATGTTAAATCATAACAGCAAAGAATATGCATTTGGTGCCGAAATATCGCTCTGCTACCTTTTTATCTATCAGAATGTTCTGAGACAATTGTCCGTTAAATCTGACCCGATCTTTTATGTCCGCGTGGTGGACACCATTAGTTTTCCAAAAATACGCAACAAAGCTGAACACAGTTGAAGGCATCGAAAGCCGTCGTTGAATCAACAAAAACTTGGTATACTTCACTCGTTGCCTGATGCATTTCTCTTGAATGTGAAGAGCATTAAATATTGATGGTTGTTTTGTCCGCTCTGAAGTCGCTCTCTGATTCAGGAATAGTTATTGGACAAATATCTTCCATTAGCCTGTTCAACAGAAGTCTAGCAAAAACTTTATCGATCGCTTCTAGGAGTGTGATACCCCAATAGTGATAACAAACACCTTTTCCTGTACAGAGACATTAGGATACCATCTCTCCTGTTTTGGGGTACGCGGATGTGATAAGCCTGAATACTGCATTGGTAATATTTTCACTTTCAGTTTTCAGAAGTACAACAGGTAGGCCATCTTTATTAAGTCCCTTGCCATTGCTGATTTTCTTGAGGGCGATTTCTACTTCTAAACTATTTGGTAACCTATCAATTCTAAATTTTACAGCATATTGCAGAAGATTCTGTATGGCATTCTGTGACAATAAAGAGGAACACTCACCGTCAGGAAAAAGAATGAGGTGCTTCGTATGTCGTGTCTGCAGATAAAAAAAGGCTTCTCTTCAGAGGTGCAGGTGTTTATGGTGGTCTCTTATTTGTATATGTGGATAGCAGCTGATATAAATGAAGAGGACAGCTGGGAAGGAAGAGGAAGCGATTTGGATTTGAGAAAGAAAGGCTAAATGAATGTGAGTTGCACGAAATTCAGTTGGAAATTCTTTTGATTTTTCTGGCACAGTTAGTTAACACATTTATATTTACTACTGAAAGAATATTGAAGAGAAAAGCAGTGTTCTTGTCAGCGCTACATACTTTTATATGGTTATTTGATGTCATCCATGTTGTTTTTAGATGTTAAAGGAAGCACGCAAGATTTATGAGGTCAAATACTTCAGATAGTAGACTATAAAATAAATAAATCTCTTTAGCGTCATGTGCTTTTTGAATTTCTGAAGAAATATGTAACCACCATTACTTCTTCGTTCTTTATCCTACTCGCTGAAAGTCTGCTTTGTGCTTTTAAGGTCGTCTCTATTTCAGGATGTACTGAATCCGTCTCTTTAAGAATTCTTTGATGGATTTTGCTCATTTCTCTCTAGGAAGTGGTTAGTGATGGTGGCCATCGTCATCAAACATGTCCTTATGCTTCTCTTTTCTAAAGCCAAGTACTTTTCGTTCCCATTGAGTACACTTGGTCCTTAAATTTATCCCCCGTTTCATCAAATTTAATGTCTTCAAATTTCTCCTCCAAGATTTGAGGCACACCAAGATCTTTCAGTTTTGCAACGTCACTGCTCTTTGGAAGTGACACACTATTTGCCCAAATCTTTGTAAAGAAAGCGCAGTTTAAATTTCCCTCGAACCAACTTATGATCAGTGGCACATTCAGCAGTATTCATCACACGTATAATGCATAATATTCCATGATCACGCTTCCTCGTGATGATTAAATCGATCATATCACCGCGTTTTTTTATCATGGCTGAGTCAATGTAGCCTTGTGCTTTATTTTCTTGAACAAAAGTCTGTTGCCTATGACCAAATTGAGTTCTGAACAAAACTGAAGCAGCTTCTAGCAATTAGAATTTATTTTTCCGATGCCTGGCGACCAAGGACATCCCGCGTTTCAAAGTCATCACCGACCTGAAATTTTGGAGCAACCAGGGGAATACGTTTCTCATCTGCTGGAACGAAACAACCATCATCATGAGGATCCTCATTAAAGTTCATGACAGATTATTTGCTAACGTGAAACGTGGGAGCGTAAACCGGAAAGATTGTCGCATATCGACCACAAGTGAAACGAAATCAGGCTTTATTATGCGATCAGAAATACTGCATAGGGCACGCTAAACGTTCTAATAAGATTGTTTAATCGCAAAACCTTCACGACTATTTCGGCTTGCTAACCCAGTAAAGTGTGAAAGCAGATGCTATTTCAGTAATAGAAACTTGTCTCAAACAGAGCTGCGATATTAATGTTCAGACTTTAGGTTGATTAGATACACTCTGGTCCAACTAAAATCTTATATTCCCAAATCAAACATTGAGCTTATTTCTATCTTTTTCGAATCATTTTTTTTCAGACAGTGTTGTCCAGCTGGAATGAAACTACCATTAACCGCAATGGTAGTCATGTTCAATCCCAGAGCAGTTATAAATTAAGATAGTTTCTATTAAATAACATAAAATCTCATAAAACGCAAAATCTGTCTTTATCTAACGAAATTGCGATGTTTTCCACATTGTTTATACATACGAGACATTTATAAAACAAAACAAAACTTTTTTCGTACCTTGTGCTCTCTTGTTTTTTCTTTTCATTTTTAAATACGATACATGCGCTTAAATAAAACGGCTAGATATTGGCCACTTTTTCTACATTCTATGCTCAAGTTCAACAGTTCCATATATTGATAGTAAGAATAGAGTTATCTCCCCTTTAATAAAAATCTTCGCGCCCTCAAAGCAAAACAAACAAAACAAATTATATGTATTTAAATACAAATGAAATTTAAAATGGAAAACAAGGATTATAATTAACTGGTAATTATCTATCTAGTTCTTCGCAGTTATTTTCCCTTAAATGTTAATATAATGTAACTTAAAAATATTGGTAAAAAATCATGTTTTATAACTAACATCGAATTAATAAATCCAGATATGTATATTTACTTTTGTATGCTGGCTAGGCAAGCAATATGCAGTCTCAACTTGTCACATCTCCATGACAATCCGCATACATAAGTGATCACTCATACGAAACGTTTCGTTCCTAGGTGTAATAACTTGAAAGTAGCTAGCGTATATGCAAACAGACGCACGTCTACTTTTAGTTATTAAAAATATTGTTCTATTGCAATCTGCAATCTTTTCCATTTGATATTGTCGGACAAATCGTTATACAGCTCTTGCATCCAACTATTTAACATCTGCGATATTTAATATACAGTATAATCACGTTTACACACCGGTTAGCTCATTAAATTTTAAAAAAAGGGCTGAACCTGGTCAGTACTAAAATTGGTGACTATTTGGGAATACTAGGTGTTATATGTGCTTTCCGCTTATCTTGGCATTGTTTTCAGTCGTCTTGGGGTTCTCCTTGCCACTGGAAACAAGCAGTATCGACTCAAATGGGGTGTGGTTGGTGATTGTGTAACCCTTCCTTCACATTACACGCGCAGACACTTTTACAGAGAGTATCCATATTTTCTCAAAACTAAACGGAGGTCATGGCTTTCTTTAAGACACGTATACTGACAGGACCAACATGTGGGAGACCACATGGAAGTGATCATGTGATCAGCCACCTATCGAAACAACTCATTTACATCGCCACCAACACAGCCCGACTGAATTTCTGGTAACAAAGATTAGTTGATTAGTTGTTTACTTCCCAGCGTTCCCGGTTTCGTGTCGTCTTCGCTAGGTACTGATGATACAGCACACAAAGCTACCACGTTTCGCTCGACGTTGGCGGTAGTTGTTTCTTTCTCTATGTACCTAAAACCAAACGAAACTTCAATGAACAGAGTTTTTTCCAAGATTTTCCTATCTTCTGAACACATTACTACATGACTGCTTCCCTGCGTACTACAGCATGGTCATCTTGGATTCTAATGTTTACGAATATTTGTCGAACCGTCCTCTTAAGTAATCATATCACCAATCCTTTTCAATCTGTTCATATTATTGTTTATCATCCAGCTGATAATTTAATTCGCTCTGACCCTCGAGTTGCTTTTGTCCTTGGTAGGTAATGACTCATTAGTTGTTTTTGCCTGAAATAGCCGAAAAAAAGACAACAAGGAGGTTAACAAGAGTATCTATTTACAGGGAGTACAGACGTAATGTGTTATCAGAGACTGCATTTTGATTGGCTATAGCGACTTTTACTGTTACCACGATTGTCACTATTCATAATGTTCGGAATAGTCCATGTTGTGACGCAATAGGGTAGATCACCATAACTGTAGCATAGTTTTTAATTCATCTTGCATATCAGCTTCACTACAGTTTCTCTTCTTAACTTCACGGCACCCTTTCCGGTATTCTCTCTTAAAGAACCAGACTAGCGCCATCTTATTTTCTGCCAGTCGCAGGTTCAAGTTAGAATCTCACTTGAGAGAAGAAAGAAAAGCATACGCATCAAGTCACAGTGTCCAGATGTTATTCCGTCTTCTTCCGAAATTGGTCGACCCGGTCAAGCGCTTGCTCATTTGCCGCCAGCTTATCCCAGTCGTCTTCTCGCCAATAAAGCAATCTTCTTAATTGTGAACGTCAACTCTAAAGAAATCCATTAATCATCTATCCAATAATGTTTGTAATTTAGCCATTGCTGTCTACTTTAGTTTGGAGAATTGGCGCTTACGGTTCACAATGGCGTATACCTCTATTTATACCACAGATTTCTCAATGCCTTCAACAATCTTCAAATAATTTTTCCTCTTGCATTTACTAGTCGAGATACCCAGCCTCGCCAAGGGAATACAAACGACAATAATATACCAGTACACAATTACATTTTTAATAAATTATTTATTCGGATGATTAAGTAATGAACATCTGATGTAATTCTGTGGAACATATTAACACGGGACTGTTTCTTTGCAGACTGCAACATGCTCGTCTTCAATTCCAATGTCAACAAATACGTGTCGAGCCGCATCGTTAAGTAATCAAACGTTGTCCATTCCAAAAATCCTTTTAAATCTTCTCATAGTATAGTTTACCATCTAACTGACAATCTCATTAGCCTTTATCTTTTATTAGCTTGATTAGATTAACACACAAGTACAAAATATTTGAAACAATGATCCTAAGGGAGTCTTGAAATAAAAACGAAACGTTGATGAATACATAAAAATATTTTGGGTTACTTTTTTTCATTTTCCATTACGTCGGAACACTAGTTACATTCTTTATCATTTATATATATATATATATATATATATATATATATATATAATATATTCCTTTTACTTTTGAATTCTTCCGATTGTAAAACTCTACCGAATCAAAGAAAGTATCGATTGTTGAACGCCAAATCTAAAGGGTGTAGTTTTTGTATATGTGTTCAGTAATCTTAACTGAGTGTTGTATTGATTTTATGGCTCTACCTAGTCGGCCGTTCGATGTTCAAACGCATGTCTTCAAGTGATTTTAAATTTTTTAAATGTCTATGTAATTCAATTTCGCAAAATTTTAAAAGTTTTATTTATATATGTTTTCAGTTATCTTAACTGAGTTATACATTAACTTTTAAGGTTATACCAAATAGACCGTTCGATATGAAAACGCATATCTTTTCTAAACATTCGAATCTATGTTTCCTGTGATTTTAAACTTTTTTATGTGTGTGAATTCAATTTCGCCATTGTAATTAGTTTTGTTTAAATGTGCATATAAAGATTTGTGTATGAAGTTTCGTTTTCATGGTGTCGCTTTTACTTTGACAACAATTTTTGATTATAGAATGAATGTTTATTGTCCGAATTTGCTGAAGTATGTTTTAATTCTCCTAGAAAAATCTATTAGCTTTTCTTTGTCTCGAAACTGACATTAAATGACAGTATGCTATAAGTTTCATCTGTAAATATATATATATATATATATATATATATATATATATATATATATATATAAATAAATATATATATATGTGTGTGTGTGTGTGTTTTCAAGACATTCTAATCCAATAACTATTTTATCATTTGTGAATTTTTTCTGATGATTTTTTAGTGTTGCAGAGACGATATTGACATACAAATGTTGTTTTGTACAAATGTCGTTAAATATATCTCACAGAAATCTAAAAATGTTTGGAAATGTAAAAAAATAAAAATAAAAGTAATAAAACAAACCATGGTTATTGGAATATGATAAAAACTGTCCTATATTTTGCTCTGTTATCAATAACTGACAAACATTGGGCTGAATCTTCAAAGGAGACTACAAAGTAAAAGGATCTGATGATATATGGTAGTACATATATTGTCTTTAATAATTAATTATTACTGCTCCTCGCATTGAGCTGATTATCCATTCTTTCATCTCCCTTAACTATGTTCACCAAGGAGGAAGTAACATTCTCACCAAAGAATATAGCTATTCCAAGCCATGATTCATACACAAAAGACATGATACAGGCAGTTAACTCGTTCATCAAAAGAGTACGTTACAAGGTAATCCATCACCACACATCCGATGAGGGCGAACAGAGAATGGATCAACCGGATATACGCACGGTGAATCCTCCGGAGTATGATATGCCATCAGATGATTCCGGAAAAACGTACATCAAATTTTATAACATCAAGACGCGTAAATGTCCATCAGCACTGAACATTCTGGAGAATTTTGAGCAAGACATGTTTAACATAGTAGGAAACTTGAAGTTTAAAAGGAGATGTAAATACTCCAACCATACAATTAACAGAATAAACCAAACATTTAGAAAAATAAATAATAACCCTAACCTAATAGTACCTGCAGACAAAACAATGAACTTATATAGCATGAACTTTGAAACATATAATAATTTGATTATGAAAAACTACTGAAAAACTAGGAAATAGCCAATGTAAATGACCTCAGTGATATCAATTCTACGGCCTTGGAAATATGTTCTAAGATCAATATAGATAACAACATAGAAATATATACTCCTAAATGCCCTAGATTCACGTTAAAGGACCATAAAGATGATTTTAATAATAACCCCACTATCAGATTGATCTCCACATGTATATCGAACATAAGAGCAATTAGTAAAAAGATATTGGATAGAATCATACCCACCATTAAATCCCAGATAACTCACAATGTGTGGTCATTGTCAGACGAAGTCATAAATTGGTTTACAAAACTCCCTTAAGGGATTAACGGGAGGTTTATCATGTTTGACATTGATGCGTATTACCCACCAATTTCCCCCACACTTCTAGACAAAGCCCTTGATATGGCTAGAATAGAAACGGATATAACTAGACGAGAAATCGATATTATAAAACTAGCTAGAAGAACTCTGATTCTGTATAATAACAAACTATGGACAAGAAAAATATAGAAAATAACTTCGACATTACTATGGGTAACCGGACCTTGCGAGGGTAACTGATTTGGTAGGCCTTCACATATTGAAGGAGAACCATAAAGAATTACCACAACTTAGGAGCGGTTTATACAGAGATGATGCTCTATTCTTCATCAACTCTGGCAATAGAAGGTTAGAGAATACTAAGAAGGATATACACAATTTCTTTAAAAAGTTGAACCTTAAGGTAACAATAGACTTACACCATAAGATAGTTAACTTCCTTGACATTTGCTTAGACCTAAACAATAGAACATATGAACCATATCAAATTACTCAAAAATCAAAAAGAATAGTAACTTAGATACCACACAGTTCAGAATCAGAATAATAGCTCCCAATGTTACTGTAGAAATATTAGCTTATGCCCTTTAGAGGGGAAATGTTTAACTTCATATATAGTGTATAAGTGTAACGTTATAGAGGAAAACAGAATAAAAAAACATACATTGGTTCGACGGTTGTAGTTTTAAGGACAGATATAGAAACCATATACACTCTTTTAAAGAACCTAATACAAATTCAAAAAAGGTTCCTCAAGCATGTAAGAGAACAAAATAGCAAAAACATACAATACAACCTAAAATGGTGTATACTAGGTAGAGCAGGGAAATATAGACCTAACAAATCTAAGAGATGCAACCTTTGTATTCTGGAATCCTACAATATAGTTATGTCTAAAGATAATTTATTAAATAGAAGACAGGAGGTGATTCAGAACTATCTACATAGAACCGCATACATCCTATCCCGTTACAGACCCATATAAAATACCTGTGCTGGTAAACCTTTCATCAGCATGAATATGTAAGTAATTAAGGTATAGGAACAACATAAGAATATATTGACAATACAAAACATAAAGTAGTAGATAACTGAGTACTAATACCTCAATTTAAAACATTTAGATATAGAACCCATCACTTATAACTAAAATGACCGAAGTAATTAAGCTTATATCTGGCTTATAATAAAAAATAGTAAGAGGGCCAAATCATGAGCGCATCAATAAATACTTGAAATAATTTTTTTCATTTTGGTTTTTATTAATTAGGGATAAATGGTTAATAGTAAGTAGGATATCTCTTCGGTGGGGGTATAAACTAATAATACTAGAATCATCTAAAATATTATGCCAAATAAATGTTCAATAGATACGTGAAGAAATAAAATAAATAAATAAATAAATAGATAAATAAATAATGTGTGTATATATGTGTATGTATATGGTGTGTGCATGTGTATGTATGTTTATTTGGATATGTACATATATATTGTGTGTATGTGTGTATGCATATATATGTGTGTGGGAGGTTTGGATGTTGAGCGTGATAGTTCCGATTCACTTATATTGAAACTGTAAGCAATAGAAAGATGCGAACGTATTGTAACTGAACTTCGATGGTAAGCTTCCTTTAATAGAAATCATAGGAAACTATTTTGGTATCATATTATTTAACACAAGTTTTTAGAGGCTTGTAGTCTGTGTAAATACAACCATTTCGGTGGAGATGGTTTGTGGAGTTCTTGTATATGTTGCTAGTAGTTTTTTTGCGTTCGGGTCTCTTAGTGTTTGTATGCAGGTAAACATGTTGATAGATAAGTGTAAGAGTACGCACAACCTGATATTAAATATAAGCATACAAAAAAAGTGGGAACTGACATGCACAATAGTGCCTGTCGGTATTCACACGATAATGCGAATTAATTTCAAAACGTAATCACGAGTAAATTTAGGTATTGATGTACTTTAATTACTTTAGAATCCTCATAACAGAATAAGGAGGTATTCTTTTTAATAAAACATTTTATATTTAACATATAAAAAGACAAAATAAAATGAATGAATAAATATTTATTGGCCCCCCTTAGATACTTGGAACCATAGTGGTGTGACAGTAGAAAAATAAATAAGGGTGGATTAACTCCTATTTTAGTCACGTTGATTATTTGGAGTGAAATGTGATTTGACATTATTCCTAAATAACCTTTTTTTCACTTATTTAAGGTTACACAAGAAAGGGAAAACACCAAGCTTCATCGTAGAAAAATAAACATGGATGAACTAATTCCTATTTTAGTCACGTTAATTGTATAGAGAGAAATGGGATTTGACATTATTCTTAATCAACCTATTTGCACTTAATTTTAATTATTAAGAAGGAAAAGAAAATGTGTTGTTATCGTACATGTTATACCGAACTAATATTTCTATGTGTGTGTTTGCGTATATATATATATATATATATATATATATATATATATATATATATATATATATATATATATATATATATATATATATATATGTTGTGTGTGTATATATGTGTAGGTGGTATGAATTTATTGATGGATACTAAACATATTTGTGAATGCATATTGATAAGCTTATTGATACATAAAAAGTGAGGAACACGACTAAATAATTAGGTGTAAGCATTAAACTGAGACTCTAATGTTTACATTCGTAGATTTGTTCTAGCAATTCACTTGATCGTACGAATTGGAGTTATAACGTAGTAAAGATTGATTTTTCGGTACAGATGCCCGTATAACTACTTTTGAATCCTTAGAATACTTTAAGAAATAAAATAAATAAATTAATATTTAATGCCCCTCCGATGGTTCGAAATCGAGGTTTTGCTTACTGGAGGATATATTTCGCCGTGAGTGAACCCCCTCTCTTAGTTTCGCATTTTAATTAGTAACTTACTACTTGAGTGATGAATTCTGGGAAGTTAAGCTTATCTTAATATTGTTGGAAAGGGTTTATTAATAAATACTATATACATTCCATAAAAAGAAACAATGTAGTAGAAATTTTTTAAATAGTTGATTGAATGGACGATTGACACAATCAGACTATCTCTATAATGCTCTGCTTAAATGAGTTTCGCACCCTAATTACCGAAATAAACATTGATGTAACTTTAGTAAAAAATAAATTATCTTCAAATAAACTGGAACTTTATAAATAAATTATAGTACATATTAAATATTTTAGGAAATATTACCGAATTAAAATGTTAAAATTGTTCGCACTAATTTTTTAGGAGATACTAGCTTTGAACGAATAAAATTCAAAATGGCGGATTAGTTGGATCTCACACGTGTGAGTGTTTGCTCTCAATCTTTTGTTTGTTTTTTGTTTTTTTTCACCCTAAAATAAACTAATGTATAGTGTAGGTGTTTGCAAGACACTCTAATCCAATAACTCTTGTATTATTTGTGAACTTTTTCTGGTGATGTTGTAGTGTTGCAAAGACGATATTGACATACAAATGTTGTTTGGCACAAGACAAAGGAAACGGACCGTTAAACATATCTCACAGAAATTAAACATTTTTGGACATGTGATAAAATAAAAGTAAAAGTAATAAAACAAACCATGGTTATTGGAATATAATAAAAACTGTCCTATATATATATATATATATATATATATATATATATATATATATATATATATATATATATATATATAATCAACAAACAGTTCGTTGTATCACAATCTCTATTATATATATATACATATAAATATATATATATTATTTTATGTATCGACATAAAATGTTATAAGAATATATAATCTTTTATGCATCAATTTTAAGTATTTACTACAACATTGCTCAATACGTGGGTATAGCTAGGTAGTATATTATGAAAATATATTTATGGCACTTAAGCTACAGATGAGGCTTCCGCGTTTAATCCCCGTGAGTAACTGTCAGGCTTAAATGCATGGAATTTGTGTTGCCGGGTGTTTTTACATATACACGTGGTGTTTAGTCTAGCTAGGTGACCAATCAGATTCTTTGTTGTTCTCTTAGCCAATCGTTGGGCTTCTCACAAACAAAGGGTCGGTTGGTTTTGCTTCCTGTTTCGTATTCTATTGTTCTGTTTTCTATATAGTGACCAATTCCCGTTTCTTTGTTGTGTCGAAATAATGGGTAACCTTATTTTAAGACGTACTTGCTTGTATTTCTATTTTAGGTTTTAGTTTAGTTTAGTTTATTATTCATTTATTTGTTTATTTATTTAGCATGTATTGTTTACCTGAGGTAAATTTTATTCTGTATAAGCAGTTGTTTGCTATTTCACTTCTACAGTTAAATAGGTTTCGAGGGTCTTTAAAATTTAGGGTTTAAAATTTCTTATTCAAACATAGTGTATACGGGTCGTAAATTTTTTAATATGCACTGGCCTTTTCCATTCGATTGTTGGTGAGTGTCCGCTTTGTTTGGGCTCTCCCAATAATGTTTTGCTAGTGCTGTTTTAATTCGGCGTCATTTGTTTTTAAATGTGTCGTTGTGGTCGTAATATCTGGTTTTAAACTTTAGGGAGGTCATACCCGCGTAGTACTTTTTGTTATTCGGTCTT
This sequence comes from Sepiola atlantica, assembly GCA_963556195.1. Taxonomy (NCBI): domain Eukaryota; kingdom Metazoa; phylum Mollusca; class Cephalopoda; order Sepiida; family Sepiolidae; genus Sepiola; species Sepiola atlantica. The sequence goes on from OY744539.1 coordinate 14,006,538, forward strand.
TTTTGGCAAATTTTGTTGCTTGGTTAACAATACTTTTAGTTAGGCACCAATTTTGTAGTAGACAAAGTGTACGAGTTATGCAGTTACCGCTTCTCTCTTCATTACTAACGGTTTCATTTCTATTTGGGTGATTTTTAATTGTAGTACAAATATTTTAATTTTTCTCAGTGTTATTTTTGCTTTATTAGTCACTTTTTTACGCATTATTTTTTCTTCTCTACTGTTCTCTTTTAGTATGTTGTTATTGTGCGCCTTAATTATCATTTCTAGGTTTTCGCAGCAGCTGTAGGACAGTTTTAGGTTATTTTTATTGAATATTTTATGCTGGTCATAGGTTACGGGCAAGTGTTTTTCAATGAGATATAGGAATGGCTTGCTCAGTTTAGTTTTTAGCATCTGATTATAGGACGGTGTATACCATATTATATTTCGTTTTCTTTTATTTTTAATTTATTATAATCATTGGTGTCCTGTTTCTATTATTTATTTTCGATATTATGATACCCAGTATTTTTTTAGGGCTGTATTGTAAATGTTGCCTGATTTTCTTAAATACATTTTCGTTATTAGAGTCATTGATAAGCCTACTTTCAATAAAATTAGGAATCTGTTTTATGATTGATGGGTGTGATTGGACTTTGGGTTTACGTATATTGAATTAGCGTTATCTTTTAAATATGGCTCTTAAGTATATTCATTTGAGTTTAAGGTGCTATCTTAAAAGTGAGTTATTTTTATGTTAGCCAGTACTTCTACTCTTAGGCCTAATTTTTTTCATTTCCATATGTATAATTTTCTTTAAATTTGCTTCCCTGTACCTTGTTTTAATCCCTTATTATATCTAAGCCATCATCTTTATATAGGCCGATATCTGTATTATCAAATATATTTGTGAGTGTATACCTAATAATTAACCCAACAAGATATTATGCCTTCGCAGAGTCAAAGGCACCCATGGCCAAACCAAAAGAGCTTGTCATTTTGTTTTAATCCATTAGTCATTATTATTGATTAAAACTGACCTTCTACATTTTTAATGATGTGGATTTCATCCCTGGCTGTATCAGTATAAATCTCGGAAAACTCTGAAGCGATGCTGAAGAGTTCTTTGAATATGGATGGATAGAAATCCACTATGTCAAATTGTAGGAAGTTACATTTATTTTTATTTTCGATATTATTAAACCAAGTCATTGTTTCGGCAGTATTCACCGACTGGTTTAATTCTAGTTCTATTTTTATTGCATGTTAATTCTATATAAAATTGTTTTACTAATTATTCCTATTTCTGGTTGTGTCGAATTAATTTAGCGACGCTAGGGTTATTGCTAAAGTTACTTTTCGGCACTTTAAATAAGATATGGGCTTTCTAAGGTTTTAATTTTTAACTTTGGCGCTGATTTGTTTACTTTAAGCATTTATTATATCTATGTAGTTACGTTCGCCTGTATCTAGTTTTTGTAGCTTTTCGTAATGTTTTCCGTGAGTAGTTTGTTATACTGATGTTTGTTTATTTTATAAACATTTCTAGTGTTATCCGCTTTTACGAAGATTTTGTTAGGGTTGTTTATGTTTATAACGATGTTGTGTAATTGTTTTGGGAAATTATTATGTTGTTTGTGAAATTCTAAATCTTAAATTGCATTTAATATGTCATTTTTAGAGCTAATCGTGAGATCTATTTGTTTTGCGTTTTTTAGGCGTTTGAATCCGTAAGATTCTTTTGTATCTAGGTGTTTATGTTTATTATTAGAGGAGAAGTGTGCTCGCCATCGCATTGAGCGTATTAGTTCGTCTTTTTTTATAAATGAATTGCTAGGTGTTGGGATATTCTTACGTGATGTTCCTAAGTAAACCTTTTACATAGTATTCTTCAGTGGCGAAATATATTCTTATTCAGATGCACTGGCTTGATATTTTTAAACCGTCTATCGCTTATAATGACTCGTCAGCGTTGCGAAATGTAAACACAGGAAGAAAACACAGGGATTATTTTCCTGTGTTGAAATTTCGGAACATTGACGAGTCTTTATGGCCGATAGACGTGTTTATTTAAAAAAAGCCAGTCCATCTGGATGAAACTCCGGTACGACTCTGAAATATGTAACGTATGTTTTTAAAAATAAATTATTTATATTTAGCTCTCACGTTTTTGCGATCGAGCACTTTATGATTTCCTTTCTAACATAATCTGACATATATATATATATATATATATATATATATATATATATATATATAGTATGTCGAATTGAAGATTGCGTTAGCATGAAACATCGATGTCTGTAGGTATTTAAATATGTAATATTTATTTATAAAATATTATTGTTTATCAGCCCCCTCCCACTCTCGAGTAACTTTAATAACCAGCAGTGCAAATAGCTATATGCACGATCCGAACGCCGTTTCGTAGATCACTCTATACTGTTTGGTACATAGCCGCCAATTCGCTATTTACATTTAAAATTCCTCTATATTTACTAACTAATTGGCTATGGCCGATGGATAAGATCCACGACTACGAATCAGTGGCGATTTGTAGTCGGAGTTCGCGCCCACCGACCGTTGAGAATTAGTTCCTACACTGAAGATTGCGTTAGCATGAAACATCGATGTCTGTAGGTATTTAAATAATTAATATTTATTTATAAAATATTATTGTTTATATATATATATATATATATATATATATATATATATATATATATATATATATATATAGTTAAAATAAGCTTTGTGTCATTTTAAACAAAGAAAGCAAATGCTGTTTAAATTTTCAGGGATACTTACTGAATCCAAAATATCGCAGATTTAGCACTTGCATAAGCCGCTGACTTACCGCTGGAAAATTTACAAATACAAAGGGGATTCAGATATATAACAGTGAAACTATACGTTCCTTATTTATTTTAATCAATTGGTTTAAAGTAGTTGCGTTTACCATTTCGTGAAAATAATATAAATAACTTTAAAAAGTGTTAACTAATTAAATACCTTTTTATGGTATAAATACGAAGGGCGTTCAATAAGTAATGCTCCTGACCCATTTTCCATAACAGAAGATTTCTCTACATAAAAACCACCCAGAGTTATCCATTTCTCCCCTCGTTTGATGCAGCTCTGGACATCGTTTCGGTAGAACATCCCAGGTTGGTCCTCCAACCACGTCGTAACTACAGAAATCAAGGCTGCATCATCCGGGACACGCTTTCCTTTCAAAAACAACTGTATGGCTGGGAAGATATAAAGGTCCGAGGGTGCAAGATCAGGAGAGTAATGGGGATGAAAGAGGATTTCATAGCCACACGTCCGTGCTTCTGATCTGGCGACATGCGAGTTGGAGACCGGGCCGTTGTCCTGCAGAAAGAGGATACATTTGCCCCGCCTCTTAACTTTGATAGCTTCTCTTAATTTCATAAAAATGAAGCGTAATAGGCTCCTGTAATTGTAGTACTCTTTGCCAGAAAATCTGTCATCACTACTCCGTGGTGGTCACAGACGACTGTGTGCATGACCTTGCCAGCAGAGGGCTGCATCCTTGCCTTTTTTAGAGATGGTGAGTCCAAGTGCTTCCACTGCATTGACTAGGCTTTGACCTCTGGATCATTATGATGGACCCAAGGTTCATCCTGTGGAATAAGTCTTTTGAAAAACTTTGACTCATCTTCTTGGCACATCTTCAAATTCATGTTCGAGCACTCGACGCGTTCTTGCTTCTGGAAAGGAGGGAGCAACCTGCGAATCCATCTGGCAGACACCTTATGCATATGCAAATGGTTATGAATGATAGTTTCCACAGACGCTGTACTGATCTTGACCTCTTGGGCTATTTGGCGAATAGTAATGTGTCGATCTCCCAAAATGGCAGCCTCAACTTGACGAACAGATGCCTCATCAATGGCAGAAGAGGGACGACTACGTCTGGCAGCTGTTTCCACAGACTTTTGGCCATGTTTGAATTCACAATGCCAGCGTTTTACAAGGTTATCAAAAGTCTCCTTTGGTGTGCGTCCTTTCAAATACACAAACCAGATCACTGCGCGACACTGAACTGGCTCCATTTCACAGAAAGAGGCAAAATGCCTTTAAAAAAACATGTGTTAGATGCAGATATTGTTATTAAAATAAAATAAAAACATCAACAGAATTTTTTTTCGTCCTCATCTTCCCAAATTTAGACCTACCGGCGACCATGCGCGATTTCTGTTCAATTTAAAAGAGACATTTACACCGTTAGTCCACACAAGACCAGGACAGATTATTACGAAAAAAAAAGGTTAATACATTTTATTTGTCTAAAGCTCTGACGAAGCTTGTTATATCAAGCGAAATTATTAGATAAAAAAGTCAAGATGAAGAAGAAAAACAAATAGTGTTTTTATTTTTTCAGTTTGATCTTAATAAAAATATCTACATCTAACACAGGCATTTTGCCTCTTTCTTTAAGTTTATATATATATATATATATATATATATATATATATATATATATATATATATATATATATATACTAACTAGCAAAAATAATCGTAACAGGAGAGGTTAAATTTATTCTCAGAACATAACACTTTTTCTCCGCATTGTGTTTAAAATAAAGATATACGTCTAGAATGCATATTCAAATTCTGATCAAAATGTATTAATTTGCTTTATTCAAGAACATGTTTCAAATTCAAGGTCTTACGAAGTCTTTAAGAGAAATTGAAATTTACGAAATCTTGTTTAATTTGTGTTCAAATTCAATGCAAATCTTAAATATTTGAATTTTCAAATAGATGATCGTGTTCATAGGAAGACAAAACAAAAACTAAAATTTGAGGATTTTTTATTAATTGCAATCTAATACGAATTATAAAGATTTAACTAAAAAACAAATATGGATTTTTACAAAGAGTTTCAACCGCCTATTTCTATAAAACTTAATTAAACTGAACATACTAAACATTACGCATATTTACGCATAGCAGCTGTGTTTCAAAATTCATAATATTCGTTTAATTTATATAAATAGTATATATACATATCAATATATATATATATAAATATGAAACTAAAAATATACTTTTAGAGAGTATAACCTATAGGGAAATAGCTCAATATACAAGATAGAGCAATTATGAAAATAAATGAAAGAAGAGAGTTAAATATGTACGAATGACAAATCGACTTCAACTTCGATTGTTCGATGCCAGGTTGAAAAACCTTGGCTCAAGGAAAGAAAAATAAACATGTTTTACCGAGTACACTTTGCATTGAACAATCGAAGCTGAAATAGATTTGTCATTCGTACATATTTATCTCTCTTCTTTCATTTATCTAGATATGTATATATATATATGGCATATTGCGATAACGTTGGTTGAATCTCTAGTCAGTCTTTCTATATGTGCCTTCGCATGAATAGGACTTAAATTCCCTTGTCGTATCGTTATGACGCTTGTTTGCGGAGTCTAGGTTGATTTTGTAGCAGGGGGTCGAACTTTGCGACCGTCTGAAATTATCATTTCCTACACTGATGAGAGCTAAATCTTGAAATGCTGGCGTGTGTAGGTAAAGACATTTAATATCATCTACTTAAAACAATAATATATATATATATGTGTGTGTGTGTGTGTGTGTGTGTGTGTGTGTGTGGGTGGGTGTGTGTTTACATACCGAACAAATTTTTAATCATATTTCATGAAATGCAAGAAAGAAGACGATACATCCATAAGTGGCCTTTGCTAAATTTACTGGGCAGCCAGTGGTTAAGTTTTTAGTGAATAAAGCAATTCTCTCGGGCAAGCAAACAACGGTAGCTTTCTCTCTAAATATTTCTCTCAGAACTTCAACTCTCTGAATCTGAATAAATTCGTGATTGTCACATCTTATATTACATAACAAGGTTACTTGGCGTTGTCCCGTCAAGTTATACCTACCTTGATCAGAAACCAATTCTATCGGTTACTTACTCCCGGAACCAGCATCTGGATAGGTTTTCTCCTGTCAATCTCTCTCTCTCTCTCTCTCTCTCTCATATATATATATATATATATATATATATATATATATATATATATATATATATATATATATATATATATATAAGGATAAAAATAGAAGAAATAAGAGTGATAAACATGTAACGAATTTCCAAATTTATTTCAAATTTCGATCGTTCAATGCAAGGTGTATTCTGTAATAAACAAGTGTTTATTATTCTTTCCTTAAGCTAAAGTTTTTCAAAGATCGATATCTTATCATAAGTGGAGAAATACAGATAGATAAGTTGGCTGTAGAAAAGTCAAAGTTCAAATATTTAAAAAATATTATTAAAAATGTAGTGAAAGAAAAGTTCAGTAAAAAAGATATGCAGTTTGTCCAGGTGGTAATTGTCCGTTGAAAAGGTGTCCAATGAAGAGGAGATTTTGGAGAAGACGACAAAAAATTTTTTCGTAGGGGCAGTATGGAAAAAGTGTTCAAAATTAAGTAAATCTAAGCGCACTTAAATGGAATTTATGTGACAAAAGCTGGCCATTATTGATAATTTCCCGGGCCATAGAAAAAGCGAATGGTATTAGTGGTGAGATATTCAAGCAAGCGAATCTAAGAAAAAACTTAAATGAAACAGCAATGCTAAATTAGGGGTTGGGATTGGGGGATGGGAAAGTTAAATATGAGGGAATACAGTGGTCGGATTGGTTGAGAGAGCCGCTGTTGCAGCTGGGAGGAAAAAGGGGTGGATGGGGAAGAGGGGTTCAAGTGATAAGGGATTGGCAGGTAGGAAGCGGGCGAGGGTTGGTCAAAGGTTAAGAAGTATGTCATTGAGTGTAAATATTATTTGAAGGGAAAAGGAGAGGGAATAAAAAGGATCGTAGATAAACACTGAATTTAGGGTTGAGACAGAATAATTTGTGGAACTATCTTCCTATTGACTGTTTTCTTCCTAACTATAGCCTTTGTCTTCCCAAGACTAAGGGCAGTAGGCATCTCCTGTTTTGGCGATAGTCATATTTCGTCTTTGTTAGCTTCTTTCATCAAGTGGAATCATGCTTGTCTGGATGATTTCCATTTAAAAAAATGGCTAGTGTATAAAACGCCAAGTTCAGAATAACAGTACATAAAATTTCAGTCGGTGTCAACTTGCGTAACAAGAGGTTAGGATTACTAGCCTGTAGGAATTGATAGAAACAGATATGACGTCACATGACTCATAAAAGAGAGTAAGAAAGAATTAATTCCCTGGAAGCACGCAACATGTAAACATGAGGAATTGAGATGGGCTGATAAGATATGATTAAACAGTTATTATCGATCTTTATCTGTCTCCCTCACTCTACCGGTTAATGATTTGGAACGAAAATCAAGTTGAATAAACCTCTTCTGCCATCCAACAGACTAACACGGTATGGATAATAATCGTGAACGTTTATGTATTTTTGTGATAATGGCAGCAACTTCGTTTTCTGCGTGTATGACACAAGGTTTAAACGCAACAATACTACAAACACCAACGGACGCCTACCACCGTTTCAGTAAGCAGGTATCTAAATATCGCAAACATTTCACTCGTCCTTGAAAGTCAGATTTCTCATCCTGTCATTTTCGATTCGTTTTATTCCTATAGTTGATTTTGAATGCGATATAAACAGGCAAATCAGTCACACATAAACAAATAAACAATGCATAAATCCAGTAACGACAACAAGCGATTTCTTTTTGTAAGAACTAGAAAATATTAAGGAGATTAAAAATGACGCATCGATAGATATAAAAAAAAAGACATTATGCATCATGAGGATTTGCTGAAGAAAATATCAAACGTAATGAAATTAAGACACCGGCTTCTTGCTCAAAAACGACATTTTAATGCACATGATTGGTATCAATATCTTTCCAGAGGCGTGAAAAGAGAAAATACCGGCATTACAAAAAGAGAAGTGATCCATTATTTATTCTTTTATACCGTTAAGACAATTATCAAAATACGTAAGATAAGGAAAGAAGCGACATTTCTTCTAAATACTTCATCTAGAATTTTGTTTCGGAGCTCTGTTTCTGTAAGGAAAACATAAAATATTAACCGAGATACGTTATTTTACGATATCATGGCACACATATATTTGAAATTTATTTCTAGTAACTATTTCAATATCTACCTGACTTGAATTGCAATCCTATACCTATATAAGAGTCCAGTACGCCCTCAAATAGAATACTGTTGTCACATCTGAGGGGGGGGGGAGATCGTATAGAGCTAGGTTCTATGATTTTAAAGTATACAAAACCGACTTCAAAATCTAGTGGGTGTGATCTTTATCTTCCCTACAACCCCTTTCTAATAGTAAAGATGTGGCTAGTCACTTTCTACTCTAAAGTGACTTCAATGAAAGGTGCTCTACTGAGCTCCACACAGCAAGTACTCGTCACTACCACAACAGAAAAAAAAAATTTCCTTTAACCCTTCGTGTGCCGAGCATCAGACGAATTTCCATGGATAAAGATTTCTAGCAAAGGCTTCCCGCCTGTGGAACACATTACCGCAGGACTTCTTACTTGCTGAATATAACTTAGTCGTCTTCAAATCTAATCACAACAAATATGTGTCATAAACCACCCCATAGGGATTTAAACGCAGTTCATACCATCGATCAATGTTAGTACTCCCATAGTGTTTCTAATTGTTCAGCTGACAATCGTTGCATCTCATAAACACTCGTCCTCAAGTCGCTCTTAACCTTGATAAGTGATGATCAAATAGTAAAAAAAATAATATCAAAGGAGGAAATTCTGTATATAATCAAGTTAAGATCAAGTAGAAGCTCTTCTCTCTCCCTTAAATTCAGCCATTTTTCATTGTTGTAGGGGGCGCTGTCGGAACATATAGAAAGACGCGGTAATTGTTTGTATCTCTGAGATGAGGTGTTTTCATTATGGATTTCAGTGTTCGGACTGACTTCCTTATCTTGGCTGCCATGCTCACAACGTTTCGGCCTTTCTGCCCCTTTGGTCTTCATCAGGTGTCCTGTATCTAACTCGGGAACCGTCCGTCTTGACTCTAGAACCCAATCCCTTTATTGTCACGGGGGTACCACGCTCGGATTCCATTTTGGGACACATTCGTTAATTCTCCGTTGTTTTCAGTTCTTCTGCTGCTACTGTTTCTTATCGCCGTATAGCTGCTGTCACTTAATGTTACTTTCACTGCTTCAAGGATTGAACTTAGCACCTCCAGATTACTTGTAACTTTCGAACCAACGGCTTAGACCTCACGGCATATTTCACTAGAGCCCAGACAGACGGTTCCCGAGTTCTATACAGAATACTTGATGAAGACCGGAGAGGAAGAACAGCCAAAACGTTATGAGCATGACAGCCAAGATGAGGAAATCAGTCCGAACACTGAAATCTATAGAGAAAGACTCGGGTTCGGAAAAAGTAAACAACAGCATTTTGTCCTGTTTTGGTCAAGGATTCGCCCTCTGCTGGTTAATCCGGCTTCCCCCTTCAATGAAGAAATTTCTAGAAAATATTGTAATTCACAAGCGCTACGCAATCGTATGCATATCCCGGTTAGGGAGATGACGAAGCTAGTTTTAGCAATGTATACAAGGGGGGATCGCCGTCCTCGCATCTACAATGTCTGGTATTCACAAATGTTCACCCATCTGATACTGAAAAGGCACAACGTTGATTAAGTTTGAGTATTTAAACAAAAACGGTGCTAACGCGATTGTTTCGTACATGAATCAGCATCCGTCATCTTTGGTTCTTTCTACCTCTGCGCGTGGAAAGCAAGGACGTATTAGGCGCGGAACCACCAATCCATGGAGTGCCTATAACAATGTCGCTTCTACGCATGTGCAATCGGCATTCATTTGTCTGTGTGTAGTACAAACATTCATTGACTTCGTATACTACTGCTAGTGTTTGTGGTATGGGTGACGGGTATAAAAAAACACGCTTGGCAGTTATAATGAATATCGACGGCTAACGAGAGGACTACATACAAACCAGGGAATCTGTGAGATCGATGTTGTGACCAGAAGTTCGAGTCAGCAGCAACTGACTGACATATTAATACTGTTTGCAATGAAAATACAACTGTCCAGTAGGGAGTTAAGTGAGAAATAAAAACATTTTTAAGACAACAGATAGTGTTTGTTTTGTTTCACAATGTTTGAACAACAAACACGTACGTACACACACACATATATATATATAGTCATCCACATACAGACTATTTCGTAGATCATCAGTGCGGCTAGACCAGTTAGTGCCTCAAGCCAGGATCGAAACGCAACCGTCGAGCTGACAGTCGCCGCTGCTAACCCCTACGCTATCATGCGACATTGACTGAATGTAAGAAATATCTCAATGTTAGTAAACATTGCAAATGCCGGAGCTCGAATTAGTGTTTACCTAATGAGCATTGCCTTTTTTTAAGCTAATGGCAGTTGGCGATACCCTTACAAACATAAGCTCTACCGGGGGGGGGAGCTTTATATATATATATATATATATATATATATATATATATATATATATATATATATATATATATATATAGAGAGAGAGAGAGAGAGAGAGAGAGAGAGAGAGAGTTATGTTCGTGCCGCACCATATACGTCAGTGTTTTAATGAGGTTCCTCTGTAGGACCACGCTACAAGAAATCCGCACAAATACCAATAGTTTCATCTAGAGGGGCATTTGTGTACAGACTAGAGATGTCAAAGGAGACGAAAAACTGTGTATCGTTGGGGGGGGGGCAAAGATTGCGTATAAAAGACGCAAACTTTAAGGAGTCCGGAATACAGTATTCACCGGATTATATTTGAGTTGGGATTCTTTTGCCCCCAAATCTAGAAAGAAGAACCTCATTAAAACACTGACGCATCGCCCACTGATGATTTGTTCTGACTGCAAATTTAAGTCTGAACTTATAAGAATTAAAGAGATTTTCGTTAATAACGGATATCCTGAACATGTCGTTGCACATATTATTCGACGTAAGGTCGATAACTTCAATAAAGTTAAATTCGTTGACCCCCCCCCTCATCAAGTGTCCAATTTATCTTAAGCTTCCGTGGCTGGGTTCTAGTAGCCAACCACTTGCTGATAGAATTTCATCTTCTGTGACACATTGCTATAATGCTGCGAATATGCGCATTATTTTTTCTACTCGTGCTGCTTTCCCTTCATTTCGTAAGGATGTCTTGCCGACCACTGATTTAAGTTTAATAATTTATCGCTTTCAATGTCGGTGTGACGCTGGCTATGTTGGCAAGACCACCCAGCGATTGTCGGTTAGAATCGCCCAACATGTGCCAGGGTATGTTCGCCGAAATGAACCCATCCCACCATCCGCGCATCTACAAGCACACGAGTCAGCTATAGGTGAACATTTGCTTAGTAAAAAGAGTTGCCGTGATCTCTATTCAGACGACAACTTTTCCGTTCTATATAGAGGACGTCACAAATTTCATCTGGATATTCTCGAGGCCATTTTCATCAATACTCAACGGCCATCTTTATGCCGACAGAGAGACTTAAAACACAGACTGTTGATCTTTGGAGACACCTTTGCTTCTGTTGGGTGATCAGTTTATCTGTGCTTCGTTATGTATATATATGTTTATACATATATATGCATGCACTAATATTCCCCATATTTGTTTTCTCTTTTATATAATTTTTCCCCCTTCCGCCACCTGTTGAACTTCTTTTTTATACCATTTATTGGCGTTTAATTTGTCGTTTGTTTTAACGAATACCGACGTTTTCCCTTGAAAAGTAGTCGGCCGAAAGGCGCCTTGGGGTTACATCTATTTTACTATGTTTCATTAAATCGTATTTTCTTTTTTTAAATTCTAAAATCATCCCCCCCCCTCGAACAAAACATATATATATATATATATATATATATATATATATATATATATATGTATATATATGTATATATATATATGTATATATATATATATATATATATGTATATATATATATATAAAGAAGTGAAGCTACCAACATTTGTAAAAAACTTCTTTCAACAATTGTTTATTATTTTATTATTTTATCATGTTATCATTCTATAACGCGTTACGAGCTGAAACGCGTTATACAATTATAAAATTATAAAATAATAAAATAATAGACAATTGTTGAAAAAAGTTTTTTTACAAATATTAGTGGCTTCACTTCTTTAATTATACATTTTTCTCGTTGGAACTGCACTGATGCTGCACCATCCTGTACTCTCTCTCTCTCTCTCTATATGTATATATATATATATTTTGTTCTCCCTATCATCAACAAGAAAAACCTATTTTTCTTTACAGAACAATTCATATTCCTACACGTCAAAATATATAAAAAAATAAAAAATAAAAAGTTATAAGACAATATAAACTTTTTTTCACATTATTCTTTTATATACATTCACATACTTATATATATATATATATATATATATATATATATATATATATAAATAAGGTTAGTAGGAGATAACCCCAGCAGAGTGCCCGATTATTAAGAAACATTCAAATTGCTATTTAGATGTTGATTACTTCCTATTTCTAGACAAAGCGTAATGGAACATTGGTACGCTCTTCGGCTACTGAGTCAAACATGACGTTCGTATCAGGGTTCGAACTCTGTGACTGCCAAGAGTTGTCATTTACAAATTTGGCGTTGCCGGTTTGGGCATGGAACATATAAAAAACGAGAAAAACAGTCAGCAGCGAAAGAAAGTTCCACGAGCCTGTATTTCTTAGAAATAAGCTACCAAAATAAAAAGCTGTATCACCATGTGGTATTTGCAGTATGATGTTAAGTAATATAACTTTTAGCGCGGTCGTGTTTTCTTAAGAAAAAATCTATTTGCTGAATGGGTGTTCCTGTAAAACGGTAAATGGCTTAAACGAATGTAAACGATTTTCTTTTTTTTTAATTATTATAAATCTTTAAAAATACCAATAAAATAATTTGTTAAATGTTTAAACATTTTTAAAATACATTCTTCATTGAGATATTATCTGTATACTATTTTTCACGAAACGAATGAAAATCTATTGAAATAAAGTATATTCATGACTTAATGCTCTAATATATTTCAGTTATTTTATTGACCAAACCGAGAATGTCCCTTAGTGACCCCAGATGGAATTGAAGTAACATTTCAATTATGTCTTTAGATTTTGCGAATATATTAACACATTTTGAAGCTAATTTGAATGAGCTAACTGTTAACATATCCATTTCTATAACACAAACAGATATTGACTTACACACACACATATACACACACACATATATATATATATATATATATATATATATATATATATCATCTCTAGAATATATATATATATATATATATATATATATATCATCTCTAGAATATATATATATATATATATATATATATATCATCTCTAGAATATATATATATATATATATATATATATATATATACATATATATATATATATATATATATATATATATATAGAGAGAGAGAGAGAGAGAGAGAGAGAGAGAGAACTTTAGCGTGGGTCTTAGCGTGTCTATATTACCATACTTTAAGAAACTAAAACTGGGTGCAAGTATTTGCGGCGCATCTAAATAAAGATTCGAAAGATCCTTACGTGCAATGCAAAAGGTTGGTTAGCCTCGAGTTAGATAGTTTGAACACATTATTTGCTTTAGTGTTGCCATAGTCTGGATATTTGTTGACCACGTTATTTATGAGAGTTGCCTAAGTCTGGACATCTTTTGAGCATGTCTCTTCCATTGCTAAATTCAGCCTTCGGCTATATCAGCCTTTCTCAACCGTTATTGTTGCCATTGCGTAATCCTTTAAATATAGATTTCAAGGAACCACCATTATATATAATATCTTTCTCATTTTAATTTCACGTACTAAACATCATGTTAATGCGTGTTACAGCTAAATATGACACTAAAAAATGTAAACGAAATACCAAGAAGAGCTAAGGAGTGTGGTGAAGCCCTAAATAAACGAGATCGCTACCGGACGCTCCGAAGTCTTCCAGCAGAACTCTGCTCCTGCACGCATGGCTATGACGACCCAGGCGTGGCTGCTCAGCAACTCGTTGCCGGACTATGGCCGATATCCTCAACCGGCTGCAACCCCCTTTACAAGTTATTCTGGGACGTGATCTAAGTCAAGACGAACAAGCACGCCCACATAACAATCCACACTCTAAAGGCTTTATCGTGAAGACGTTCGCCGTTATAGACAAGGGCATGGTCGCCAAAACGCGTGATCATTTCGCGCCCGCCTTGAGATAGTCGTCTCCGCCGTCGGCGGTTACATCAAAATCATCAAGTATGTAGCTCTAACTGTTGCTAAATAAACTGTTGGGTCATTGTGTTATGGTACCTTACCTACAACGGACTTGGGACTCTTTCATTCACAATAAATACTAGAAATAATCTGCTTCTCAGTGTTGAGCCCAACCCCAGCCCGATCATTCTCTCCTTAACTTCGGTTGAGTGTGGACGTCGGGATGGGGTAATACTAGTCGAGGATTCTTTCTCGACAATCAGTTCGGCAGGAACTGGTCCATTTCGGTGGCCTTTTATCTGCCGGGCTGAGGTATACTGTCCTGGGTTTTCCTAGTAGGTGCACCGTTCCAGCCCTTGCCTCGCCTCTTTGGGGTGTAGTAAGTTTATCGCTTACTGCCTGAAGCGCTCTGGCCGGGGAATGCTGACGGGGCTGCTCAGGCTATTTTTGCTTGGCCAGATTCTTCTTCTTTAGGAGCGCTGGCTTTTTTCTTCCTTCACTTTCCGACCTTCTGTCACATATTCCTGCAGTGGGAAGGAATTAAATGCCTGGGTCAACCCCAGGTTATACTTGCAGTCAAGACTGACGTACAACCACTTTTGTATCTATATTGTATTATATTTTCTCCGATATACTTGTTTTCCCTAAACTTTGTGTTCGTGTTTTCATTCCGGACCCTTTACAGGACCACGGCACTCTGCATATACAACATTTGTTTGTATTGCCTCTTTCGTTTTCTATTTGTCAAGTGTCAGATTTCGCCTCAACACTCTGTATATATTTTTGAATAAATAGTTTAAGAAATAATTAATTGTTGGTCCCCCGATTTATAAAATCGGGGGACCTATGTTTTGAGGCATTTCTGTCCGTTCGTGCGTCCGTCCGTCCGGATTTTTCTCCGCAACCATCCATTGAATTTCTCTGAAATTTTGCATGAAGGTGTAACTTTGGTCAGGTTAGAAAGTGACATTCTCCGATTTTTGAAAAAAAATCTGGTTAGCCCTCCAGGGGGTTAAACGGCCCCGAAATGGCATAAAATGACATTTTTGCCCCATAACTTTTCATCCATCCATTTAATTTCTCTGAAACTTGGCCAAAATGTAGAGGCAATTGTTCCTAATAGAAAATAAGTATCGCTGACCTTGGAAAAAATCTGGTTCGCGCCCCCAGGGGGTCAAAAGCCCCCAAAATGGCAAAAAAATTACCCTTTTCTCCCATAACGTTTGATCCATCCATTCAATTTTTCTGAAACTTGGCCAAAATGTAGAGGCAATTGTTCTGGATATTAAATGAGTATCCTTGACCTCAGAAAAATTCTGGTTCGCGCCCCCAGGGGGTCAAAGGGGGATCAAAAATGCCCCAAATTGCCTAAATTTATTGCATTTTACACTCGCCACATCGAGTCACATACAGAGGGGGACCACGCATGCGCGGCTTGTTTTATTTTTAAATCTTTTCGATGATGCTAAAATATTCATACTGTTCGTTTATAATACTTCAAACGTACTCAAACATAAAACGTAAACATAAGTAATCAATATCATATACCTATGATATAAATATAAACAAAACGAACACAGATAATTGCTACATCTGTGTATTATTTTATATTTTTCCTGGCAATGTTCAAAAAATATAATGTACCTTGTCGTGTACTGAATGGATCACTTGATATATGCATTAGTCACTTACAGATCCCGTTCGCTGAGTTGGCACTGACTAGTAAAAGCGGTTTAACACCGTACAGCCATCACTAAATATATTCAATATTATTTTTATATTGTTAATAATATAATTGGTTAAATATTATCATGTTGTTTACAATGGAAGAAACATTTGCTAAGTCCAGCTTAGTTCAGATTTGGACACGCAGAAAGAGAAAGGGAAATTATTGCCAGTGGTTGTAGCTAGACGAGTATTTGTTATGAATATTTTACAGTGGGAGGGGACCATAGATGGAGCTCAGCCGAGCAAACACAATTAAAATTACCGAGTATATTGTTTTATAATATTACGCATGAGAAAATCAAATCCAGAGATAAAAGTGTATTAGCTTCTCTCACTTGTTCTTACGGAAGCGTTTTAACCTTCTGTGGAAGCTTCGGGAGACGGGAAACTCCGGTTAAAAACGATAGTCTATCTTTTTTTGTCCATATCGTGCTCTTACCGTTAAATCGACAATGCTCTCAACTTAGTACGATAGGATGTTTTACAGAATTTTCACGAGTATTCTACTGAAATTCTACAACCCCATACTCAAGAGGTGCCTACTCTGCGAAAATCAGAAAACTACAAGCTATCAAGTGTAATATCACACGGGATATGTGAATCTTTAGACAGGGATTTCGCTTCTAGAACTTTAGCTCCCGACATATCAAATGCCTTTGATAGGGTTTGACATAAATATCTACTTCACAAGCTTTCTAGTCATCGAATATCTGGTGATTTCCTCTCAACGATCAAATTATTTTCTCTCTGATAGGTTTATAAAAGTAGTCGTTGATCGGAAGATGTCTGAGGCCCATAGCATCAACGTCGGCGTGTCTCAGGGATCCATTTTGGGACCAACCTTCTTCCTGATCTTTATCAATGATCTCTCTAATCACATTCTAAGATCATTTCTTGACATATATGAGATGGCACAGCCATCTATGGCAACACTTCGAAGTGCATAAATGGTCAAGAACTTTCTGATTCTCTCTCTTTCAACCTGGAACATGTAGTTCAATGGAGAAAATGGTGGCTGATTGCTTTTAAAGCGTCTAAAGCCAAGCTTCTCTCTTTTACACAGCGACGTTCAGCCCCTCACTTTGCCCCAATTGAAATGAATATCTCTCTACTTGAAAAAAAAAACCCGCGCTTATAAGCTTCTAGGAATGATCTTCATTTCAAACTTACAGCAAATTCGTTGCTAAGATCGATAGAAAAATGGTTGGATCATTCTCCTCATCCAGAAGATATCTCACGCCTGACGCAATCTGTATGAGAGTCAAATACGCCCCAATATGGAGTGCTGTTGCCACATCTGTGGATGTGCCGCTCAGAGTATCATTTCTTGCCTTGACAGAATACAACATCGACTAGGAGATTTAGTGGTATGTCCTCTTCTCTTTCCTACAGCTACTTTTTCACAGAAGAAATGTTGGTGTGTTTTACTCAACTCTATCGTTGTTTTAATTGTATGTGCTTTGCTGATCCGCAATCTATGGGATCCCACTGTAAAACATTCGCAACAAAAACTCTTCTAGCTACAACGACCAAAACAAAACTAAGCTCACATTAACAAACGTTTATTTTCTAAAACTACTTGTTCGTGTAACACAATACCGCGGGGCTGCTTCCCAGTTGACTACAACATAGTCGTTTTCAAGTTCAATGTAAACAAATTTGAGTCGTCTTCTTAAATAATAAAATTCTGCCCAGTTTCAACCATTGTTACCAATCATCATGGTGCTGTCTCACCGCACGCCTGACAACTCATTAACCCTTGTCCTCGAGTGGCCTTTGGGTATTGATAAGTGGTGACTCATTAGTAACAAAACAAATCTATAAACTGCATCAATGTCAACAGGTATTGTAGTGTTTTTTTTCTGGCTACTTTTTAGACCGTTTTGTCTTTCAGAAAATAATCATTTTATCAATTATGATTTGAATTTCTGTCTTTGTGAACACGATTGAACTGTCTGTATTTTCAAAACACATTTCGTTGTGCTTAGTTGATATGAAATATTTTTACGTTCTAACGAAAAGGTAATTTGATTGTAATTCTGTGGCATTCGTTGGCGTAATCTTGAAAACATCTGTTCACATTTTGTTTTTCTGGATTTATTTAATTAAAAAACATAATAATAAACGCACATGTTGATTGTAAAGATGTCCGTTTCAAAATAACTCAACATATAACTTTTTCATTTTTAATTTGAAAAACAAAATATCGGTGTAACTTTGATATCTTCTGAGCAACTCTGTTATACGCGGTACGTCTGAAAAGTAATGGGACTAATTTTACAGACGATTTATTTCATCAAATAAAACAACCAAATACATTGGAGGCTCTTAGAGCAGTAAAGTGTTATGCGCCATACATATCGAAATCCGTTTTATCATGGCATTTTACTCACTCACGGTTCCCCTACCCCAGGAGCTTCTGACGTGGCTGATTTGGAACTGACAACAAGGTCGTAATTCGCTTTATATTGAGAGGTATGTTCGACCGCAAGCACATGGAATGTGAGAGATTGTGTTTGTGGAGCGTAAGTAGACAATACGACAGACATGTTGGCTGGGCGCGTGGGTTCTGGGCCAATGACGGTGCGTGTACCGTCCAGCTAATGAGAGAGGAGGTTACATTTTTATCAACTAATCAGAGTGCTGCTTTCAATAGCATCTCTAGTTTAGCTGATCCCCACTTTTAACACTCGCCATTCAGATTGCTCCTGTTATTAATATATTGTACGAATAATGTTATCACTAATTACATCTCTCTATATATATATATACATATATATATAAAATACAATGTATGTGCGTATGTGTATGTGTGTGCCATTTTTGGCGTGTTTTCTATAAACAGAAAGGTTAAAGAATCTACATAAAACTAAAAGTGTATTCCTATGTAAAATGTACTGGGAAAACAATGGAAATGTTCCCCAATCTCTAATGAGGCGGTGAAAGCATACACACCTTAAAACTCCAAAAAAATCCCATTTTTATGAAATTTACAAGATATGTATAGCATTTTCGAGGAACAGCAATGGAAGTTATCAAGACTCTCTAAGTGTCTTCCAAACATAAGGGAGCTAGTGGGGGGGGGGCGGGGGCGAACCTTCGTTAAAACTTCAAATATAGCCTATTTTGATTAAATTTATATCATACGTAGACAATTGTTGAGAGAAAAACAAGTGAAGTGGTTCTGAATCTCAACGTTACCCTTTATGTGCTGAATATCTATGTGCCTCCCACCTCTAAGTGAGACATGGGGGCATCCCTCCTCTTAAAACTTCAAATACGTATATTCGATTTTGAAGAAATTTAAACCATATATATAAGACACTGATTCAGAGTTTTTAACATTTTAGATTCTTCGGACTATATTAGGCGGCAGATGGGGGGGCAGTAAAAACAAAGAAAGTAATGTGTAATATGGTGTTAGGAATATAGTGAAAATGTACGTATTAGTGATCCTCATTCAATCCTGAGCATCGTCGAAATTTTCTTGCTAGTATATATATATATATATATATATATATATATATATATATATATATATATATATATATATATATATATATATATATATATATTTTAGAGGAAGCATTATTATAATCAATGAAACAGACGAGTGGAAAAAAAAAGGAAAATTGTTTAAATTACCTTAAGGCCTTTTCGTCTGACCCTCTGAGAGGAAACGTCAGAATGGTAAATTAAAAACTAAAAGTCGAATGAGATATGAGGGGAAAAAACTTATTTAAGTTGGAGGAAACGATTGTATTACTATAATTATTGCTATCATTATTAATATTATTACTATTATTAGTGTTAATATTATTAGTAGTATTACTACTATTATTATTAATATTATTATTACTATTACTATCATTATTACTATTACTCTATTTATTACTGTCATTATTACTATTATTACTATTATTAGTACCATTAGTGTTACCATTATAAGTAGTATTATCCATATTATTAATATTATTATTATCACTATTATTATTACTATTATTTTTACTATTATTATTACTATCCTTTAGACTATTATTGCCATTATTATTATTGTTACTATCATTAGTAACATTACTATTATTTTTAATATTATTATTACTATTACTATTCTAATTACTATTATTATTACTATTATTATTATTACTATTATTATTACTATAATTATTACTATTATTGCTATTATTATTGTTACAATTATAGTAGTATTGCTATTATTATTAATATTATCATTACTATTACTATTGCTATTATTATTACTATTATTTTTGTTACTATTATTAGTAGTATTATTGATATTATTATTAATATTATTATTATTATCACTATTACTATTATTACTCTTATTATTACTAGTATTATTACGATTATTACTATTAATATTGTTACAATTATTAGTAGTATTGCTATTATTATTAATATTATTATTACTATTATTGTTAGTCGTAGTATTTAATTTTGAATTCTACTTTTATAATTGTTTATTCTGATTCACTTTCACATCGGCATTTTGTTTCCAATGACTCGTTATCTACTTTGTTCCGAATAATTTAACATTTCCAAAACTAAAGCGTCATCAAAATGTTCGATCTTATCATCCTCGACATTTTCTTATAACATAAAACTGCCTACATGCTTTTTGTAAAAACTGTTTCGTACCTTCTATAGTATGCTGGAAATGTAACGCCAGTATCGGGAGAGTAGTGAAATTCTGACAAAGAATTTGAAATACCCTCTGCAGAAAAAATAGTTTTCTTCCTATCTGTCGACATTTGAATTAACTTTTCAAAATTCTTTTGTTGCGTTAATATTTGGCGTTGAAGTATTTTTGTTTGCTCCTGTTGTGCCTCTAAAGTTTTTTGTGTCAATTCTTGCTGCTGCAGTAGCTGTTGTTGTTGCTGCTGTATACTTAGAGTTAACGCCTTCGTCAACTCAGCCAATTGCTCCATTTTAGCTTAATTACAGTACAAAATATCTTTCCAAAGTTTATATAATTTAGCAACAGTCTTTTACCAGATAAACTTTTTCACAAATAATTTCAGACAATAAAACGTTTCCAAAATTCGCACAACCAATAGTTTCAATTACTTTAGACAAAGCAATGAACAATTATTTTTCACAAAAATACGGCTGCACTTGGGAGAAAAAAAAATATAACAATAATTTCTGAATTGTTTAAAGAAAAAAAAATCGTAAGCGTTCTTTTTTCTTTCGAAATTCGTAATCTCACGGTGCAGGTTTCGAATTCAGCTTGTGCTTCCCAAATATTTTTTCGTCAACATACAGATAAAGTTCACTTTACCTTAAAATTGTTTCGAGTACAATTTTCTTTACTTTCCCGTTAGTTCTTACCGAAGAAATCTGTACTTTTTACTACTTTAGGTAGTAAAATTCTCTTTCATTTGCCGCACGTGTCGACGTTTTTGTCTTGCCGTCCTTGCAAATTTAAAAAAAAAATAATCCTTGAATAGTACGGTAATTTATCTCTGTTAAGAGAAAAAAAAATATCCTCGTTCGCCACTGTTATATCCTAAATTACATAGGACATACTAAATTAAGAATACGCCGAGTGGTTTGCGTTTAACAGGGATCCGGTAGGAAGTGGAGACGTTGACTCTTCACTGCCGTCCAGATATCACTGCCCGTCTTATATACGTACTTTTGTATATAGTCAATACCTGATTACTTCCCTTTATGTTAGTTTCGTATTTATGCCAAATCATGACCATTACAACATATATACACCTACCAACAAAAAAATCTACATTCGTATCTCAGACATGCGTGTGTTTTCAACCTAAGATTACTTAACAAAGGTTCGCATTCCGTAATACCCATCAACGCACATTCTAGGAGACTTTTACATGACAATGCTGTTATTTATATAATAATACGCTAAGGCAAATACAGGTTCGTACGTACGTTATCAACCTACATTCTTTTTCTAAAATGATATCCCCCTGATTGCCTAATATGCAATGTAAATCTATCAATTGTTAAACTTAGATCTGATGCCGCTATTGTTTTAAACATCAAACTCGAACTAAAATACACGTTTGATGCCCTTTGAACTAGGATCAAAGTGTAGTATCTGTTCTGTCCAAAAGTTGGTACAATAATATCCTGAGTTTTGCATTCCGACAAGATATCCATAAAATAGAAGTGTGTCACAAATGCCTACAAGGGTTTTAGAGGTAGCGACCCCATAAGCAGATATATTCTTAAACTTCATTAACAAGAGTTCTTAGATACCATGTTTCAGTTTGGAAAAATGTGGCACAATAATATTGTGGGGTCTGCATTTTAGCTAGACGTTCACAAATGTGAAATATTTTAAGAACGGCTGTAATATGCAACAGATGAAGGATATTTTTAAGAGACTCGCAAGTCTATATAAGAATACACTAATTCACTTCATGTTCGCACTACGCTATAACCTTTCGGCCGATTGGCAAAGATGTGTATTTGTGATTAGTTTGATATCGCAAAGATAAACAATTTCGACTTTACTCATTTTTAAATTAGTTATTCTCGTCGACTATTTATTTTGCATAAATACATTCTAAAAAGGCAAATTCTTTTTCTATTAATTTAAAAGAATAAGCAGGTGACAGTTATTTTTACGCTAAGAAGACGGAGAATATTTATTGTTTTAAAATCAATTTACTTGCTATAATTTTAAATAAATAAATAAAGAAGTTAAATATTTGTTTTTTTTTATTTAAAGAATATTTAGCGGACAATGTAAATTAGTTTACGGAAGAAGACAGTCATTTTTTTCTTTAATAGCATTCACCCTGACAGACATTATGATTATCTCAAAGAAATATTTTTATTAACAATAACTCACACAGTTTGATATCAAAAACAGCGTGGAATTTCCACAGAGAACTGCTAGTTAGTTTAGTTGTTTTAGTTGTTTTGTCTTACGGCATATCAACCCTTTTCGGGTTATTTAAGGCCTATACGGTCATTTTGGTAAAAGTGTTTATGGTTCAAGTTCTATATATCTTCAGATATTTATTCATGGTTTTTATTTCACGCTATATTAATCCTTTTAGCGTTATGTAATGCCGACTACAGCCGTTTTGGTAAAAGTTTTATTCTCCAGGTTCATAATATCTTCAAATATTTATTCATGGTGTTTCGTTTAATGGTTTTGTTTTACGGTATATCAACCTTTTTCATTTTATTTAATGCCAAGTACGGTCATTTCGGTAACAGTTTTTATGCTTCCAGTTCTATATATCTTCAAATATTTATTTAGGGTTTGGTTGTATGTAGAAGAAAATATTTTTGTTTTTTAGCTTTGCAGAACATGATTGCATTTTGCAAAGGAAAGGAACAAAAAACAATAACAGCAATGTTTGGTGCTTTTTGGGTCAGAAAGCCAGTATCTTCAGACAGCCTAATCTGGTTGCACTAGACGCTAGTTTGTTATAACATTCTTATTCATTATTGGTATTTAACTTATAACATATTGCAGAGAACTTTAACAAAACTAATGACAGACGTAAAAGATTAGTTACAGGGAAAAGTTTAAAAAATAGGATTAACTACTTTACTGTAGAGAAATAATAATAACAGATGTAATAGAAAGTTTCAAAATAATTAATTTTGAACGGGTTTGGTGCAGTATCTGGTTATGGAAATCTCTATCTTTACCTAGTATCAACCGCTTTATAGCTACTATTAAGAAAATATTTGTGAAATTTCGTGGTAAAAATACTTTAATTTGTAACTTTAGGACCTGCACTAAAAGTCCCTCGGCGTCGGTGCTTCTCGGATGTTTACGGTAAACGCCGGAGAGTGCCAAATGAAAAATCTGATGACCTCCCTTGGAAAACAACCACAAACGAGGCTAAATTTACAAACAAAATTTTTTCGGAATTATAATTTATATTTTTAACGAAGTTTTAACTAAGTGTTTAAATTAAAAAGTTATTATTTTTTATTTTACTTTTTTTTCTAATTAAACATTCATACGAAAGAAAGTTTTTTATTTTTAAACAAAGGAAAAACACTGATAATAACAGTGCAAAGTGAATCATGTAAGTGTTTTTTTTACATTTTTTTTGTAAGTTTTTTATGACTATTTTTGTTTATTTCGTTACGGTTCAGTGTTACGAATTAGAGTAAGGGCAGTCGGGTTAGGGTTAGGTAATATGGCAGAGTTAAGGCAATCGAGTTTGGAATTAGGGTTAGGGTTAGGGTTTGGAATCAGGGTTTTGACGTTAATGCACCTCCAAGAGTATTTATCCGTAAGTTTTGTTCGCTTAGCGAGTTTGCATTTATCTCCACATGTTTGCATTTTTTTTAGCAATCAAATTATGGTCCTAACAGAAATTTATCTTTTATTCAGGGGTATTAACAGCCAGTGATTCCGTGTAAACAGTTATAAAGCAATCGCGTTTCAATCTATTTGCAAATTCAGCGTTACATTAAGTTTGACTGCTGAAATATCGTCTGCTTATGCGTCTTACTTTCCGGCGTTTACCGTACACCGCCGGAAAGCACTAACGCCGAAGGACTTTTAGCGCGGGTCCCAAAGTAACGAAGTACTAAAAATACACGATTGTTTGTTGTCAGAAGAGAGTAGGTAACTACGGTGGATGTATGTACGTAATTTTTTACTTAGAAAAATTAATCAGAAATTATATTTTAAAGTAAAATCTAATCCGTTTCGAACAATTGCTGAATACCTATTATGCTTACTTTTAGCGGAGTATAAAAACAAGGTGATTAATTTAAAACGATATATTAATGCAATGGTTTGTTTATGTTATTATGTTCTGTTAATTCCTTTTAAATTATAAAACACGTATCCAGTTAAAAAAAAATAATTTAGACCCGCGGTATATTCTGTGTAAAAACTACTGTCTTAGTCATGTGTACTCTGCGTATTTTTCTGTCAACCAATCACATGATTCGATTTGCTTACGTACAGGCAAACTGCAAAAACACCATAGTGTTTACTAGTATATAGATATTAAAAAATAGTGCACATCTTCAAAAATAGTTCTACTCATTCTTAAACGGTATAGTCAAGTCAGATTTTTTTTTAAATCGCATGATTAACGAATTTTGTGGAATAATATGTTTGAAACAAATTGCCATATCGGTTGAGAGGGAGCAATAGTCCAAAATATTTTCAGATGAAATTAGATAACTTCATAAATAGTTGGATAAAACAAACTAAGCAAGTAATTTCTATGGTTATCGGATTAAATACTTAACAGAATGTTATTTGTGCATAACTATTAGTTTTTGTATTACTATTAATATTAACATTTTTGCGCCAAATAATTTTTATTTCGTTTCATGTTGAATTGAAAAAGTAGTAAAAAAAAAAGGTCAAAGTGGCATAACAAAAGAAATAAATACTGAATTATACTCTGGATCTTTTGTAAAAAAAAACTAATAGAGAAACGAGTTTTGCGAAAACAAATAGAACGAGCATACGCAGTGCGTGCACACGCCCTTGACCTACTTATGTGAGTCCTGAGACGCGTTGGGTTGGGGTTGGGGTTAGGGTTAGTGTTAGGGGTTATTCAAGATTAAAGTTAAGATTAGTTCATGGTTACGTTTAAGTTTG
>OY744539.1:14042152-14079652 GCA_963556195.1 Sepiola atlantica
TATCCTTTCACCATAAAACGTCCTATATCTGGATATCTAAGCCAAACAGCGGACACCCTCCGCTCCTATACATAACATTAGCACGGTCCATTCTTTGAGTAAGCATACCATCTAACCAACAAACAACCTATCTTCAAAATGATATCGTCCACCTGGAGCGGTTTCAACAGTGTGTCACTAGGATGATGGCGGGCTCCACGCATACCTCAATAAAACGGCTTCAAAGACTAAACTGTCTTCGCTCGAGAAGCGAAGGGTGCAAGGAGACTATATTATGGCATGTAAACTAATAAACGGAAATGCAAATCTGGCTTATGGGGAATTATTTAACCCAACACCTTGTCGCGGTCTCCGCCGACCCTCGCAGATTTACTATCGCTGTTTCGTATCAACAGAATAAAAGCAGCATTTCTGCTCTCTGAAAAGACCTGGTCAGAGAAGATTTACCATATCCAGGTTTAACGTCGCCTTGGACAAACATTCAGACGGTATATAGATACAATATCTTCTAACTGTCTTTTTACATGGCTTGCTGCACTTTACAATTGTTTTACAATAAAATTGATTGATTTATTGATTGATAAATAATTATTTTAAAAATAAGTAAATTAGAAATTATTTTATTTTGGTGTTTGATAATTTTGAACATCCCTGCACTTATAGACAGCACGTGTACACTTATCATTAATTGAAAACATGCAAAATCAATACTTTCTTATTCTTTAGAGGATTAACTCGTGTTTTTCTACACGTGAAAACCCCTTTCCATCACTAAAATAGATTTCAGATTTTATTCGACCTTCAAATGTTTTAAAAGCTTGAAATGTTTACAAACCCAATTTACACAAAAGAATAACCGAACGATGGAAGTAACATGGAAATATATTTTTCACGAAATTCTTCAGCTCCTAATTAAGATCAATTCAATTTTTCGGAAACATTTTGGATATTCCAAGGTTTATACCATTTTGGACACTAAATAAAGAACAGAGTGAAGGCAGAAAAATACTGATAAACTTTTTCTCGTTAATAAACGAATAAAATGATATATATATATATATATATATATATATATATATATATATATATATATATCCCTAATTGACAATAACAATAAAATTAGACTCATTATTTACTATTAGAAATTTGAAACCCAAAATCTTGTAGTAACAAACAACTCCTCCCCAACCCCCAAACCACTAGAAAGAAGCAATGTTATTTATAAGTTTAAATGTCATTTGGGAGAATGTAACTCCCATAATAATAATAAAGCTAATAGCTACATTGGTTTTACAAGCACTACCATATCCGGCTGATTCACCATACATCTTGTAAATTCTAGCTCAATTTACCAACATCTACAAAAATATAACTGCCCTCCCTCAGATTTAAGACAAATTCAAGTTGATAACACTTAAATTATACATTCCGAAATAATATCGAAACATATCTACATAAGAACAAAACAACCTAAAATTAATAACATTATATATGAAACCAGTGGTAACATTTTTAAATGTTTAACGTAATGCGATTCTGCTCTAGTATGTCATCCAGCATTGCTGAATTTAAATCGTCAAGGACTTCGTGGAACGATTGCGAAAAACGTAGTCTGTTCATTTTTGTGCCGCCTGTTTACAAATTTTCTTCTTTCTCCAGCTTTTTTGTCCAATTTCTTTTGAACCCTGAAGATGATTTGACGAAGAATCGAAACGTTTGTGAAACTTATGGAACATTTATTAGTGTTACACCGGCCGTTCTTACACAGGTGAAACTGCACCGGTTGTCACTATAAATAGTGCGAGTCACCAGAGACATAGAGAAGACAAAGCACAGTCTTGTAACTGTCTAGCCAAGTGCTAGTCATTTTCTTACTTTGTTAATACACTTGTTAAACCAACCCTCGACTTGACTTCCTTTATTTATTATTTACTGTTGGACAACTTCACAACAATTAGTATTTTTGATTTTAAGACCATCAGAAAAATTGAAAAAGTTTAAAATATATAATTAAACAAACAAATTCTGTTATTTTTTTTACAATGTTTGCATGTCATAGAATTCGTTTATATTCCAGGGTTTGTATAAAGAATATATATTTATAATGTATATATATACAGGGTGGGCCAAAATAAGGGTCCTATCTTTAAATTTGAATAACTTGAATTTGAATAACTTCCACAAAATAAAAGTTAAACTCACCAAACTTTATGTGTGTGTAGACTGACCCTTCCGAGATTTTTTGAAATAAACAAAACAAATTTTAGCCGAAAAACACTTCTTAAAACTTACAAAAACTAAAGTATTGTTTTTTACACTGTTTTGAGTTTTTTAAGCAAAAATAATGTTTTCTAAATGAGGGTACGTTCCTTAGGGCTAATACGGCTCATGCTTGCTTCGGAAGGGGTCCTTTACTTATTCTAAAAAAAAAATTTTTTTAAATCAATAAATAAAAAAGTTATGAATTTTTAAAAATAGGACCCTTATTTTTGCCCACCCTGTATATATAATATACATATATAATGTATAAACTTTTATATTATCCAAATTGTTGTTGATCACAAGCTCAATGAAGTTATGTTTCAAGCTTCAGAGCGCATATGTATATTGTTTGCATTCAATTAACAAGAAAAAAACTCAGTCAACAATCATATTTTTTATTTATTTACTTTTTTATTTCGGCGAATGCTTATATTTGTTTCCGTCTTACGAACGTTTCACAACCCGTAAATAAACAACATAAAAAGTGAAGACTATATTTTGCGTTTACTGGTTGTGAAACGTTTGCAGGATGAAAAAACAAAGCATTAGCCAAAAAAATTTTTAAAGGAAAAGATGTTTGATTGTTTACTGACGTCTTTTCTTTATCACTGAAATGCAGCCAATAAATATATATATATATATATATATATATATATATATATATATATATATATATATATAGTCTAAATAAGCTTTGAGTCATTTAAAAAAAAAAATGTAAAATGCAGTTTAAATTCACAGACAAACTAACTAAATCGAAAATATTGCAGACTTAACATTTGTTAGAAAAATTAATAAATGAAAAAATATAAGTAAAAAAAAAAAGAAAATAAGTAGGGGTTAATTATCTAAGAGTGAAACAAAAACAGGAGACCTTAAGCGTCTAATATTAACACGGGGTTAATCAGCTGTTTACCATGTAACTGTTTCGGAGATTTAAAAACAGGACAGTTATAATATTCATGGCTCTCCAATGGTACTGATTATACGATCATTTCCCCAATAATCAAGTGTCGAAATAATTCAGCTTAAAATATCACTAATATATACATAAATAAATAATAATAATAATAATGATAAAATAATAATAATAATAATAATAATAATAATATATTACCCTTAAGACTACCGTATGATATAATAATTTGCATATCAAATAACATTAATTATAACAATAATAAATATATATATATATATATATATATATATATATATATAGTCGTATGTGTGTGACTACTATTAGGGAATAGTCGATAAGCATGTAAAACAATAGTTGCAAAAATGTTGAACACAAAAGCATATTAAGAACACTGATATTTTAATCTTGAAGTATAACGTTATTCATGCTAGAAAGTGTTTTATTGAAAATTAATGATTATTCATACAAAAACGACGATTCTATCATGAATAGGGTCTCACTTAACAACCTAAATAGCGGTGCTCTAAACATTGATATGTGTTATTTAACTAGCGTGTAAACATGAATATCCACTAGTTTCATATGTTAACTATTTGTCTGAAATGTTATTTTATCTTTAAACTATCCCAATTTATATATATAGTAGCAAATATATGCTCTCTCCGGTCACATAATTTTGCTAGGATGGGAAGATGTTATAGTCAACGAACTACATATACTGCCCCTCAAAGGATGGGGCAATGCCTGATAAGATGGTATCATTACCACAGAACATATACAGCAAAAAACCATCATTTTCCATATATATATATATATATATATATATATATATATATATATATATATATATATATATATATATATAGATAGATAGATGTTTGTGTGTGTGTGTGTTAAGAAGACAAAATGAAAAACAAATTCCATACAGGAAGAAATAATAAAAAAGATAGATTTGCCAGTAACGTTCGGATCCGAAATTTACCGGTAAATCTCTCGTTTTTGATGATTTCTACCTGTTTTTAATTCTTCTTTTGTCTTTTTCAAAGATCATGTCATCTAGGCATTTCATTTTATGGTATATTCTGTATTTTATCCTCATATATATATATATATATATATATATATATGTATATATATATGGGAAATTAAAAAGGAAAAACTAAAAAAGAAGGTTTCATCTTTATTTGTAAGACTTCCTCAGGATGATAGTTTTAAGAAAGATGTCATGCAAGTACGTGAAAATATTGGGTTGACATGATGAGTTGATGAGAAAAAATAGTAGCCATTTCTGGGTGAGCAGATCCGAGGTCCGGGCTTAGTGAAGTTAGTAGCATGGAATGAAATACATTAGGATGGTTCTGAGTGAAAAAGTGGAGAGGTCATGGTGAACGGAAAAATGTGCATGGCTGTTAGTGAAGAAGTGGAGGGGGGGGGGAATGGCTACTACTTTTTCTCATCAAACCATCATGTCAACCCAATTTCGCACGTACTTGTATGACATTTTTCTTTAAATTATAATCCTGAGGAAGTCTTGCAAATGAAGACGAAACGTTGATGAATATATAAAAAAAAACATCCTTTTTGGTTTTTCCTTTTTCATTTCCCATAACGTCGGATTACCTTCATCCTTCCTTTCTCATATATATATATATATATAAGAAAGAAAGGATGAGAGTAATATTACGTAATGGGAAATGTAAAAGGAAAAACAAAGAGCTATTTTTTTATATATTATTCAACGTTTCGTCTTATATATATATATATATATATATATATATATATATATATATGAAATAAAATATAGTAACACTAAATCACATAATCATCGATGCAATAATTTATTTCAACCTTGTGGTATGTTAAGCATCCAAGTAAGATTATATATATATATATATATATATATGTTTCCCCGTCAGTACTGACATGCAGAAATTTAAAATTACTGTAAACAGACATCTCGCTGCGCAGATCCCAGTTTAGGTTGACCCGCCCCCAACCGTCTCCCCTTTTCTTTCTTTTCAGTCTACAGTGGCGGCCTGCCTTGTTTGGGGTGAACTACGTTTTAAAAAAAAGCTACTTATTCTCGAACGCTAACACCGTGATCATCAATGACACTTGCATCGCCTCTCGGGTATCTTTATTTCAATTGCTGTTTGTGTCGATTTCTCGCGGACGCATAGTCCTTAGCATTTGTCTCGTGATTCTAGCATGAATCGACGAACTGCGGTTGAGCCTATTCGACGTCGTCTGTAGCTTAAAAACATTTTAATATTTAAATAAATATTCATAGTATATATATATATATATATATATATATATATATATATATATATAATGTGTGTGTGTTTGTGTGATTATAAATATGCTTCATCAACATATGTATTCGTTTCATCCTTTCAAAATCCTCAGTGTAGTTATTAGTTTTCAAGCCTGTTGCAACATTCCAAACCCGAAAAAAGTCATGTTTATAGCTACAAATTCCGGCATCGTGACTCTCACGGCAATCAGGAAAAACTACATAAACAGTAAGAGTTTTAAAGCGTCATCAACAGTGTTCAACTTTTGAAAGAAAATGAATTAAACCTATGATGTTACACCCTGTATTAATAGTACTCACTACAGTGACCAGCCTAGATTGGGGGCGACAAATAATTATAAATTATATATATATATATATATATATATATATATATATATATATATATATATATATATATAGTAAGATCAAAATAAACCAAAGTGAACACTTTTAGTAGATGGAACCTATTGTGAAAAGGATTAGCTCAATATACGAGATAGAGCAATAGTAGAGATAGAAGAAAAAAGAGTGATAAATATGAGACGATTGTCCAGATTTATTTCAAATTTCAATTGTTCAATGCAAGGTGTATTCAGTAATAAACTAGTGTTTATTATTCTTTCCTTAAGCCAAGGCATTTAAAAGATCGAAATCTTATCATCAGAGGAGAAATACAGATGGATAAGTTGGCTTTCGAAAAAAACCAAAGTTCAAATATTTGAAAAATATGAAAATTATTATTAAAAATTATTAAAATAATTTTTGTTAAAAAAACGTATTGAATGAAAAGAAAAGAAAAGTTCCGTGAAAAAGATATGCAAATTGTCCGGGTGGTAAATTTCCGTTGAAAAGAAGTCCGGTGAATTGTAGAGTGTGAAGAAAAACTCTTTGCGAGGGAGCAGATTGGCTTAAGGAAAGAATAATAAACACTAGTTTATTACTGAATACACCTTGCATTGAACAATTGAAATTTGAAATAAATCTGGACAATCGTCTCATATTTATCACTTTTTTTCTTCTCTCTCTCTCTCTGTCTGTCTCTCTCTCTCTCTATATATATATTAATTGATCAAGTTCAAATGTGTAAATAAAGTGAACATGAAACCAAGTTTTTCAAGAGTGCTCATTACCAAGTAAAGCATTTATAAAATTACATAAACATATTCCCGCATCTTGTCAAAGGCAGAGCTAACATAAATTTAGTTTAGCCCTGCTTTGACAAGACGCGGTAATACGCATTGAAACGTCGGTTGATTGACGTACAGCTATACTATTGTTTATGCAAATTTATATATATATATACATATATATATATTTATACACAAACGAAGTCAACGAATTTACAATTCTTAAAAAAATCTGATAGGTAAAAAAATAATTCAGCTCGTTTTCAAACAGATTTGTATCTTCAGAAGGAAGATGTTAAAGATTTCCAAGTTTGCGACTTGAGAAAATAAGCAGAATCAGCAACTTATCCATTCCTTCATCCCCCCCCCCAAAAAAACAACAATGATTATAGAAAGTTTCAATGTAAATGCGATTAATTAGTTCGCCTATGAAATATTTTAAAATGATATAACAATAAATGTTGAAAAAAATATATGTATATCAGTGTATAAGCTCTAGTTAATTGGGTTTATATTTTGCAATTAAAATGCGATCTTTTCCAGAATCATTTTTATATGTAAAAAGTTTAGATATATACCTATAATCTCTTTATATATATATATATATATATATATATATATATATATATATATATATATATATTAATAGTAGATCAACAAATAAAAAACTCACTAACCGCAATAAATTAAAACACTAACAACAACATTACTAATAACAATATAAATATGTTCTATTGCAACCAGATGCACTCCAACTATAAAGTAGATGAAAAAATCATTAAAAATATTATACATAAATATATATCCCCTGTAGATAACGACTTTAAAATTAGATTTATTATTCACTACAAAATATTTAAAACTAGCAATTTACTAATAAAAAATAATCTAACCGACAATGGCTTACTAAAAACTAGTAATGCCATATACGTGTTCAAATGTCTTATCGGAGAATGTGTCTCTGCCAACAGCACGTATATTGGCATGACTAGAACCAGTATTTCACGTCGATTTACTTGCCACCTGACATCCCTTCAAAGCTCCATTTACAAACACCTTACAACACATAACATCGCCAAAGATAATTTTAGAAATATTTTAACCGGTAGTACATCCATCCTTGCTGTGTCATTTTGCGGTATTCGCCTCCCCATAATGAAAGCATTGTTCATTCAATTAAAAAAGCCCAACATCAACCATGCTCGTTATGAGGGATGCGAAGGCGTGTTGAAATGCTGTTGAATGTTTTTATTGTTTAATAAATTCACCAATTTAATTTTGCATTGATCAATCATCCGCCTAAAGACGACCAATGATGGTCGAAAACGTTTGCGTCAAATATGGAGATTTCCTACACTCCATGGTTAATAGTACAAGATCTATCGTTTGACGAATAGAAAGATTGGATCACAAAAGGAATAAACAGAAGTTGGCACTCCTGTTCAACCAGATATGTATATATATATATATATATATATATATATATATATATATATATATATATATATGTATAATTTAGCAAAAATATTATATACATATATATATATATATATGTATAATTTAGCAAAAATATTATATACATATATATATATATATATATAGTAATAAATATTTTTTAAATTATCTACATACGTATACGTTTCAACCATTGCAAGATCATTGGTGTAGATATAACTATACAAACCAGTCGCATTATTCGAGAATTAGAAACCGCTCTAATTCCGAGCGCGCTAATCAACGAGCCTACGGTAAATACCTACAGACGAAGTGAGAAATAAACCCTATATATATGTCAAAAAGGTAAACAGCTATAATCCACCTTCTTAAGAGTTTAATAGGAGGGTACATGCATTATAGCTTTACATGTTTTTTTTTATTTACTTATTAAAAAAGCCAGCTAAGAAGACCCTACAAATAATTATTTTTATAATAAATATTTTTAATATTATCTACATCAGTATACGTTTCATCCTTGCAGAATCATCAGTGTAGAGATAACCATTCAACCATCCAATATATATATATATATATATATATATATATATATATATATATATATGTATATATATATAGTATATAATATTTAAATGTTGAATTAAATTAAAATCATTTAATTATCGTTTAATAATAATCTATACTATATTGAATAGAGAAATCAATTCTAGAGATGAAAAATCAGAAAAATTTGTAAAGATGCAATATTTATTAGAACATCAAAAGTTCAAACCAAGGAGCTTCATATCCTTAATCCGTGGATTTTTAAAGATAAACTCTTTTCACCATAGAATAAAAAATTGCTGCCGATAATATTTACAATTACATTGTAGGTTTTTCCCTATCTTCTGATGAAAAGAGTTTATATTTGTAAATCCATGGATTAAGGATATGAAGCATCTTTGCTTTGAACTTTTGATGTTGTAATAAATATTGTAAATTTACAATTTTTTATTCTCATCTTTCATCTCTATTTATATATATATATATATATATATATATATATATATATATATATAATGTTTTGTTTGGTTTGTTTCACCCCAAAATGAACCACTGTATGGTGTAGGTTTTTTCTAGACACTTTAATCCAAGAACGTTGTGAATTTTTCTGATGATTTTGTAATGTTGCAGAGACGATATATAATATGAAAATGTTGTTTGGCACAAGACAAATGAAACGGACCGTAAAAAATATATCTCACAGAAATGTTATTTTTTTTTTTTTGGAAATGTGCAAATTAAAAATAATAAAATAAAAACATGGTTATTGGAATATAATATGAACCTGACTTCGGCGTGAAAGACAGACGGAGAAACTGGCGGATGGACAGAACCGCTTGTAACTTATTTTAATACATGTGTATTACTGATAGCGTGACACAAAACGAAGGAAGAGAGAAAGTTAGACGCGTATTAATATATGGATAATTAATTGTTGTTTTGTCTTTTTTGCAAACTTTTGACTTAGTGGAACTTTTTGTTGTGTGCGTCTTTTTTACTCTGCGATTCAGCATGCGACAAATGGCGACCAGAAAATCTTATACTTTTGTTTTTACGAAATCCTTTGACATTGACCTGTCCACATAATTCAACGAGCTTGTCGCAGTTATCCAATACACAGCTTAACCGTTGGCCCTCTACAATAAAGCTAATTAGATATTATTCCTGCCGCAGTTGTTTTGTCATAAACCAAAAAGCGAAAACACAAGAGAAAGAAAGTCATTCGCATTTCTATATTTGCGATATGCCATGGCGACAGTTAGGATGACTTCGTTATTCTAAACTTTGTTATTTTTCTGTCAAGTTTTCCCAATAGTTAAAATACACAAACAGCGTGTGTCGATGTCAGCCTAATGTATTGACCTCTATTTTTATAGTCGTAGCTTATCTATAAAATGTGTATGCGCTAACTGTAACATTTATTAGCACTGATGTAAAGAAACGAGAATTATCACTTTTAATAAAAGTCTATCACTAACATTCTTGCCGGGTCGCTGTGAAATTTATATAAGTTAAATATATAAGTTATATAAGTTATCTCCGGAGTTTAATCCGTAGAAATGTAATAGTAAGCCGGAATATATACTGGAACTAAATATTTATATATAATACTAGCTATCCCTATCCGTCGTAGCCCGGAGTATTTCTACTTTAATTTTTTTCGAATTTATTTTTGAAGTCTGTCGTTTTTTTTTGTACGAAAATATTAGTATTGTTAAATCTAACGGACGTTATCTCAACATTAAATTCTTAGCTGTTCTTTATCAAACTTAAATTGATAAATATCAAGTGGTTATGAGCTTGAAGTATTTGGTTAAAAATTGCTGCAGTCAGTGTTCGAGAATACGTTGTACAAATATTTTGAGGAAATCAAGAAACCCCTGGTTTTACCTCTGGTTTTACCCCTGGTTTAATCCCTATACTCAATAATACTATATGCATTCGAATTTGTTTAATTTATATAAGGTTTTATGTAAAATATTAAAAGTATAAAACGTAAAACGTATTCGTTGCTGTGTATGGATGCCCTGCGCAAACGCGGGCCCCACTATTTTAATGTAAAAGCCAAACTAAAATTAAGAATAAAACTGTACGATAAGAAATTAATTGATATTTATGTTAATTGGAGGAAATTGTTTGCGAATGAACCGAGATGTATTATGATAGAATATTAGTTCGTAATTAAATAGTTTTGCTAATAAGCTTTCCGCAGACTAGACAGTCCATGTAAACGCAACCCCGAACATAGTTTTAAATCATAATTTAAAGAAGAAAAAAAAGAAATAGCGTAAGTCAGTTTATTTGGATTATTTGGGCTATTTTTGTTTACTCGTGGATGTTATTCTCACGAGGTTTTGGCTGATGTAATCACCGACCTTCTTCGGGCGCGTTTTATCAAACTCGGGAATGTTTATGTTAAATTTGTGCAGAATTTCGAACGCAACCCTTTATTTAATCTACTGGGGTACTTTGCCTTCGTTCCGTCGGCTATGATGACTAATAAGTAATTCGTAATTATTTTCTTAATATTGCCTATAGTGAGGATTCGATCTTCAACCTTTAGAAGACTGTCACGTAGTACCGATTATTACTTAACACTTTGTATCCGTTGCGCCACGGGTCCTTGTGCAGTAAAACAAGCTACTCTCGTGGATTAAATAAAGGAATCCGTTCGGAAATCTGTATAGATTCTAGGTTCAGCATGAATAAAAGTAACCTACCAATGTATTTATCATTGTAGAGGCGTATTTGCGAAGGAAATGTTTTAATATAAAGTTGAACGAAAATTAGTGTAACCGAACAAAGGTTTAAATCCGAAGAATCGTGTAAGGAAATAACTGCTGCAAAATGTAGCTGACAGTTATGAGGGAACTTCCGACTTATTGCTTAACATCTTAGTCCTACAAACATACTGATATGCGAACTGGTGTAATACGATAACTGTAAATATAGCAGTATTGACATAATTCTTAAACTCATATCATGTATTATTCGTTCAGATTGTGGACACAATTAGTTAAACCTCTCGTCGTGTGATTGTATCAAGACGTCGACACAAAAATCGTTCGATCAGTGTAAGAATATTAGTATATGTTGATGTAAAGACTAAAACAGCGAATTAACCGTAATCGTCCGAATGCATGAAAAAGTAGACAGATAGAGGGAGAGAGAGAGAGAGAAAGAAAGATAAATAGAAAGAGAAAGAAAAACAGAAAGAGAAAGAAAGAGAGAGAGAGAGACATACATATTCGCAAAAAAAATGAACTAAAGAAAAAATTATATTTCTTATAAATATTTAAATTGGAAGTCGACGTAGTAATCTATGTGAGTTTTTTTTTTCTTGTTGTTTTGTCCAAGATCAGAGTGTAGTATCTGTTCCGATAGATACTACACCCTATAGACCGGTATCATCTTGGCCTTCGGGTCT
This sequence comes from Sepiola atlantica, assembly GCA_963556195.1. Classification (NCBI taxonomy): domain Eukaryota; kingdom Metazoa; phylum Mollusca; class Cephalopoda; order Sepiida; family Sepiolidae; genus Sepiola; species Sepiola atlantica. The sequence continues at coordinate 14,054,185 of OY744539.1, forward strand.
GGATTCCGCCGGTCTGTGCGTTGATCCTGTGCAGTTCTATGAGGTCCACCCTCCCTGGCTTTGCCTCCCCTATTTGGGGTGGAATAAGTTTATCGCTTACTGCCTGAGGCATTTTTTGTAGGCCAGAGTTCTCATGTTCTCGGGCGCTGGCTTTTCAAATCCCACTTTTCCGACCTTGTGTCACGCTGTAGGAAGAAGATAAATAAATTTTAAAAAATAAATAAATAAATAATCATAAAAACAGATAGCGCAGTGTAACTCGGTGAATGTTTGCAGCATAATTGTTGCGTTAATATTTTTAACTGTTTTTAACCTACCAATTTTGATGTGGAAATTTTAGTAAACGAACGTGAAAATAATGAAATGAGTGAATTACGACGCCATTTGAAATGCTAACAGAGGCAGAATGTTAACAAACCGAATAATTTTGTTAAAGTGATTCCCAGTGATGTCTCCATAAAACTTAACTGGACTCTCTCATAAATGTTCCCATTCAAGGGCAGCATATCCATGTCTGAATTTTAAAAAAAATCACAATCGGTTCTGTAACGGAGATGAGTAAGTGGACCTTGGGTTTAACTTCAGCAGCCTCGTAACTCTAGCTTCCCTTATTTTGTCATTTAGTCCTTACATTCTATCAGCGATTTTTCTGGGTCAGAATGTATCCATAAACCCCTTACGTTGGCAAGTTCTTTACCTTGAAGTGGTATATATTTTGAAGCTCCTTAAATCAAGTGGACGCATGCCTTGTCTGGAGCAATTTCGATAAAACAATATTTTTTAATCCAACCATAATCTAACCATCAACTTCAGTCTATGCCTGACTTATCCAGAAATATCCAGTCATGAAAGTCCCAAAAGTATTTGTTTTATTGGCGTTCAATGATATGGGAGTCAGTTTGGTGATTGTCTCATCAGTAAGTGTAATCCAGAATGGGCTTCACACTCACTGGACCGTTACCCCCTATATTTGTATTCTCAAATATAATGTCTATTAAATCATTCCCACTACTTATCTGAACAAAGCAATAATAGTCCAAATCAGGGCAGCGCTAAAAGAGGAGTATGTCAGAGTAATTAACAATTTGGCACGTCGTATCCAGATCTGTTCATGATTAAAAGTCACAAGTAATACGATTATGTAATCCTTTAAGTCTTTATTTTGTTTTTTTTTTCATATTTTATAATTAAGATCTTTTCTAGAATATATATCTATATATCTATATCTATATATATATATACATATATATATACATATATATAATGTGTATATATATATATATGTGTGTATATATGTGTGTGTATATATCTATATATGTGTGTATATATGTGTGTGTATATATATGTGTGTATATATACATGTGTTTATATATGTGTGTATATATATATACATATATATATGTATGTATGTGTGTATATATATATGTATGTGTATATATATATATATATATAGAATTATAAAAAGAAAAACTATACACACATTAAGGTTGTACACATAATAACTTATTTCGACCCCTTTAATTAGGTCTCCTCAGATGTATAGACAACCACGTCAAAAAAACCCTTTTTTTGACGTGGTTGTCTATACATCTGAGGAGACCTAATTAAAGGGGTCGAAATAAGTTATTATGTGTACAACCTTAATGTGTGTATAGTTTTTCTTTTGATAATTCTGTTTTGCTCTGTTTAAATTACATTGAGCTCTGTTATTCAGATTCTCTACACAAAATTGAAATCTACACACTATATATATATATATATATATATATATATATATATATATATATAAACAACATCTTGATACGTTCTAAAGAAAAAGATTTTACTCATCTTATCAATCATTATTTTCAAAACAAAAAAATGTTGGTACAATTATGGCTCCGTTTCGTTCAACAGAAGAACAACTGTGTCAATCCCAGATCTTTCATCCAAACAACTCATCAGAAAACCAGAATGGTATCAATCAGCGATAATACATAGCAACACATGAAGATTAATTCGATATGTGTTTTAGTTTGTTTTACTTTTGTTTCTTGAATACAAACGGAACCCCCCTCCCCCCCCCCAAAAAAAAAACTCACATCGGATCTACTTCCATATGGCGAAAAATGTTTATCAATATTAGCTCTGGTGTGATATGTTTGCAATCATTGAGCTTTGACTTTGAAAAAGTTGGTATGTATAAATAATAGAAAGTATATGCAAACGTGTATATTTTCTCGAATATATATATATATATATATATATATATATATATCCGAAACAGTTACATTGTAAACAGCTAATGATCCCCGTGTTAATATAAGACGCTTAAGGTCTCCTGTTTTTGTTTCACTCTTAGATACTTTACCCCCCCCATTTGTTTGAATTTTTTTAATTTATTTATTTATTTATTTTGTTTTACTTATTTATGTATTTATTAATTTTCCAACGAATGTTAAATCTGCAATATCTTGGATTTAATTAGTTTCTCTGGGAATTTAAACTGCATTTTACAATATATTTTTTTTAAAATGACTCAAAGCTTCTTTAGACTATATATATGTGTGTGTGTGTGTGTGTGTGTGTGTGTGTGTGTGTGTGTGTGTCTGTGTGTGTGTGTCTGTGGTATATACTAGAGACGAACGATCTAAGGAGAGATATTAGACAGGCAAATTTGAACATCTATATTTTAAACACTTCATAATATATTAATATTGGATGTAATTTATTTCTAATTTATTGAACTTTTTCATCTACCTATGTTCAATAGTTGCGTCGATATTAACAGTAATTAATTAAAATGCTTTAATAAAAACTTTGCTAAACTCAAGAAAAGGTATTAACATAGCTCGCGAGAGTTCTTACCTACCGGAAAAACGAGATAGATGGTGGCTAGATAAAAAGCAACCTACTGATTAGTTGTTTATCTGTGTTCCTACTTGCCATCCTCTCCTCTTCCGTTAACGACGCCGTATTATATTTGAATTCACCTCTGAGGTCTCTGTAATGGTGAGAACAGATACTGCACTTTTATATTAGGTAAAAAAAGCCAAGAAACTATCCAAATAATGTTATGACTATGAATTTTGAAATGAATAAAAACACTGCGTAATCATGCCAGGTATTACACCCTCCTTTGAGGGAAGGTAATGTAAAATCATGAGATAAATTTCCAGATACTTCCTTCTTATTTTGGTAGGTAGGGGTAGTATCTTTTCTGTAATTACTCTTCCTTTTATGGCGAAGATCCTCCCAGTTTTTTGTTGTAATGATACAATCCTACAAGGCATTAACTCCTCCTTCGAGGCGCAGTGTATGTAGTTCGTTTATAATGACATCCGCTTAACTTAGCAAAATTATGCGACAAGGGGGGCATATTTTTGGTAGTATATATATATATATATATATATATATATATACATATATATATATATATATATATATATATGTATAAGTTACGAACGATGGAACCGCGGGCGCCAATGTTCAGGGGCGGCAAAGTCCTCTACGGTCGTGACCAAGCCTCGAAAGCGCATTCATAGTTTAAAATAGCATATTAACTAGGCGCCGCCATGGTTGATAGGACATTTCACAAATTGGAATTTAATTAAATGCTTGCCATTGAAAATTACATTTCTTTTGTCCGGTGAGAGAGAGCGAAACATGTCGTCCTTAACCGATGTTCTAAATTAATTTACACAGGCGTCTCAGGTAAAATTGAACTATCTATTATTGACTACACAAGCGCTGTCGTTCCTTTTTCGACATTTCGCAGAACGTATTATTTAGCGACATATATCACCGAGGATTTACCGTTCTCCAACGTCTTCCCATGGGGTGTTTTCGTTACTGAACGTGATTGGGCTCTGGATATGTAAGTATTTTATATGTTCTTTGCGCGTCGTACGCTGTGCACAGGAGTACGTCTTGTTAATCTTAGCGGTGTCTGTTATAATTTGCGCACTGTCTCCGGATTCACCACGTTTACGTAACGCCTACTGCTCAGCTGATCCCGCTTGAGCACGCTGCTCTATACACGCTAAACCCTTATCGATTCAAATCACAATAAACGAACGCTCTTACGGGAATAATAGTAAGATTGATAGTTATATATGAATTCAGCGTTTTACAAAAACTCTACAAAAACAGAAACTTAGCTCCGGATTAGGGATTGCAATTTTGGGATCTTGGCCGAAAACTCCAAACTCGAACTCCAAGATTGAAGGACTCAAGATCTCGATATCAAGACGTTATAAAAGTTACAACAAATACGACATTTATTGGCAATTATACGAATATGGCAGTTGATTTATCTTTTCATTTGACACCAAACATGTTCCGCTATTTATCAAATTTCTTAATTATGTTCACAGACTCCGGCTATTTCTGATATGATACTGATGTATGATACTCATACATTTAGTTTAATTCCCAATCTATATATGTAATAAATGTTTCAATAATTAATTTTGATTCTATCAGAGAGTAGATAATTCAATTTAATCAGTTGATTACCTTACAAGCCTAACTTTTTGAATGAGTTCACTATGACATATATATCCGTTTCTGGTTGTGTTATCAAGTTGTAACAATCAGGTACTATCACCTATAATTAAATTGTCACCAATATATTATCAACGCCGCATTTTACGGTATGATCTCTCTGATATGTACATGTCTACTTAGAAAATATATTAGACTTGTTTCTGATCTGTAAGCCTATTTGAAAATGTGCTTCAATTGTTCAATGTATTGATTAAAATCGTTATTTGTATAGATATTGTTCTAAATATATATATATATATATATATATATATATATATATATATATATATATATATATATATATATATATATATATATATAAAGATATCTCAGATACTCTTAGGGCACTCAGATCCCTAAGAATACTTTGGGCCTATTTTTATGGAGTTTGTAAGCATAGGTATATTATCGCATGCGTGCAATTATAAGATAAATCACACAAATGTACATGTATTTAATAATATCTAAAGTATATATTCCATAAAGTAGGCCGAATAATCGATCAATTATTGCCAGCACTGAAAATCTCGACTTAGAGATCTCGAAACTGAATATGCAATCTTGAGATTTATAAAATAATCTTGAAATTGTAATCAATTCTCTTGATTTGCGAAACTATTTGGATCATGTTGAAAAGCGACATTGGGCCATTTTTAAAATGTGTATTTTGGAGATTATGTTTTTACAAGATTCAATGATCTTAGATATTAATTTTCAACATTTAACACTTCGGAAAAACCATACATATTGTTCTCTATGGTTTTTTCCTCTTTTTTTTCTTCTATCCGACTGAGTACCCAGCGAAAACTGAGTGGTGCGGCTTACTGCAAGAGGCTATCAGAGAACGTGAAGAGAAGAAATATGTTCGATCTTTAGATCTATATGCAGTTAAGAAAAATGCAGCGATGAGGATTATAATCTTCTAGGAGTAGAGGAAGATGAAGATAATACGAGCGTGATGTAGAAAATGAAGAAGAATAAGTTGAAGAGAAATTTTCAGAACAAATTAACGTAGTTAAAAAAAATAGGAGGTGACAAATATGATGTGGAAATCGAAGAGAGCTTCGATAGAAGTGGTAGACACAGGTATGAATGGTATAGAATTGATGAAGATCTTCGAAATAACGAAATCGAATAGGTAAATGCACATAATGATGCATATAAATACATGACATATTGACTTAAAACTTGCTCAAGACAGTTGCTTGTTGATCGTGTGACGTTAGCAAGTAAACAGTTTCAAAACGAAGATAAATCGTTTGTTTCGACAGTAAGAAAGAGACAAAAACGTACTTCAAGGGCAATGCCATAACACTAGGTTTAAAAACCTATGGAAAATGGAGAAAATGTTCAGAAATCATTGTTGCTGCATTCAAAGGCGAACAAATCGTTGTATTATATGTGTTGTCGGTTTTTCCTTAAAACACAGCAACGTTAATCAGGCGTATCAAGAAATTCTTAATTCAATGAGTTCTGGAAACTTAAGCCAAAGATTTCTGCTCACGAAAACTCGTCTGAGCACCAAATAGGTTCAACGATTGGAAGTTCTTTGAAATGACTCTCAATAAACGTACAACTCAAGGTAATAAATTTCTAGAACAAATTGAGAGTAAAAGAAACACAAATGTGGAGACAGATCTTAACACGGTTACTTGATGTCTTAAAGTTTCTGGCGAAGCAGAGCCTAGCTTTTAGAGAACCTACAGAAGATGTAGATTCTTCCAGAAAAGTAGACTTTATAGAACTGGTCAAGCTCATGAATAAGTATCATCCAGAAAGCATTAATTGTTTTATGGAAATCGCTCCAGACAAGGCATGAATCTACTTGATGTAAAGAGCTAACAAGAACAAATATTATTATCGCAAAGACAAGAGATGCCTATTGACATTAGTCTTGAAAAGACCTAGATCATAGGTAGGAGGAAAACAGCCAGAAAGAATCAAATGATAACTGGCTGTACTTGTCACCGAAAATCAAAAATAAATTCATTAACATATGAATAAAAGACACGTGAAAAAGTATATTAAATCGAATTCGAAAAGCCAAATATGTGGCGATCATACGAGAGAGCACTCCAGATATTTTTCATGCTGACCAGATGAGTTTCATATGCAAATATGTTATTTTTTACGTCAAAGAAGTGGGAGTGCGAAGATAATTTCCAAGTGTTCTCCCTTCGCAAGGAAAGAAAGCGTGTGATGTGAATTCATAGTGGTATTCAACGTCTCCCATGAGATATAAATGAAAAGGCTAAATTCTTCCCATGTAGTGCAGTAACATTTATTGAGGTGATAGAAAGACTCTTCGCATTTCCCCTCTTTCACTCACAGGTTGGAAGTCTTATCTTCGCATGTGAATATGATGCTGAAGCGTTAATAATTATCCGTTGTGAAGCTATTGTGGAAATAGTATTTAAAGGAGTGATTCAAGCACTTCAAAACGTCTTCAAACAGTAAAGGGATGCACACATCATTCTGCAATGAATTGATAAGTTCTGCTTCGTATCACATTTATATTTCTGTGAAGAAATAAATCTTGTCCAAACGCAAGTCAAATAACCGGGCATTGGTTTGGATATCTGCGTAACTCACATGGAAGAACAAAAATGGTCTTTAACCAAAACAGCGACACTGTACCGGCTGAATCGACTACTCTAAGTAAAACCAAATGCGGAGAAATGGAAATTTCAGTTAAAAAGCGGATTAGAAGAAAGAGAAATCTCACTGTGAAAACTGAAGATGATATTGATCAAACGCTAGACCAAGAAGTTAAAAGCGATCCATACGAATGTTATGATCGGATCGTCACTAAACTGGAAGATTTGACTCCATATGTCATCTTTAAATAGTCCTTCGCTGAGTTATCGTCGCCAGCAATTCTAAAATATACTGAGAAGTTGCAACAAAAATGTAATAGTCTAGGCAAAGAATATGCTAGTGACTAGGAGTTTCCATGTTGTCTTCGGAAATTTTTCGAAACTTTTTAGCGGCAGCTTCCGAGGATGAAAGTAGTTTGGGCGTAACAATAATGACCAAACTATATACTACACTGACCCCTAAAGGAGGAGCTAACGACTGAGAGTATGCTATCATGACGAACGCCCCCACCCCCAAAAAGGAGGAGTTAATACATGGGAGGATGATATCATGACAACAGAACCGATACTACATGACCCACCTCCATTGAAAGATAATACAATAATAGATTAAATCATTTTTTCATTCATTTAAAAATGTCTCGCCATAAAAACATTATTGTAATGGTTACTTGCTCTTTTAGCTAAGATCAAAGTGTAGTATATGTTCTAAGCATCCAAGCATCATCAGACGTTTTTCTACCGACAAAAATATTGCGTATATACATAAGAAAAATATGACAATACAAAATTATAACTGTATATTACAGAATATTTATTTATTAAGAGCTCTTTATAAAAGAAATATGCAAATTAAGAAAACCTAAAACTCTTTGAATGCATTTTAAGTCTACTATATATGGCATTTCAAAATATTATATCGTATTATAGAATGATATAAGCGTAACCTGTTTTGATTTTTATATGGTTAGGATAGATGGAAAAAAACTTTGACATTTAAAAGAGAGAGAGAGAGAGAGAGAGAGAGAGGGTGGGGGCAGAGAAATATTACCTCTTTTTTCTTTGGGCAATCTTATGACGCCAAAGCGGCCATATTGAGTCATCGAGGTAACCTTATCTTATCGCGTTTATTCTCACGAGGTGAGAATCGTGCTTGCGTGCAAAATCTACTTTCTTGTCAAGAATTATTCCTTAAAATAAACTTACCAACAAGTCTGAATTATGATGTTGATTTGTTTACATGGTTGAGCGACGCGTTTCCGAAGAATATATTTATTCGTTAAACACGAGTTTTTCTGGGTTTTTTTATATATATATTTAATATGATTTATTGATCTCATATGATCACAGCTTTTTTTTCTTTCTTTCGGTTTCGTTATTTCTATATACATTTCGAAAATATCGTCTTTTAGCGTGTCTGTCTATCTATCTATCTATCTATCTTTCCTTTTTTCCTTTCTGTTCTTTCTGTTTATTTATTTCTATATCAAAGAGAACAGAAAATGGACCGTGAGCTTACTTTCGACAGCCTCGTTACTCTCGCTTCCCTTATTTTGCTTTAGTCCTCACATTCCATGAGCGATGTTTATGACAAAGGGGGAATAATTGCTGTTTTCTGAGTCGGAATCTATCCATCTAACACTTATTGTTGGCTAGTTTTTGATGTTGAAGTAGTATTTTTTTAACTCCTTACATCAAGTGGCTTTTTGGCTTGTCTAGAGCGATTTCATAAAAAAAAAAGAAAAAACACTTTCGGAAATATCGTCCATTCAGTGGATATTTATATCTTCCAATATATCCAGTTACTTCTTTCTTTCCAGTATCCATAGAAAAGAAAATCGAAGTTGAAGCAGTACTTGCCTGTACGATTGCGGGATCGATAATATAGATAATATGCCTTCAACAGATTGTAGATGTAGAAAGAAAGAGCCGCTTTATGATAATTTTCTCTGAGAGGAGGAGAACACGTACGCACGCACGCCTGCTTCTGGTTATTTAACACTTACTATTTCCCCATTCAGGTATCTTTACTTTTCTAGCACATCCTGGGGTTGTATATGTTCCCGCCAATCAGTCCGACACAGTCTTGCCCATTTTTTCAGTAGAGACTGATCTTCTGTTGGGCTGAGCTCAGGTTCTGTGCAGTCCTTCGAGGTCCGTCCACTCACGATTTACCTTCTCGCGCTTTGAAAAAGGGGTTAGTTGCTAAACGTCTGAGGCGGCCCTACCGGGGAATGCCGACAAGGCGGCTCAAGCATTGTTTGTGGTCCAGAATGCATACGCCTCTTCTGCGCTTGCTTTTCAATCTACACCTTCCGCCATGAGAAGGATCTAAATATCTACTTCGGTTTGATAGCGCATTTCTGAGTTGCAGGGCAATAACGGGTTCAGGACGAATTGGAGTTGTCGCGGACAAGTCACTCTCGATGAGGTATTCGTAGATTAATATAATCAGATCCTTCTTAGCTAAAAGAAATATCCAGGCTTTATTATTCCTGATCTTCACAAACAACCTCTTTAATGCAATCGCGTCCGAGATGGATATATTTGCTGATGACACCACCCATCAATTCTCGACATGCAAAGAAAATCGAATAAACACATATCTAAGGTAATTGCTCAATCCTTGGATCATGGCCGAAAGTCTGTAATGCAATGGGTCCAAATCGGATGGTTACATTTACTGCTACCAAACCAAAGTTCTTTTATTTTTACAATTCTATGAAACCTTTCAAACCACAAATTCACATAGCTGAGAGCACCCTTCCGAGAGTCAAACGTTAACACTTCTTGACTCAACAATCATAGCAACATGAGTTAGAACAAATACATAGAAGATACTGCCAAGTATGCTGCAAAGACGGTGGTCTCCTGTTACAGACCAGCAAACTTCTCACACTTGCCAGTATCCTATATCTGTATAAAGCAATCATTCTCCCATGCATGGAGTAGTGTTATCAAATGTGGGTTGTTGTTCAAACCACGAATATCTCCCTCTTGGACAGAGTTCAAAAAAGAGTCTCGAACCAAATAGTTCCCGCACTGTCTGCCAAGCTCCATCCCCTGTCCGATCGCCGAAATACTGCATCCATGTGTTTGTCTTACAAGTACTTCCATGCTTCAACGAACTTACTACACTTGTACCCTGTACCCCCTTTAACGGAAATACCTTTGACCAACCCTACTAGCATTAAAAAATCGACCCCTTTACTGCATGGTCTTCAGGGATAGGAAAATGTTGCTACTCTAAAAGCCTCTTCGCTCGTTCTTTCTCCGACTGAACCAACATTCAGGAATTTTAATATAATGTTAACAAATATATTGTTGCACAACTTCCCACTTAGTATGCCCCTATGAATCAGAGTAGCGCCTTGCGTCGCAGTCGAATTGTTTTTTTTCGATAGAAGTAAAACATGTGTTGGTGTTCTCTTATTTGTGTCAGTTATTTCTGGGATAGCGGTATTTCTCTCCTTCAATTTATTAATTCTTTATTGACTTCCTTCTACGTTTCTTTTTCTTTCTTTTCTTTTCTTTCTTTCTTTTTTGTTCTCTCTCTCTCTTTTTTATTTAGTTCCTCCTTTCTTTCTTTATTACTGACATCGTAACTGATAATCTTTCTTCCCGTCTTTATGTTCAGTTTTCTTTCCAGTATCTTTTTTTTTTAATTTTCAGATTACTTTTGTTTTTATTTTCTTTCTTTAATTTTCCTTTGCTTTCTTTTCTCGTTTTTTTCTCTTTTTCTTCGAATCCAACTGATTTTCTTTTCTCTATAATTCCTCTCTCAACTCTCTTTCTCTCTCTTTCTCTCGCTTTATTTATCTTTCTCTCTTTATTTTTCTCGCTTTCTCCCTCTATATTTCTCTTTCCCTCTCTTCATTTATTTTTATTTCCCCCCTCTCTTTGTATTTCTCTTCATTCACTCTCTTTATTTCTATCTCTCTTTATTTCTCTCTCTCTCTCTCTCTCTCTAGCTTTATTTCTCTTTATTTCTCCTCTCCTCTTATTATTTTTCTACATTCCTTATTCTTTTTATTTCTGTCTTTCTCTCTTTCCCTCTGTTATTTCGCTTTATTTTACTTTATTTTTTAACTCTTTATTTCTATTTATTGCCTTCTCTTTTTATTTCTCTTTTTATTTTTATTTCTTATTTCCAGTTATTTCTCTCTATCGCTTTTTTACCTTTATTTCTCTTTCTCTGTATTTCTCTTTATTCCACTCACTCTCTCTCTTGCTCCATCTTTCTTGTTCTCTCTCTCACTTTATTTCTCGTTAGTTCTCTCTCTCTCTTGCTTTAGCCTGCTAATTCATTTCAAAAATTAAATATGAAGGTTTCTGTTTAGCTAACTCAACATAAATATATATATAATACTATTACTAAGCTCGACTCATCTATTGAGCACTGATGAAGTAAATACTGAAAATATATATACGCAATATATTATATTACCTTATGATATTATTTACATATATACATAAAATAATATATATATATATATATATATATATATTGTGTATTTAGGCAGCATTTTCTTATTTATGCATACATTATTAAAAATAACAGAATTCGTCTGTTTAATTATACCTTTTTCATTTTTTCAATTTTACCTGATGGTCTTTTTTGTATTAAAATAAAAAAAATGTTCCATAGGTTTCACGGGTTTCACAGGTTTCACGAACGTTTTCGATTCTTCGTCGAATCATTTTCTGAATTTAAATCGTCAACGACTTCCTGGCACAGTGCAAAAACGTTCTATACACGTTTCTCCAACGTCTTTTTTAAAATTCTCTTATTACTCCAGCTTTTTGGTTCATTAGCTTTTGGCACCTGAGGATGATTCGACGAAGAGTCAAAAACGTTCGTGAAACCTGTGAAACCTATGGAGCATGTATTTATTTTTTTTGATTTTCATACTAAAAAGACCATGAGAAAAATTTAAAAAGTAAAAAAGGTAAAATTAAACAAATGAGTTCTGTTATTTTTAACAATAAAGAGAGAGATGTATTTGATATAAACGAAAGGAGACTAAATGTAGTTAAGTATCATCTTGTACTATCTCTTAACTCTGTTGACTTCCCACAGGGCCTGGTGATACCAGATCAGGCTGCCCTGTGGCTCCCTGAGACGAAATTCACCTACATTGACGTTTTTTTTTTTTTTTTTTTTTTTGTAAAACTTAATTATGTTCTACAAAACCAAAAACAAAAACAACAGCCCCTCTCCCTTTCTCCCTCCCCTTTTTTATTTTTATTTTTCCTACCCTACTCCCGGTCCTGGATATGACCTTAAACTACATCCGATGGTGAGATCCGGCTTACGGACTTTGGGGAATGTGGAGCCTCCTCTTAATTACCATTGCTCCCAGGTCCACCCTGACCCGGAGTGGTAGTACCTGTTAGGGTCCCAACTATGGGTTAAATAGAAACAGATATTAAAAGGGGAAAGAAACAAAAAAGAGAAGAAAACAAGACCAGATTCGGCATTAAATAACCCAAAAAGGGTTGATATGCCGTAAAACAAAACTACCAAACCAAAAACCCTGATTAAACATTTGAAGATATAAAGAACTTGAAGCATAAAAACTTTCACTATAATGACCAGATTCGGCATTAAATAACCCAAAAAGGGTTGATATGCCGTAAAACAAAACTACCAAACCTACCTTCCCACAGGGAAAACTAGCGCATATTTATTTTCAAATCATTTTGCTAGTTCAACATTTCACTGTAATGACCTTTACCTTGGGCACTTTATATCGCCGCTCTGCTAGATTCAAATTGGATTCTATTGGCGATGTATTCTTTAATGGAGAAAAGTGACGGTGACTGTTGACGTAATGAAATCAAACTGATGTGCGAATAAGGTTAAAACGGAAAAATGTCCGATAAAATTGTCAATATGAAAAATGAAAGCGGACGTTCGTCTACATTACAGAACTCATCTTTCGACTGACGCCATTTTGTCGATTGTAACAAAAAGAAGGAATCGATTTTAAGATGGTGGGAAACGTTTGTTGCTTTCATATAAGGTATTGCATTGATATACTAACCCCTTATAGATATAATATATATAACCTCTTATATATAATATATAACTTTTATTTTTCTTGTAAACTTTACAGTTTGTGATGTACGTTCCCCCAAATTCACCCTCGTCCCGCCAATTTTACAAATAAGTTAGATATAAAAAATTAATAAAGAAAAGAATTGCTCACCATCAAATTTTGAGTTACATTAAGTAATACATTTTTTAAAAGAATCGGTGCGCGCATGATCATGAATTATATTTTGTGAAATATTACACTCTTGAATTTAAAATTATGAATTATCAAATATGTATTCGAGAAAAAGAAGGTGTCTAATGTAAGCACATTATCATTTTGAAGCTTTACTATTTGGAAGGGTGACTTCGAAAACATACCATACGCCCCAAAGAAAGAAAAAAAACTATATGTATTGCTTATACCCGTCCTGGGACGGGTATTCTACTAATATATATATATATTTATATACATATTTATATATATATATATATATATATTTATATATATATTTATATATATTTATATATATATATTTATATATATTTATATATATATATATATATATATATATTTATATATATATATATATATATATTTATATATATTTATATATATATATATATATATATATATATATATTTATATATATTTATATATATATATATATATATATATATATGAAGATAAAATGCAGGATATATTTTTTTCTGAAGATAATCGTTGATCCGAACGAAACCGGTAAAATCTCTCGTTTATTGATGATATATTCCTTTATTTAATTTTTCTTTTCTGTTTATCTAATTCACGCACATACCCACATATATATATATATATATATATATATATATATATATATATATATATATATATATATATATATATATATATATATATATATCCCCATTCACCCACTGATTAAGCTGAACAGTCTGGACCCATGATAAATTACCATACAGCCACTTTAACACCAGAATCTCCTTTACTAAGTGGCTCTCGGGCAAGTATCCCACCGTCATTAGCTGTCTATTTACAATCACAAGATAGCCCCTCAGTAAACCTTAGTTCTACGTCATCACTATCACCGAGAGTATTGCCAGCACCTGAGCCTCCACTATTACCTCAGAAATTACCGGAGCTAGATGATTAACAATCGGCCGTGGAGAAAGAATGTGGTAACACCATTGAAGAAGTCCAGATTATGAGGTTGGAGGAAAGACCTCGACTGACAAAAATCCAAGCCTCAAGAGCTACAAAGGCAGTAATAAAAGTTATAAACATCGCTCCCCAAAGACTTGTTCCATCTAACATATACCTCGCGGACTTAAGTCAGGTAACATTGCTGTAGGACTCTTCTATGTCAGGAAAACACTCCCTCAATTGCAAAAGCAATGGGAGTCCAGGGCACAAAACACAACACCACCTCGGAAACTGAAGCTCTAAAACAGCTAAATTTTTACAGAAATGGATGTTCTCATATCAAACACCCTCTTGTCGCCCCTGCAGTGCAAGGAGGCAAGAGAAACACCATCTGCATGCCCAGTTTGAAATATAAGAAGCATTTAGAAGAAATTAAAAACATTGCGAAGAAACTTGAAGGCAAGATTCCAGCACTTGCCGAAAGAATCCAAACAAAGGACAAGAAGAACATGGCGAAAGTGGACGACAAACTGTTTTAAAAGAACCCAAATCTGTTTTACAGAATCTTAATAAGAGAGAAAATCAAGAAGGAAATGCCATCAAAACACTAGGAGCTAGAAGTTTACTGGAGGCCTCTGCTTGAGAATGATGGACCATGCAATGAAGAGGCTAAATGGATCTTAGATATAGCTCGAAGTAATGAAAGCAAACCAGAAATGTCAGAGCCAGAGATAACGGCTAGAATGATAAAATGAATGTTGGATCAATTACAGAATCACAAAAAGATGGCATAGACAACATACCAATTATTTGTCTGAAACAGCTAACAGCACTTCATTACCATTATAGTAGTTACTTTATCAGACTGTTGAGGAGTGAGGAAGTCACACCAGCATGGCTAGTAAAATATGATACTATCCTCACACCGAAAACGAGTAAGACAAAACACCCTACTTAATACAGACCGATCTGCTGTATCACTACAACCTACAAACATTTGCCTAACCTGGTTGCAGACAGCATCTACGAACACCTCTCTTCTGGAGCGTACATGGAAAATGGTCAAGCAATGTGCAAGAAGAAGTTTTTAGGCACTAAGGATCAGTTGTTTATCAATAACCCCATCCTGTAGGACTGTAGGAAGAAGCAGAGAAACCTAGGAATGGCTTGAATCGATTACCAAAAAGCATATGCTAGTGTGACCCACACATGGCTCTTGCAATGTCTTGAATAATATAAGAAAACCATAGCAGTACATATAAAGATGTGGCAAACAACTATGGCATTAAACCACACTAATAGAACAATAACAATCTCTGGCGTCAAGATTCGAAGAGGAATTTTCCAAGGAGATAGCTAATCTCATCTACTCTTTTGCCTGGCGATAGATCCGCTAAGTAAATTACTGAACAAAAACTAGAGTACCTACAACCTGAGCCAGAGCCACCAACAAGACCCAAACAAAAGAGTCAACCACCTGCTCTTCATGGATCACCTTAAGCTGTATGCCAGTTTAAACGCTGACTTAAACCGACTCTTGGCAGGTTGTCACTACTTTCTCCAAATATATTGGAATGAACCCTTGCCTCAACAAATGCTCAGATGTGCCAAGTGCTCAAATGTGGCAGGTAGCTGGGAAGAAAAGAGCTGGGAAGAAAATCCAAACGGAAAACATACAGCTTGATGGATATACTTACATCAAATACCTTGAAGAGCGGGAACAATACAAATAACTTGGCATATGAATAAACTATTCAAAATGCCAAGATAGGTGGAAATTTTGGCAGAGGATCTATGTGCCGTGTTAAGAAAATTCGCAAAACACAGCTGTCAAACAAAAACAAAGTAACTGCAATTAACCAAAAGGTATGCCAGTGATAACATACAGCTTTACGATCATTAATTGGCCACAAAATTACATAAACAGACTAGACACTAAAACGAGGAAAATATTGACACTGTACAGAGTAATGTACAGAAACCAGTGTCTACCAAGGATGTGTCTGCCGAGAAGAGCATGATGTATGTGTCGTTTAGAAATTGACCATTAACATCAGGCGAATATTGTGAACACCGGCCAATCTCTTATCAGCTCCTAGAACCCTAACCTTATGATGCTACGTCAACACCAAGAAATAAGAGCCAGTAGACTAACTTCTATCAAAAAAACTGGCCAAACACTTTGGACAGGACTATCTTACAAATGAGGCAGAAACAGAAAACAAGCCGACCATGGAAATAGCCCGGAAGAGCCGCCAGAAATACACCAACACCTATTGCAGAAAACTAGAAGAATGGGCCAATCAACAACGTGTTAAATATTTTCTGAATGAACTATCCCAGGAATATATAGATAAGGAAGGCTTGTTAAACTGTCTGAGAAGAAGATCGCTCCATTATGATCAGGAAAGAATGGCCCAAGATCGAGGCTTGACGACCAATGCTTTTTAAAAGATTAGTGGTCCTAGCAACAAAAACAAGTGCAGGTTCTGTGACGTAGTAATAGAGAGTGTGATCCACCTGACATTCAGTTGTTAGGCTGTGTGTGGGGGGGGGGGGCTACATACGACACAACGGAGTGTACAAATATTTTCACTGGACCATCTGTAAAAAGTTGAATGTCAAATGTCGCAGCAAGTCCTGGGGGCATATACCAGAAAGAACAGTTGGAAATAAGTCATACCAAATTCCCTATGACTATGCAATGGCTACAGCTACATATCTAGAAAACGGAGCTATTAAACCTGACATAGTGATATGAGACAAAAGGGACGAAGATAGTAACTCTAGTTTAAGTCAGTTTCCCCAAAGTAGTCTGGCTTAAACAGAGCTGAAAGAAAAAGATAACGAAATACCAAGGTCTGATGTACGACATGAAAAAAAACTGGAATATTAGGAAGATCTCCACCATTCCAGTACTTGGAGAAGCAACCGGACCCATGAAAAAAAAATTCCAAAACTACCTGGCAAATATACCCGGTGAACCAAGTGTAAAAAGGGATACAAACGATTGCACTTAAATGGAAACTTAGATTCTTAAAAAAGATCTCTCAGCTCAAGTTCCTGAAATAGCGCGTGAATGTCTGGCCCCCAGTAGGATGCCCCATCCCTAACTAAAAAAAAAGAAATAAAAATTGATATATATTTATATATATATATATATATATATATATATATATATATATATATATATAGGGTAATGTAGTTTTTTCGTATAGGAGAAATGGAAGTAGTTCTGGAAGATAGTATCTATTTTTTAAATTTCAAAGAATACTATACCTGAATTTGATATTCCAGCATTACCTTTAGTTTCACGAAAATACCGAAAACTCAGCCCGCAGGGCTAGATTTACCAAGTTTAATATATATATATATATATATATATATATATATATATATATATATATATATATATATATATATATATATATAACATTGTTATCAACATTAAATAAACCTATACTAAACATGCATCGTTAAGGGTTAATTAATTTATTAGGGGCATTGTTATTTGCCATGAACGATGTATTTTAAGTACAGAAACAAATGAATTAGTGTAAAATGATTTAATATCTATAAAAATGTTATAAAGCTCTACTTTGTATTGAGCACTTTTAAAACTATTCATTAAAGTTCATTTTATCAACATATTTGAACTTGATTAATTTATATATATGTATATATATATATATATATATATATATATATATATACATTAAGAGAAATATGTTTGTGAAAAATTAAAAACAAAAACAATTAGATATGTGAGATTGCAAATACTGCCTTTTTACTAGTCTTTACAGCTCATCGACTTTTTAAAAGCATTTTAATGTATTGTCTGTTTTAATGTTGTTTCTTTATTACTGTTGATAAGTTTCGGGTCAGCCTCTATCCCTTTGCAGTCAATCGAAATGCGAAATCCGATTATAATTCAGTCTATTCACCCCAAACGCGCACATTTGCTTAAAAAAACGTGCACACTATAAACATGTAAACAGTACTCCGAATTATACAAATAATACAGAAAGATGTTTCGCTTTATTTTTGTATATACGTTTTTACTATAGTATTAGAGTGTATACTTAATCACGTTAACCGACGTTGAGCCTGGTCAGTACTAAAATGGGTGACCATTTTGAAATTGTATGTGTTCTCTGCTGATCTTCTAGTCGTTATACTCTTCTCCTTACCACTGGAATTCAGCAGTTCCTACTTAGGAAATGTGTGGTTGTGATTGCGCAACACTTACCTCACAACTACACTCACAAGCACTCCTGAAGGGCATATATGTTGTCTCTCAAGACTGAACGGGGTTCATGAGTAAGTTTATATAAAGGTCTCTATATGCCTCTTTTCATTAAACATTATTTCCTATTTCTTATCATTTAAAACAATATTTTCCAAGCCAGCAGAATATCTGATTAATTTTCCTGATATTTTCATATTCGTTTTGAAAAAAAAGACATTTTATTAATTAACTATTACTTTTTTTTAATTATTGAATAAATTTTAGATTTTATTGGAGATGCAGACAGACAGGCGTTACGTACTAAATATACCAACATTTTTTCCTTACATTTTATTATATCCTATATAAATAGAGATTCTGTCCGTCTGTCCGTCCGTCATTCACATTTTTTTTTAAACAGAATAAATACTTTGTGGAATTTGCCTCATTTCGAAATATCAGAGATTTTAACTTCTATTAGAAATGGAAAACATTGCATTAATTGTAAATAATAAATTAACAACATATAAAACGGGTGCCATGACCGGAATTCTTGCGATATTCAGTCTTAGGTCCTACTAACTGAGCTATTTGGACTTTCTAATAAACTGATCTTAAAAAATTACCTGAACAAAATAATTATAACTTGGGCATGACGTTATAGATTGATGATTTACGTCATGTTTCTAAACATGAATTCAAACGTAAGCGATAATTATACAAAAGTAAATGTATGGGTAAACATTATCAATAGCGTTGGAAATGATTTTAATAGTCTCAAACCAATTTATATTCCTTAACTACGTAATGGATAAAAACACAATTCAATACATACTAGGATGTTGGCCAAAAAAAAAGGGAAAAATGATTCTTTGAGTTGATTTTTTAGAAATCGAGGAGTTGAATAAAAACCGCACACTCGTTGTTTTCAGTCTGATGCTTAACTAAGTTCAGTCAACATTTAAAATAAAACTCGTACGAAAAATCGGATATACGTATTTGAAGGGGATTCTGTTCCCATGAGTCACTTAGAGGTGTGGGGGGGCATGTACATATTTGGCACATAGAAAGTAACCCAGAGATTCAGGACAACATCCATTGTCTTCCCCGGATAAGTTCATACATGTATATATATAAAACTCAATGTCTGGATGTGTGTGTGTTTGTGTGCGCCTCATAGTAAAAAAAGGTTAGAGAATCTACATGAAATCTAAAAGTGTACTCTTATGTTATATTCACCGGAGAAGATAATGGAAGTATTTGCGAATCTTTAAGTTGCGAGCTAAGTCGGCTATAGAGCAGATATCGTCGGGGGTCGAATTTTTCAGCTATAATTTTTAAGAAAATACTATTCCTTCAGTTCGGCATTTACTTTCAAACTTATTTAACGTGTTTGAGGCTTCTCTTCGGATTAGAGAAGGATTAGCAAGAAACACGGAAAGAGTGGTTTTAGTCGTGCTCTGGAGACATCCTTAATTTTATTTGGCTGGTTTCAGTAGCGCTCTAGACGAGAGTAGTAAATGTAAAATTACAGTTTTACATTTGGTAAGTTGTATATAGTAGTTCAAAAGTGCTCAACATTTTAAGTAGAGCAAGTGTGTTAAAACGTAGCGTTTCCCGGGAGAAAGAACTTGTAATAATACATCATGATATTTTGTAACTTGTATAAGTGAATCCAAAGTACTTAATATCATAGATAGAGCAGGTGTGTTTACTCTGCGTTGCCTGGGAGTCATCACTATCCTAGATAGATTAATCTTACGTAGAGAATGTGTTTTTAAACGCTGCGTTGCCCGGGAGAAAGATTTTTACTGTATTTAGTTATACTATTATATACCAGCACAGGTACTCTGCGTTGCTCGGGAGTCAGTGTTCAATATCCTAGATAGAGCAGGTGTGTACATTTTCAATGCGCTGTTAGCTTGAGGGACAATGATAAGACAAGAAACTCAGCGTTGCTAAGGAATGCACTAAAATAAATATAGGTGTCATTATATTATTAAGGAGGTGTCATAACAAACTCAGCGTTACCCGGGAATAAATTAAAACTAATATAAATTTCATCATATTTGTTTAGGATGAACTTGGTGTTGTACGGGAACAATAACTTTAAAACTGAAGCTCAGGTGAATGACTTACATTTATATTCTTTTCAATAACCGTTTCCATAGGATGTGAAGGCATGGCTAGACTTTAGGCACATGAAAAGAACTCGTGTTTGTTTTAGGATCAAATTTGTGTTCAAACGTCTCCTCAAGGAAACCGGGACGGTCGCGTTCTTCAGATTCAGGTTCGGCTAGGTTCAGGTTCCGCCAACCATCTCATATATATATATATATATATATATATACATGATGGACTCTCCCGTCGATTTCGACGTATGAGTGCCCCACCTGGGGCTGCCCGCGCGTGAATTTGTAATTGCAAGGGTTGCGCAATCTCTAACAACCGCTCTCCTGAGTCGGCATTGCTTGATTCCAATACCAAGTAGTAATACAAGACGACTGGAAACAATGCCGAGATAAGCAGAGGGCACATACAGCACCTGGTATTCCCAAATGGTCACCCATTTAGTACTGGCCAGGCTCGACGCCGCTTAACTTCGGTGATCTAATATATATATTGGTGCTTGTTTGTTTGTTTGTGTGTTTTAGAAATCGATGGGATTACTGTGAGAGCATTCGAATTAGTTTCAAGGAATCGAAACAAACCATTGAAATTAAAAAAAAATTATTTGTATATTTAAAATAAGTCGCTATTTTAATAAATCAAATTCGTTTCAATTTCTCAAATAACATTTGCCGTTTTAGAGCTGTCGGTACGAAAGGTATGTTTTAGTAAAACACACCTCGCTAACAGTTTTTTTTATTACTTAACTTCGTATTACAATTTTTACGTAGCAGTTTATTAAGTACACTTCCACACTAACAGGTTTCTTTCTTGACCTCATATTACAAATGTTTAAAATTGTTAACATAACTATATTTAAAATATTTTGTTCTAAAAAAAACCTTCCGACCAGCAATATATGAACACGATGATGTATCGCTAGTGTACGATGAAGATTAAATAGAAAAGGAAATAAAAGCAAAAAGAAAACGCTGATATTTGCCGCAATTTCTGGCCTGTCATATTTAATATTTCAAAGATTACTTTCTGCGCAAAGACAATATGCCGGAACATTACAAGAAATTGAATTGGTTCATTATCATTTTGACAGAAGTATGACACCCTCATCGAGACTTCTTTGTTTTCCCTTTTTTGTTCTAAAGTGGACACAGAATATGAATGCTGGTAGCCGTTGAAGTGTAGAATTTTATAAACGTGAGACCAACTTATTTTTCTTACTTTATTTCATAAAAACTCGTCATGGGTAAAATAACATATCAGTCTGATATTTCTTATGAGAAATGCATTATTTACGAATTAACTTGTTTGTTTTCTCTACGAAGGCGAAACAACTGCAAGGTATAAAAAATAAAAATGTATTTAAAATAGAAGGAATTTGTTCAATTATATATATAATGTTATTATTTCGTGTATATACACATATAATATGAGGTGGTATAATATATTGCGTATATATATATATATATATATATATATATATATATATATATATATATATATATATATATATATTCAGTAATTTTTTTTAACATAGTTCACCCATACAAGGCAGGCCGCCACTGTAGTCGTAAGGGGCTACTGAGAAAAAAGAAAAGGGGAGAAGGTTGAGGGGGGAGGTCAACCTAAATTGGGATCTACGCAGCGAGATGTCTGTTTACATTGGTTTTAAATTTCTGCATGTTTGCACTGCCGGGCAAACAGGGGGCAGGGAGGGAGTTCCAGAGGCCAGCAGCACGGGGAAAAAAGCTATTTGAGTAGTAGGCTCTCACTCATCTGGGGACCTCCACAGTGAATGAATGAGATTTAGTTGATTGTCGATTTGGTCTAGTGAATTTACGTCGAGGGGGCACCAGAGTAGCCAATTCATCGGAGCATAATCCATTGAAGTATTTGCAAAAAACTCACAAGGATGCTACATTGCGGCGATGGGACAGGGACTGGAGCTTGGTTGACAATGAGGGAACTATTAGGTTGGCGATTCTTTGTTGGACCTTGTCAAGGAGGGAGAGACTAGTAGATGATGCACCAGCCCAGATGTGACAGCAATATCCATGCATGGGCGGATGGTTGCTTTGTAGAGATACAGGATAATGTAAGGTGTGAGAAGTTTACTAGCACGGTAGAGGGCGCCAACCTTCTTTGCGGCAGCCTTGACAATGTCTTCAATGTATTTATTCCAATTCATGTTACATGTGAAGGTTAGGCCGAGGAGTTTGAATGATGAACTCTCAGGTAGGGTGTTATTTGCAATGACAATCGGTGGTTGGAGAGGTTCCTTGTAGTTATTGAAGGAAAGGAGCTTTGTCTTAGCGGCATTAAAAGTTATCAACCATTTATGACCCCAATCCACTACAGCCTGGAGGTCATTTTCTAAAGATTCAGCCAATGCCTCGGATAAGATCGCGTTGGTTTTGCCAATATAGCAAGAGTAAAGCGTGGTGTCGTCAGCAAATGAACAATCTTAGACTCAATGTCATCAGGGAGACCGTTTATATAGATCAGGAACAACAAAGGTCGAAGGATAGATCCCTGGGGTACACCAGCATTATGTCATGTTGCTTAGATGAACGGCCATCGAGGACAACCTGGATTTTTCAGTTAAGGAAGGATCTAATAATATAACTTACTTCAAAGGTGCTCAATACGGGGTAGAGCTTAGTAGTAGTACGAAATTAAATCTATGGCAAGTAAACTCGACCAAAATATTTACGTAACCCCTTGAAGGAAATGATTACGCTAAATGTCTTGATGCATTTAGCCTGATGGTTTCCTGCTGAAATGAAACCTAAACGTTTATGTTTAGCTTGCTATATATAGATGTTCATACTACCATACCTATATATATATATATATATATGCAAGTCTGTGTGTATAATATATTATATTATATAAATATATATATATATATAATATAATATAATATATTATACACACAGACTTGCATATATATATATATATATATATATATATATATATATCAAGTTTTAATATATATATATATATATATATATATATATATATATATATATATATGCAAGTCTGTGTGTATAATATATTATATTATATATATATATATATATATATATATATATATATATATATACTAGTTGAATACACATCACCGAACGAGTATAAGCAATAAATGTAGCATTAGTTTTCAATGTTAATGTTTTTCTTGCCTTGGCAGGTATGATACAGTTTCGGTTTCACTCTTCTAAATAATAAAGTTTACAAAAAAAAAAATAATTAAAAGTCAATGTTTTTTTCTTAAGTTTATCCATTTTTTATTGAATCATTTTTGTTTATTATTGTTAATATCGACGAAACTATTAGACATAGATAGATAAAAATAGTTCTATATAATTAGGAATAAATTACATCAAATAACAATTATTTATAAAGTATTTAAAAAATAGATATGCAAATTAGCCTATCTAACAGCTGTCGTTAGAGCGTGTCTCTTTACTATATATAGAGTATTTCTGCTGCACTATTGATTTAAATTGCAGTACCCAGTATTGATGTAAATATAAGAGTGATAAATGAAAAAAACTTTCACATTTATTTTTTTGGATGTATATTTTTCATAAATAAATATTTTGAACATATGTATGTTTCGGGTTCCTTACACTCGTCAGTATTGATGACCTAACCGCAATGCTGATGAGACGATTCGAACCCCGGATCCAAGTATTATAAACCCTGGTTTCTTGCGGTTGGGCAGTCGTGACGATCCCGCTATGAAATTCAAGAGAAACACGTCTTGTATTTTAAATGTAAACACAAGTAATTAGATGCAGACAGTGGCCCAATCTCCTAAAAGAAGAGAACCTCGCAATGTGGCTAAATTTGAATCTTCAATTATACCTCTCAAAAAGTGCTCAACTTATCAGGGCTTAATAATTATTTTTTAAATATTTTAATATCAATATATATATATATATATAATATTAATACTGGTGGTACTTCTGACGAGTGTAGGGAACACAATATATATATATATATATATATAATATTAGTATACATAAGTATGGATTACTTAACTGTACCACCCTACTGAGGCTTGTCACCGTGGGTGACTATGAAATAATTCGAACCGTAGATCACAAAAAAAATTAAATAAATTCGTAACAAAAATATATATGTATTTATATATATATATATATTTATATATATGTATATATATATATATATATGTATATATATATATATATATGTATATATATATGTATATATATATGTATGTATATATATATATATGTATATATATATGTATTTATATATATATATATGTATTTATATATATATATATGTATTTATATATATATATATGTATTTATATATATACATGTATTTATATATATATATATGTATTTATATATATATATATATATATATATATATATATATATATATATATATATATATGTATTTATATATATATATGTATTTATATATATATATATATGTATGCATTTATATATATATATATATGTATTTATATATATATATATTTATATATATATATATATAATGCAAAGTTCCGAATACGTTCGTCGAACACTCTCGACTAGTCTTCTATCTGTGCTCGCTTCTAGGTGCATATAGATCTTAATTTCCCTATATTACGTGACAGTTTCTGTGGGCCAGTGGATATGGCTGACTCTGTGGACCGTCTGAAATTGTTACTTCCCTGCACTGATGAGAGCAATAAGCTTGAAACGCAAGCGTCTGTAGGTATTAATAATTTAATATTTATTTATAAATATTATATATATATTTATATATATATATATATATATATATAT
>OY744539.1:14082152-14359652 GCA_963556195.1 Sepiola atlantica
ATTTTACATTACATTTATTTGAGAAAATGATCTCCCACTCTAAAATCTAAAATATTGGGTAAAAGAATGTTCAAAAAAGAAGGATTTTACCATAACTCAAACAGTATTGAGAGTCTATTTAAATGGTCCTGTCATTTCAAGCCACAATTTAAGATGCAGCCTAACCCTAATTAAAACACATTATCACTAAAGCTAACCAAAACCCATTACCATACTTGTCCGCCATTTTTAATATGAAATTAGAAGATATTACAAATCAAACTGTTTTAGAATTATTCATTTATTTTCTTTTTTTCAGATAAAAATGTATTTTTTTAACTCGCAGTAAGAGTTCCAAAAGATGTTGTGGTCCACCTTGTCCTTTGGATGAAACGGAACCCCCAACTTTACGACAAATTATCCAGTTTAGTTATTTCCTTGAAAATACTCATCCCTACTTTTCAAATAATGATATTTCCAAATTGATTACAAAGGAAATAATCAATATTTGGCAAGCAGTGAACCCACAATTGCTTTTGTTAAGGGAATATTATATAGGGCAGAAGGTGAAAGTAGTTTGCTTCAAGAGGGCCAAACTTATAAACAGGAAAACTCTTACTGTATCCAAAGTGAAAATAATTAAGGAACAGCTGGACAAATTATTTGATATTTCTTCATGTTGCTGCAAACTGCTTGTCTTAAGATGTGATGACTTTGCAGTAAAATGCAGTACACAAAATGTCCAAACAAGGCGTATAGTCTGCACTTGTCCTAACAAGAAGGTAATATTACTTCTATGGTTGTTTTTTCTTTGCATTTTTTAATTTGAACTACTTCATGTCCCAATTTTCAGTATTTAAATTAATTGAAAAATATGAATTTACTTTCTTTTTCTGAAAATAATATTGTGATATTTTCCTTAATATTTGTCATGTATGCTGGATCTGTTATTAAACACATGCACATTTTGAAAAGAGCGAATATTTCAAAGATCAGAGAAAGAAAACAGGACCAAAAGGCAGT
This sequence comes from Sepiola atlantica, assembly GCA_963556195.1. Lineage (NCBI taxonomy): Eukaryota > Metazoa > Mollusca > Cephalopoda > Sepiida > Sepiolidae > Sepiola > Sepiola atlantica. The sequence continues at coordinate 14,083,155 of OY744539.1, forward strand.
TTCAAACTTGGACCTATTGATAAAGATGCTGTCAAAAATACAAAAAAAGATTCAGCTGAAGCAGATAGATTAGACAGGCAGATTGACAGACAGCAACAAGATTCTTCACATATTGCTTCCTCTACATCAGAAATCTTTTCACAGACATCTTCCAGTGAAGAAACAACCGATGACAATTTTGAGCCATGAAGACAGTCTAAGGGTGTTTACAGTCTTTTAAAAGTCCCATGAAATTTTATTGAACTGATTAGAGGTGATATATCTTCTAATCTTGGAGATTGCCTTGATAATGCCTTTCTATTAGACTTACAACACATGGGCCTGCTTCATCCAACCTTTAATTTAAAATATATTATTAATAACAAATCAGAAATAGATAGGGAAAAGGCAATCGTGACAGTAACCAGCCATCAAAAAAATGTCTACGAATATGGACATCTTATCTGCATTGGAGTTGATTGCAAAGTTAATAAGGACACTTTGTATTAAAAGGAGGTTACAGGGGAAATGATGAGAAATGATTTAAAAAAGCAAGGGACCAGAGCGGAACTTAGCATTTACCAGAGAGATAGGAACTGCAAGTAAATATCTCTCCCATAGAGTAATACCCAACATTGGTGCAACTGGTGTTCTTCTAGTAGAGGACGTTGCTGCTGTTCTAGAAGAGTACAACAGTGTAAACACTGTAAAAGCAATTTTGGTGGACAATACCAGTACAGACACTGGTTGTGAAACACGGATGGTTACAGCTTTAGAGAAAAAACTTAACAGAAAGTTACATACCATTCATCAAAATGAAACTGCCATTTACAGCCATCTTTATGTTAATTGATCTACAAGAAGCCCTACCACTTTCACTGGACCTCTAGGGGAACTTTGTGGAACTAATTACCAGGATTTGCCCTAGGTAGCATTTTATAGTATTAGTGGTCCTCTAGATAATGGGTATCTTACTGCAGAGATAATCAACGATTTAAGTGGTGACCAGCAACTACTTCGGGAATATGCTGTAGGCATTTCAAAAGGGAAAGTGTTTAGTCTTTTTTGTTATGTTGTGCAATCTTTACAGTTCTCGTTTATTGAATACAGTTCAAATGACATATTTTTCTAGTGCTGATTCATACTTAGAATTCTGGCTTGAATATATTTTCAATTTATTATATGTAACAAATAATATCAATTTTATCTGGATTTATTGGTGAAATAGTAAAATCTTGAAGTCAGTTTGTCAGCAAAATACTGCGGAAATTAGGGATTATTTTTGAACATTTTTGTACCCGATCTTTAAAACTAAATGTTCAGTTAAGTGTTAAAGTTAGGAATCTATTTTTTGGTACTAGTTCTCATAACACCAAACCCCAGCTTTCGCCAGCGTTGATTTTCTAAAAAAAGTGACAAATCAACCTGCCCTAGTGTTCATATGTACAGGTATGATGTTTCGTTTATGTATCAATTTGATCGTTTTAACCGTGGTTAGACAGTGGCCTTGAATCAGAGTAAAGCAAATCTGCCTGAAAGACAGAGACACTAACTGAATGCCTTCGGACATTTTAGTATGCAATGATGTGTGATATATTCTTATTTTTGTGTCAATATTAATTTCCTTCAAAAGGGGACTCTGATTATGTGTACGACCGCATTTATTTAAATATGTTCACGCATAGGCATCACTAGAGATCATAAGCACACGCTATGACGAATGCGCTGCGTAATTGATAAAAGAGAGAGATTGTTAATGCCAGATGACAGGAGTTACTTCTTGTCTTTCTCATAACCTCACAGGAGAAAACTTAGATGTATGATTCAGATAAATCTGTCTTTTTGACAAATGTCTCCTTTCGATGTTTTACGAAAAGGTAATAAACTATTTCGGCTACATTTCCTCGGAATTACTATTTCTTTAGAGTTAATTGCCCTCGCAGTCTACAACCACATAACCGACCCCCATGTTTCCAAGTGAAAACCTAATATATTAATTGAATGTAACAGTACTGTCATAGCACATAAAAAACAATAGAATCGTCTCTTTTTCTGCATGAAAAGAACAAAACCGAGAGAGAATTAACGTGATTTCAAGGGACTTGCTAGCTTAACTTACCGACTGCTAAATAACTCTGTTCACCTTTCGTTTTTAAACCTATTTCTCTATCATTAATATCAGGAAATCACACATCAATTCCCGGGATAAACTAATTAAACAACTTTTAGTCAAAGTTCGACTTTATTAATCAGCATACTCTCCTTCTAGGGTGACACACTGATTCCAAGGTGTCTGTAACAATTCGATGCGTTTTTGTAGAAAGGTTTGTCTTTAGCCTCAAAATAAGCCTCAATTTAAGATATTATTTTCTTCATTTTCCCAGCAGTATTATTGTTTAGATCTGTAAACACTTAGTAGTTGCTGTGAATCAGATCTAGATAATAGGTTTGGATGCGATAGCAAAGGCTTTTTTTCTTCATCTATGGATGTTATTTATTCGTCGACAGCCGAGGAAGGAACCGATAGAAGAGGTGCAATTTTACAATAAGCAGACTAATATACGAATCGGGTTGTTTCCCTTACACCTTAATTGCTTTTATTATTAAGGACAATTAGAACCTAATCTCGTACTGCTACACTTTCTCTCTCTCTCTCATATATATATATATATATATATATATATATATATATATATATATATATATATAAATAAAGTTACTTTTTCTTTTCGTGTATTTGAAACATGTGGTCATACAACAGTTTTCCACTTTTTTACGCGGTCCTTTGCATTATTTTTGTTTTCTGCAAGATCTGTTAAGCTGTTATTGGTAAGGCAGTAAAGGGCAAACAAGGCAGTGTTGATTGTATTGTCACCCACTTCACGTTCGCAGATGGTTGGGTCAGTTTGGTAGCCCAATATAGTCATAGCAACTTTTGTTCGCCTCATTCAGGTTCTCGGTCGGTTCAATGTTTCCAAATGGAACCAGGGTGCATCTCAACCGTGAGGGGTGGGGGCTCAGAATGTGGTATACCCACGTCATTTGGAGTGGGCTATTCTAGCCGCCTGGTCCACAGCTGTAGCCTTGTCTCTTCCTGGGATGTGGTTTAGGGTTCGACATGGCTGAGGAAACTTTCTCTTGACTTCAGCCGTTGGACCGTTTGTTCACGCCGATCACTAATAACTATTCTGTATCCCAATGCTTTAGTGTGATTTTTAGTTCCTTAACCAGTATTTCATTCATTTACTTCTGTCTGAATTAGATGATTACATTGTTGGTATTAGTTGCCCCGATATCTTTCTAGTTTGAATTATTCATAGAAAGATATTGAGTACTTACGAGAGAAACCACGTGAAAGTTGCCAACATCCTTAGTGAAAGTGTTTCGGTGGAACGGACCGGATTCGAACTTGGCACCGTCCGTGTCGTTAACCATTTAGCCACAGTAACCCTAACCCTAACCCTAACCCCCTTAACCAGGGATTGAAATTAAGCACTTAAGAATATATCTTTTTTAACCAACGCAGGAAACCACGTATGCATCCATACTGTAAGAACTTTTGAAAAAAAGACAACTCGGTTGTTTTACCCAAAAAGTTGAAATATTACTTTTGTGACCACACCGTTTACTGAGGGGGTGGACCCTGTGGTTCGCATAAAATTATATTACCGCATACCGGACAATGCTGGCGAGGTACAGGTATTACAAATATATATATATATATATATATATATATATATATATATATTAATTTATTTTATACGTACATGAAAGTAATCCATGGACACGTGTTTCTGGCTCACAGCCGCCATCAGCATGGCTAACTTAGACAAGGATCGAACCTTCGATATAAATGTCTATAGTCCAGCGTTAAACCATCAGACCCAGACGCCCTGTCTAGAAATATGTACGATTGTTATCACGTAAATATTTACTACCACTACTACTACTACTACTACTACTTCTAATAATAATGATGATGTTGCTTATAATCATGACCATTGTACAGTCTTCTGTAAGAGTAGCAACGCGTGTAATTGTGAAGCAAGGGTTACGTAATCCCAGTCACTCTGCTTGATTCCAGTTGCAAGAAATTGGAACAATGCAGAGATAAGCGGAGAGCACATACAGAACCTGTTACACACAGGCAGTCACTCATTTAGTACTGGCCAGGCTCAACGTCGCTTAACTTTGGTGATCTAACGGGAACCGGTGTGCCAACGTGATTATGCCGTATATAATAATAATAATAATAATAATAATAATAATAATAATAATAATAATAATAATAATAAGAAGAAGAAGAAGAAGAAGAAGAAGAAGAAAAAGAAGAAGAAGAAGAAGAAGAATGACTGCGTGAGGAAAACAGTACACTGGGAACTGTGTAAACGACTGAATTTCAGATACGCAGAAAAATGGTACAAACATAAACCAGAAACAGTACTGAAAAACAGAAAACACAAAATCCTCTAGAAACAAACAACAAACAGACAAACTCATACAAGCAAGGAGAACCAATGTAATTATAATTGACAAGAAGGGAAAATCTGGCCAAATCGTAGACTTCGCCGTTCCAGCATGCTACAGAGTGCAGATAAAAGAGACGGAAAAACGAAGCAAATACAGGGAACTTACCAGAGAACAGAAAGGAATATGGAGCATGAAGAAAGTCAGTATACTACCAGTAATCATTTTTTTAACATATTTCATCCCAAACAAGGCAAGCCGCCACTTTAGACGTAAGGGGCTACTGAGAAAAAAAAAGGTGACGGTTTAGGGGGTCAACCTAATTTGTGAGCTGCGCAGCGAGATGTCTGTTTACATTAGTTTTTAATTTCTGCAAGTCAGTAACGTCAGGAAAGCAGGGAGGGAGTTCCAGAGTCCATCAGCACGAGGAAAGAAGCTTTTGGAGTAGAAAGCTCTTCGGCATCTGTGGACATGCACAGTGTATGGATGGGATTTGGCAGATTGTCGGGTTGGTTTAGGGAATGTACGTCGTGGGGCACCAGAGCAGCAAGCTCATCACAGCACAATCCATTGAAGTACTTGTAAAACAGGCACAAGGAAGCAACATTGCGGCGATGGGACAGGGGCTGGATTTTGGTGGATAGTGAAGGACTTATCAAGTTGGCGACTCTTTTTTGGACCTTATCTAAGAAGGAGAGACTAGCGGATGATGCACCAGCCCAGATGTGGCAACAATACTCCATGCATTGTCAGACGGTGGTTTAGTAGAGATATAGGAGAATGTCAGCTGTGAGAAGTTTACTGGCACGGTAGAGGAGCCCAGCTTATTTGTAGCAGCCCTGTCAGTGTTTTCAATGTATTTATTCCAATTCATGTTATCTGTAAAAGTTAGGCCGATGAGTTTGAATAATGAACTCTCGGGCAGGGTGCAATTTGCCATGACAATCGGTGGTTAAAGAGTTTTATTGTAGTTATTGGCGGACTTAAAAGTTACCATCCATGTTTGACCCCATTCCACTACAGACTAGAGGTCATTTTCTAAGGATTCAGCCATTGCTTCAGATATCAGGAACAATAGTGGTCCAAGAATAGATCCCTGAGGTACACCAGTATTTATGCGATATTGCTTAGAAGAACGGCCATCGAGGACAACCTGGACCTTTTGTTTTGTTAAGAACGATTTGATTATATTAGATATTTGTCCATTAATACTATATTCGTGAAGTTTTAGGAGAAGCCCTTCATGCCAGACCTTGTCATATATGCCTTGGATATATCAGGCGCTACCACCCTAGCTTCACCTACCTTGTCCAGTGGATGGTATATGCGTTCCGAGATGACTGTTAGGATATCTTCAGTGGATCGTGTTGTCTGGATCCGTATTGCTGATCAGAAAGAAGTTTTGCATTAATTGGTGCCTGACTGTCGCTAGATTGATAAATTAGTCACAGATTTTAGCAACAATCAGGAGTAGACTAATTGGGCAGTAATTTAGAGGATAAGTTCTATCTCCAGAATTCTTGAAGACTAGTACAACAGAGGCAATTTTCCAACTATCAGGGAAGCAAGATTCGGTAAGGCATTTGTTGTATAGTTTTGAGAGGACAGGAGCCAGCTCAGCAGAGCATTTCTTTATAACTATTACTGATATAAGATCAGGCCCACAGGCTTTGGAGGTGTCAAGGTTTTTTATGATGTCGCTTATTTGAGACGGGGTGATGACCAGGTTCCTAAGTGTGGCTTCAATCCGCAATGGAAATTTAGGGAGTTTTTTTTTCTGAGTCCAGAGTAGAGTTTAATACGAAACGCTGGGCAAGTAGTTCAGCCTTATCAGTTGCCGTGCAAACAACATCGTTGTGATGTGATAGCGAGGGAATTATCGATTGTCCATTGTTCATTACACTATTGTAAATTTTCAAGAAATCACGAGTACCTAATTTCTATGACTGAATTCGTTTTTTGGTTATCTCTGTATACCTCTTTTTTACTTCATCTGACACTACTTTCCAATCATTACTTGCCTCTACATTTGTTTTGTTTGTTCGCAGTTGATTCATGGCGGCCGAATTTTCGGAATGCCCTCTGCCTTTCAGCAATAGCAGCTACACCTTCTGAAGTGAAACAATGAGGAGAGTGGTGTTTGCTGAAGAATTTTCGCGTGGGGACATAAGCATCAATGCCTGCTTTGACCAATTCTGTTAGCTCATTTGCATACTGATCAGCAAGGAAGTGAGAAGGTTACACCGCATAGGGCGTCGCTGATGTGATCCCTGAGGGATTCAAAATCAGCCTGCTCATAGTTGCTCGTCGTTTTAAGCAACGGACGAGTTTTTTAAGGTGATAAGTATCATTACCACAACGTCATCTGAGTTTCCGAGCGGGCTATGGGTATTCGCCACACAAGCCTCAGGTAGTCAGGTCAAGAACAGGTCGAGAAGTGAGGCTTGCTGGTCCGCGCAATCCGGAAGGCGGTTCGGAAAAGTGACAGCCTGTGAGAGGCTGTGAGCTCAGGAGAAATAAAAGGCAGAGTTCCCAGCTGCATCAGTACCGCTGGAGAATCCCAACCAGTCACGGTGGTGTGCATTAAAATCCCTAAATACATGTATTTGAGCATTCGAGTCGAGTGAGAGTGCTCTATCTAAGCTTTCAGAGACAGAGTCAAGTAGTGAGCAGTCCGGGGTCGAAGGAGAACGATATAAGAAATATAAGTATCTAACTCTGTGATGTAAGGTCAATCTAAAGCACATGTAGGCTTGATCATCTAATTCTAACCTATGTTCTCTAGTCAAGGGGAGGATGTTCCGAACATAGGTGCACTAGAAACAGTCCCAGAAAACATGGCGAAAAGACTGGGAGAAATTGGAATCAAAGGGATCACTGAGACCGTACAAAGCACAGCAATGATAAAAAGGTGCAGTCCTAAGGAAAATCCTCGAATGCGGAAACCAACCCACTTAAGCTACGAATGATAACTAGTTATATGGAAGTACAAGAAGGAAACAAAACTGCATGAAAAACACCACCGCATTAAAAAAACATCATAAGCTGTTTCAACACCCCCCCCCAACACCCCAAAAAACAAAATGCGCCAGCCTCGGCTGAAACCACAAAAAATATTTGTAGAGAGTCACGGAGGATTAGAAAACCGAGGAGAGAGAGCACTAACCAGACCTCCTCTTGAAGAATGCAGAGAGTGCAGGGGCCGTGGGGAGGCTTATTGCCACCCAAATCCTATAGAAGACCAATGGTTCTTACCAGCGAGAAACAAATGGTGAGCGACTGTTGCAATACTGCGGGGACATTTGTGGTGGTTATCAAAAAGAGGTGGAGAGTACTGGAAATCTGGAGAGGTCTGTTGTAACTCAGACTCCAGGGAACACAACCGGTTGTTGACGGTGAGCAATCACTTACGATGACCCATGTGATAACTCCTAGTGAGTACTAATAATAATAATAATAATAATAATAATAATAATAATAATAATAATAATAAAGATTGACACTATACAACGGACAGCAATGATGGAAACAGCTAAAATCTTAAGGAAAATGCTAGAATGCGATAACCAACCAACATAAACTACAAACACTAACCAGCCACATGGAAACTTCAACAGAAGTAAAACAAAAAGATGGAAAGAACACCACATGAACCTAAAGAAAATGAAACTGCTAAAAATATGATGAACTGTGTTCCCCCCCCCCCCTTAAAAAGGTATCAGCCTCCACTAATAACACACAAACTGTCGAAGGGTCAAAGAGGATGGAAAGACCGACGAGATAGGGCACACAGCAGACCTCTAGTCGGAGAGTGCGGAAAGTACTGAGACCTTGGGGAGGCTTAGCTATCCAAATCTCAGTGAAGACCAATGGTCGCTGCCAGTGATAAATCAATGGTAAACGGATGTTGCGATAATGCAAAACAATGTCCAAAGTTTATCGAAAGAAGTGAAGAGTACTGGAAATCTGGAGAGACTTGTTGTCACCCAGACTCTAAGAAACACCACCGGTTATTATCAGTGAGTAATCACTGATGATGATCTGTGTGAGAACTTCTAGTGAATAATAATAATAATAATAATAATAATAATAATAATAATAATAATAATAATAATAATAATAATAAACCATAACCATTAAAATAATTATCATTATTATAATAATGGTTAGCATAATAATGATTATAGCTGGAGTAGGGTGTGAATGTAACACACTATTTTCCCGTCACGGACGGTGCTGGTTCACGTAAACCGTTCCACTTAACGTGTTATGCCCTTTACAGAGGAAAATTAAAGTCACTCTTTGATCTCTAAAGTGATCATACGACCTCAATTCTCTGATTGGTTTACGTTGAAAAATCCGTGATATGATAGAAGAGAAATCGATTGATAGTGAGCGATACTTACGAGGATGTATTGTATTTGAAAGAGACTCGTGTCATTTAAGTTTAAGTAGAGTGGATCAGCTGACGTAAGCGGAAAACCGAGTTAATAAAACTCAGTTTGGCGTAGGGAACCACATGTCATTAAAGCACCCAGAAACAGATCATCAGCAGCCACCTCATCAAACATACATTTCCTTCTTCTCTTCTACAATCTTTTTCCGAGTAAAAACTAAGGATGAGCACATTATATATATATATATATATATAGTAGGATCAAATAAACCAAAGTGAAGACTTTTAGTAGATGGAACCTATTGTGAAAAGGATCAGCTCAATATACGAGATAGAGCAATAGTAGAGATAGAAGAAAGAAGAGTGATAAATATGCGTCGATTGTCCAAATTTATTTCAAATTTCAATTGTTCAATGCAAGGTGTATTCAGTAATAAACTAGTGTTTATTATTCTTTCCTTAAGCCAAGGCTTTTCAAAGATCAGAATCTTATCATCAGAGGAGAAAATACAGATGGATAAGTGTGCTTTCGAAAAAACCAAAGTTCAAATATTTGAAAAATATGAAAATTATTATTAAAAATTATTAAAATAATTTTTGTTAAATCTTCTGTTTTACTTGGCCCTGGAATATATCAAAAAAATGGCCTGTTTCCCTCTTCTCAACCACCTTTAAGTGTGTCTGGACTTACCTATATTTTGAGCATTTTCTCCAATCTGCTTCCACGCAAAGAGTTTTTCTTCACATTCTACAATTCACCGGACTTCTTTTCAACGGAAATTTACAACCCGGACAATTTGCATATCTTTTTCACGGAACTTTTCTTTTCATTCAATACGTTTTTTTAACAAAAATTATTTTAATAATTTTTAATAATAATTTTCATATTTTTCAAATATTTGAACTTTGGTTTTTTCGAAAGCCAACTTATCCATCTGTATTTTCTTCTCTGATGATAAGATTTCGATCTTTGAAAAGCCTTGGCTTAAGGAAAGAATAATAAACACTAGTTTATTACTGAATACACCTTGCATTGAACAATTGAAATTTCAAATAAATTTGGACAATCGTCGCATATTTATCACTCTTCTATCTTCCATCTCTCTCTCTCTCTCTCTCTCTCTCTCTCATATATATATATATATATATATATATATATATATATATATATATATATATATATATATAAAAATGAACAAGGGCGAAAGTTTGTTTCTTATTTATCAGTCATACATTACCACTAAAACGGGTTAACGTTATTTAAACAATTAATACAATAAGAAGTTTTCAAATACGGTATATATCGTACTAAAAACACACATTTAGACATTCAAATATCTGTCTAATTTGCATAATTTCTTTTTTAACTGTTTATAATTAATTAATGTTTGGTGTTATTCATTTATATTTTTATGATTTTATTTCCCTTGTGTATCTGCAATAGTTTCTTCGATAGTAATTTAATAAAAACGTGAATAAATAACAAAAATAACTTTCTTAAAATATCAAAGGAGATAATTCAGATTAAACTAATATGTCTGAGCTAGCGAGAAAAATATACCGATGTGGCATAAGAGTTCAAAGAGAAGAGTGGGGGAGATGTCTCCCACTCCCGCGCTCTGGACTCTTACAAAAAAATAAAATGTGGCGTCGTCATCACTACCTCTCCTTCGCCTTCTCTAGCGACGATAGATTTTCTATTTTTTATTGTTTTTGAAGGACATGATTTATGTACGCAAAAAAAAACAGATTAATATACAGTCTGAAATTTTTTTAAAAAGTATTTTACTTAAAATGAAAATCAATAAAATTGGATTCTCTGTTTAAATTGTAAAGTGTTTTTCTTACACTTGTTTCTAAATTATTTTATCAAGATTTCTCGCTTTCTCACCCCTCAGTATTAATTAAATAAATAAAGCAGGCATGCTGGCTTTTTTTTTTAATTAACTCATACTCTTTCTTTCAGTTGTCGTTAATTTCTATTTCAGTCACGTAAATTATTTAGAGTGAAATAAGTTTTGGCAACAAATATAATGAATTTATATATAGTTTTACTTAAACAATGTTTTAGAAGAAAACAATACAAAAAACATTAAAAACATTAAGTTATGTCAAGTTTCATCGTACACCTGAAACGCCAAAATAAAAATAAGGTCGGAAAAATATAGTTGCCATCACAAGTCGAGTAAGAGGCTAGCTAAGGAAGAAAGATAAATTAAGGTTATAAACATGTACTGTTAATATAAAAAAATATCAAAGGAGCATACTCCGCTTTGTTCATAAAGATGGCGACTATATTTTTCAGCCGATTTTTAATTTCAGCATTTAACGTGTACAATAAAACGTGTCAAACCATACTCGCAAGCATTACCGTCTCTTTTTATGGGGTGATGTTCACAGGTATTACCTCCTTTATTTTAAAAGTGGTATTATAGTATCTTTACAGTTGTCATGATACCATCCGACTAGGCATAACCACACTTTTTTTTGAGGGGGGGGGGATCCTCCGAGGTTTTACCTCCTCCTTTGAAAGGTGTTAGCGTAGTATATTTTTATTACTCATGATACATTCGTCTATGGGAGAGGGGGTGATAGTATATGTTCATTCTTCACAATATTATCATCCAAGGATTACTTTCTACTTTTTTTAGGGGGTCGGGTTAGTGTACTATCAATCATGTTGTCATGATATCCTCCTCCACGGCATGAACTCGTCTTTATTTATTTATTTTTTGGTGGGGGGTAATGTTCGTTTGACATATAATCCTCTCAGTAATTATCGCTTCCTGTTGAAAGAGGCAGTGTATGTAGTTCGTTCAACATGATATCAGGCTCACGGCCTAACAAAAATGTCCGACCAGACGGAGCATATATTTTTCTAGTTTATATATTTTTAACGTGTTATATATATACTTACGTAACTTATGTTATATTTTGTCTTAGCGATTGGAATACATGTGTCTTTTTTTAGTATTTTTCCACTTCCTCAGCGGTAAAGAATATTTTATTCGGTCGCGCTTTTTCAATATAGGACTTGTCATTATTTTTTAAAATTTTATATATACAAGGGGCGTTCAATAAGTAATGGCTCTGACCCATTTCCAGTTATCTGATCTAGATGAAATTTTGCATATGTAATGATTTATATCTGTATGAGTTAAGTCGCAAAAAACAGCTCTGAACTAATTGGGGTTTCCTATTTACAGGTGTTTAAACTGAGTCAGTTGTGAAATGGAGATAGTTGAGTGTCGCGTAGTGATCCAGTTTTGTATTTGAAAGAACGCATACGAAAAGAGACTTTTGATCAAATGAAAGAAACTTATGGTGATGTGATGCCCCATCATATGCTCTTGTAAAACGCTGTCATCGTGAATTCAAACATGGCTGGAAGTCTTTGGAAACAGCTCCTAAACCTGGTCGTCCCTCTTATGTCGTTGACGAGGCATCTGTCCGTCAAGTTGAGGCTGCCATTTTGGAAGATCGACGCATTACTATTTGCCAAATAGCCCAAGAGGTCAAGATCAGTACAGGGTCCGTGGAAACTATCATTCATGACCATTTGCATATGCATAAGGTGTCTGCCAGATGGATTCCCATGTTGCTCACACCTTTTCAGAAGCAAGAACGCGTCGAATGGTCGAGGATGAATTTGGAGATGGGCCAGGAAAATGAGTCAAAGTTTTTCAAAAGACTGATTACACAGGATGAACCTTGGGTCCATCACTATGATCCAGAGACCAAAGCCCAGTCAATGTTTTGGAAGCACTTGGACTCATCACCTCCAAAGAAGGCAAGGATGCAAGGTCATGCTCACAGTCTTCTGGTACCAGGACGGAGTAGTGATGACAGATTTTCTGGCAAAGGTTACCAAAATTACAAGAGCCTATTACGAGAGGCGGGGCAAGATCAGCAAAAGTATTCTCTCCTGCAGGACAACGGTCCGGTCCACAACTAGCATGTCGACAGATCAGCAGCACGGGCGTGTGGTTATGAAATCCTCCCACATCCAACTTACTTTTCTGACCTTGCACCCTCTGACTTTTATCTCCACCCAGCCATGAAATTATTTTTTAAAGGGAAGCGTTTGCCAGATGATGCAGCCTTGATTTCTGAAGTTACGACGTGGTTCGAGGACCAACCTGGAGTGTTCTACAAAAACAGTGCCAAGAGCTGCATACAACGATGGGAGAAATGCATAACTATGGGTGGTTCCTATGTAGAGAAAGACTAATAACAGTGCCAAGTTTCATTAATCTATTCCTATGGGAAATGGGTCAGGAGCATTACTTATTGAACGACTCTCGTATTTATAAATTATTTATTTGCGTATATAAAAGGAATCAATGGACACGTGTTTGTGTGTGTGTGTGGGTGAGGGTCGCTCACCTATTTACAAGATTCATAACTCACCGCACACAACCACACGCGCACGTGCGCGCACACGCACACACTGGCACAACAACAAATTTGGCGACAAGGCAATAAAAAAATGATAAATTTCAAAAGAAAATCCAAGCTCTCCAAGAAATAGAAATGACCGATAAAAGAAAGGTCGAAATAACACGTACTTATTAAACACACATTACTTTGACCAAGAGAAGCAAAAAAAAATACATAAATTAAAAGATATAAAAATATCAAAACATCTACACACACACACGCAAATCAACATATGCGCAAAAACGCCAACAATAACACATTTCTCCAAATGAATCAACACTCTTTCAAATCGAAAGAAATTTCTTAAAAGGGGTTTACATATCTGATGAAAGCGGACAACTGCTTTAAACACGTTATATAAAATTATAAAATAATAAAATAACAGAATAATAAATAAATGTTGAAAAAACCTTTTTACAAATGTTGGTAGACTTACTCCTTTATAAAAAGGTTTTTTTTATTTGTTCTTTAAAAAATATATCGATACTATACAAATGTCATGTTGACCTCAGATCTCGGAGAAAACTTTTTTAAAAAATAAAGGTTTAAATAACCAGATTTAAACATTAGGACAAGATTTTAAAATAAGATTCAAAAACAAAGAAATTCACCACCGAATCGTTAAAAAAAGAGGAAAAGGTAGAAATTGGTCTTAAAGCCCAACATCTTTTTTTTCAAATTAATCCTCGTGTTTTGTAAATTCAATCAGTTTTAATGATGGCGGAAAGGGGAGCAACTGTTTCATCGCGATAAGAATCAAAGTTGGTTTAGCATGAGAGAATGAGAAAAATAATATATTTTTAGTTTTTCGATATTACATCATTTTACTAAGAAAATTAGGAAAAATATAACAAATAATCATAATAAATAATGATAAACTAAATTTATTTAATAATATAGTAATTAAAATTAAAAATTTTGAAATTATTAAATATTCGAGAGAACAAAATAAGACTCAGGACATATTGATTTATGAATCAAGTAAGGAAAACCTTAATGAAGAATAAAATAATGAAATAATAATAAATATATAATAATAAATAAATAATAATACAATAATAATAAATAAATAATGATAAAATAATAAATATATAATAATTAATAAATAATAATCAAATAATAATAAATATATGATAATAAATAAATATTAATATAATAATAAATATATAATAATAAATATATAATAAAAAAATAAAAATTAATATATAATAATAAATAAATAATAAATAAATAAAAATTAATATATAATAATAAATAAATAATAATGAAATAATGATAAATATATATAATAAATAAATAATAATAAATAGATAATAATACAATAATAAATAAATAATAATAAATATATAATAATAATAAATAATAATAAAATAATAATAAATATATAATGATAATAAATAATAATAAAATAATCATAAATATATAATAATAAATTAATAATAATAACATTTTCGGAACATAAAAATCCACTGCAAAACGTTAAACCACTAGGCAACAAGAAAGAGATCACTTCCAGACGAAAAATCGAAGAAAACCCCACGGAACTACGTTCAACCAGTAGACCACTAGACGATGAAGAGTGAAATTACGGCCAGACGAAATAAGGTAAAATATAAAATGCATTAAGAGTTTGAGAAAAATGTCAAAAAAAGATGTTTGTAATAACTTTTTGTCATCGCATAAATGTACACCCACAAAAGTCCCCGTTAAAGGAGACCTCCCACCCGGATCACATCGGCCCACGCGGTAACGACAAGCGAGTAAAATTCTATATAAAAAAGAAGGGACAGTTTAATTATTTAATGCCGACAGTTTAAAGGCTTAAAATTAATGGTAAAAACGAGTGTTAAAAATGTTTTAACGAAAAGTATTAAAAAATCCTGCAAAACTTGCGCATTTCGAGAAGCGTGGTTTTAAGAGACTTTCGATTTTATTCATAACGTAACACTACGATCAAAGTGTAGTATCTGTTCTCGGCATCCAAGTGGCATAAGACGTTTTACTATCAACGAAAATATTGCGTATATATATATAAGTAAATATAACAATGAAAAATTTATTAGAAGTTGTTTATAAAATAAATATGCAGATTATGAATATCTAAAGGGGTTGGTTTGGGTATTTGCTGTCTACTATTATGAAATATTATGTAGTATCATAGAATTAAATAAACACAACTTGTTTTGATGTCATATAATTATGATAGATGAAAACAACTTTCGCACGTATTCAATTATATATATATATATATATATATATATATATATATATATATATATATATATATTATACATTGTTATTTTAACCAACAAACACATGTGTTTCATGCTTACGACATCTTCAATGTAGTGGATGATAATTACTACCGGTCGAAGGATTCGAACTCAATCAAAAAGTTACTTTTGACACTGCAGCCTGCTATTCATCCCCTTGGCCACTATGAAGTACAATAGGAAAGAAAAGAATTAAATTCTATAGAATGTCGAGTCGGCGGACATACACAGTAAGCTAGTCATAAAAAAGTGTTCTTACGGCGGAATATATATATATATATATATATATATATATATATATATATATATATATATATATATATATATGATAGAGAGAGATCGAGAGATCGTACAGTTTACAAAATGATAATGTGTTTGCGTTACTCAAGCTGTTGCCACAAATACATATTGCATAATTCATAGTAAACACAATTCATAGTGTAGAATTTTACCACGCACATACATATTATTGACGCTTACGCGCTGGCACCAACCCTTTTAAAATGTATTCATTATGATGTTTATTAGACCTCTTTTGGAAAAGGTCGGTTACATATAATAGAAATATGTCGAGAGTCGTACACGGTCCAAACGGTGACTTGAATGACTTGCCTCCTCGTGTCGTCGTGAGAGTTGCCTCCCTTTCATCGCCCTTGGAGCATCTCATTCTCCAATCTCAGGAAGGGGTACCAGCTTACTCCACATCAGTATTCAAGATTGTATTAAGGGCAATTATTTTATCAATTGATTTGTTGTATCTTATTTGCTCTATAAACATATACGGACGCAAGGGATCAATGTTCACACTTTAGCATTTAGGAAAATGCTGCCCTGTAAAATATATTTGAATACGTAATTATTATTACTATTATTATTAGTAGTAGTAGTAGTAGTAGTATTAATATAATTAGTATTAGTAGTAATAGTAATAAAAGTA
The DNA here is from genome assembly GCA_963556195.1 of Sepiola atlantica. Lineage (NCBI taxonomy): Eukaryota > Metazoa > Mollusca > Cephalopoda > Sepiida > Sepiolidae > Sepiola > Sepiola atlantica. The sequence continues at coordinate 14,099,647 of OY744539.1, forward strand.
GTAATAGTAGTAGCAGAAGTAGTAGTAGTAGCCAATAATGACTTATCTAGCAATATATAAGGTATTTAATTATCTATCAATACAGGGAAAATAAACTTATATGGTAATTAAGAAGAAATTACTTTTAGCAACGGAGAAGAAATTTCAATTTAAGATATATAGAAGAAGATGATTTATTTAGCAATAGAGAAACATGATTTATTCAGCAATAGAGAAGGATATTATTTATTTAGCAATAGAGAAGAAAATGATTCATTTAGCAATAGAGAAGAAAATTCTTTATGACGCAATAGAGGAGAAATTGCGTTATTTAGCAATATAGAAGAATATTATTTATTTAGGGAAAAAATTATTCATTTAGCAATAGTGGAGAAAATTATTTATTTAGCAATAGAAAAGGAAATTATTTATTTAGCAATATAGAAAAATATCATTTATTTAGCAATAGAGAAGGAAGGGATCTATTTAGCAAAATAGAAGAATATTATTTATTTTGCAGTAAGGAAAAATAATTCATTAAGTAATAGGTAAGAAAAGTATTTATTTAGCAATAGAGAAAAATGATTCATTTAGCAATAGTGAAAAAAGACTTACTTAGCACGAGAGAAGAAAATGATTTATTTAGCAATAGAAAAGGAAATTATTTATTTAGCAATATAGAAAAATATCATTTATTTAGCAATAGAGAAGGAAGGGATCTATTTAGCAAAATAGAAGAATATTATTTATTTTGCAGTAAGGAAAAATAATTCATTAAGTAATAGGTAAGAAAAGTATTTATTTAGCAATAGAGAAAAATGATTCATTTAGCAATAGTGAAAAAAGATTTACTTAGCACGAGAGAAGAAAATGATTTATTTAGCAATAGAGAAGGAAATGATATAATTAGCAATAGAGAAGAAAATGATTCATTTAGCTATAGAGAAATAAATGATTTATTTAGCAATAGAAAAATAAATTATTTATTTAGCAATTGAGACGGAAATGATTAAGTTAGCAATAGAGAAAAAATAGTTTATTTAGCAATAGAAAAGGAAATGATTTATTTAGCAATATAGAAGAATATTATTTATTTAACAATAAAGAAATAAATGATTTATTTAGCAATAGAGAAGGAAATGATTTATTTAGAAATAGAGAAGGACATGATTTATTTAGAAATAAAGAAGAACATGATTTATTTAGCAATCGAGAAATAAATGATTTATTTAGCAATAGAGAAGAAAATGATTTATTAAGAAATAGAGAAGAAAATAGCAATAGAGAAGAAAATCATGTATTAAGCAATAGCGAAGGAAATGATTTATGTAGCAATAGAAAAGAATATTATTTATTTAGCAATAACGAAAATTATTTATTTAGCAATAGAGAGGAAATTAACTCATATAGCAATCAAGAATAAATTGACTTTCAGCAATATAGATGAATATGAGTTATTAACAATAGAGAAGATATATACTTTTTAGCAATGTAAAATAAATTTATTTAATTATCAATATAAGAAATTAACTTATTTAACAATAAAGAACAAAATGACTTATTTAGCATTCAGTTAAAAATGATACAGTTAGATAGATAATGTATCCGTCGCAAGCGTCAAAATAATAATGAAAGAGTTATTGCCTTATATAACAATATAGAAAAACATGACTTATTTAGGAGGATATAAATTAGCATGGTTTGATGGAAAATATATTAACGAAAAAAATCAATAAATTGGCTCACATTGCTGTATAAAGAATAACACTTATTTATTTAAAAGAGAGCAAATTAACTTATTTAGAAATCGAGAATACATTTACTTGTTTCGCAATATAGAAGAAATTTACTCATTTAGCAATATAGAAAACATTGACTCATTTAGCAACATAGAAAACATTGACTTATTAAACAATATAGAAGAAATGTACTTTTTAGCAACATAGAAAAGATTGACTTACTAAACAATTTTGAAAAAATTCACTTATTTAGCAATATAGAAGAAATTGAATAATTTAGCAATATAGAAAACATCAACTTATTTAGCAATATAGAAGAAATTGACTTTTTTAGCAATATAGAAGAAATTTACTTATTTCGCAATATAGAAGAAATTGACTTTTTTAGAAAAAGAAGAAATTGACTTATTTAGCAATATAGAAAACATTGACTAATTTAGCAATATAGAAGTAATTGACAAGAAGTTAACTTATTTCGCAATAAAGAAGAAATTGACGTATTTAGAAAAAAAGAAGAAATTTAATTATTTAGAAAAAAAGATGAAATTGAGTTATTTAGCTATATAGAAAACATTGACTTATTTAACAATATAGAGGAAATTGACCTATTGTGAAATATTTTTTAAAAATTGACTTATTTACCAATACAGAGTAAATTGACTTATTTACCAATATAGAACATAACTTATTTTACAATATAAAAGTAATTAACATATGTAACAATATATAAAGCATGTACTCATTTAGCAATATGGAATAGATTTGTTTATTTTGCAGAACATAAAAATGATATCGTTGGATCGAAAATATATACGTTAGAAGTGCTTAAAATAAATAAATAAATTGACTTATTTAGCAAAAGAGAACATTTATGTTTGGATCGATAAGATACGCGTTCATATTGCCTAAAAGATTCACAAATAGAGTTATTTATCACGAAGAAATAAATCTAGATTTGAATAGTAATTTATCCGTTACGAATACCTAAGAGAGATAAAAACGGAAATATTGATGGCAGGAGGCGTACATGATGTTCATATTTTTGGCAACAGAGTTTAAATACTCTAGAATTCTTGTTATGAATATTACATGATAATTTCCGTTTTCATTGCGTAATGTTGAACAACTATAAATAAATAACTCCCTGGGTATATTTGTAACACAATAATAGCGTCTATATCAAAAATACATTTATGAGTTTAGTATGTACAAAAGCAGAAACCTGAACTCTTCGAAAAGCAATATATGCATATATATATATATATATATATATATATATATATATATTAGTACTTCATGTATCCACATAAAATATTATAAGGAAGATATAATTTTTTATGTATCAGTTTTCAGTATTTACTTTAACAGTGCTCGATACGTAAGTAGAGTTAGGTAGTAAGCAAGGGAACCTCTGTGTAGCTTGATTGCCATATATATTTTCATTGCTTACTATATATATATATATAGATATTTATATATGTATATGTATGTATATATATATATATATATTTATATATGTATATGTATATGTATATATATATATATATATATATATATATATATATATATATATATATATATATATATATATATATATATATATATATTAATAGATAATATAAGAATACAAATTTATATTTGATCCTCTCAAGATACGGTGAAGCTCAATATAGTAGATAGAGCATTTATATACGGATAATGAAGTGAGTAAATAGATAAAATTCGTATAGTTTTAAAGTGTATTAACTTATCAAATGTTCAAACAAGCAATACAAATACAAAATGACCCTTAAGACATGACTTTTCAAAGATAACGGTCTTATCATCAGAAGGTCCGACCAATAGCGCTTCAATTACTAGAGGTAAATACGTTGAAAATTAAAAAGTGAAAAACAGATTTGTTGAAACATTATAGGGAAAAATGTCTCAATATAAGTCCTGAAAAAAAAACCAAAACACGATTCGAACTATGGTCAGAGTGTTGTATGAAATTTAAATGATCCAAACTGTTTAGACAGTCCAAAAAAGTAAGCCGAACAATGTTCTATGTTATTCTGAAATCTTAAGTGCTCCAAGTAATTGTATTTTATGGTCGCAGATAATCCCGGACATTTAGTCCAGAATGATACATGAAAATTACTGGACTTATACTGCGACAATTTTTTATTTATAATTTTTTTTCCAAAAAAAGTGTTCACTTTTACATTTTTAAAAAATTTACCTCTAATAATTAATTAATATTCAATTGTTGTTGGTCAGACTTTCTGACCATAAAAGCGTTATCTTTGAAAAGCCATGACTTAAAGGTAATTTTATTTGTATTCCTTTTTTAAACACTTGATAAGGTAACAAACTTGTAAAATATGCAGATTTTATCTATTTCATCGCTTAATGATCCGTATATATATGTGTGTATACATATAGATATAAAGAGAGCGATATGTATATACACACACACACACACATATATATATATATATATATATATATATATATATATATATATATATATATGTGTGTGTGTGTGTGTGTGTGTATGATAGACATATCAATATATGTATACTCAATTATATTTAATTATTATCGCAAAATTTCCCACCTGATTAAAGTGAGGGAACTCTAATCGAGACATTATAATTTTATCGCCCAGGCACAAGGGCTAGAGTTACCCCCACTTAGTTGAACACTTTAAGATGAAATAAACCGGTACCGGTGTGTATTAAAAGACGTATTTACTTGGCTAGCCCAAGGGGAAAACGACGCTGGGTTACTAAACCCAGGGTTGATGGTTTAAGCCTGTTGGTAAGTAGGCCTGTAAGTAAAATCATTACTGATGATTTCTTTTTATGACGAAATATATATAAATAAATAATATTTTATTATATATATATATATATATATATATATATATATATATATATATATACGAATTAATCTAAAATCTATAAAATAGTTTTTTCAAATATACATATTCTTATAGCATATTTTTAATATAAACATATGTTAGATTACTATTAATTCATAGTACTGTTTACGTTTAGTTTTGAAGGAGGTGGTCTCTAAGCAACACTGCTGAAGAACCATGATAAAGAACTTGTTTTTTAATCCCTTGAACAGTAGTCTTGGCAAACAACTGATTATTACTACAAGTAAATTAATATTACAGTACAAAGTATCGCAAAATATTTTGTAAGACCGGTGTAAGTTCCGGGGTAAAAACCATTATAGTAATTGCAAACAAATTGACTGACTTACAGAGTAGGTGATTTACCAACGGAGGGCTTGCGACTAAAGATATTCTTTAATAAGATTTTGAATAATTTTAATGTTGAAAGACTTTCAAGTTACTCTCTCTCTCTCTCTATATATATATATATATATATATATATATATATATATATGTATGCAAACATTGTTAAAAATAGCAGAATTCGTCTGTTAAATTATACCTTTTTTTTTCAATTTTTCTGATGCTTTTTCTGTATTAAAATCTAAAATATTAATAAATGTCCAATAGTTTACCCGAACGATTTCGATTTGTCGTCCAATCATCCGTAGGTGTCCAAAGAAAAAGTTGGAGAAAGAAGAGAATTTTTAAAGGGCGGCTGCGAAACGCGCAGTAAACGTTTTTCGCATTGTTTTAGGAAAGACGATCGCGATTGAAATTCCGCGACGCTGGAGTGGCATCACAGACTAAAATAGCATTACGTTTAGCATTTTAAAATGCTGCCACTAGTTTCATACGTGATGGTATTAATTTTTGGTTGTTGTGTATTTATGTAGATAGTTTAGGTAGTTGTAAAACTAATGCAGTTATTAGCTTTATTGTTATTATAGGAGTTACATTCTCCCAAAGGGCATTTAAACTTATATATAATATTGATTCTTTTTACTAGCTTTGAGGTTTTGGGAAGAGTTATAGGTACTAATCCAGGGTTTGCGCCTAATTTCCGTGACTGCTCGGCCGCATCGATCCGACAGGTCACGTAAGCGTCCGAGACCTGCCGAGTCGAATATATATATATATATATATATATATATATATATATATATATATATATATATATATATATGTGTGTGTGTGTGTGTATGTAATTTGCTCGCAGAATACTTTGTCGGCTTCCCTGCTACATCTGGAGTCCCCTTAAAAATACAAGCCTTCATCGCCGTGGTAGATGGTAACGTGTTAGTATCAAAGCTATGCCGTCTGGAACTCCTATTCCTAGCTAGGCCAACCATAGCGGATAACTTAGGCACGAAGCTGTGTCCGAGCCGCAACTCGGCTAACAAGAATCTGGCAAGAATCCAGGAGGAGTCGGCATTTGCGTCCATCGTACTTTGGTCGTTCCTCTCTCATGCAAAGACGTTTAAGGCGAATAAATGCAAGTGAATGGAGTAAAGTGACAATGTTTCTTCTGCAATATTCTATTTGTGTGTTCTGGGCAAAACCTTGCGCGACATTGCATGCAATCGCTCAGCCTTGCTGCTGTATGTGCGTGTGTTGAAGTGTGTATTCCCACAGGTTAACGAATAGCAGACTTCATACAGTCCGGAGGCACGACCCTCATGAGCCTTATGCATTAGTTCGATTCGCTTAGCAAATAAGAACATTTTCAGATGTATTTCTTTTTTACTTTTTTAAATATGTATTCGGATATTTTAAATGTTAAACCGTACTAATATAGAAACTGGAAGAATGTAATGCTGATCGGTATAGTGACGTTTCGCTGATTACATCAGCAATTAAGTTAGTTGAGCCTACATACTGCGTTTCATTGTGTTAGTATTATCATAACAGGTCATATGATCTAAATAAGTAAAGTTATAAAGTTGTTTTTTTTCTGCCTATCCTAACTATGTTAACATCAATACAGCTTGTGCATAACATTTTGTAATGCCGTATAGAAACTAATCTGCAAACACACGTAAACAACTTTAGGTATTTTTAATTTGCATATTTTATTTAAAGTTCTAATAATTTAATATGAAGCAATATACATTTGAAATTTGCATTGTCAAATTTGTTTAAATATACGCAATACTTTCGTCGATAGTAAACGTCTGATATTGCTAGGATACGGAAAACAGATACTACACTTTGATCTTAGCTAAACGGTCAAGGAACTATAAAAATAATGTTTTTATGTCTAATTATTTTTAAATGAATAATAAAAAAAAACTCTTATATTATCTATTATTGTATTATTTTTTAATGGGGTAAGTAGTCTAGTATCGGTTCTGTTGTCATAAGACCGTCCTGTCTGTTTTATGGATGTAAGAGTAACCCTCCTAGGTAATACAGTATCCTTCATAGTATATGTTCTGTTGTCATGAGATCATCAAGTGTACCTTCTTTTTTAAGGGGGCAGTTGTGTACTACCTGATCTGTTGTCATGATACTACCCTTTGAGGGTCAGTGTTTGTTCGTCATGATATAATACTCTTTGTCATTTCCCTCTCTTTTGGGATCAGTGTATGTAGTTCATTATATATGCTCCGAGCCTAGCAAAAATATGCGACCGAGGGAGCATATATGAAAGGGTCTTACATAATTATCAAGTCATATGTAAATTTCGGTACATATTTTTTCTTAAAACTAACATTTGTTCTTAACCTTCGATATATTACTTAGTAGAGTGTTTTAAGCTGCGTGTTTTTTTTTACTCTTACACATGTCCTTGCCGCCATTTTTGTTAAGACCATATATATTATATACGTATGGCGTACCATACAAATGTGTGCAGTTGATAATCAGGAAGAAATTGAAAGAGAAAGACAGGCGACCTCTACAAACGAAAACTCTCTACGAGGCCCAAATATGCTTACTTATACAACAATTAAACTCAGACGTCGCAGAAAACTCTACAAGACTTATGAGCCATCTGTTTACGTTTGGTCGATATTTATTTACTCCTTCGCTAGGAGTTAGGCACAAGGCCAGTTTTATCTTACTCCCACAAGTAAGATGTGACCACAGCTTGGGTCGAGTAAGTGGGGTTAAAAGCCAGCGCTCGAGAGGTGAGCACTCTGGCCATTTAAAAATTGCCTGGGCAGCCCCGTCGGCATTCCCCGGTAGGGGCGCCTCAGACAGTAAGCAATAAACTTACTCCTCCCCAAAGAGGGGAGGCGAAGCCTGGGAGGGTGGACCTCCTAGAACTGCACAGGACAGGCGTGCAGTATCCATCGGAACAGATACTACACTTTGATCTTAGCCAAAAGGCCACGCCCGGTTATGCTACAAAAAGGTGCGTAAAAGAATGAGTGAAAAAGACTTGCATGTGAACAGTTCGAGTATATGCAATTATTATTGCTAGTTTAAGCATTATTAAACTTTGATAGTATTGGATTGCTTGAAGCTAGAAAGAAAGAGAGAAAGCAAGGCAGAGAACGAAGACCACTGTTACGCTTATCCGGATGTGATGACACCTTCCTTGGACTCGATAGTCGAAAGGACAGACGACCAATCGTACTCCACAATTACAGTATTTGCGTGAGAATCGGTGAGATAGGCGGAGAGAGGGTTGTGTTAAAAAAGTAACGCGACTGAGAATGTGCAGAGTGAGAGAAAGATATATAGAGAGAGACTTTCTAAACACTATTCTAGCTTCTTAGTCATAAATATATGCGTGTAGAGAATAAACAAAAGATGACCCCTTTGTTTACCAGCTGGTGAATCAGCACATTTCAGAAACCATGCCCCACTGACCTATTTTCTTTAGATATCATTTCAGGTTTGAACGGTATTCGTATTTATCGCATCGATTAGAATCTCCTGTTTTATTAAGTTTCAAAACGGTGATTAGTGTTGATCGATGTAACATTGAAACCCCATTGCGGGAAAAATTCACCCGCGTATATCTTCTAACAATATCAGCAAATTCTACTCACGAAGTCTGCGCTCTGCAAGGCAAAAAGAAGCCAATTATTTTCGCAGGAAAGTGGAAAGTAGAGATAGGGGGTTGGCGAGAACTTTTCCAATTATTTACTCGCTACCCGAAATCAGTAAAACTCGTGATAGATTTTGAAATTCAACGAGATTAGATTGGAAGAATTCAAAAGTAACATTTTCTTTAGTAAGGAATAAAGTTTAGAAGCTTCTACGTTGATTTCGTCCCGATTTCCACAACTTTTAAGCAAGTATGTGTTATCTAAAAACTATACTATACATGTTTTCATAGAATCACGCTGACACACCGGTTCTCGTTAGATCACTAAAGTAACGCGATGTTGAACCTAGTCAGTACTAAAATAGGTGAACATTTGGGAATAACAGGTGCTATATGTGCTCTCCGCTTATCTTGGCATCTTTTCCAGTTTTGCTGGATTTCTCTTTGCCACTGGAATCAAGCATTGCAGACTCAGCAACCTTTGCTCTACAATTACACGTGCAGCCAACCTCATAGGGAATATCCACTGTCTCCTAAAACTAAACGGAGGTCATATATATATATATATATATATATATATATATATATATATATATATATATATATATATATATATAATGGTAATAATCCAGGTAAAAAAATATCCACAAGGTGGTAATCCAGAGAATTTTAACAGGGTTTATAAAAAGTGCTCAATATCAAAATAGAGCTTTATATATGATAATTTTATTTACACAGACATGTACAAAATCTGCGACACTGGCATGTCGATGTTATCGATCAACAGTTACTATAAACTGAGATCTCATCAGGGAGAGTTAGAATTCGATCTTAACCTCAGATCATATTTGGAGAGAATGAAATGGAGGGCTAGAGAAAGAGAAGAAGAAGAAGAACAAAAGAAATTCAACATTTCAAAAATTGAGGCCGTTAAAAAATTAAAAATCTAAAAATCTAAAAATCTAAAAACAAAAAACAAAAAATCTAAAATCTAAAATCTGAAACAAACAGGGCAAATAAATAAATAAATAAATAAATAAAAATATAAGGTGGAAAGAGGGGCATATAATGAAGGGAGAGGTGATGGGAAGGTAGACACATAAAGGAAAAGAAGGAGAAGAAAGAGAACGTCTGTTGATTCAGATCGAGAGAGAAGAGATAGGAAATATAAGAAATATAAAATAGGAAGGAGGGAGGTAGACATCCACGAATCAAGTGTCAAGCCGAGTTTATTAATGTATTATTCAAGTGAACTATAATACTGTGCATATGTGTGTATGCGTGCGTGCGGGCAAACCGATCAGACGCGTGTAATTGGTATGGTGGTGGGGCGGTGATCAAATGTGTCGCCAATTTTGGATTTATATTGTCTTTATAATTTGTCTAGAGTTTATTAGCTTACCATGAATAAATTAATAAATCGAATAAATATATTCGTTAAGTATAACAGGATTAGTAGTAATAATAATAATAATAATAATAGATACCCCTAATAATTGAGGTGAAATAATGAAAATAATAATGAATGATAATAAAAATAATAATAATAGTTTAATTTAATTTAAAAGTACTAAAAAATATAACTAAAGAACAACTAGAAAATACCGGCGTTATTAATTATTATTATTATTATTATTAATAATAATAATAATAATAATAATAATAATAATAATAATAATAATAATAATAATAATAATAATACAAATAATAATAATACCACTACCACCAATAACACTACCACTAACAGTACTACTACAAATAATACTACTGATAATAATACTACCAACAATAATGCTACTACTAATAAAAATAATTATTAATAAAAATGTATAAGATGATAGTTGTGTTGACAAAATTATCAGTTGATGGGTAGGTGAAGTTTTTTTTTTTAATTTATATAGTAACAGCCTAAGGGGTTATAAGTGGATTACTAAGAAGGTGTAATCTATTATGCCTACAGTTAATTGATGTTTCTTGTTTTTTGTTTAGAAGTTTGCCCCTAACACTAAATTTAATTATTTCAAGTTTTTCTGTTAGGCAAAGGTAGCAAAGTGAGTTTAAGGAACCACAGGTGCTAGTTTTTCTAATTGTCTTCCAGGTTACTGTTGGTGATTGGTTATTGTTGTATAGTTCCCAGTAATATATAGAAAGTGAGGTTCTTTTTTTATATGTAGGGTTATTAAAAGAACACTTATGTCCAGTATATCTTTCTTTGAAGGTATTAGCAGCCATACCTATGTAGAATTTTTTCAGGGTTGTGTTTTCTTTAGTAGAGATTGTTGCTTGATATACTGATTGGGTTATTTGGCAATTTTGTTGTAATGGGCATTCTTTTTTGTTTGTGCAGTTACAGACCTTGGTATTTGCTGTTTTCGTTGCGGTAGGTTTTTCATTTAGAATTTTATTGTTATGTTTTTTTATTATTTTTTCTAAATTTTGGCCACAGCTATAGCTTAATTTGAGGGTGTTTTTATTAAAAATGTTATGCAGTATATTGTTGGGAGGGAAGTGTAGATTAATTAAGTTTAAAATTTTTTACCGAGTTTGGTTTTAACCATGTTATTATATGGGGGTGTGAACCAAATAATTTTTCTACCCCTATTTATGCGTCTGTTGTTGGGAGGTGTAGGTTTGGTGAATTTAATTTGGGTGCTTTTATGTAAAAGTCCTTATGTTTGTTAAAAATTTCTTCATTAGAAGAGTTATCACTAATTCTTTTTTCGATTGATCTGGGATGTGTTGAATAATGGTTTTTGAGTGGTTAGAGAGTGGGTGGACATAGATCGGGTTGGCATTGTCTTTAGTATACGGTTCATAAGTTTCTTTATTTAAGTTGAATGTTACGTCTAAAAAATTAACTATTTTAATGTTAGATGTTATTTCTACTTTAAGATCTAATCTTTTCATTTCTCTAAGGATATTTTTTTTTACTCTTTCACATTTTTGTCCATTTGAGTTCTTTACTATTAGTAATCCGTCATCCCTATATAGGCCTATATCTTCAATGCTAATGTTTTTTGTGAGATTATATAGTATGTAAAAACCAACTAGATCAGTGACTTCTGCTGAGTCCAGGGAGCCCATAGAAACATCAAAAGATCCAAATTGATTGCTTTTAGTCCATTGTTCATGTTTACAGATTAGTACTGTATTTCTGCATTTTCTAATTACATTGATTTCATCTACAGAAATATCAGATAGAAGTGTGGCAAAATCGATAACGTTTCTAAATATGATCTGAGGTTAAGATCGGATTCTAACTCTGCCTGATGAGATCTCAGTTTATAGTTACTGTTGATCGATAACATCGACATGCCAGTGTCGCAGATTTTGTACATGTCTGTGTAAATAAAATTATCACATATATATATATATATATATATATATATATATATTAATACATATATATATATATATATATATATATATATATAATGAAGAGAGGTAGTTAGCTTGAAGAATTGTGTGTAATACGTATATAGATGAGTATAAGAAAGCTATCACAATGCAAGAAATGGAAAAAATGTCGACGTTGAGAAGTAAGACAAAAACAAGTGACGAATTTTAATAGTATTGTACTAAAATCATAACAGCATCAAATAGTTTCAGATTAAGTATATAATGATAATATTTGAAAGATAAACTGAACCAGAATTGAAGAATTAGTTTCGTTCACTAAATTTACTGCGTGCTACGAATGGTATAAATTTAAACATATTTAGCCGTTAATCATGAAATAAATTTGAATTTTTTTTTTAAATAAGTAAATTACAAAATATTTTTTCTTTTTTGAGTAAAATAAATAAAATAAATATTGTTTGAATAAAATAAGATAACAACAGTATATATAAAAAATATATTAAATAAATATTGAAAAAATTAGGACTTCATCGGTGGGTTAAAATATAAAAAATAAAAATTTTAAAAATATTCAGAAAAAAAATTTAAAAAATAAATTTAATAAGTAATTAAAATCATGAAAAAAATAATAAAAATCAGTTATAGTTTTAGTTTTTTACATTTGCTGCGGATATTGATATTTACTGCGTTATAAGCAATGTTGCCATTCACACGGTTTTCAAGATTTAAACACCTACAATTTGATAAAGAGGTCTTCCTCGAAATATATTATGGAACTCGGTCACACAGATTACATCAGTGTTTAAGTCTTGCCTAATCAAGTAAGATTTGATATATAGAAAAAAATAATTAAAAATTTTTAAAAAATATATATATAATCAAAGTCACTTGTATTTGTCTTACTTCTCAACGCCGACATTTGTCCCATTTCTTGCATTGTGATAGCCTTCTAATACTCATCTCTCTCTCTCTCTCTCTCTCTCTCTCTCTATATATATATATATATATATATATATATATATATATATATATATATATATATATATATATATATATATATATATATATAACTTTTTTGTAATATAGCAGGAAAATTCCCAGCGGAGAGCTCGATTAATTGAGAATTAAAATTAAAAATTAAAATTTAAGGCGTAATATTTATTTATTCCGGTACAGAAAAATTAGTACACCATGACAAAAGAGATGACAACAGAAGCTGAAGAGAGCTGGATGGCTAAGTCTTTCTGTGCTTGAAACCGACGGTCTGGGGTCTGCGTTTGCGTCTGACAACAGTAAACAGCAAATGTGATGTTTATCTTTATTTTATTTATAACATTAAAATGTAAAAGTTATATAAATAAAAACGTAATAATGAAAATAGTTATATGGAGTTCAGGGCTGGGAGCAGATGAACAACTTCTCATTAACTGCGGGTAACGCTGGATGTGTTTTCTAGTATTTAATAAACTTTAGACATAATCAGAAACCGAGGAATCTCCGGGGAAATTAATTTTTAGACTAAGATGCATATAAACCCGAGGAAAAGAATTTCTACTTTATATTTCGTGTTATGATTAATTTACATAATATATATATATATATATATATATATATATATATATATATATATATATATATACTAGTAGAATACCCGTCTAAGGACGGGGCACGCAACACGTATAACATTAGTTTTAAATTTCATTTTTTTGCGGGGTATAGTACGATTTCAGTGAGAACCGCACTCTAAGAAGTATAGTTTTAAAAAAGAATGTGCTCATGTTACGTAGCGAGTTATATATTCCAAAATACTTGATGATTGGTTCATGAAAAAATAACACAAAAAATTTTCTAAAATTATATATTAAACCCCCCCCCCGCTGAATGTAAACATTTACAAAAAAATAATGTGGCCATGCTAAGCACCATACATTTTAGAATATATATTCCAAAATTCATAATGATCAGGTCATTAGTTTTGTTGCGGGACCGACCCGTTGGTGGGGTTGGATCGATCGGCCTCACAACTAAGAAAGTAGACACAAGGCAAGTTACGGCAATTACAGAGAAGAGAGGACAAACACTGGTGAACAGTTCAAGAAATAGGTATGCATATTTTACCATAAGAGATGGTAATAACAATGAGTGATTGTTTTTTTATGGTGATGTCACTGGAACAGGAGAGACTGGACAGTAGGGAGTGACGTCTCTGGTGACAGCAAACTGGACCGACAGGAGTGGTGTCGTTGGTGAGAGAAAAGCTGGGTAGCTGTCGATGGATTTTGACAGGATGGTGATGTCACTGGAACAGGGAGAGACTGGACAGTAGGGAGTGACGTCTCTAGTGACAACAAACTGGACAGACACGAGTGGTGTCTTTGTTGAGAGAAAAGCTGGGTAGCTGTCGATGGATGTTGACAGGACTGCTTAGCAGGAACTCAGGACTGCGGGTGCAGGAGTTCGGACTGCCGACGACTGGTCCATCCAGTCGGACGTGGGGGCCTCCTAACCCCCTGGCTGAAGTTATTTATCTACCTCCCATAAGGTAAGATGTGACACAAGATCGGGAAAGTGGGATTAGATAAGCCAGCGCTCGAGAGGTGAGCACTCTGGCCATTTAAAAACACAAACGAATAGCGGTTGCACATGCGCAGAAGAAACGATATGTGGTTCCGCACCAAGCTCGCCATTTCTTACCACTACATAGAGGCAGTTACTATGATAGGACGACGTATTCTGATGTTGATTCTGTAGCAGTTGCATGACAGATCTTACTATGAGTTGTGGTTCGGCTTGGCGTATGGGCGATGATATTCACCTCATGTAACACCATAGTCGAGAAAACACTTCTGCGCAAACTCAACTTCCAATTCTCGCCAGAGAGTTTGGCACCAAAGATGATTCAGTTCACGACAAAATGTCGTAACAACAAGACGTCATAAAATATTCTCGCCATTAGCTAGAAGCGGTAAAACGAAACGAAACTCCAGAATACCACATTCTTCTTTCGACAAAAGTCAGCCTGCCGAAAAATTCTCTTTTTATTCCAGTGTTCCTTTTGAATAACGTTGATTCATAGTTTAGTAAAAATGTTAGGGGCTGTCGTTGGAATATGTGACCGTTTTTCTTATACAATATTAAATTCCAGTCAGATGCGTTCAAACACGGCCAACTCGGCCGAATGGATGTCTTTATCGTGACATTCTTCCAAACACATCATCGTACAAACACTAAAACTGCGCCTGGATTTCACCTGGAATGCTATATATGTATAGGCTTGCCATCGTCAATACAATAGTGACAAAGGGTTGGATTTTAGAGAGCCTGCTAATACGGCACAATCACATGCACACATCTGTCCTCGTTAGATCAATGGAGGCAAGCGACGTCGCGCCTTATCAGTATCCGATGGGTGACCATTTGGGAACATTTGGTGTTGTATGCGGGAAGACGGTGATACCCCTCCCTGCAGCTTATTGAAACGAGGTTCTATAAGCTCTCTAGGAAATAACAGTTTTCACCGAACTTAAAAAGCACTAATTTTATGATTTCTCCTGATTTCGTGGGGTGCGAAGATGGCTTAGGCATAAGACTGTCTGTCTATCACATTGTCGATCGGGTTTTTAATCTCAGCTGGGTACGTTCAGCATGTCCAGCTACACAGAAGCTCCTTCATATAACGCAACAGCTGTGTGGATGTATATATATGTATATATATATATATATATATATATATATATATATATATATATATATATATATATATATATATATATATATATATATATGTATATATATATATATGTATATATATATATATGTATATATGTATATATATGTATATATATATATATGTATATATATATATATATATATATATATGTATATATATGTATATGTATATATATATATATATATATATATATATATATATATATGTGTATGCCTAAACAGAATAATTGTTTTACTACTTTTATGTCCCCTTACGAATATTAAAATCAACATTTAATGCTACTAAACCTTAAATCTAGAATACTTATTTCGACTTTGATCAAAATCCATTGCATGAGTTTTATTCTAAGAAAAGATCGATAGTTTATGGCTTTAAGTTAATAAGAACTGATAGAAATACAGCGAATATTATTTCATTAGTATTCACCCCAAAACAAGGCATATTCCAACTGAGACGTAAGGGGCTACTGCGATTAGAGATGTAAAGGGGTATCCTTAGTGGGGTGTTGTGCAGAAAGAACAAACTATTTTTTCACATTACATTTAAATTTCTGCATGTCGGTACAGTCCGGGAAACAGGGAGACGATTCCAATGGCAAGCAGTCCGAGTAAAGAAGCTATTATATAGAAAAGTAGACAGTGGACCTTAGGTTAACTTTCAGCAGTCTCGCAGCTCTCGCTTCCATTATTTTTTCCTTTAGTTCTCACATGCCATGAGCGATGTTTCTGACAAATAGGGAAAAATTGCTGTTTTCTAAGTAGGAATCTATCCATATAACACTTAATTTTGGCAAGTGTTTGATCTTGAAGTAGTATTTTTTACCTCCTTACATCAAGTGGCGTCATGCCTTGTCTGGAGCGAGTTCAATGAAATATATATATATATATTTATATATATATATATATATATATATATAATTATTGAAACCCCTTTTAAAATATTCCAAAGAAATGTACATTTGGGAGATGCTTATAAATTTATGTTTAAAACATATTGTTTAATTTTCCTACAAATTTGCATAAAACTAAATGTTACTAAAAATAGCCCATATCACTACCTGTTACGCTTTACAGCTGTGTTCAAAATGCATAATGATCAGTTAATTAGTTCAGTAGAGAATCACTTACATACAAATATATAAACATTTACACATACCTAATGTTATGTATAAGCAATCCCGCCCACTCTGGTAAACGACTCGCCAGCAATACAAAGCTCCTTGTAAATGAAAAAACGGAGCACTCTGTCGTAGTTGGTAATGTTTATATAAAGCATTGAGATATCATTTGCCAACGGCGCTCGTCCCGTAATTAAGTTGTAAGTATCACCGACTAATATCGAGATGGATGTAGTTTCGATATCGGCTTAAGGCGGGTGCTAGTCTTGCTGCACTGAAAAATATGTTACACTAAACTAGTCTGTTTGTAGAAGACTATATATAGAAAGAGATTTTTTTATATATGAAAACATTATTAGCTACATATGTGCGTACATGTTTTAATAAAATAGCAGCTAAAATATGTACATATAATTAACAAATAATGTTTGTATAAAAAAGAAATATACTATAATACAACTATACCTAAATTGAGCACACTATTATGAACACTAGAATATTATTGGATTAACATCTAGAAAATAACAACCAAACAAGTAGTATATATATATATATATATATATATATATATATATATATATATATATATATATATATGAATTACAAAAAGAACAACGGAAGAGCTAAAACTGAACGTTTATCCCAGCTGTTGCGTGGACTTTATCAAATGCGTTTTCAGGAACATATATATATATATATATATATATATATATATATATATATATACTGATGCAGTTAATTAAATTTAAATCTATGTAGAAGTGAAAGACATAAAAATACGCATATATATATATATATATATAGAGAGAGAGAGAGAGAGAGAGATAGAGATACATCTATCTATCCCTCTATCATTATATCTATCTATCCATCCAGATATCTATATATTAGTCTATCCATCGATCTACCTACTTACTTACCTATTTATCTATCTACTTATCGATATATCTATCCACTCTTCCACCTACCTATCTATCTATCTATCTATCGTATTATCTGTCTATCTATCAGTCCATACACCTATCAATTTCATTCTATCTATCTATCTATCTACCTATCTATCCATCTATCTATGTATCCATCTATGGACGGAGGCAGACGTGCATGTATACGCGCGGGATCGCTTACATATATGGGCCAAAACTAACCACACCCTCAAGCAGACAATGTTCCGGCAAAGTCATAAGATTTAAAGAACAGCTATAAGCATTCTGAACAAAATGTACTCAACCACCGCACACGAAGATGACCGGAAAGATAAAAGTCAAAATCACACATACTTTAAAAACACATAACTTTGACCCAAAGAAGCAAAAACTATGCAGAAACATCAAACTGGTAAAAAATAAAATCATTTTTTCAAATGGAAAATATATCTGAAAAGAGCTGCACAAGGCTTGAAACGCATTATAAAATAACACAATTATAAAAGGTTAAAATAATAAAATAATAAAGAATTGTTGAAAAATGTGTTTCACAAATGTTGGTAGCCTCACTTATTTAAATATACATTTTCTCTCGTTGGAACTGCACTGATGCTGCACTACCCCCTCTCTCTCTCTCTCTCTCTCTCTCTCTCTCTCTCTCTCTCTCTCTCTATATATATATATATATATATATATATATATATATATATATATATATATATATATATATATATTTGTATGTGGTAATTTAAATGACTTCTATATTTCTATATGTTTACTCGGTATCTGGTCTAAAGATACTTTCTCTTTTTATATTCATATATTCTGATGAACTTGTGTTTTTATCGTTTCTTTCCATTTTAATATCAATCGCCTCATTTTCTCCTAACAGTTTTTAAAGTTATTTTTAGATTTTAAACAGTACATTTACTTCCTTCAAACAAGAACCGTGTTTACATTCTCTCGGGTCCGTCACAAGAGTAAACAACCTGATTTGATAAAGCAGACATCAATCAATTATTTTATTTTTTTGTGAAATACTTTCTGACTTCGTTTTTTCTTTTTATGGGAGTATAAACTCTTTCTTTCACCCCAAAAATAAAACGATTTAAAAGAACAACAAAAACAACACTTTCCTAATTGTTAATCTAGCCCGTATACACGTTTCGTGAAAGTTATATGCGCATCCACAAGTAAACAAACCCCTAGTAATTCCTCTTAGAAATGGAAGGGGCGGGGTGGGGACGTACACTAAAAAAAAGATTCTAAGATATCCCAGTTATTTAAAATACCTTTTTTTTATTTGGAATATTCGGATCACTATGTCTATCTTGTTTATAAAAATCAGAACGTTTCGGCCGATGTGAACTCTAACTTTCTCTAGCTGTCATTTTACGAAATTTGAGAACCTGACATTCGTACTTGGACATTTTGAAATGGAATTGTGAACGTAACCCGTGATTCAACAAGCGGGGATAGATTGTTCCCGTTCCATCAGCAAGGGTCGAGTAGAATCGCAATTTTTTAATGTTTTTTTTTAGTTATCAACCTCAAAAAGACTGCCACTTAGAACAGATTATTAACCAACCTTCTTACATTTTACATTACGTGACAATATGAACAATTCTAGTAAATTCCTGAGATGTTTCCAATCAAATGTCACGTCATCGTCAGATATATATATATATATATATATATATATATATATATATATATATATATATATATATATATATATATATATATATATATATAACTTGATGTCTGTTTGATTGATTTGTTTTACGGTATATCAACCCTTATCAGATAATTGAATGCAAAATCCGGTCATTTTGGTAAAAGTGTTCATGCTTCAAGTTCTTTATAACTTCAAAGTTTTATTTAAGGTGTTGGTTTAGTTGTTTTGTTTTGTGGCATATCAACTCTTTTCCGGCTATTTAATGCCAAAGTCGGTCATTTTGGTAAAACTGTTTAAGCTTCAAATTCTTTATATCTGCAAATATGTATTCCTAGTGTTTGGTTTTGTTGTAGAGGAAAATTGTTTGTTTCTTTTTATTTTATAGAACATGATTGCGTTTTCCAATGGAAAAGGATAAAAACAATAACATCAATATTTGGTGCAGTTTAGATCAGGAAGCCCATATTGTCAGACAGCCTGATCTAGTAGCACCAGTTTGATGTGTGTATGTAGGTATGTGTTTGTGTGTTTTCTATAGAAAGGAAGGTTAGAGAATCTACATACAATCTAAAAGTGTATTCTTATGTAAAATTATCTGGAGGAGACAATGTAAAATTTACCGAATTTCTAAGTGCACCCATAATTGGATTTAAACAGAAGAATTTTAAGTTTAATGTTTACTTGTGTTTACCCCAAACAAGGCATATTGTGACTAGTGATAGGGGTCAGATTTATAAGGGACAACTAGGGTTAGGAGTTGGGTAGCAAAATGTTTATTTACATTTCATAATATTGATACGGTCGGAAATAGAGAACAGGGAGGGAATTCCAACAGTTCGAGGAAATAAGCTATTAGAATGAAAAATATTATACACTGAAGGGGTAGGATTTTCCTGATAGTCACGTGAGTCTAAATGATGTACGTTGAGGGTGTACCACTTCAGTAAGTTCATCGGAGCACATTCCTTAAAAGTACTTGTAAAACCAGCACAGCGATGCAACACTGTAGCGATGCGACAGGGTGTGGGGCTTGGCAGACAGTGTGGCATCTAATAGGTTAGAAATTCTATTTTTTCACTCCGTCGAAGATGGTTGGCGCTAGCCAACATTTGTGGCAACAATACTCCATGCACGGGCGAATGGTGGCTGTTTGGATATATAGGATACTGGCAGGTGTGAGAAGTATTCTAGCCCATTAAAGGGAATCTAACGTATTAGCAGCAGACTTCGCAGCGTCTTTTATGTACTGATTCTATTTCGTGTTGCTTTAGAATGTAAGAATGAGGTGTATTTCCAGCGTTTAAAAAGTCAATTAATGGCCGATTCTTAAGAATACTTGTTGGAGGTATTTTCCTTTATTTCTGTCTACAAGCAAACAAACTTTGGCGACCACTTTGCGTTTGTTATTTTCCCCGAGGGGCAATTACCACGTTGCTTGTCAAAATGAAGTCATAAAATTACGAAGTAATAATTCTAAAAAAATCTATCTTGACATAAAAATAAATACAGCTAAAGTTTGTAACGCTGTCTTTTTTTTTGCCTTGTCTGTCTAGTATCAGCCGAGAGCATGGAAGGGCAAACAACAACCCTCAGGCTGCATGCGGCCCACTAGACGTACAGAGTGTTAAAGAAAATGTAACTATTTGTGGTGATGTAGCATTTATTATTGAATGAAATTAAAACATAGATATGGACCTGTCTTACAGACATGTGTGGCATAAGTCCCCCCCCCCATGAACCACGATTTTGCGCGCACATCTCAATAGTTTATGATGTGCTCCACCCGAGCTTCTTAGCACTGAATCACTCTCTCTGAACCTTGTCTCACAGTTATGATGCTATTTTCTGTCCTGACGAAATGTGGCCGACTACTGCCACCTTTAATGTTATTATATATATGTTACGTCTATCTGAATGTGTCCAGGGGTTCTTTATTATGAGTTTCATTGGAGCGTTTTCCCGGGTCTTCTTCAGTTTGGACGATCGATTTCGTAGCAAAATTTAATTTAATTAAAACACTTTATTTATTTGATAAAAAGACGCCTAATATCATCTAATTTAAATATTTTAAGTTACTTTTGTTCTATTAAATACAATATTTAATACCATATTAAATACCATATCAAATATTATATTTGATATCGACTAATATAAAAACAGATAACTACGTGATAAATAATTATAATAAACTGATAAATACCATACTGAATACCTTGTAAAATACCATATTAAATACCATATTAAATATAATGTTAAATACCAATTAATATAAAACACTTATATTTACCATAGTAAATATCATATTAAATATATTACATACAAACTAATAAAAGAAACGGATAATTACCTGATGAATAACATATTACTGATAATAAACTGATGAATACCATATTAAATACCATATTAAATATAATGTTAAATACCAATTAATATAAAACACTTATATTTACCATATTAAATACCATAGTAGATACCATATTAAATATATTACATACAAACTAATAAAAGAAACGGATAATTACCTGATGAATAACATATTACTGATAATAAACTGATGAATACCATATTAAATATCATATTAATACCAACTAATATTTAAAAAACTAATTTAATTAAGTTAAAATATTAATTTAATTTTCGAAATATAACTTCACTCTTAACTATAGTGCTCGCCTTGGTTAATTAATTTTTCTAGAAATGATACCCACCTTAAAATTGATATATCTTTTTAGACCACCCTGTATTTTCTTGTTCTAACAAGTAACCGCTTTGTCAGTGCCCAAAGGCCACTCGAGGTTACTGGTTAATGAGCTTGTACGGTGGACGGTGAGACAACCCCTTGAGGATTTAAGACGATAGTTAAAACTGGGCAGTATTTGATTATTTAAGAAAACGGCTACACAAGAATTTGTTAACATTGGACTTGAAAACGACCATATTGTAGTCAGCTGGTGAGCAGACCCGTTTCGTTTACTTTTAGGTATACAGAGAAAGAAAGGAAAAGTATTTACAGTGGGTGTATGTAGATGAGTATTTGTTTGAACGTTTTACAGATGAACCAGAAAGTTGAGCTCATTTGAGAAAGTACCATGAAAATAACGCCAGAGTAGAGAAAAAAGTTACGTCCTTTCTGTCAGAAAGAAGCTGGATGGAAGAGAAGAGATCACCGCCTACTAGATTTCGAAGTAGATTTTATACTCTCTCAAGGCAGGAAAGATTGACGTGAGTAACAATTCCCGAGATGTGGCAACAGTACTTAGATTTGCGACGTATCTTACACTAATACAGGTAAATGATTGCGTCAGGAGTGAGATACTTTCTGGAGCGGTAGAATGATCCAACGATTTTTTACAGCAACCAAGTCAGTCCTTGAAAATTATGAAAGTAGAGGGTTTATCACGGAGAGAGTCATTTATTAAAACTGGGGCAAAGTGAGGATCCGAGCGTTTGCGGGGAAATACAAGTTGCTTGGTTTTTTATGTACTAATAGTAACCAGCCATTTTTGTTACTCCATTGTACCATGTGTTCCATATATGCTGTCTATCACATTTATTGCATTGGGGTGTAAATTTCTATTTTCCTATACGCTCTTTCATAGATTAAACACGTTAAAAATACTTGACATTACGCTTAGGATAGAAGTTACATCATCTGAAAGTAAGGTCTTGGGGTGCCCACGTCCATCTTAAAATGCCGCCCACGGAATCGTTAATAAAATTCACAATCCTTTCTGCAATCCAACTATATGTCATACAAATAAATTATAATCAATGCCTGCCTTGTTCGCCAAGTTTCAATCATAAATGCTCAACAGTCTTTGTTATATCGCCGTTTAATGATAAGCTGACCTGTATACAATGTACAAAATTGTCAATAGTTCTCACACACCCCATTTCTTGACACTACTCTTATTTACGTTGCGCGATATCTCTCTTTAGTTCAGGAACAGTGCGCCGATTATTTCTATAGATATTATCTTTGAAGTAAACTCACCGATAGAATTATGTGAGGGGGGGGAGTAACGTCTGGTGAGTGTAAAGGCCATTCATCATCACATCTCTTACTCAACAGATAATCGCCGATCATTTGACAGCGATAAAACAAGAACTATTAAACATTCATGACTGAAGCTTGGTGGACAAATTATGCAAATACTTACGATACTTAGTCGCAAATATGGTTGGATTGCAGAAAGAATTGTGAATTTTATCAACGATTTCATTTATAGTATTTGGGGCGTAACGTAATCTAATGAAACTTGTAAATGTCTGGGTGGACCTTCATAATCTTATTAAAAATTTTAGACTTTGAGCATGTCCGCTCAGGTAATATGCAATTAATGAAATCTATTATCTTTTATTGGATGCCACATAATAAAAATGCATGAATGATGATTGTATTCCTGGCTTAAATATACGTATTTTTTATATTTATATATATGAAGCTAATCATGTATATGGAACTATTTATTTTAAAAATATATATAAATATTCGTTATTCGGGTCCCAGGTTCGAATCGTTCAAGTGACAGTACAGTTACTTCATCCGCACTAATAATTGTTTGTTAAAACATGAAATAAAAAATAAATATAAAAAAATATTTATTTATTAAAAATAATTATTACGCTCTGTTCAAGTCGGGCACTTTTACAGAAATATAATAAAATATTGAAATCTAAAAACTTTTTGAGTTCTCTCCATTGGATAGATAGATCACTGTCTGCTTCTTACTGTGTTGATGAAAATAAAATAAATAAATACGGGCTTTACTTCTCTTGGATTTGAAATGTAACTGTCGCGAAGGCCTAGCGGTAAGAAGCTTGGATGCATGTATTCGTGTCTGGGGTCGAATCGTTCGACCGGCGGTACAGTTGCTTCATCTGCTATGATGATTGTGGGTGGAAACATAAAAAAATATATATGTGTGTGGATATTCAAAATATTTTTTAAGCTCCGTGAAATTCGAGAAATATGCGAAGAATATGATACAAGATAACATTCTGGCAAAGTTGCGAGATCTCTCGCTTTAGTAGAGAGAACACTGTCTGTTTCTGACCGTGTTCATAAAAAATGTCAAAATTAAATACAGGTATTTTTTCTCGCATCTAAAATGTAGCTATTAGGACGACCTAGCGATATATTCGGTTCCTTGGTTCGAATCGTTCGACTGGCGGTACAGTATTGATTGTTTGTTAAAACATAAACGAATATATATATATATATATATATATATATATAAATGTATAATTTTTATTTATACAAACATTATTGGTTACATATGTGCATACATGTTTCGGTTGTACTCTTCACAGAGAGTCAACCTCTTCAGGCAACAGCTCTACTTGTTAATGAGCACTTTTTATAAACACTTAAGTTTCAACGGGTTTACATCTACAGAGACTAATACAATGCATGTACTATATATATATATATATATATATATATATATATATATATAGAAGAGACAAAATGGTGCCACACTACAAAATGAATAATGAATTGTATGGGGAAAACTTTATATAAGATGAGATAGAAACAAAAAAAAAGGAAATAATTTTATATAAAACAAATTTTAAAAAACCGTTATGGATGGTTTCGGAATTCACGAATAAAAAATTCAGCTTAAAGTTCCCAAGGCAGCCTTTCGTCCGACTCTCGTCAGGGGAATCGTCGGTAAAGTGATTAAAATACACGAACAACCATAAACTGGTGTAGAATAAAGTTGCAAGCAGGTGGCATAAGGTGATCTACATGCGAAATAATATATATAAATAAAACGCAAGTAAAGAATATATATTTTTTTTTTTTTTTTTTCTTTTTTTCTTTTCTTTTCCCGAAATCACCTTGCGGATGACCACGAATCGCCAAATAACTGTAGGGAATATTTTAATTGCCTTTGTCTACAGAGAGTAGGACGTCTCGAATTAATGATGATAGCTTCCAATATGTCTAGATGAAAGCGGTGTCGTGCTCTGTGCACAATGGTAATGGATACCCCGAGCACGTCGTCTCGCATATCATCCGAAGTAAGGTTGATAACTTCACTAGAATTAAGGTATTTGGTCCTCCTCGATGCCCAATTTATCTTAAACTTCCGTGGTTGGGTTCTTGCATCCAGCCGTTGGTTGATAAGATATCTTCCTCGGTAACACATTGTTTCAATGCTGCAAATATGCGCATTATTTTTTCCACTCGATCCGCTTTCCCCTCCTTCCGCAAAGACGTCTTGCCTACCAATGAGCAAAGTTGCGTAATTTATAATGTTCAATGTCAGTGCGACGCTGACTATGTAGGCAAGACCATTCAGCGATTATCGGTGAGAGTGGCTCAACATGTGCCCGGATGCATTCGTCGACATGAACCCGTCCCGTTAGCCGGGCGTTCACAAGTCCAGGAGTCTGCCATAGGTGACCACCTTTTGGACAAAAGAATCTGTCGTGATCTATATTCTGATGATACATTTACCATTGTGCACAGAGCACGACACCGCTTTCATCTAGACATATTGGAAGCTATCATCATTAATTCGAGACGTCCTACTCTCTGTAGACAAAGGCAATTAAAATATTCCCTACAGTTATTTGGCGATTCGTGGTCATCCGCAAGGTGATTTCGGGAAAAGAAAAAAAAAAAAAGAAAAAAAAAAAAAAATATATATATATATATATATTCTTTACTTGCGTTTCACCTTATGCCACCTGCTTGCAACTTTATTCTACACCAGTTTATGGTTGTTCGTGTATTTTAATCACTTTACCGACGATTCCCCTGACGAGAGTCGGACGAAAGGCTACCTTGGGAACTTTAAGCTGTTTTTTTTTTGTTTTTATTATTATTATTATTTTTTTTTTTTTTTATGCTAATGTGAGAACTTTGTTTTTATTCGTGAATTTTTTATTCGTGAATTCCGAAACTATCCATAACGGTTTTTTTAAATTTGTTTTATATAAAATTATTTTCTTTTTTTTTTTTCTATTTCATCTTATATAAAGTTTTCCCCATACAATTCATTATTCATATATATATATATATATATATATATATATATATATATATACGTATACATATATATATATATATATATATATATATATATATATATACGTATACATATATATATATATATATATATATATATATATATATATATATATACGTATACATATATATATATATATATATATATATATATATATATATATACGTATACATATATATATATATATATATATATATATATATACGTATACATATATATATATATATATATATATATATATATATATACGTGTATATATACGTATATATATATATATATATATATATATATATATATATATATATATATATATATATATATATGTATACGTATATATATATATATATATATATATATATATATATATATATATATATATATATATATATATATATATATTACGCAGGCAGGTTTTGTTGAACAACACGGAATTTTCGCGTTTGTATAACATTCTTTTAAGCTTCTCAAATTGTCGAGCAATTTTTCGAGCTTCAAGCGAAGGTCCATATATTATTTCTCTAATTGTTCGTAATTTTGCCATTTTTCTAGCGCTTTCGACCTTATTGGTCGTCCTCAAAAGTAGGTTTTTTTTAATTATAAATGAGAAGGCTGGCTTATTGCTTGTATAGATATCTTGAAGAGTAGAATGGAGAAAAGAGACGCAACTAGACCTCCTCTCTTTTCCTGAAGATTGCACCATAGCAATCTTCAAATCCAATATTTCAATGCTATTTTCATCGAAAAACGCGGTGATTGAATTGACGCATTTAAAAATACGCGTTTGTGTTTTAAAATAATGGAAAAATCATTAGAGCGAACGAAATGAAATCTAAGTAAAATTTCCTTCGGAAAAATTGCAACATATCTTTTTAGATGCTTGGCGTAAGTTAATGTTATTAAAACGCTCAATCATTTTTTTTCGTAAATTTAACATCAAATGATTCCTGAAATAGCATATTCATTAATATAAGCTTGTTTATTAGAAATGCTTCTTCTGTTGTACTAGCTGGAATACCAGTTATGTGGTGGGTGCAAATGCTAAAACATTTTAATGCAAGATTTCGGATCCCCAAATATTTCAAAGCCCTATAAATACTGCTATGGGAAAATGGGTCTAATTAGAATTTATACGACTTTGTTCTTTTAATTAATATATCACCATATATTAAGGCGAAAAGCTACTAGAGTATATTATGGTTAATTAGATGGATGTATTATCCATTGACTTATGTAGAATATGATGAGAGGATTGAAAATGATGAATGGAATAAACAAAAGTTGATTACTTTGATTACGGTTCATGAAAAGTATTTGTTGACATTGGATTTCGACCCAGAAAGCAGCGATTCTTCCCCCTTTGTTAAAAACATCACTTATGGAATGCAGTCTCGTAACTCTCGCTTCTCTTATTTTGTTCTTTTGTCTCCACGTTCCATAAGTGATGTTTTTGACAAAGGGGGAAGAATCGCTGCTTTCTGGGTCGAAATCTATCCATATAACACTTATCATTGGTTTGAAGTGGTATTTTTCAGCTCTTTATCAAGTGTCTGAAGCGCTTTCCATTTCAAAAAGATAGTAGAAATAAGAATGCGACGAGTACAGCTTCATCCGCAAATCGAATAAATCGTCATACATACGTATATCTCGTTGTTTTTGAGTTAATTAGTTTTAAAATTATGTTACTTTCATTCCTTTTCTTTTTTTAAAAATAAATGTTACAATCAAAAAACAATAGTAAATGGTGGCATTTATTTCATATATTTAAATAATACTAGTTTATTTATACTTGTTTCTTAAGCGGTGTTTATACAGTACATGGGTATGTCAATTTCCATCTTTATCTAGCTTTTACTGCTTCATAGCTAGTACAAAGAAAGATATTTGGAAAATTTCGTGTTAAAAATATGCTAGAGTATTAGCATGCAGAGTACTGACAGCTTAAAAACTTTAGCTGTAATAGTGTGTATTCTACCTATTCCTTTTTTGCCAACCAATCACATATTTCTATTTGCGGACGAACAGAAAACTACAAAGAACACAACGTTTTCATAATAAATCGATAGTTGTAACAAACAGTTATTTTACAGTAGGGAGAAGGAGACTATTAATGTAAAAAGATTAAAATTATAATAATCGTAATAAATACATTTATTTATCATGATTATTACAATTTTGATCTGATGAATAATTTTAACAGTTAAGACTTTCGTATTATTCGTCTTTAAAATATTTAGATGGTATATAATTTTACTATGGCAAGGTAAGCAACCGTTGAATTTCCACGTGATCCTACTAGACGATATAATAATAATACGCTTAGGCATTTCATGAAATCGTACGTACGTTATCACTTTTCAACACATAAAACAAATGAGATCGTCCGATCAGCTAAGATTGTAATTGGTGAGTAATATGATGTGTCTCTGGTAAACAATTCCTAATTTTACCAATGTAAAATGAATTATTCCAAAATTTAAATTATGTCGCATTTTACTTCTCTAAAGGCAGTAAGTGGATAGCAATGCCCATTCCCACTTATGGACTGACTCTTGCTTTCGGTCGTTCGCGAAGACAGCGAGCAGTTCATACCTTAGATGGCACGGTGGCGTAGTGGTTACCGATGCGGACTGAGGACCTGGATGTGCCTGGTTCGAATCCAGTTTGCTCCACAGAACACTTTCACCAAAATCTATACCTGACCTCGTGTCTAACCTCCTGGAAGTAAATTAAATACCTTAAGTAGGATGGGAGGGTCCCACTAACTTACCCTAACTAGCATGTTATTGTGTTCTTTATTTTTATATAACACTTTTATTTTTATTTATTTTGAGGGGATTTTTTAAAGCTTCTTTGTTCTCCCACTCCCATTATCATCACACATTGTAAATATTCTGTAAATAAAAATCATGAAACCACCTGGGGATATTTTAAGTAGATTAGTCAATAGGGTGAATGTGGTATTGTGGTGATTGAAAATAGGTTTAGGGCATAGACAATTGGGCAAACCCCGACCCCTATTTCACCCCTATACCCTTTTTTGCCTTGTGCCATATTTTTATGTATTTTTTATCTTAAAAAATGTAAAATTATAAGAATAAATAAAAGACAGAAAGTAGATATTTTCGCGGCTCTGGACAGCCAGAAGTCGTTGGTTTGCTGACGTTTTCTTTTAAACAAAAAAACAAAACACATAACAACATAACAACGGCGTGGAGACGTGTTTGAAATATTCGCTTCACTTTGAAAATAAGGGAGTAAATATCTACTGGAGACGTCTCCACTTACAGTCTTCTTTATAAATATTAGTGGTTTGGCTTCAGGCTAGCTGTTGCAATACCCGTTCATTCGGGGGACGCGGTAGCAGCAAACAAAACACAACGATAGAGACAAGGACGTGCTCGAGAAACTGTTTCTTTATCCTGCACCACCAGCTGGTGTAAGTTGGGCATACACACATATATATTATTAAATATTTCTTTGCCAGTAAAAGTCCTTTAGCATTTTGTTATTTCCCTTGTCTTACGAAGAAACCTCTTTCTTTACCAGAGTTATTTACCTTGCAACCTAGAGGGAAACACGACAATACATTCTGTAGCAGAAACTAGAATCGCTTGGTATTGAAAGTTCAACACATCAATGTTCAAAATGAAGGAACAGCTTTTACTAACGATACAGCGCGTAATGATGAGTGTTATAATTGGGAATAAGTAATTAGGTCCTTCGTTGCTTATTATAGTCGGTGACTCAACCTAACACCTAGGGCAGCGAGAGTTACATTATACATAGATTAAATCGTGCGATGGAGGAGGGGGAATAGCAGTACTGTTACTATAGTTAAGTCCGAACTGAACTCCTTGGATAACAAGGAGGATCAAGGAATCTTAATTGAGTCTACGTTAAAAAGAGTTCCCTACGAGGCAACAAACATGATTGCTTCACTGCGTGCAGAGGAGAATCGACGTGCCACCGATCGACACATTGCTAGTGTCACATTGCCGGACGGACGTCTCATTTTCAGGAACTTTTATCAGTGACCCCAGTCTGACAATGGCTCAGTTCGATGCCTATTTGGCCGACTTTTCTAGTCATAAGGCTTCCTAAGTGGTTGTGTGCAAAGAGTGTAAAAAAGAGAAGGAAGTCTAGGTCAGGCAGGATAAGACTTCGGGGATGTATAATTTGTCCCCCACAAATGGCTGCGTGTGCTGTTTAACTCCTAATTTAAGAACGGGTTTATTTCTCAGTATGTTACGAGGGTTCTTATAGAATTTCTCCGAAAGGACAAGAATTGCAGGGATAGTATAGGTCATTTTCGATGCGCTGGTGGAAGTGAATGGTTTTAGGTCGAAGCCTTTCAATTTGTCCAGATCTATTCGCAAGGGATGTCCATTTTCACCGATGCTTTATGCGCTCGCGTTGTAACCTTTCCTTCGCAGGCTTAGGGTGAATCCGGTCCTTCAAGGGATTAGTTTGTCTATTCCGTGCATCTCGATTAAGTACTTCGCCTATTTCGATGATGTTACTGTGCTTGTAACGAGCACTGCTAAAATGAAAGTCGTCGACATGAAAATAAGACGATATGAACAGGTACAGTGGCCAAATTAACTGCGACAAGTCTGTCAGCTTGTGCATTGGTTCCTGGAGGGGAGTGCTATTTTAGGGGCTATTTGGCTGGACTGATGGTCCTTGCAAGATCCTCGGCATCTGGTTTGGTCCTGATCTCCAGTTGGAGAAAAATTTGCCGGTAGTATTAAAAGAGGTTAAGACAGCAATCCATCCATTGTCTTTGAAAACTCTTTCATTTAAGGGAAGAGCAGACGTGTGGGTTTCGCACATTTATGCTCTCATTCTTTACCGTCTTTCAGTGCTTCTATTCCTCGCAGACGATCTACTTGTCTTAGTGCGGAATCTTTTCTGGTCGTTGTGGCGTGGAAAGTATCCAATGATTTATCGCGACATCTGCTACATACATC
Source organism: Sepiola atlantica (assembly GCA_963556195.1). Lineage (NCBI taxonomy): Eukaryota > Metazoa > Mollusca > Cephalopoda > Sepiida > Sepiolidae > Sepiola > Sepiola atlantica. Next base: position 14,131,073 of record OY744539.1, read on the forward strand.
CGTCTGAAGGCGCTCATTGTACGCCAAGCGCTGAGATTCGTCAACATACGCTTCGCCTAATCTACTTCGACTGAATGTGTACACATTTCCTGAGTAAAACGAGTATTCTGGAAAGAAGACATTAAGAAAACCTTTCCGGCTTTGAAAAGTGTGCACTCGGATACGGGGGAGACATTCCGATTACCGGTTCTTTGTTCCGGAATCCTTTTTCTACTTGTTGTAATTGGGTGCTGACGATTAATAAGGAAAAACAAAATATATTATTTTGCTTGCTAGCAATTATTGAAGCGTGATATGGTCGACACTACAAAGGAAATTTTACGCAGATCAGACCTAACCTTCTCCCTAGCTTGTTCTAATTTGCAAACAACGTTTGAAAATGCTTATACGGTCGGAGAAGGTGAAACTGTTTTCGGCAAATTTCAACGAAAGGTGAGTGAAACTTTTTCGTTCGTGTCCGGTAAATGGGGATAATTTTAAATGGCACTTAAACGTGCCTTAGATAAAAAAGATTTGGCAAGTCGAACCGAACATTGGTACATTTTTAACTCGCCTAGACTAGTGTAGGTTTACTCGTTTCATTCCGCCTATATTTAACTTAGATAAAGTATTCATGATATCATAACGCCCTCTTTGATTTTGGTCCTTCCCTACCTCGCTTTTGCTTTTTTTGTCAGAGATGTGGGTCATCTTTCGTCATTTCGAAATAAATGTGTCTGAAATAAAGCTTTTAGGACAGGCATCTACTATTTCTACTGACAAAACTACTTATCTGCCACATGTTAAAGTAGAGGGTTCTTATACTAACACTTGTTTTTTCATTGGATATATCTTTCATTCGCTTTTTCATATGAAATATGTATTACCCAACTCCCCACATCATGTTTATATTGTATTATTTGCGTATTAAGTAGGTTATTCATTGAGTGATTTTGATGTGGTGAATATTATAATTGTGACTAGTTAAGTTAAATAATATTAGGACTAGTCTCCTTCCACTACCCCTTTTCGGCCTTGTGCCACATTTTATATTTATTTTGTATTCATTGATTTGAAGATTAAGCTGCGAATTATTTCAATGGTAAGAAGACAGAATATTTATTGTTTTAAAAGGAATTAAATTGCTACAATTTTAAACAAGTAGAAAAGAAACAAGTTCGCTTTATTTATTTAATGAATATTTAGATGACAATTACAATTATGTTTACGTAAGAGGAAGTGGTCATTTTCTACTTAATATACTGACTCTAGCAGGCATTTATTTCAAATGGAATATCATTATTAGCAGTTGATTATACAGTTTGATGTAGAATGCACCGTGGAATTTCCACGGGGTCCAGGTACTAAGTAATATTCCTCACGTGACGAATGAGACATATCTATAAATGGTCAGCCCCCCCCCCCAAAAAAAAATTGTTTTCCACTCTTATTCACACGTGAGCAGAAGTAAGTGCTCCAGATGTGTTTATTTCATTTAAATAACGCTGCTAATTAAATCTATTTGAATTTGCCATTTTTTATTCATGTGGCCTCAAATGAAAACAACTTGACCAATAGAATTTGTACAGCGAATAGAAATCCTATGGGAAAGCATAAGATAAATAATTAATGAAAGGAAACGGAAATGTAATTGTGTCATTTAAATAAGAAGGCAAGTCTTGAAATGGTCGAAATAAACGAGTTGATAATCTTGTCGGATATCATCGATTAGCTGGAAATGGCTATACAATCATAGTTTTCGTTCGCCTATCTCAGTCGACGATAACCTGGTAACACATACACACACACACATATATACATATATATTTATATATATATATATATATATATATATATATATATATATATATATATATATTTGTGTGTGTGTGTGGTTATTTTTATTTATACAAACATGTACATAATCTGCGATACTTGCATGTTTATGTTATCGATCAACACCTGTTCGAAACTGCGATCTCATCAGAGAGAATAAAAATCCGAACCATTCCCTTAGGTCATATTTACTTTTTTCAAAATATAACCTAAGGTAAGGATCAGATTGTTATTCTCCCTGATGAAATCTCAGTTTATAACAGCTGTTGATCGATAACATCGACATGCCAGTGTCGCAGATCATGTACATATCTGTCTAAATAAAAATACTCATATATATATATATATATATAAAATCTCTATTTGACATTGAGCAATCTCTATGAGCCTGGTTGAAATACTTAGGATGTTTACTTTAACTGGGTTACTATTATATATATATATATATATATATATATATATATATATATATATATATATATATATATAGTAGGCCACCGTCAGGAAGGGTCGACCATAGGTGATGCATCCTTTAATTATTTTTCCTGTCTGTTTACTCGGCTGGGGCATAGTTTAGAATGTTTTTACATATACTTTAATTGTTTACATATATATTTAAGTGCAGTGTTCTTTTTAAATTTATATTTATGTATAGTATCATTTTGACATGTAGTTTTAATTTGTTTACATATATTTTAAATATTCTTTTACATTTATTTAAATTGTATTTATATGTATTGTAAATATGTTACATGTATATTGCGTAGTTTCTTTATATATTTAAATTGTATTTATTTGTATTGTAAATATGTTACATGTATATTGCGTAGTTTCTTTATATATTTAAATTGTATTTATATGTATTATAAATATGTTACATGTATATTGCGTAGTTTCTTTATATATATTTAGGTTTAGTGTCTATTAGATAAATATTTTTAATTTTTTTTGCAAACATTTAAAAATTATTTTTATATATAATTTTAATTTTCGCATATACATATATATTAATGTGTAATGTCTTTTTTTACATAGTAGTTAAGTATAGTTTCTTTTTTACATATATTAAAAAAAATTAAAGATATATTTTAAATATTGTTTAGATATATTTAAAATATTTTTCTACGTATCTTTTTTACATATATTTTAAATTGTCTATGAGTTTTAAGACAACTAGATAAAGTTGTCAGGATGAGCACAGAAAGACCGGTGTATGCATATATGTGTCTCACCTTAACGTGACTTACAAATTATTTTAATATTGATTAATCTATTAAAATCAAACAGTAAAGTACTAAAACTAACTTTTTTACAAATTATATATTTTTTTAATATATTGAAGTAAATCAACCTTAATGCATTTCAGTTTATTGCTAAACAAGTCAGATATTTTAGTCTTACGTTAATAATTGAGAAATGAATGAATTTCGTCGTGATCCTTAGAAATTTGAATGAATTTGTGAAATGAATTTGAATGAATTTGTGAAAGTAATTTCTCGTTTTAAAAGTCTTCCTACTTCTTTATTAGTTTCACAACGAATGTCTAGCTGACCCACTCAAAATATAAGGGGCACTGTCTGTGTGTCTGTCTGTCGGTCCGTCAGTCACAATATTTAAAAATAAATTATTTTAGAAATGAAAAATATTGCATCAATACTAATTAATAAATTTACAACAAAAAAAGCGGATGTCGAAACAGAAATCTTGAGATCCCCAGCTTGATGTTCTATGAACTGAGCTATTCAAACCATTACCATCACAATATAATTATAGCTTTGATATGATGTCATAGATTTATGATTAACGTCATGTTTCAAAATATGAATTCAAACATAAGCGATGATAAACATAAATAAATGAATGGTTAAATATTATTAATAGCGTTTGAAATTATTTTAGTTGTAAAAAACAATTTATTTTGCTTCAACTATCTATTAGCGTTAAAAAAACTATTTAATATACAATATTTACTAGAATTTGGGTCTATATATATATATATATATATATATATATATATATATATATATATAGGAAGAGAAGGATGAAGGTAATCCGACGTGATGGGAAAATGAAAAAGGAAAACCAAAAAAAGGTTGTTTTTTATGTGTACATCAACGTTTCGTCTTTATTTATATTTTTTTCTCTATATTATCATCCTGATGAAGTCTTATAAATAAAGACGAAACGTTGATGTACACATAAAAAAACATCCATTTTTTGGTTTTCCTTTTTCATTTTCCCATATATATATATATATATATATATATATATATATATATATATATACTAGACACACTGTCTAGGCCCGGAAGGTCTAGTCTTATTTTTTACTCTATAGCTGAAAACGACATATGGATTCATAATTTTCCTAAAAGTAAACATGCATGAATTAGGATGATCTTGTTGTTACATTGGTTTCTTATATCCTTTCCAAATATAGTGGGCACTTAAACGACAGACCACGTGAAGGTTGTCACATCCCCAATTGAAAGTTGTGCTATGGAACGAACTGGGTTCGAACTTGGTGCATCAGTTAATGTCGTTAACCATTATACCACCGTCACCTCCAAGAGTTTTGTTGAAATTAATACAGTATCTTCGAGAGAATTCGAACCTGTACACCGAAGCTATAGTCTGTGACAGGAACCATTACAACACACCATTACTTTTGGAAAATACACATCTGGTATATGCATGTACGAGCGCCATGGAGCCGAAATAGTAACCAGGTATCTACAATTACCACTCATTATATTTAATTAGTAAATGATCTAGTTTAATCTAATAAATATATTCTTGGATTGCACACGTGTGACTTATGTATTAATTAAGCAAATACAAGAAAAAGAAAACAAAGTGAAATGTTTGTTTTCATGTTCGTCTTTAGGATTATTTTATGCTATCATGTTTGCTTGATGGTATCATGTCGTCAATGACACAACATCATCACGTTGAGTATACAAAAAGGACGGCTTTTAATACTAAGACATCTGTGGACTCTTTAATAAGTACGAACTATCGGGAGCTAACGTAATACATAGTGCCCCCCCCCCAAAATGCTAATATGGAATCGTTAGTAACATTTATAACACTCTTGGCAATCAACCCATATTTAGTACAAGTACATTAAAGTCCAAGTGTCAATCACAAATATCCAACACTCTTTGTTTTATCGCCGTTAAATGATATCCGGGGACACTTTAGTGATCGTCTCATAAGTAGGTGATGTGATCGTGAATAGGCTCAATACTCGCCGACCATAACGCCAACGATGTTTATCTGTTTATCTGTAGGGTTATCGCAAAGACATTATCTATCCAAACAATTTCCAGACTATCTCTGCACTGAAAAGGCCCATTACAACCAAAACCAAGAGAGGTATATGTCAGAGATATTGCAAATTTTGCACGTCATTAAATGGCGACGAAACGTAAACTGTGCAAGAATCATGACTGACACTTGGTGGGCAGGTTAGTTTTAACGACTATTTCAAAGTTAAAAGCAAATTGATCAAAACAATCCATGATTAACTTAGCTTTTAAACACTACGAGAAACTAGATCAAAACATACCGAGACTAATCTCCGCCTAGTGATGAGTTATCGAATCAAATCGAAAGTACTTGCGAACATATAGAACAAGATACGTTTTCAACTTAGCGTGAAGAAATTCTCTCTTGTAGAGAATAGTATTTTATAGGTTACCGGTAGCATCGAAAAGTAAACAAAGAAAAGCCACGAGCGTCATAATTTCTCTTGCAGTAGGTAGGGAGTGGTGTAGCGCAGAGGTGAGATTCCTGACATTGGTGATCACAGTTTGAAGTAATATGGCGTTCAAATTTGAATCAGCGTGAAATACATCCGCGCATGAAGAGTCATAAAATAGCGAAACAGACCTTATAAATTAACATTTTATATCTATCTATCTATCTATCTATCTATCTATCTATCTATCTATCTATCTATCTATCTATCTAGCTATATATCTATATACATATATATATATATATATATATATATATATATATATATATATACATATATATACGTGTGTGTGTGTGTGTGTGTGTGTGTGCGTGCGTATTGTTTTAGATTTAAATTATTTTCAAGTCATATTTCAAATAAAGAGAATTCGCAGTGGTATCTAAATCAGTTACAGCTATTTGTAAACGATGCTTATTTTCAGTTATACAATATAACACAAAATCTGTTTAAACTCGATCTTTTTAAAGAACGGCATTGTTGGAGAATCTTCATTCATACCAAGTAAAAAACAACAATGCCCGCAAAGAATATATTTAACCAAAACAAAACAAAAGCTACAAGTGTAAGTTCACTGTTGAATACCTCGGTAAAATATGAAATTATATGCATGTCATAGTTCATATAATGTAATCCGGGAAATAGATGAGGTATAAAAGCGGTACATATTCAGATTCTACAAGTAGCCGTTTTTTGTGTGCAACTCAGCGTGGACTTAGAGTCTGAATGAACATTAAAGATCCATAGAAAGTTGCAACCCTGTAAACGTACTATTTTCTCATATATTAAAACATGAGTATTCCTCTAACTGTAAACATAACAGACTCATTGAATTTATTGTAAATAAATATCGCTGAATATTCTTGAATCAACACTCATTATCATCTCTGATAAGATTAAAACCACGTAATAATTCCTAAAATGTATTTCTTGTAATCAACAAAATAATATTAAACGAACAAAACCTAAACTAATTTATACACCACATTCCCGAAAAAGGTGGGTACCTTCCAACTTCTTGTTAACATTTATATCAAATTTTCCCACAATATCTCTGTAAAAATCTTGTTCGGAATATGTGTGAAACAGTGATTTCATCCGACGTATCTGCCCCCTTTATGGCGCACCAATATGCATCAGAGAGATCAGCCCCCACGTAGAGAAAGGTGACGGTCTGGGAGATGTCAATTTCAACCAATTGACACGAAATAAGGATTGGGCGGATGTGAAACAGTGGTTTCAGCGACGGAGTCTGCACCCCAGGGTGCACTGGAATGCATCGGGGAGATCAGGCCCTACGTAGAAACAAGTGGGGATCTGGGAACTAGTACATATTTTCGACCGTCCGGGCCTTGATCGCTGGGGGCGCCGGGAAGTCTGGGATTGGCTCTTGGGGTGTCATTGGCAATTAGGGCCACAACAATGGGATACATTGAGCACACGCTGCCAAAAGTTTTGGCAAAATCTTATCAGAGGTGTCAACACTTGGAGGACAGAGGGAGAGGGAATAATTGGTCTCTAGGGAGATAAAGACTAAGAGATAAATTCCAAATTGTCCGTTGAGAAGCGTACCACCCCACTCCGGGAGAGGAGGTGGGACACAGAAGAAGGGATGGGGGAAAGAAAGAGAGTAAGTCAGCATCGCGCGTACCACACGACGAGAAGAGAGAGAGAGAGAGAGAGAGAGAGAGAGAGTATGAATTATACGCTTTTCGTCTTTGTTATTTGAGATGAGAAGGCGATCGCAAGAGAGTTAGATCCAAGATTTCGTTCGGAACGGACGGCCAGGCGAGGCGTTGCGCGAACAATCGTTCTCGCCTGGCAGGGCCCATAGCAATCCCCCCCCCCACCGTTTTGAGTAGACAAGTCACAACTTAATTAAGGCTTTGAAAAGTGAGTTTCACACACACACGGTTCTCCAGACATAGATTAAGTCCAGCTGTTTAACACTGGGAAATCGTAGAGATTCACACACGCACACGGAGAGAAGGAAGACGGAAATAGTTAGTAAAGAAGCCATTATCGAAAAATGAACGGTGGGTTTTTTTTCTTTTTATTCTAAATATCTTGATTCAGTGAAAATAATCACTCTTCGATATTGTAATACGGAATCTCTACAAAAACATGAAATAAATTTGAAAAATAATTGAATAAAGTCTTTCATTTATGGCTTTCCCAATGTGAAACACATTTTTAATCGTTTAACAAACATTAATTTACCGGCGAAATCAACACAATTTATTTTCATAACAGAATGAGCGAAAAAAGTTATAGCTGAAATAATGATATGACTAGCGATAAAACTAGTAATTTTAGACCTTATCGTTGCCAGGCAGTTTTATTCCTCTTAATACGTGGACGAATGGTGCTCCCATCTAATTGGCGCAAATTCATTTGTGACGGATAAACGGGCGGACAGAACCTTTTATAGAAATCCATAAACGTAGCGATAATAAAATGTGACCAATTAAGCCAGACGTTAAAAATGCTTTTTGCTCAATAAAACGGCCAATCACTGACCGCATATTCTTTACTAGCCTGGGAATATATCATGGTAAACGAACATATAAACACGCACCTCCCAAAAGGATGACATCACGACTACAATACAAACAGTTAACTACTCCTCAATAACGAACATATACTGTATTGGGCCCCCAAATCGAGGAGGTAATACCTGAAATGATCTCCCATGAAAAGGGAAGATAATGTCTGTGAGTATATTGACAACCGAACAGATACTTTACTACCCTCCAATCCGACCCCCTAAAACGAGAAGGTAGTCCTGGGAAGATGGTCTCATGACAACAGAACATATACTACATTACCCCTCCCTTAAATGACAATGTAATACCTGGAAGCATTTCTCCCACCTCATTAAAAAGAAGGTAATTCCTGGGAGGACGGTCTTATGGAAACATAACGAGTTAAAACTACTCACCTCTATAAATAGATAATATAATAATAGATGAAATCATTTGTTTTTATTTATTTATGTCTAGCCATGAAAATCATTATTTTAATGGTTCCTTGGCCTTTTGGCTAAGATCAAAGTGAGTATCTGTTCCGATGGATGTTACATTCTGTAGAGTGGTACCGTCTTGGCTTTCGGGCCTTGATTCAGCTAGTCTGAGGTATTATCATGTACAGTTTTAAGATGTCCACCATCCTAAGCGCCCCTAACGTGGAATGCCGACGTGGCTACCCAGGTATTTGTTTATAGGTCAGAGTGCTCTCCTTCTAAGGCGCTGGCTTTTCAATCTCACTTTCCCAACCTTGTGTCACATCTTACCGCTGTGGGAGTTAGATAAATACCAAATAACGTGGTCTTTTTCCTAAGATCAAAGTGTAGTATACGTTCTTATAAATGCTGCACTCTGTAAATTGGTACGGCCTTGATTCCGCCGATCTGAGGTATTGTCCTGTGCAATTCTAGGAGATCCAACCTCCTAGCCGTTGTCTTTTCACCCTTTAAGAAACGGTTAGTTTATTGATAATCGACTGAGGCCTCTTCCCAGGGAATTCCTATGGGGCTGCCCAGGCATTTTCTGTAGACCGGAGCGCAATCCTATTGTTCTGGCTCACAACACATGACATTGTGTCTAGCCTCCTGAAGAGGAGGTAAATAAAAAAAATACTTTGACGTTATGGCCAACATCCTGCTGAGGGAAGTAAATACAGTTAATAGTTTGGCAAAGATCAGAGTGTTGTCTCTGTTCTGATGGATGCTACACTTTGTAGACCGGTACCGTCTTGACCTTCGAGACTTGATTACGTCGGTATGAGGTTGTGTCCTGTGCAGTTCTAGGAGGTCCACCCTCCCATGCTTTGCAGTTTCACCCTTTGAGAAAGGATTTGTTATATTGATAATCGCCTGAGGAATACCGATGGGGCTGCCCAGGCATTTTTCGTAGGCAATAGCGTGCTAATCCTAGTGCGCCGGCTAACCACACCGGACCTTGTGTTTAGCCTTCAGAAGAGGAAGTAAATAAAAATAATATAACCTTGTATCTAACCGCCTGCTGTGAAGGTAAATAAATTGGCTTTTTGGCTAAGATTACGTGTAATATCGGTTCTCTGAAAACAGCGAGAGTATACGTTGTTATAAAAATGCAAAATTACAACTGTATATTTCAGAATATTAATTTAGTAGAAGTCGTTTATAAAATAAATATGCAAGTTAACAAAAATACCTAAATGTGTTTTTGAATGGTTGCAGTGTACTATATATATATATATATATTTTAAGCTGAATTATTTCGGCACTTGATTATTGGGGAAATGGTCGTATAATCAGTACCATTGGAGAGCCATGAATATTATAACTGTCCTGTTTTTAAATCTCCGAAACAGTTAGATGGTAAACAGCTGATGATCCCCGTGTTAATATTAGACGCTTAAGATGTCCTGTTTTTGTTTCACTCTTAGATAATTAACCCCCCTTTTTTTTCTTTTTTTTTTTTTACTTATATTTTTTCATTTATTAATTTTCCAACGAATGTTAAGTCTGCAATATCTTGGATTTAGTTAGTTTGTCTGGGAATTTAAACTGCATTTTTTTAAATGACTCAAAGCTTCTTTAGACTATATATATATATATATATATATATATATATATATATATATATATATATATATACTGTATTACAAAATACAATGTTGTATCATAGAATTAAAAATGTATTACCTGTTTTGATGTTAATATAGTTAAGATAGATGTAAACATCTTTCGCATCTTTTAATTTATATATATATATATATATATATGTTAATATATATATATATATATATATATATATATATATATATATATGTTCCGTTACACAAAGGTTAACGAGTACAAAACTGTCTGACAAATAATAGATGTAAACTTTCTCAAACCTACACTCAATATAGTTAAGATAGATGTAAACATCTTTCGCATCTTTTAATTTATATATATATATATGTTAATATATATATATATATATATATACATATATATATATATATATATATATATATATATATATGTTCCGTTACACAAAGGTTAACGAGTACAAAACTGTCTGACAAATAATAGATGTAAACTTTCTCAAACCTACACTCTATTTTTATGAAACGTTTTCTTTCTTTCTTTTTCTTTAATAATTTCCATAGCGATGTATACGTTGTTTATGTCTTTATTATTATTTCCGACAAACGTCTTTGATTTTTATTAGCTTCTAGCGTCATCTGTTTTAATGTCTAACCGCCCATATATATATATATATATATATATATATATATATATATATATATATATATATATATATATATATATATATATGGGTGGTTAGACATTAAAACAGATGACGCTGGAAGAAAAAAAAGGGGGCAAAGAAAACTAATAATGACAATAAAGTTACTGTTTTACCTGCCTGACTATTTTAGTGTGTTTTAAAGTATTTTAAATCATTTTTATTGCATTTTAATGATTCGTCCAAATCCGATCCCGTTACAGTTCCATTTTCAAGATAGTGTAAGCGAACATCCCAAAGTTTGTTTAATGAGTTTTTCGTCTTTTGGAGTAAGAAAAAACAACAAATAATAAGCAAATAACTGTCCCAAACGCGTTCAAAGTTACTTTTATTTCTAATTGAAAGGAGAAAAGTGCACAAAAAATCATCAGACGTCGTAGATGTTCGGCGATCGACTGTCAGCTATGTTTGTTTTTCAGTCTAACGTAATATATTTGACGGAAAATTGTAATTGAAATAAACACGTTTAAATTATTTCAAAACGAAAAAAAAAAATAGGCAGGTTGGTAGAAAAGTAAGTTGTATATCCTTTGGTAACAGTTATTTGTTCATTATTAGTTTTTTCGCCCCTTTTCTTCCTGTTGGTTATTCTTGGCAATCGACGAAGGCGGAACGTCTATTGGTCAAATAAAAGAATTATATATTTCTGAGTAATTAAAAATAGTTTCTTTTTGTTTTTCACTTTTATTATTAAAGACAGAAAAATAAAAACAAACTTGATTTTTTTTAAAAATATGGGTCTAACTTTTTTTGGTAATTAAAACATTAACAACAAACCTTTTGTAAATGTGTTAGATATAAGGTTGTTTACTCACGTACAATTATTCCATAAAGAGAAAAACAAAACAATAAGGCTTGAAACAATTGTCAGAGAAAGAAAGAGAGGGTCAACAGATGACGATTAGAACGTAAGTGACGCCGCCGTTACTGACATAGCGTTGCCACGAACGATAGCCAGGGAGATGCGTTGGAACAACCAGGCTGACTCACGGGGCTCGTGCCTAGACGTTGAAATCCTCCGTCCAATATCCTGAAAAAATTGAACAGTCTCGGGGCCAAGCTCACCTGACGTTTCCACTGAAATTGGTTGGAAGACGAAACGGTCAGTGAGCGAGCTATATTTTCCGCGCTTCCTTGTTTCGGCGAGCAGAGCCGTGCCGGGCTTCACCGCGGATTCCGCAATCTTTGCTGGTTAAAAGGAATCAGAACAAGTGGCGTCCCAGATCAGCGGCTTTCCGGTTCATAAAGCAAACACAGTCATCCTGTCAGGCCTGCGACCGTCGCCCCTGTCCAGGCCGACTGTTAGATTAACACCATCAACTAAATTATTTACCGAATTAACAAATGAGGTTCTACTTTTTAGGATAATTATTACCCATACGGGTAGTTAACTAATATATGTTTAACACTAACCCTAAGACTGACTGACAAGGTTGTACAACCACACGTAATCGCCTAAAAGTGAATACCCCTCAAAATAAAAGAATAACGCACAGTATTTATTTCAAACAATAGCAAAAAATGGTTCCAGCTCGCTATCGCTTCGCAAAGTAAGTATTACGTCATAGAGTAAATGCGATATTTTAGTGAGAATGTGTAGCATAGAGTGAGTCCAAAATATTTTGGGCAATAGATATGACTATCGACACTACAAACAAAATTGTATGAGCTAGTTCCCTTCTTCCCATCAAACAATTAAGGCTTCATGCCTAACTTTAAGGAATTTAATTCGTAAGTGTCTTGTAAATATGGAATAAAAATATAGTGCATTAATTCATGAAATAGATAAATATTAATATTTTGGTAATTTCGATACAAATTTATTTATCTTTTAAATATGAAATAGATGGATAAAAAAAATAATTCAATCCGCTTGAGTGATGATGCTGGGCTGTTGCAAAACAATAAAAAGTAAAAGTTGGCGTTAACGTGGCCAGGCGTGGCGTGGCGTGGCGTGGCGTGGCGTGGCGTGGCGTGGCGTGGCGTGGCGTGGTCTAGCCTGGCCAGGCCAGGCCAGGTCAGGCGTGGCGTGGCGTGGCGTGGCGTGGCGTGGCGTGGCGTGGCGTGGCGTGGCGTGATAAGATAGAGAGAGGGAGGGAGGGTGAGATAGAAGTGGGAATGATGGGAGGGGAGCATTATCATCGTTGTCGTTGTCAATAAAAGAAGTTATCTTTCGAATTACAAAATAATCACTTTGCATGTTAAACGTTCTTCATCATTAATATTAATATTAATATTAATATGAAGAAAAGTATTTGATTTATGTAAAAAAAAGTTGGGTGCAAAAATAGAAATGAATTGTGCGGAATATTAATTCATAAGAGAAGGTTTATAAAATTATTATTCAAATGAAGCGTCTCAGACAGTGTATTTTTGGCATTTTTATGTTAGGTATATATAATGTGCTTGAAAATATATGAATGTAAACTTTAAATAAATAAGCTTAACATATTTTCATATGAATATAGTCGAGATTAATAAGAAACACGTTTGCATTTATTCATTTAAAAGACATAAAACTAATAAAAACTCAATGACGATTTTTTAAAAGTATGAATGTAGGTTTTTTTGTAATTTAAAAACAAACGTTGGAAAATTTGTAGATTAACGCCTTCAGCTAAAATATCTTCCCACTTACAGAAATGAGATTATACTTTTCAAAGGTAATTCTAGCGTATTCGGCCAGTTACCTTATATATCTTCAACACTAACCCTAACTCCGTTCGACAATGTCGTAAAACCACACGTAATCGCCAAAAAGTGGATACCCCCGCAAACAAAACAATAACGTACAGAATTTATCGCAAACAATAGCAAAATAAAAAGCATTGCAGCTCGCTATTGCTTCGCACAGTAAGAAAGGATATAGTCATAGAGTCAATGCAATATTTTGTTGAGAATGTATAGTGTAGAGTAAGTCCAAAGTATTTCGGACAAAAGGTATGACTATAGACCCCACAAAAATTTATTGTCAAAATTGTATGACAATCGCCCTTCCTTATTCCTAAAACAATTAGATTTTTATGCCTAAGTTTAATGAATTACATCCATACGTGCCTGGTAAACGCGGGACAAAAAACTTTGTGCATTTATTCATGAAATAGATAAATATTCTTGATATTTTAGTAATTTCGATAAATTTATTTATCTGTCAAATATGAAATAAATGGATCGAAAAAAGAATTCAATTCGCTTGGGCGGTGATGCTGAGTTGTTTGAAAATAATTAAACCAATTTTGCTTTGGCGTAAGGTGGAGTAGGGTGGCGTGGCGAAATAGAGAAAAAGAGAGAGGATAGTAGAAGGAATAAGTGGGAGGGGAGCAGCTGCACAGTTGTCGGCGTCAACAACACAAACAAAAAACAGAAGTTATATTTCGATTTAGAATATAATCATTTTGAATATTGAACGTTGTTCAGTAAATCGTTGGAATTAGCATTACTACTACTAATATTAATATTGATATAAAGAAATATATTTGATTTATGTAAGGAAAGTGGAGTACAAAAATAGAAATGAATTGGGCAGAATAATGATTTATTCGAGAGTATTTATAAAATTATTATTCAAATAAAACGACTTGGACAGTGTATTTTAGAATTCTAATGTGCTTCAATGTATATAAATGTAAAATTTAATAAATAAAAAAACGTTCGCATTTATTCATATATATATATATATATATATATATATATATATATATATATATATATATCCATATATATATATATATATATATATATATATAATTCTGTCTCAATGTCTACAAGATTCATCCCTATACCAACCGAGTACACAAACAGAAGCTGTTTTATTGGAAGCATAAACGGATTTGTAAAAGGATTCGATAAAAAAGTATACCATTATTACTGCATGAGTTAATTAAAGTACAAAACCTAACCAAAACCTCAAACAAATATCGAAGAGTGCCAGTGAACTCCACTAAAAACGAAGATGAGACACAAAGATGTTATTAGTGACGCTGAAAAGCTGATATTTTTTAATCATTCAAAGTAATATACAAAATAAAATATTCCAAACTGTTTTAGAAACGATTGTATGCCAAATATTTGTTGTGTTTTGATTTTTGAAACTAATATAAATAATGTGCTAATTTCATATATCTACACCTACTTAAATATACTACACGCATGTAAGCTAAACAGAAATGTGTATGTTTCCTACCCGGAAGAAATAATCATTGCTAATTGCTCTACTAAGTCATACTAAAGTATTGAGCATTGTTGAAGTAAATACGGAAAATGATATACGTAATGTATTATACAAGTGTAGTTTTTCCGTAAAAGATTACGGAAAAAATAGACTTCGACAGCGTTTGCACTAATTTTCTGGCGTTTTCTTTATTTTTTTTCATCTTCATCGATTGAGACGTGTTTTTATATCAATATTAGTTCGGACACCGGCGTAGTTTAATTTTTGTTTTCGTCATTTTTTACGGGCATGTACATTAGATATTGGTATAAAAGAATACATTACGAAAAATATGAAAACAAAATTTATACTGAATTTTCCAGCTTTTTTATAGATTCGAAATGCGCGTTGATAAACATATACACTTCAAGAAATAATAGATTGCTGCACAACCGTTCCGTAATCTAATCCAAGTTTGTGGCAAAGGAAGAATTATTGATCGTATCAAAGATGGTTTATTCGTTTCAATTCTGGTTATAAGAGGTTAGAGGTCAAACAAAGTTCGTGTTTTTGACGACCCTCTTGTTTTATGTAGGAGATTATTGCCATCTAAAAATGTTTAATCATCTATTTCTGAAGATAGAGATATAAAGAGGCATATACAGAAGTGCGGGAGATAGATATAAGGACAGAGAAAGGGAGAGGGACATAGAGAGAGACAAACAGAGAGAGAAAGAGAGAAACAAAAGAAGAAAGAAAGAGCGAGAAAGAAAGTAACTGATAAATGTAAGAACACAAATACAAATTAACTCGACGAAATGATGCATATACGTATTGGAAGGGTGTGCATAGAGAGATAGAGAATAATATAAGAACACATACACAAAAGATCATTAGGTAGGAGGGGAGGCATTACAATATATGTGGAAGGAGTTAGGTGAACATTGGTAGCGATTAGAATTAATTTAACTATGAAGGAAGAGGAGGGGGCATGAGACATTATTATTGATTTTTTAAAAAAAACTTAGCCTTGTTTTAACTTTTGGTACTTGTGTTTGTTTTTCTTCAGACAAAGCCTTAAGTTTTAGAAATGTTTTAGAATAAAAATCATGTAATACATTTTGATCAAAATGTGAATAACGTTTCTAGGCATAAGGTTTAGTATTATTACATGTTCATTTTAATCTTCCTAAGGAGGCATACAATTCTGAGAAACAGCTTTCTGTGCATGGTATAAATATTTAAGTAAATGTTTGTGTTGTATAAATCGATAACACTTAGAACATTCAAATCAGTTCCAATAAGAGTAAACACTTTCAAGAAATCTAAAGAACACATTCAAATTGTTGTTCGATTCCATTTTGTGTCATTGGCGGCAATCATCAATTAGGTCCATAAAATATTTTCGGTTGAGTCCATAAATAATAATCGGTTAGGTCCATAAATTATTATCGGTAAGGTCTATAAATTATAATAGGTTAAGTCCATAAAATATCATCAGTTACGCATATAAATAATTATCGGTTAGGTCCATGAAATATTATCCGTTAGGTCCATAAAGCATTTTCGGTTAGGTCCATAAATCGTTATCGGTTAAGTCCATAAAATATTATCGATTAGGTTCATAAAACATTTTCGGTTAGGTCCATGAATAATTATCGGTTAAGTCCATAAAATATTATCGGTTACATTAATAAAACATTATCGGTTAGATCCATAAAATATTATCGGCAAGGTTCATAAATCATTATAGGTTGAGTCCATAAAATATCATCAGTTATGCCTGTGAATCATTATCGGTTAGGCCCATAAAATATTATCGGTTAGGTCCATAAAATATTATCGGTTAGGTCCATAAAATATTATCGGTTAGGTCCATAAAACGTTTTCGGTTAGGTCCATAAATAATTATCAGTTAGCTCCATAAAATGTTATCGCTTAATTTCATAAAACATTATCGGTTAGGTTTATAAAATATTATCGATTAAGTCCATACAATTTCTTTGGTCAGGTCCATAAATCATTATCGGTTAGATTCATAAAATATTATCGATTAGGTTCATAATAACATTTTCGGTTAGGTCCATAAATCATTATCGGTTTAGTCCATCGAATATTATCGGTAAGGTCAATAAAATAGTATCGGTTAGGTCCATAAAATATTATCGGTTAGGTCTATAAAACGTTTTCGGTTAGGTCTATAACTAATTATCGGTTAGGTTCATAAAATATTATCGGTTTGGTCTATAAAACATTTTCGGTTAGATCCATAAATTATTATTGGTTAGGTCCATAAAATGTTATCGATTAGATCCATAAAATTGTTTCGGTTAAGTCCATAAATCATTATCGCTGGGGTCTATACAATATTATCGGTTAGATCCATAAAATATTATCGGTTAGATCCATAAAATATTATCGGTTGGATCCATAAAATATTATCGGTTAGGCCAATGAATCATTATCGGTAGGGTCCATAAAATATTATCAGTTAGATCCATAAATCGTTATCGCTTAAGTCTATGAATTATCATCGGTTAAGCTCATAAATCATTATTAATTAGACCCATAAAATATAATCGGTTAGGCCAATAAAATATTATCGGTTAGGTCCATAAATCATCATCGGTAAGGCTCATAAAATATTATCGCTTAGGTTCATATAACATTTTCGGTTAGTCTCATGAAATATTATCGGTTAGGTCTATAAATCATCATCGGAAAGGTCCATAAAATATTTTCTGTTAGGCCCATAAAATATCATCGGTTACGTCCATGAAATATTATCAATTATGTCAATAAAATATTATCGGTTAAATATATAAAATATTATCGGTTAGGTCCATAAACTATTATCGGTTAGGTCCATAAATTATTATTTGTAAGATCCATTAAAATATTATCTGTATGGTCCATAGAATATCATCAGTTAGGTCCATAAAATATCGTCGGTTGGGTCCATAATATATTTTCGGTTAGGTGCATAAATCATAACGGGTTAAATATATAAAATATTATCGGTTAGGTCCACAAAATGATATTGGTTAGGTCCATAAGATATTATTGGTATGGTACATAAATCATAATGGGTTTAATCCATAAAATATTATCTGTAAGGTCCATAAAATATTATCGGTTGGGTCCATAAAATATTATCGGTTAGGTCCATAAAATATTTTCGGTAAGGTCCATAACATATTTTCGGTAAGGTCCATAAAATATTTTCGGTAAGGTCCATAACATATTTTCGGTAAGGTCCATAAAATATTTTCGGTAAGGTCCATATAATAACTGAAATATATTAGAACGTAACGAAATGAAATTCATTTTTTCTTTATAGATTTCTTTAAATATAAAACAAGGAATATATCAAAGAAGAATGTATTAAAAACACGTTTAAACATTTAAGTAATTATTCTTATAATTATGTTTATGAGCATTTTTTAAAGATTTTAAATACTTGGAATTATTTAATAATAAGAATTCATTTCGTTTCGTTGAATCCATTTACTGTTTGCTCGAACTGTTTTGTATTACTTGGTCTTATATTACCGATACTTTTTTTAATTGGTAGGTTTTTAAGCACACAACCGCACAAACAACACCATTAACTATGCCTATGCAATTTCTACAGCTACACACTTAGAAAACGGAGCTGCCAATACCTGACTTAGTGATATGGGACAAGAGAGAGAAAATAGTAACTCTAGTTAAAGTCAGTGTTTCTAATGATTCTGGCTTAAGCATAGCTAAAGGGGAGAAGATAACTAAATACCAAAGTCTTATATACGACACGAAAAATGACTGACATTATAGAAATAATTCCATTGTCATAGGATAAAAATGCTCATGAAAAATATTTGTTTAAACTACTTGATGAGTATACCCGGTGAACAAAGTGCAAGAGATATGAAAAACATTGCGCTTAAAAAGACGGTTAAAATCCTAAAATGATTTCTATAATTGGAGTCTCTGAAATAGCGGGCAGATGTATGACATCCGGTAGGATTCTCCATCCCTAGCCCCCCCCCCCCAAAAAAAAAATATATAAGAAAATTGAACTCATATTACAAATGTTATTTGTAACTTTTATTTTTAGACAGACATTGTGAACATGACTATATTTGAAATTATTCCGACCGGCAATATATCTTCACACGGGCAATTCCGTATAAATATAGCTAAACAAAATGAAGAATATCCTCCTTTGAAGCGAGACAAATAATTACCATGTTTCCCGTATACGATCAGCACAAATTGATAAAGGAAGTGTGTAGGGTTTACTGTTGATCCTCTTCCTTCTGAGTGATAATTACAACACACATCTCTACATTAAAAGGTATTCTACACGACAAGCTCGCAAACGGCTTCAGACCAGCAGGAAGGCTCGTCCTAAGCTACAAAGATGTCTGCAAGCCTAACAGGCTGGCAGTCCGCAGCCGTTGGAGAAGTGCTGTGAAACCATGCTCCAAGCGGAGTGAGAAGAGGAGAGACCAACAGTCGAGCAGAGTTCTCAGAACCAGGCACCAGCTACCTCTCTGGCAAATGTAACAGAATCTGCCCATCCAGGATAGGCTTGCACAGTCACAGCAGACGCTACAATTCGGCAACAGACTGATCTGAGGAGCAGAACTCAATTGCCTAGTGAGACAGGCGGATGCCAACCAACAACGGAAATCGTGTGCCCATTTCTCGTATATCTGTTTACGTACGTTTCTTGCCGCTACGTGATTTACACATCATATTTTTATTTACAATTAATCGTTTTTTTTTTTAATTTTATTCAAATTAAAAGAATAAAAGTATAAAGTTGAAAATAGCTTTTTTTTTAATCCTATTAAATAAAATAATTTAATTTCCGAATAAAATTCACCACACTGCATTTCCATTTATTCGTAAACTTCTTCTTCCTCTTCCTTTCGTAGTCCCGCATCATATTGCAGGGTCTGTAGATGTTATTTCATCCGTCTAATGCGTTTAGTCGGGTGCCTATCGGGGTGCACACACCGGTGATTTTTAAGTCCAAGTGGAGCGTTTTCAAACAGCGCTGTTTTGACCGTTCTCTTGGTCGCCGGACCTCAACTGTCAGTGCGTACGCCACCTTGGCAAGACTGCGGTTGGCTCACAATACATGAGCACACCATCACAATCGCAATTGTCGGAGCTTGTCGGCGATTGATCCCACTGTATATCACCGACGAATAATGTGTCATTGATGATGCGGTCGATAGGGTAATGCCTGATATCCAATACAGCATCTTCGTCTCCATGATACTGAGACATTTCCCCAGCTCATTTGTGGCTGGCCAACATTTCAACACCATCAAGTGCAACTGATCGGATGACTGAGCGATAGATTTTAAATTTCAATGATCTTCTTATCGCGCTCTGCTTGAGTTGTGGTTCTCCACTTCAGCCAGGCTCTATTCATGCGTGCTATAACCTCTTGGTAGCGATTCTTGAGCCAGGATACTTGAAGACATCTGTTCGAGGAAGCTCAATATTGTCGACAGTATGTGCTTGAGGTAGCATTACTTGCACCATTCCTCTATAAGCCAGTTTTAGCCGTGTCGAGGGGATCTTATTAGGGCTTTGTATACTATGTTATTTTGAATATTTGGACAGGGTTGACTTATAAGATAAGTATCCTCATGCTAGGTTGTACACACAAGCCCTCTGTACAGAGAGACCTTAGACACTCGCGGACAGTGTCTAGTAGGCATTCAAGTTTTCTCTCTAGTAAGTATTCAAGTTCTCTCCCATTTGCATATATATGTGTAAAGGTTTATAGGAATCTGATTTTTCGTGAAGGCGTGTCAAAAAGTGTATCACTTACATAATTACGATCTATTAACTTTTGCACTTGAATGTTCTCACTCGCTGATTTATATATAGATCGTCCGATAAGAACACCGTTTGTGTGGAAAAGGCAACTTCCGCCCAAACTTTTTTCCGTGATTGATAAACAGTCATATTCTTTCGTCGTTTCGAGACAAAGCTTGGCTAGACGTGACGTTACGGTATGTACAAAAATCC
Source organism: Sepiola atlantica (assembly GCA_963556195.1). NCBI lineage: Eukaryota > Metazoa > Mollusca > Cephalopoda > Sepiida > Sepiolidae > Sepiola > Sepiola atlantica. Next base: position 14,152,113 of record OY744539.1, read on the forward strand.
TCGTAGGCACAGAGGTGGGTGTGTATAAATATCTTAACGGTGTGTAAAATTTGTCTTAGCTTTTACACAATAATAAAAATGTTCTGTTCGGTAAATTAATTTTAGTCGCACTTGAACTGGTGTTATTTCATATATATATATATATATATATATATATATATATATATATATATATATATATATATATATATATATATATATAGTAAGCTATGAAAATATATTTATGGCAATCAAGCTGCACAGAGCCTCCCGCGTTTCATCGCCGGGGGGAATCTTCAGGCTAAAATAGCTTACTACCGAGCTCTACTTACGTATCGAGCACTGTTGAAGTAAATACTGAAAATTGATACATAAAAGTTATATCTCCTTATAAAATGTATGTGGATACATGAAATACTAGTATATATATATATATATATATATATATATAATATTTTAATGTTATCTAAACCACGTCAAATGCATTAATTTCACTAAAACATCATTTTGTTTATATTTGCATCATATAATTTTTCAACCTACCACAAATATATATATAATAATGTCCCAAGTGTTAGAAAGTATTTATTTCTTGGTAAGGTATCCTCAGTGCTCGTAACAAAGGGAAGTAATCTTCCAGGCAGGAAAATATTAAATTGCAATTCGTACTCATTTATTTTGTGATATATTTAGTTCCTCTATGTATTATTTCCATATAAGTTTTTTTTTTAAAGATTCTATTGTTCAATGGAGTATTTTACACCCGTACATTTAAATGCCAACATTAACGCACCATGTAGTATTACTTTACTCATTTGCCATCGACATAGATTTTCGCCCAAAACAACAGATAAATAGGAATGATTTGACTAACCGTTATTGTCTTAGTCTAACCTGTGTTTCCTTTTTTGTAGGTTTTTAGTATCGTTTTCCTCTTTCTTATATGCTTTTTCCTTCGAAGTTCATAATTACCTTTAAGTAATAAATGCTTTGAAAACTTGGAACATTATTATATATATCTTGGTGGTAGGCCGAAACAATTGTATGCTGCAAATAAGAAATGATTTTTTGGTGAAATTGGTGAGAATCTGTTCCTTGCATTTTATGTGGTTTGAATAACATTAAAATATTTTCTATTACAGACTATTGAGCTATTATAAAACTTTGTGTTATAAAATTCATATTTGAAATATAAAAAAATGAATAAATAATATATATATATATATATATATATATATATATATATATATATATATGAATTTAAAGGAAATAAACTGAACACACATTAGGGTATTCGCATTGTAAATTATTTCGACCTAGATGGGTCTCATCAGACGCGTACACAGCTACATTTCGGAACAGTTCCAAAATGTGGCTGTGTACGCGTCTGATGAGACCCATCTAGGCCGAAATAATTTATAATGCGGATACATTAATGTGTGTTTAGTTTTTTCTCCTTAAATTTATTTCTTGCTCTGTTAATAAGTACATTGAGCTTTCTTACTCGGATTCCCATCGAAACTATTCGTTTTCGTACAGAGGTGTAGAAATGTAGACGTTAGCTAAGTAGGAAATAAACCACAATGCACCGGGGGGTATGGGGAATTATGGTATTTTTTATTTTGTTGTTATTTCAAAGCATATTATGTACCTCTGAAGTTGAAAAATCGATTTAAAATCGGTATTCGTTTCAAGCACTTCAAGGGAGAGATGTAATAAATCGGAGATTCCCAGGAAATTGCCAGAACGTCGCACTAATCTTCTGTCGATTTTTCCAGGCAAAATGATACTCCTCGTGTTCTGGAAAACGCGTTCGATAAACAATCTAATTGTTTTCCAATGTTTTGGAATTTGTTAGATGAGGATTGATTTATAGTATTTGTATCATTACCAGAACTTACCCGAACGCACACCAATCGAGAATAAAAAATCGAAACAAGAAAGAGCGGGGAATAGCATTATATGGAAGCGGGGAGAGTAGAAACGGTTCTCATTGGCTGATGCTTGCTGGCGTGTCGTTAAAAAAAGAACACGATTTTTGTAATATCGGCACACGTAGCGGATAGTTTTCAAGGAGGTGATCTGGCGCGTCCGGGATTAAATCGTGGGTTTCTGTCTGAACCGATATGATCTAGAACTTAGAATCGGAAATGAGGGTAATTCATTATTGAAGATCTCACTTGAGGAATCTGACGAATGTATTTCACGATTATTTGGACAGCTATTCTCATCTTGGTTGTTATTTTTACGTGTTTGCCGATGTAACAGCCGACTTTCTTCAGGTGTCGAACTCGTGAACCTATACGGAATTTCTAACTGAACCTTTTATTTAATCCACGGCTGTGGATTGTTCTACAAATATATTTTTAAAAAAAATAACATCATTTGGTGTTCTAACTTCTTTAAATAATGTTAAAAACTTATATGTTTGAGATACAATTAATCAATCCGCACGTTTAGCGAAGGAAATGTTGGCTTCAAATTTAAGCGTGTAGATCAACATAAACTGCCATCAAACTTTGTATTACACCGTTGTTCTATTAATTTGAATTTAGTTTCTTTCAATTATTCGTGACAGACCGAGCAATGCAGAGAGAGTTTTATTTTTAGATACTTAGACGCTTCTAAAGTGGAGGAATACTCAGATACGGGTGTGTATGTCACTGTTTGCCTCATGAATCCGATGTTCTCTTGTCAACATGTGCAACGCTTCAAGCTGCAGACGGCAGGCCTGCAATGGGATGAAAGTCCCTGAAAAATGTTATTTCAAACTTAAGCTTGATATAAATTCATGTTCAACTCGAATGGTACTCTGTAGAGTACATACTTCTCTCAATGCCGCCAGTCCCTTTTAATTCAGTAAACCTCTTAAAAAACTAAATCTCAGAGTCATGTAATCACGATATGATGTTATCTATTATATAAAGGACAACTGTCTGTTTGCGTGTGTGCGTATGTCAAGCTACACGTCAGAAACTACACGAGACACACCCACAAAGCTGATCTAAACTTTTTCAACATTTCCTTAGACAGAATATCGACACATTGTATATTTGTAATGTTCTTTTTTGGGGGGGCGGAATTAGTACGGGAGGGAGATATTTGAAACGATTTGTTTACATCGACTTTTCTGTGAAAGTAGAACTAAGATACTCTTCTTTGGTCTTCAGACCAGGATAAAAGTGTGCTATCGATTCTACATACTGTCGGACTACTATTTCAAACGAAACTGTTATTTAAAAATTACCTGTGACAGATGACAAACATAATATTTTAAATTAACGCCTGACAGACCAACGAAAATTCGTATAACTTGGATCAATCGGGCGACTGTTCTCATCTTGGGTGATATCCTCACAACGTTTTGGCCGATTTAACCTCCGACCTTCTTTAGGTACGTTTATCGAACTCGGGAATTTGTATGTCGAATCTATACGGCTATCTTATTTAATCTACTGCTCTCGTTCCGCCACCTATAATCGGGTAAAAATCTTACGTAATTTGTAATCATAGTTTTAGTATTGAAGTGTACGGAAAATTAAACCTTCAACTTCCAAAGGACTGTCAACTAGAATTGCTTAAACGTTGTGAGAATAACAAATAGTGTTGTTACAACAGTGACCGAGACCACACGATTGACACTACGGCCAATGTTTATAGGAAGCACTGAATTCGGACGAAGACACCGAGCGAACGATCACACCATGTACAGTAAACGCACACAAACGTTGGTTTAGACTCTTTCAAGAGGCGTAACTCAATAACTTTTGTTTCTTGTTGGAGAAGAGTTATTCACTTTTAATGCAATCTTCTATATACAGTTGAGACGTGTTTCCCCTGTACCTTCAGCAAGAATAGAAAATAAACACATGCATCACAGGCTACTAAATTCACCACTACATTAAGCTAATTCACTAATGCATGATTATTTTCACCATCTAACACAAACCATTACTGTTGGCCTACCATCGTAGATTCTCTCCATAACATACTCCATAGAGGTAGTACGAATACGTTTCTCTCTTATATTGTACTACTAACATACTCCTGATATTCACCGGGATTAATAAACAACAACGGTTACTTTATAAAAACGTAAATCTTATTATTTTCTTTTCATCTGCAATTAATTTTATATATAATACAATACATCCCGTAAACATTTAATAGACGCTTCTCATATTACGCTGATTTTCGAGAATATCGGATTATGTTATTTTTTGTTATTACGTATATATTCCGGTTTTTACGAAATACATTAAACAGACATAATTACTCACAGTGTTTCGTGATTCAAAATGGCGGCTACAAACACTTCATCGAATTGACTTAAGACATTTCCCTTATCCCTCTTCGTTTGCTTCGGGTATTATTTCATTTTTGCGTAAAGAGAAGAGAAGAGTTATTCACCTTTAATATAATAACAAATCTAACGATTTGTTTTCATCCAAATAGTAATTTTCTTTTCTGTTTTACAATGAACAAATACTTCCCGGACCTTTGCCTAAACTCTGATCTCCAGTCCTGTCTATCCCTCTCTCAGACGTTCTTGCCCCTCTGTCTCGTGTGTCTCTAATATACAACGACAATTTACGTCAGCCATCAAGCTGCCATTGTTTATCGAATTTTTGTCCGAATGTTCAAATCACATTCCCTTTACAAAAATATTCATTCTCTGACTCATAGTTTTTACCTATTGAGTTATGGAAAAGGTAATTTTCTATTTTTCCTGCCAAGAACCATCATCCCCGTAAAGATTGTCACGTTGGAATTTTTTCAATGCTCCCTGTTTCCCTGACTGTACCAAAATGCAGACATTTCAATATCATGTAAACAAAATTCTCGCTGTGCAACTCAACACTTAGGATTCCCCTATTGACATGCCCCCTAATTCATAATAGCCCTTTACATCTCAGTGGCAATGTGCATTATTTGGGGTGAGTAAACGTAAAAAAAAATATTTTTACTTTAATCAGTATTATTTGTCATACGCAGCTTCGAGCCGAGGTGCTTTCGTGCGGGTTTGTAGTCTGCGTCGCTCTACACACGTGTCTCCTCTCTTGTCCTCCCCCGTCATATTAATGCATGTAAAGAGAATTTTATAATCGGACATTTTTACGTGAGGTTAAAATTATATAGAGAGTGGAAAATTCCATAGAGAATTAAACGTTTGTAGTTAGGCTGACGTGTACCGGTAGTTGTGTCAAGGGGGGAAAGTGCGTAGCAGAAATACCAGAGGGTTCCTGCAACTGTGAATTAGATGTAGTGGTGATAAGAAACAGGTTTCAAGTATTCTGCCATTCGATGGAGTTTAGACGGTGAGATGCAATTTATCTTGACGCGCTTACTACAAATTAGTGTAAGGGTAAACGAAATTACCAAGCAATTAATTAGGATGTTTGTTGTTCTTTTTATTGCTTGTAGCACAACGAGAAAAAAGAAAAAAACTATCAACATCTCTGTTTTTGCTATTGTCCCCACTGTGCTACTACTATGTGCTAACAAGGTATACGGACAACTGCTTTGTGTCCACTATACAACGCCGCCTAGTTATTTATAATGTCTATCTATGCTATAAAAGTAAGAGTGGCACATTTAATATGCGTGTTCATTGATGAAAAGTGTATTTCAAACCGAAGCGTGACCGACAAAGCAACCTACTATCATGAATAGTGTGTAACTGACTGAATGACAAAAGCAATGGAAGACGAAAAATGGCTGAAAAAGATCAAATTATCTCACCGGAAGTAATATTTCACGCCGATAAACTCTGGACAGTCTCGCAGCGAGTCATCTTAATTTTCATTTTTGTACTAATGGGTCACTACTTATCAAGGCCAAAAGCCACTCTAGCATAATGGTTAACACGATGGATGGGTTGTGAGTTAGAAAATAAAGAATATTATACGAGGATTTAAAATGGTTACTGTAATCAACTAAACGTGCTTATTTATCAGGCGATTTATAAAACCTATTCGTTCATATTAGATTTGAAGACGACTACATTGTAATCAGTAGTGAAGCAGTCCAATAGTAATGTGTTCCACAAAGCCTTTATAAAATTTCTGTTTATGAAATATCCTGCTGACACTAGACACAGGGAGGAAGATATGAATTTTTTTCCGTTGTGGTGGGCAGACATGTTCTTGCTGTAAATATATTACAAGGAGGATAATGATAGAATAAAGAAAAGCTAGAAACGTCTATTCTGTGAGAAAGGGGTTGTCAGAAACAAAAGATATAACCCCTTTCTAGATTTCGAAGTCGATGTTGTTCGTTGTTAAGGCAAGAAAGAATGGTCTGAGCGACACCTCCTCAAATGTAGCAGAATATTCCTCATATGTTTGTCTTTTCTGTGCAATATTGAAAAATCATATTTACACAGACACAAGATAATTAAAGATACACCCAACAAAACATTTCATACACATTTACAGTTTCTGTTTCCTTCGTTAATAGGCACGACTCGGAGCCGCACAAAGCAGCAGTAAACATTTGAAACATCGATATGTTATACTAATTGACATTTTTTGGCTTTCAGATATCAATATAGCTATCATATAGCACGTTTTAAGTATGACACATCCAAAAGAAGCATCAAGATTCTCAGTCCCAGCGGAGAGATATTATTAACTAATCTGAAATTAGACTTAATCAGCGTCAAACCGCCGTAAACCTCGGGATTCCACAGAATTGTTTTTGTAGAAGGTCTGCGAAAAACATTCGCTTCGAAATCCTCGTCAGCTCGAAAGCCCATGGCATACGCTGGAGATAGATGAGTATGTTTAACGGTAGGAAAAAACAACGTTGGTAGGGTTGTCCAGTGACTCTTGGTCTTCGGGGGATACGACCCCGCAGAGAAGGGGGTTGCCTTGCGACGGTAACCAACAAGAACGCCGAAACCCTCCTTCCAATAATAACAAAATGTGTCTAGCCCAAACGCCAAAACAATTTTTTTTTCAGTTTTAAGAAACACGCAAAAAAATACTTATTAACCAGTTGACTGAATACAAAAAAAATGCAAAAAAGGAAATTATAAAAATGCATTTATTAACAGTTGTTAAAAAATGTAAAACACAATTATTTATTAATAGTGATTTCGCTATGTTGTGTTCTTTTTTGTTATTTACTATCTTTCTTGAAAAACAAAATGAAAAAATACGACGCAGCAACGTATCAAAGTTATCGTCTGCCACACGCGAGAGATGACAAGGTAGATGGTCTACCTTGTCATATCTCGCGTGTTTATGCAACATGCCCGAACGCTGCCGACGCGAAGTTCACGGAAACTATTCGATATAAGGTAACATTATACTGTTTTTTTTTATATCATATTTTAACGATTACTTTACACATCTTATTCTATATATTCTGTATTTTTACTATTCGTAATGGCGAAGGCACGGAGTCAATGTATCTCGAGACACCACCAAAACTCGAAACAACACGGAACTCACGCAAGTGAGAAACGTCGGCCGGGCCTCTCAGAACATTTAGCGTTCATTTAAATGCAGAATAATTAACAGAGTTTTATCTCTACATTTTAACAATAGTTTCTAAGCCTTTAAACTGGCATTAAACTTATAGTGTCCCTAACATGTTTCAAATCGTTCTTACGTTTTAAATCAATATTAAAAGGTACCTTACAGATTTCTGCCTTACTGTTGGTCGTGGGTTTGTTTGCACACCCATCTCCGTTGCTAGCTCGTGATCGTAGTGGCGTACCTGTCTTTTGGATAAACTGTGTCCTCATGCACGGGAGACAAAAACGCTCGAAGGCAAGACTTTTGAGAGAGATTCTATCCTTTTATTTCACACTTTAATCGGAGAGATTTCCACTCGTCGGTTCCTCACACTATCTTTTACTTTCATACTGTTTGTGGACTCTGACGGATGCAATCGGCTATATTCTTGTCCCGCCCTTGGGATCTTGCTCTGCGTCTTAGCCTATATATGGCGATGTCACCCAGACTCTACGCATTGTAGTTTATGGACGTCTGTCCATCTCGCGCCTCAATGGTGAACTGTTAAGAAAGCTAATATCTCACCAAGGATATGTGACGTCAGAACCCTTTGACCCTTCAACCAATGTCATAACATAACTCAATATCGCTTTGCGTCTAACCTTTTTTATCCGAGTGTTTCATCTCGACCAACTCACATCCAGTATGTTATGATTCTCAGAATGAATCACCGTGGGAACATTTTTGTTTGTCCCAAATTATATATGCACCTATCTTGCACTTCATCCTATTTCTTTCACCCAGTTCATAATCCATAATAGCTAACTTTATACGTTTGCAGAATACAGGGCCCCTCATAATATAACTTAAGTACAGTATTATTTTTTTATATTATTATTATTATTATTATTATTATTATTATTATTATTATTATTATTATTATTATTATTATTATTATTGTTGTTGTTGTTGTTACAAGCAAAATAGCCTCCCTACGGTCGGCTACTTTTGCTAGGCTGCCACGTCAAAAATGAATGCTCATCCGTAAACCGATGGCGCCCCAGTCATATTTCTTGGGTGGAGAGACATTGATTTTCTTTGTTTCGGGCCAAAATTTGTTATTACTCTTCCCCACTCGAAAGAAATATTTTTAGTCAAAAAAAAAATTGACCATCCCCCCAAAAATGTGTTACCCTCCCCCACCAAAAGAAATATTTTTAGTTAAAAAAGAAAAAAAAGACAAAAAAAGAATTCCCGCCCCTCCTTAAATTTTTTCTACTAAGTTTATAAATATTTGTAGTTGAAAATAAAAAAAAGTTGGATCCCTCCCCCCAAAACATTTACCCTCCACCACCCAAACAATTATTTTTAGTTAAAAAAAATATATTTCGACCCCCTCCCCCGAAAATAATCCCCCCAAAAGTTTTACCCTTCCTCACCCAAAGAAATATTTTTAGTTAAAAAGAAAAAAAAATTCGAAAATGTTGTGTGTTCGTGTTTCACGCTTACATCAAAAGCTCTGCACATGCGTGCCGTACCTAGATGTTGAAAAGCATTCAAGTCACCTAATTTTCATAATATTTTAGAGTATTTCTCCTTTTGCGCAACGTTTAACGACGTAGGATTTTGGCGTCGGTTTTTTGACGTGTGCTCGACTGGTTCGATCCCAACCAACCTCTAAGATTTTTTTTACATCGAAGGGGGAGGGAGGCAGGGAGGAGGCGACCGGAAAGACACATATTTATACGATAGCGTGTGCGTGTACATTGGTACATTTACTGTTCATTTTTTAAAATAAATAGCCAAGTCAAATCGTTTTATTCAAACATGTATGTTAGGAACAAGATAATTAGTATTGAAAACATCATTTCGTGTAATTTACACGGGACCCGCTAGTTATTATTATTATTATTATTATTATTATTATTATTGGTATTATTATTATTAGTAGTAGTAGTAGTAGTAGTAGTAGTAGTAGTAGTAGTAGATCACTGCTCCATGACACACCTGGAAATTGACAGATGTTCTTTGCAATCCTACCTTTTGAGAGAGAGAGAGATTTCCCAGTAAACTATTCTTTAGCTAGAACATTTTTCAGGTATGCACTTATTTATACGAAACCGACTTTAACTATTATCCTTATAATGCACTCAGAAATAAAGTCCCCAGTAGATTATGCTGAAGATACAACATTTCACTTAATGACATTTTAAAGATATATAATTATCAACTAATTTATTAGAAAAAAAAAGTTAAAATCGCCATATTGCATTGACGAATATACATTTCAATAAATAGACTTTCTAGGTATATAATTATGGACAATTTCTTCGAAATGTAGGTTGTTAGATTTCTAGTTTTGCACTTGGCGATCCTTTTCAGATATTTGTTGTTTCGGTGACTTTCTGAGATCTCAGAATTAAACGCTAATGATAAATAATTATTTATTATTGCTATTTATTTAGTATTGTTACAAAGAGCGCTATCTGGAAGTATATCGAGACCTATGTGTATGTAATTGTTGGTTATACTGGATCGGATCTGTTCCGACTCCCCGAAAATTAGTTGTCATGTGTGAGTAAACAGCAGAAAGACACCATCGACTATTTCGTTTTTAATGTTCGAAGAATTGCTGAAAATGGCTACTGTGAAAAAACAATATAGTAGTTAAAATGTGAAATATATGATGCGTCTATGAGGTAGAAATAGTTTTTATAGAAAAAATATAGATGTTTATTTACTCCTCGCGGAGTTAGGCACAAGGCCAGTTTTATCTTACTCCCACAAGTAAGATGTGACCCAAGATCGGGTCGAGCAAGTGGGGTTAAAAGTCAGCGCTCGAGAGGTGAGCACTCTGGCCATTTAAAAATTGCCTGGGCAGCCCCGTTGGCATTCCCCGGTAGGGGCGCCTCAGACAGTAAGCGATAAACTTACTCCTCCCCAAAGAGGGGAGGCGAAGCCTGGGATGGTGGACCTCCTAGAACTGCACAGGCCAGGCGTGCAGTATCCATCGGAACAGATACTACACTTTGATCTTAGACAAAAGGCCGAAACAAAAGGCCAATATAGATGTTAAAATTCGAAGCTATTCAGAAATACGATCAAATACTTATTCTGAAGTGGATTGAGGTAAAATTTAATATAGATGATAACAAGAAATAGGAAAGTATCCACTTTTTGGTGAATGTGGTGTATAATAACTAGTTTATGTTTTGTTCGTTTAGTATAACCTTAGTTATTTAAAGAGATGAATTGTAGAAATTATTACGTTGGTTTTTTCAGAGTTTATGAGTACTGATTCAAGAAATCCTCAGCGATATTTATTTAGAATGAATTTAACGATCCTGATTTGTTTAACCTTAAAGGAGTAACCAGGTTTTCATATGTGAGAGAATAGTGCATTTAAGGAAATTTTTATTTTTATATCTCTTTTATGTGTATCAAGCCTCTTTTTAAGTTCGGGCTAAGTTTAAGCAATATATATTTTATTGAAATAAACTTAATAGGACGTTATATATTCCTTTTTTTAGATGTGTGTGTTTTGAGAAATGTTTTATTGTGTTGAGTGTTTGTTTTATGGTTGGTGATATAGTTAATGTTTTATTTGTAGCTTATTTAGAGTGTAGTTAATTATTGTATTTTTGGTATGGCTACGTAAAAAAACATTTTCAAAGACTAATTACACGAAATTAAAAATAAGTAATATACGAATCAAAACCATACACAGCTTCGATATTATATCCTTTCCACTAATGTCTCAATAAATAAATATTTATATTTACCCCTTAAGCATACAGTAAATGCAAGTTAATTACAGTTTGAACACTTATTTTTCCCCCTATAATTTTGTGATACAAAATACATGCTTAAATATCCATTAGTTCTGGGAATGAGTTATGTTTAAAAACAATTCTGTTTTTATTGTCATTATTGATCGTAATTTATAATTAACTGAACAAGCTATGTATTTCGCACGCTCTTGTCTCTGATGTTACTTGATCTCTCTGTGAGCATTTAAAGAAATGTTTATTCTGTACACACCACATACACTTAGTTTAATTATAATTGATGATTAATAAGTCTCTTTACTTCGATATAAAAAATAACAAATAATAATACTTATATTTAATAATAATAATAATAATAATAATAATAATAATAATAATAATAATAATAATAATAATAATAATAATAATAAGCACAAAACAACAGAACCGGGGAAAATACAACCGCACGAGAGAGGCGCAAGCATAGGCTGACGCCACGAAAATTATGGACAGAGGGTCGAGGAGGGAAAGCGCAAACCAGACCTCCACTGGAAGAGCGCGGACAGCTCTGGGACCTTGGGGAGGCTTGTTGCCACTCGGGCCCCAGAGGGGACCAATGGCCCTTACCAGCGGGAAATCGGTGGTAGGTGGCTGTTGCGATACCGCAAAGTCATCAGCGGTGATGAACGAAAAGAGGAGGAGCATACTGGAAGTCTGAGGAGACTTGTTGTCACTCAGACTCCAGGGAATACCACAGGTTGTTGGCAGTGGGCGATCACTGACGATGACCAGTGTGATAACTCCTAGTGAGTAAATAATAATAATAATAATAATAATAATAGGCACTTTTAATCAAACACTACATTGAGAAAATAGCAGAAGCACCGATGTGCAGATTGTATAATGCAAGGGAAGACACTTTAGCGCATACTGTAATTGAATACCCTATGCTAGCACAACATCAATATAAAAAATGGACACATCACAAACTCTCTCAGTTAGTACGCTGGACTATACGCACACCCTATGAATTGTACCAGAATGAGATGTGGTATGATCATAAGCCAGAAGTGCTACATGAGAACGACAATGGCAAACTTCTTTGGGACATGCGCATACAAACCGATAAAGTTCTTGAATATTTCCAACCCTACTTAATCATTCGAAACAAAAAGAAGAGAACTTGTTTAATCATTAAAATAGCCCCCCCCTTCTATTCCAGGGTGCAGGAAAAATAACAGGTAAAATACCAAGATCTAAAATATGAATTAGAAAATTAGAAATATAGAAATGTAAAGAAGTAAAGGCGATTCTAGTTGTAATTGGAACGCTTGAAACCATAACTAAAAGCCACCATAAATAGTTTAAATAGATTGACGAGATAAATTATGCTTATATCCTGCAAAAGACTGTTAAGGTACAGCTTGAATGTCTGAAGTAAACGGAACTGACCTAAGATTTTTTTAAAGTTCAACTAAAAACATTCAAAAGTTGAGACTACAATGAAATCATCATCATCATCATCATCATCATCATCATCATCATAGTAGTAGTATTAGTAGTAGGATAATAATAATAACAATAATAATAATAATAATAATAATAATAATAATAATAAGAAGAAGAAGAAGAAGAAGAAGAAGAAGAAGAAGTCAGGGAACTGTGCAAACAATTAAATTTCGAATATGCAGACAAATGGTAGAGACATGAACCAGGACCAGTACTGAAAACGAAAAACACAAAATCCTCTGGGATATGGATATACAAACAGATAAACTCATACAAGCAAGGAAACCTGATGTTATAATAGACAAAAAGGAAAAATCTTGTAAAATCGTAGACTTCGGCGTTCCAGCAACGAACAGAGTGAAGATCAAAAACACTGAAAAAACGAAGTAAATACACAGAACTAGCGAGAGAACTGAAAGGAATATGGAGCATGAAGAAAGTTAGTATAATACCAATAATCGTAGGAGCACTAGGAACAATCCCAAAAAACCTGGAGAAAAGACTGGGACAAATTGGAATCAAAAGGACTATCGAAACCATACAAAGGACGACAATGATCAAAACAGCTGCAATCTTAAGGAAAATCCTTGAACTAACACACATAAGCTACAAAGGCTAACCAGTCACCAGGAATTTACAACGGAGAAAACAAAACCACACGAAGAACACCACAACAAGAGCCAAAGAACAGAAACTGCAAGAAACAGCACTTCATAATCTTCGCCCCTCCCCCAATAAATTATACCAGCCTCAGCTATCACTACACTAAATGAACCAAAGAAACAGAAACTACAAGAAACACTATCAGCTCCTCCCTCTATCCCCACCTCACCCCCAAACAAAACATGTTTTTTTAAATTTAAAAGAATTAAAAAAATACTTTTTTAAATAAGGAAAGAGAAAATGAAAAATGTAGGAATTGAAAGGAAAAAAAGGAAAATAATTAAAAATTAAAAAAAAAAATTAAACTTTTTTCTTTTTCTTTTTTTTTTTAAATTAATTTTAAAAAATATTATTTTATTTATTTATTTTTTTAACTTGTGCCGGCCTAGGCTGACACCAGAACAAAATATTTGTAAAGGGTCGAGGAGGATGAGAAGCCCGATGAGGGACAGCACAAACCAGACCTCCATTGGAAAAGGGCAGAGAATGCTGTGACCTTGGGGAGGCTTATTGCCACTCAAATCCCAGAGAAGACCAATTGTCCTTACCAGCGAGAAATCAATAGTAAGAGGCTGTTGCGATACCGAAAAGAGGTGAAGAATACTGGAAATCTGGGGAGACTTGTTGTCACTCAGACTCCAAGAAATACCACTGGTTGTTGTCGGTGAGCAATCACTGACGATGATCTGTGTGAGAACTCCTAGTGAGTAGAAAAAAATAATAATGATAATGATAATTATAATGATGATGATAATAATAACAACAACAACAACAACAACAACAATAATAATAATAATAATAATAATAATAATAATAATAATAATAATAATCAACTCTATTATAATGGCCAATATATATTCGTTTGTATATCTTTTATATAAATTACTACAATATACTCATCCCGTCAGACAAAGGTTATCTAGTCAAAAACGTGTTTTTTTCTAGCCATCGGACCAACCCATTTATATAGCAAGACGAAGCAAGAAAGCAAATAGCAAGTCAGACGACCATCGCTGTAAGAAAGAAATTATTTCCTCTAAAAAAGTTAACGATAGATGTGTTTTTCTTTAGGTCATCCGAAATGATAATAATAATTTTTATTTGAAAAATTAAATTACTGACACAATTCTATGATTGTATATGTATATTAGTTGGCTTTGCCAGCTCGCTATCGGTTCGCAAAGTTCTCTACTTGAAATAATGAAACCAACGTTTTAAATAGTAAATATTTCATTCATAAGTTTCTTGTAAACATGGGACTAAAACTGTCGCATTTATTCGTATAAATAGATAAATATTAACATCTTGGTAATGTTAATACAAATTCATGAATCTTTTAAATAAGTCTTTAATGAAAAGAAAAGAAAGAAGAAATCAATTCGATTGAGAAAACTAGGGCGTCGTTAACAGAATGGATGAACGGATGGGAGAGAAATAGAGAGGGGGAGAGAGAAAGAGAGAGCAGGAGAGAGAGAGAAAGAGAGAGAGAAAGAGAGAGAAAGAGAGAGCGAGAGAGAGAGAGAGAGAGAGAGAGAGAGAGAGAGTGTAAAACATTCATTAATCCAACCAGTCAGTCAGCCATCAAATCCCTTCCCATTTCTCTTCTCGCTTTTGCCTGTCGGTTATAATTCGTGTGGGCGATGTTAGAGGAAAAGGCTTTTAGTAAGTTATTCATTTTATTATTAAACCATTTTAATTAATTACTGTTTATATCGACGAATTTTTTGCATATATATATATATATATATATATATATATATATATATATATATATATATATATATATATAGGCAAAATGACACAATAAAATTACAAATGTATAACACAAAACATTATTTTATTCTGAACTGTTTAAAAAATAGTTACGCTAATTAGGCATTACAATGATTGTCTTTGGGTCGTTTGTCGGTACTGCATATAGAGTATTTCAAAATATTATAATATATTATTGACTTAAATAACAGTAACCTGTTTTGTTGGTAATATAGGAATTATACATAAAACAAACTCTTGCATTCATTCATTTAAATTAATGCGAACATTAGCAAAGCAGGTTTTTGAGAAAGAATGTCTTACAGTTTTTTTAATTTTCGAATGAAATCAAAATAGAATAAATAATGGTAGTGTGAGTGACCCAACGGGGCACGGGTACGTTTAGTATATATATATTTATTTAAATCCCCTCATAGTGTTAGCCACAAGGTCGGATGGGGATTGGAAAAGCGCACTGGTTTACAAAAAAATATCTGATCAGTCCCGTCAGCATTCTTCGGTAGGGGCGCCTTGGCGATTATCAAAAAACTACCCCCTTCTCAACAAGAGAAGATAATGCGAAGAGAGAGGTGGACCTCCTAAGAATGTAGAGGGCTAGACGTCAGCCCGACAAAAACATGGCCTCTGTCGGATTGATTGTTTAGGATGACATTGAGAAAACTAGCTTTATCTTCGAAAAAGAAAACATCTTAGAGAAAATATGAGAATCTATTTTAAATTGCAAGAAAAGTATTAAATTCTGTTTCTAAACGAAATCCTCGATAAAACCCTATAACAGTAAAGACAACTTTTTATTTTAGCTATGCAAGAAACATGTCTTAAAAGATGCGTTACAGTTAAGGAATTTAATAATGACAACTGTGCTGGTGCACCAACCACTACTCTCTCCCACTGTGACAGGGTGCAAAAAAGAGCCTCTAACCTATCATGTCCGATACGGTCTACCAAGCTCACGCCACTATCCCATCGCTAGAAATGTAGCATCGATATGCTTTTTTTACAAGTACTTCCACGGAATGTGCTCAAATGAATTTACTGCACTCAATGTAACATTGAGTGAGAACATGTAAGGAAAAGAACGACTGAACAGCAAACGAAAGGGGAACAAAAAATAATACTAATAACAACGTTAATACCCCGACCCTGCGACGAGGAGCAACATCCCACTTATTTACTGTAGAAAACCCCAGATGTAAGAAAATGTTCTAACTTAATAGCGTTTTTCTTCGAACCACGTGGCTTTTGAATTCTCTCACTGCTCCTTATTTTTTCCGACTATACCAATATGCATACATTTAAATGTAATGAGAACAAACATCTCGCTACACTATCCTACCTAAAGATGCTCCCTATAAATCTGGCTCGAAATCACAATAGACCCTCACGTCTCAGTCGCAATATATGTGGTGAACAAAGTGAAAAAATAAAGAAATAAGTACAATAAATAGCGGGGATGGTTATGACTCAATGGGTCAGAGTTACGTCTAGTAAATAGATAGATAGATAGATAGATCAAGTTTGAATGAGACAAAAAAGGGAAATGATTTAGCGGTATGGTTGTGACTAAACGGGTCAGTTACGTCTAGTAGATAGATAGATAGATAGATAGATAGATAGATAGATAGATAGATAGATAGATAGATAGATCAAGTTTGAATGAGACAAAAAAGGGAAATGATTTAGCGGTATGGTTGTGACTCAACGGGGCAGTTACGTCTAGTAGATAGATACAGGATCGGCGACACAGTTATCAAAGTGGGGGGCTCTCCTAAAAAGTGGGGGGGCCCGGTTAAACACATGCATATATAACCACATTATTGATGACCGTAAAGTAGGGGGGGAAGTAAAAACTGTGGGGGGGGGGGGGGGGCTGTAGCCCCCCTGCCCCCCCTGCCCCCCCCCCCCCCCGGTGCCGCCGTCCATGAGATAGATAGATAGATAGATAGATAGATCAAGTTTGAATGAGACAAACACGAGAAATGATTTAGCGGTATGGTTGTGACTTAACGGGCCAGTTACGTCTAGTAGATAGATAGATAGATAGATAGATAGATAGATAGATAGATCAAGTTGTAATAAGACAAAAAAGAAAATTATTTAGCGGTATGGTTGTTACTCAACGGGTCAGTTACGTCTAGTAGATAGATAGATAGATAGATAGATAGATAGATAGATAGATAGATAGATAGATAGATAGATAGATAGATCAAGTTTGAATGAGACAAACAAGAGAAATGATTTAGCGGTATGGTTGTGACTCAACGGGTCAGTTACGTTTTTAAGATAGATAGATAGATAGATAGATAGATAGATAGATAGATAGATAGATAGATAGATAGATAGATAGATAGATAGACCAAGTTTGAATGATGCAAAAAGGGAAATGATTGAGCAAGTAACGAATAATTGAACGAAATACAAAAACTAAACGTTGATTCACGTAGAAGTCAGGAAGTCATTGTTGACTGAACATTTTAAGAACGTCAGCGACACCTGCAAGCCTCCCAGAAGATCCAGCCAATACTCAAAGGCAACCAACAGTAACGAGATGTCTTCAAACTGCCAGCGTTTTCTTTTCTTTATTATTTTATGATGATGAGACATTGGCTGCTGACGTTTAGAACAACGACAAAACTAAAATAAATATGCGACGATAAAAGTTTTTTTTTTCTCAATTTGACATCGAGTTTATTTTATCGCCCGCTTAAGATGGCGGATAAACATCTTGTTCTTGGAAGAATCGCCCCACTTCAAACCAGGAAAATATTTACAAATATCTATTTTAGTTTTTTTTTGTTTTTTTTTTGTATTACTGTTATTTCGAATACGTTTGCTGCTTTAGCAGAATACTTGCGTTAGCTGTTCGGTTTTTCTTTGCATTTCGGCTCTTGATTTTTATGATAAAAACGACATGGAAGATTAAAGTCTCTTTGCTTAAAGCAATGTTACAGTTGCAGTGAACAGGGGAGATAACAAACATCGCCAGTGTAAATATTCTCACATGAAATCCATAAAACGAGGACGAGGAGCGTGGGTTGGGAGCAAGGAAGGTAGCGAGCAAATAATGAATCAGCGAGAAAGATCATGAAAACTAATTAATAAACAAATAAGGATTGTAAAAAAATACAAATAGAAAACAACACATATATATATATATATATATATATATATATATATATATATATTTATTACTTTTAGTTTTTAATTTACCATTCTGACGTTTCCTCTCAGAGGGTCAGACGACAAGGCCTTAAGGTAATTTTAACAATTTTCCTTCTTTTTTTTTTTCCCCACTCGTCTGTTTCATTGATTTTAATAATGCTTCCTCTAAAATTAATCCTACCATTCTGTTGTACACGAAATTTACTTACATATATATATATATATATATATATATATATATATATATATATATATATATATATATATATATATATATATATATATATATTAGAGAAGATCAGAACAATTTCGGTAAGCTCAGTTTCAAATGCTAACAAATAGGACCTATAATAAGCCGAACTCTCTTAAGCCTCTATTTTTGTCTGATTTCTGGCGCGTTGTGTGACTGTTCAACGATACTTCGATCCTCTGATTTATTTTAATTCTCATTATTTCTTTCCTAAATTACTGAAAATTAAAATAAACTAGAGGATCGAAATATCGTCAAAAAGTTACACAACGCGCGAGCCACCGTTTTCTGGGGAGACAGACAAACGAACTGGGAGAAAGTTCACTGTTTTTTTGTTTTTCTTAATTTCTCATCAGTATTAGAATTGATAGGTGTCTTACCGTCCTGGATACCTAAAAAGGTAGATGGAGAAATTAATAAACATAAAAATAATTATTTTGAAAGAGAGATAGAGAGAGAGAGAGAGAGAGAGAGAGAGAGAGAGAGAGAGAGAGAGAGAGAGAGAGAGAGAGAGAGATAGAGAGAGAGGGAGATAAACAGAATAAAAATTAATGGTCGCCGCTTGCAATGTTTATTATTTCGTTTCGAGAGTTTTAGGGTATACTGTTCTTTTGCCTGTCCCTACCGTTGTCGATAGCGTCTCTTACACATTTCTCTGATAAAAAAAACACCCATTGCCGTAAGTCCAAAACAAATGTTTAGAAATCTTATCCTATAATATTTAATCTGCTTACATTGAATTTTTACTAATTCTAATCATAGTCTATTGCTTAAAGGGAGGTAATTGAGAATTTTAAATTCGCTTGTCCCATCCGTCCGGGCCAGCGACTTTTGTTTCGTTCAATCTGGATATAGATATTTGTTTTGCGATTCGTCTCATAACCACAATTTTCACAAACTTTAGTAAAGTAAATTGTCTAGACATCAGTCTAGATTTCTATCATAAAATACAAACGCTATTCCACAAGCCGAATGAGGTTCCAAGATACAGCATGGCATCTCATAGTCTTCTAGAATACCGTTACCAATATTAGCAAAGGCATCTCTAATTTATTGTCTAATCCTGAAATCTTTGAACAAACTCTCTTATTATATAAGTAAGCATTCCGACAAAGCAATTTAAAAGGAAGGTATTATAGAAAATGAAACGTAGTCCATTTCTATTATTTATAACAACTTTATTGGTTTTCGTTCACAGAGAATAAAAGGAGAAATGAAAGAGAAGGGTGTTACTTTTCTTTATGACGTAATACAATTGAACAGCACCGTGCACAAGCGGCTAGTAGTTTTATGTCGGGGAAACACGGGAATAAAATTAAATATACTACATTGGGTTAAGTGAATGTAGACAAGACGAAATAAACTTTATCCTGGATTTCGTGGATTCTTTCTGCGGTCGGGCCGGCAGAGAAAGAAGGATCTACATCTTGTCTGTTTTGAGAGTAAGTCACGTGATCAGGTTTTAGCGCCGAGATGATTACTCGCGCACGAATCGCGTTACACGCTGACGTGCTATACACGCACTTGGTGAAGAAGTGATAATTACATAACCGCTTAGCCGATTCACAACTCACGTAGATCGACAAAAAATAGTCCACTCATGTAACTGCTACATGCCAAACCAATCTCACACAGCCACAGCAAGAACAGGAAAAGTATCTTGTTTCACCGATTTTTAACTCAACACCAAAACACGTGTAAGCCAGGTTTCCCTAAATTTGTTAATTATCCCCTACACACACAACAAAAATTATCATTTTTTTAAAAATAGGAATACAATTAAAATTTATTATTCCAGCCCCTTACTTATGAAGCATATTGTGTCTTTCAAACCAAAAATAACTGAAAATGCAAGTTGTTCATATATGGTTGCAGAGAACTTAACGGAAATTGCAAACTGAAATCTATTGGTACGAGGCAACCATCACAAGACAATCATATGACAGGGCCGAAAAATATACAAGTATGATACAAGAAACGTTTAATCAGAGATTATACACACACACACACATATATATATATATATATATATATATATATATATATATATATATATATATATATATATATTTAAAAAAACATAGAACACACAAACACAACACTTGTAACTCGAGTATGGAAATTGGAAGACAAAAGATCTTTTTCGCGATCAAATAGAAAGATTTAGAGAAGCAACGAGGTATACTATCCAAGCTTGAATTTTTACTATATTTGTAGATCGGAGAGATTCCATATTCTACAGTCTATAACTAGCCCCAACAGGAGGTGTATGGACAAAAGATTTCCGAGAATTTGTTGAGGACCTACGCCGATTGGCTGAGTTTACCAGAGAACTGCGTGAGAGACAAAGGGTAAAAAATGTAGACCCTAAAACTCCGGAAACGCAATATAAAACATTGTCAGCGAGCGACCATTCATTTTTTTTCTTTTGTTTATTTCTCCTCACTTCTGCTAAAGATGTTTATTATTTATAACCTTTTTCTAGGTATTCAACGGTAAACCCGCACTAAATGAAGTACCGATATGAAAAAAATAAGAAAAACTTGCAATTTACTCTTGAATCAAATATGACCGAAGATAGCCAGAGCAACTGGTTTATAAATATAAGCAAACCTAAGAAAACGTTAGTTTTCGATAACGGTCCGCCCCAGGCACGAAACCTAACTTACCGTGTTGATGGTACATGATCTTCTGGTATATTATTAATAAAAAAAAGGAAATAAAATAAATATTATGTTCTCATCGTTAAGTAATTGAACACGCTGTAAAACTTATTTCTCCTAAACAAAACCAAAGATTATATATATATATATATATATATATATATATATATATATATATAGAAATATATATATATATATATATATATATATATATATATATATATATATATATATATATATATATATATAGAAATGTGATACTTAGAAGGCAAAACAATGTAGCGGTGTGACGGATAGACACAAGTTGGAGAAAATAAGACATATAATGGTGGAACAAATTAAATAGTTTCACCCTTAGTACAATGTATACATACACATATATATATTTATTTATCTATTATTATTCTTTCACAAACACTCATATATCTGTCTATCTACACAATGTTACAATGTTATGTAAGATGGTCTGGTGGAAACTCCGTATGATATAATATTTTAATTTTTTCGGGAACTCTTTTCATCTTCAGAACCGTGCTCAACTCAAGTTCATGTATGCATATGTAGGTAGCCGTAGGATGCATTCTCGCAGAAAATACCGGTTAAATTTGATTTCAAACTAGATTTAAAAAATAAAATAACATTTTTATTATTTATGTATTTATTATTTTTATTTTTTCAAATATTTTATTTATCTATTTTTTATTTAATTTATTTATTCATCTATTTACCTTTATAAAACCTTTTTGTTTTTAGTTTTTTGAATCTTTCCTTTTTTCCGTTAAATTTTATATTCTAATCTAATTTAAACCAAGGCTCCTTCTTCAGAGATGTTGAAGCTGAAATCTAAAAGTGCTAAGGATCCAGAGCTTTCAGAGTGTTCTATTGTACATTCTATGTGCGAGTCAGTGTTTTTGAATGTGTCGAGGATTGTGTTAGCCTCTTCTTGGGACGATGAAAAGATAATAATGTCGTCCACGTATCGTGGAAGAAGATGAGGGAGTGACAGGAGTTGAGGGCATGGCGTTCTAATTTATCCATAAAAAATAATAATAAAATAAAAAATGAAAAAATATTAAAGTCTATAAACTAATAATTGTAATAACTTAACCTAACAAAAAACATTACCTATAATAATATATAATAATGATATTTATAGTATTAATAATAATAATACAACAAGACATTGAATGAATGAATTATTAAATAAATATAAAGAGATTATTAAAACAATATAAATATTTAATAAGAAATGTCGAGACTACCCACGCGTGAACATTCAGTTTGCAACATTTATAGTTGGTCGACATTACGTGCCGAAGGGAAGGAGGATAAATAAAATTTAACATAAATAAATAAATAAATAAATAATAATAATAACAGTAAAAGAAAAAAATAGATAAATGATAACTATAAAAAATAAAATAAATAAATAATAACAGTAAAAAATAAAGAAAGAAAGAATAATAATAACAGTTATAAAATAAAATAAAATAAATAATGACAGTGATGGTGGTGGTAATGGCAGCAGCAGCAGCAACAACAACAACAACAGATGGGGGCGATTAATGAACAGATAATATTGAATTTATTAATAAAATATTCATATTTAAAAAATTAAAATGAAATAAATAAATAAACTAAATATTAATATACACAATAATTTAAAACGAACAGACAATGCAATGTTTAATGACAGTATTAACCGACATATTAATCTAAACGAATAGACTTGGTTTAAATTAGATTAGAATCTAAAATGTAACGGAAACAAGGAAGATTCTTAAAAGTAAAAACAAAAATGTTTAATAAAGGTAAATAGATGAATAAATAAATTAAATAAAAAATAGATAAATAAAATATTAAAAATAAAAAATAAATAAATAAATAAATAAATAAATAATAAAAAGTTAATTTTATTTTTTGAATCTGGTTAAAAATTCAAATTTAACCGGTATTTTCTGCGAGACTGCATCCTACGGCAACCTTCATATGAACACATGAACTTGAGTTGAGCACAGTTCTGAAGAAAGAAAGATTTCCCGAAAAATTAAAGATATTATATCATACGGAGTTTCCACCAGACCATCTTGATACAGGTATTGCATAACATTGTAACATTGTGTAGATAGACAGATATATGTGTGTTTGTGAAAAAAAATAATAATCAATAAATATATATATATGTGTGTGTATGTATACATTGTATTAAGGGTGAAACTATTTAATTGTTCCACCATTATATCTCTTATTTGCTCCAACTTGTGTCTATCCGTCACACCTCTGCATTGTATTGCCTTCTAAGTATCACATTTCTATGTACTAATAAACAATGCTACAAGCAAACTACATAAACCTCTTATATATATATATATATATATATATATATATATATATATATATATATATATATATATTGAAATTTGTGTAATTAGGCAGCATTCCTTCTCTTATGCATGTTTGGTTAAATAGTAGGGACAGCTTCTGGGTATTTATTTTTTATTTGTTTTTCCGGTATTGTCGTCCATGTTGTATAAAACCTCGCCATATTTTCACGAACGTTTTAGACCGACGTCGGTCATCTTCAGGCGGATGAATGAGTATGCAAAATAAAAGATTGGTGAATTTATTAAGAAGACGTTTTAAAAAAAAACATTTCAATACCACTTCAACAACACTTCAACATACCTTCGCCCCCTCATAACGAGCATGGTTGATACTAGGTTAATTTACTTCAATAAACAACGCTTCCATTATGGGGAAACGAATACTGCAATATGAGATCCAAAGAATGGCTGTGTTCTGGTTAAAATATTCCTGAATTAATTTTTGGGGATGCTATGTGTTATCAAGTGTTGGTAGATGGAACTTTGAGGGGAGGTGAGATCGCAAGTTAGTCGGCGTGATATGCTAGTTCTAGTCATGCCGATATACGTGTTGTTTGCAGATACACATTCTCTGATAGAGCCAACCATGCTCGTTATGAGGGGGGGGGGCGAAAGTATGTGGAAGTGTTGTTGAAGTGGTATTGAAATGTTTTTTAAAAACGTCTTCTTAATAAATTCACCAATCTTTTATTTTGCATACTTATTCATCCGCCTGAAGATGACCGACGTCGGTCGAAAACCTTCACGAAAATATGGCGATGTTTTATACAACATGGACAACAATACCAAATCGGTCGTGCGACGAATTGAAAAAACGAATCAAAATATAAATAAACAGAAGCTGTCGCTGCTGTATAACGAAACATGCATATATATATATATATGTGTGTGTGTGTGTGTGTGTGTGTGTTACCAGTGGTCCATTATTCGTTCCACCTTCAATTCGAAGAAAAATGCATGAACTGTCTTATGTCTGTGAAGGAATTATATTTGTATAACTATAAATTAAAAGTCGATTTACTTCTAGATAATCTTTATGGGAAATATAGAAGTAAAGAGGCCTCTTATTTTGCTATCTACTTTACATATGTGTTTACGGCGTTTCGCACACACTATGTGAATTAGCTGGAAAGAAAGTAGAGAAAAACAAGCACCGTTTCTTCTATGAGAAATAGATTGTACAGAACAAAAGACATCATCACTCACTAGATATTGGAGTCTATTTAGACACTCACTGTATATGTGTAAGATTACCGTGGTGCTAAGTGACTTTTAGCATTGCGTTAGGAATTCTTCGATCTCCCATTGTGAATAACTGGTCAACGTTTCCGAGAAGACAGAAACAGCTGATCATCTAAATGACAGGTAAGTTGTTAGATCATTGGATAGTGACGTATATTTGTAACGGTGGTCGTAGTGGAGATATAGCAGCCGAAGTTACGGTGTATTTTAATTATTTAAAAATATGTATCTTCCGTGGCTTTGGAAAATGACGGGGTTTTTCTAGAGTGTTATCTTAAAAAGGTATATATATATATATATATATATATATATATATATATATATATATATATATATATATATATATATATAAGCTCTATTTGATATTGAGCCCTCATTATAAGCCCGGTTGAAATTCTTTGGATTTTTATCCTGTGGATGTTTACTTTACTTTGATTACTAATATATATATATATATATATATATATATATATATATATATATATATTAATAAAAGCTAAATTCCACTTGAACAGAAAGGTTAATGATATTGCCATTTGGATGTTCACCAACACTATATAACAATTGGAAGCGAGTGGTGAGATTGCCAGAATTTAATTATTTTAGAGGACAGTTCGGTAAGTATGTCTTTACGTTACTTGAAAAAGAGCAAAAAACTATGCGTAGCAAAAAAGACATCAGTCACGATTACGTATTCAAATGCCCCAAAGGGCAAAGCGGTCGTCAACAGTGTAGCACGTATACCAACTAAACCACAACCCGGGGTAAAAATTATGTGCGCCAACAATAAATTAAGTTACGAATCCCTATTAAAACTGTCAAAAAGGCTAAGCGGTCGTAAACAGCATTAGAAGTAAAAAAAACTTCACGACGAATCTGGGTAAAATATAGGTGGCAACAATAATAAGTTCAATCAACATTTCGTATTTAAATGTCTAAGAAGGTAAAGCGGTCGTAAACTGTGTAGCAAATCCAAAACTATTTTTTAAAAATAGGTACAATCCTAAGTCTGTACTCAAAGTCTACAGATTTTAAGCGGTCGTAAACAGTGCAGTAGTTAACAAAATACCACAAAACAGTAAAAATATCCAATTCTATACTCACAGCAGTGGAAATACACTTTCCTTTAACAAAGTTCATTATCGACTATAGCGGTTGTAACTTCTGTACTCTACAACCTTTATTTTCACAGACGAGTCGTTGCTAGTCTTTCTCTACTCCATTATAATTTCCATATATAATGTTATAATCTTTTGGTTTCACCTTGTAAAACTTTCACAGAAAGAACTCATCTCTCTCGCTATCTCCACTGCAAAGAACATTTCTTTCTTCCTCCGTGTGACTAACATCAAACGGAATTGCCATGGACAGAGTTTCTTCTCGAAAACGTCTCAGCTGTGGAACACGTTACTACAAAATTGCTTCCCTGGAGATTACGACATGGTCTTTAAATATAATGTCGATAATCACGTATCATAAACCATTCTCATAAGTCATTAACCCTTTGCATTAATTGGCAATGACTAAAATCTGTAATAAAAAAATGAGTTTTTTTTTTATTAAGCACAACAGTCAGGATGGAGAGGAAATTAGCATAGTTCTTCTGATACTAAAAGTTTGGCACATCATTTTTCTTTTTTCTTTGGGAGACTACGCACAATAAGCAAACCCCTTTTTTAGAATAAACCATACATATGTTGAAGGCTGAGAACACATCGGCTGAAACGTCACATGTAGATATAACGTTGGCGAAGAGAATCGTCTTAGAATAAACCTAACATATAATTAATGGAGATTTCGTATCTGTCGGTCTGAATCTGAAACTATACTATTACTTCTATTATTGTACTGTAGTACTTCTATTCATAATGGAGATTTAGTATATGTCTGTCTGAAGCCAAAATTAGGCTATTCCTTTTATCAATGTACTCATCACCATCACCATCACCATCAGGGTTTTTGATCACTCCTGGAGGAGGAACGCTTTCCTGGTTTCCGACACACCTTATTGGTCACTGTCATTCAGGTTTTTTTTTGCTATAGTCGCCACGCTAGGCACTGCGGGTTGGCGCCGCTATTTACTCATAGCTAGGTGTCTACATACACCACCTGGTATTCCGAAATGGTAACTCATCTAGTACTAGCCAGGCTCAACGCCACTTAACTTCAGTGAGCTGACGGGAACCGGTGTGTCAACGTGATTATGACGTATATATATATATATATATATATATATATATATATATATATATATATATATATATATCAATGTACTACTGTACTTCTATTCTTAATGAAGTGTTGGTTTCTTTCTGTCTGAAGCCGAAACAATTCTATTATTCCTATTACTGTATTAGTTCACTATATTCTAATGCTTAATTTAGTTAGTTATACTATTTCAAACTTATGTACTATCTTTCAATGTAAAATTCAGCGGTAGTGTAGTATCGGTTCTGTTGTCATGAGACCAATCTCCAAGGCAGTATCGCCTCCTTTCTGGGAGGTGATGTAGTATCTGTTCGTTTGAGATACTATCCTCACAAACACAACATCTTTATATTCGGATAGGAGTAGTGATGTATATTTTCGTTCGTATTGATATCATCATCCCACGCATTATTTCTATTTATTTCTTTGGAGGAGGAGAGGTGATACTTGTTTTATTGTCATGAGACAATCCTCTTAAGCATGACGTCCCATTTGGGGATAGTGTAGTATACGGTGGTTCGTCATAATACCATCTTACCAGGCAATACCTTCCTTAGGGCCGGGAAAGTATTGTATATATTGCTTTGGCATGGTATCTTCCTCCCAGCCTAGCAAAAATATGCAACCAGAGGACGCTTATACTTGCTAGTATAAATAATAGTAACACAACATCAGAAAAGTGCATGACACAATAGGATCCTTTATTATATTAACTATAAGCCATAATTCTTAGAAGTAATTCCTGAAGTTAGCAAGACTTTCAGTTTGCACTGTATACCATAAATCAAACAATGCATTCTTTATCTTTGCGTTTGCTTTGTTCCGAACAGCACTGCGTTATTAATGGAAACAATGGACGGCCAACGTGTATATCCGATCGACGCATGCGCACTGCTTGTCTGTGTATCTGTGTGTTCCGTTTTCCTATTGTTTTAATTTCTGATGTCTTGTAATAACTCACTTGGTTCTATACATTTCGGTAAAAAGGGGAGTTTTCGGAAGAAATATTATACACTATGTCGCATGAGAATTATCAAAGAATATAACTAAAAACCAAATGTTCATGACACACACACACACGCACACACACAGAGATAAATATATATATATATATATATATATATATATATATATATATATATATATATATAAAGAATATATATTTTTTATTTATTTTTAAGGTATATATCCCTTAATATTTTATCCGAATTGTTTGAATTACAAACTAAATGAAATTATGTTTCTGTCGCCAGAGCATATATAATAGTTGGATGCATTCCACTGACCTAGGAAAAACGTCAGTCCATAATTACAATTTTTTGTTTATCTCGGCGGGTGCTCGAAATAAAAAAATAATCATGATATATATGTTGAATTGGCTACTCCTGCTTGGACCGCGGCAGTACGCAGTTAGTACACTCTTCCCGATACGGCCGTGGCTTTTCTCGTTTCGTATACTCGTCCGTGAAAACGGCCGTGGCAGTTCACATTTAATACTCGTCATTTCTAAAACATCATAAATCCCACAGTTCATATATTGTTTGCATACCTTTAGATTTCTGTAGACGGTCGCCGTCTCGATGTCGTCCAGTGGATGAATTCTTTCTTCTTTCCTTCCTGCCGTGAACCACGCCGTCCGTTGTCTGCAACAAAATCTTCCTGACCCACTCACCAAACAACAATCTCTTTAAGTTACAATTCTTTTTATCACAAGCGTTGTTATTTATCGGCCTCGGCCATTCACTACATCGACAGAGAGAGAGAGAGAGAGAGAGAGAGAGAGAGAGAGAGAGAGAGAGAGAGAGAGAGAGAGAGAGAAAGCACTTCTTTATCGTAGTTACTAAACAATCATTTTCTCAACCATTCATAGAGAGGGGGAAAGGATATCTCTCGCTTGTATTTTCTCAGGGAAATAATTCCCTTATCTGTTGTAAATTACATGGTAACAATCACGTCTAATCGGTTCGTCTCCGAAACCCAGACTGGTTAAACTCACTTCACACGAATAACGAGTGACGTCACGGATCCCTCTGTTTCCCACGCAAGGTCCTATGACGTCACAGAGCCTCTCGCAGGTTCACATTGACCTTTGATCTGGGATCTTGTCACACGGTGAACTTATCACGTCTGTGATTTCTGACTGTGAGAACAGGACTTATTCTGCACTCGACTGCCAGTCCACCCTACGCTAATTCGCGCAAGTCAAACCAAGACTTCCAACAGATACGTCCATTTCCATAGGACTATTATACAACATCGGCGTGAAGAGGTTCTGTTTATTTGGCTTGAAGGAGAGTGATTACCTTTAAATTTTATTTTTTCATTGAAATAACTTTTGTCGGACCCGGAGGAAGAAATGGCCGAATATGTCAGCTCAATTTGATTTAATTTTATTCGAATCGGATTTAGCGGATTTTCCATTTAACCAGCGAATTATGGTTTGCACTAATCCGGTCAAATCATTGGAACCCTGAATTGTGAACATTATGATTTCAACACTAAGTGAGTTTACTGAACTTTTTATTAGATTTGGTTCCTTTATCGTTTTATTAATTTAACATAAACATTGGATGCATTTTTAACTGTCATTTATTGCCTCGATTGCGGACGCATTTCCCGACTGGATAGACTTTTTCAATTTAATCGATTCTTTCATGTTTGGACTGTCACTTACTACCTGGATCAATCTTCAATCAACCTCTTGGATATCTTTCCTGAATTTGTTTTAAATTGTATGACTTGGATTGTATAGCTTAAACACAAGTATGTTTTGGGCTGATATATTTGATGTGTTATATACTTTTATGCATTTTTGCATAAATTGTTATATATTTTCAAAGTGTAATTTTATCACCTGCAGTGAAGTCGCTGCGGTAATGGTCCTCTGAGGAGAATAATTATCTTTGAAAACTCATGAGTTAAGGACTTTAAGATACTTTGCCTGAACTTTGAATTCTAATAACATTTGATTTGCACCTTATTTGATTATTTCATTTTATATTAGGCTATATATATACATATATATATATATATATATATATATATATATATATATATATATATATATATATATAACGATAATTTCGTATCATTTTTTAAGAAAGAGCGAAATACTGCTCAAATTACCAAAATAAAAAAATTATAATTACAGAAAGAACAACATCGTTTCCATGTTTCATCATAGTTGAAACTGCTTTACTCATTCCACCATCATTTGCTTTAGTGTGTGTCTATCTGTCACACCTCTACATTGTATTGCCTTCTAATTTGCCTTTATATATATATATATATATATATATATATATATATATATATATATATATATATATATAATAGAATGGGCAGGTTCTTAGAAGCATCTTTGTTATTGAAATTTGAAAGTCAAGCAAAACGCCGTTGAAAGCCACTGATACGATGCAAAAAAACTTTTTTTCACTTTTGTCCTAAATTTTTCGGGTTTCTGTTTCATATTTTTAAAAGTGACCTTGTTGTTTTCGTGTTCTTTTGATATGATGAAACTGTGCATTTAAACACGTTCTATCAGAAATAGAGTACGTGGTATGCTAAGAAGCATAATAGAATTGGCAAGTTCTTAGAAACATCTCTTTTTTATTTTAATCTTAAAATCAAGCAAGAAGCTGTTGAAGACCACCGACAAGATGAAACTATTTCGATTAATTTTGTTTTTCACTTATGTCTTAAATTTATCGATTAATTTATTTATTACTGCTGTTTCAGAGTATCAAGTCAAATCAATATGATACCGTTGGTTTCAATTCGGTGTAGATTGAAAATCAACGAATCTCACCGGCTATCTTCAATAATGTATGAAGAGTTCTGTTTAAAAAGTGGAAGAGTCTACGTGTAGTTGTGGGATAAAACGTGCACCGTTTTTCTCAAATTTTTTTCCTTTAATAATTTTTCTTTTCCCCCTTTTGGGTAGTTTAATCATCTTCATACATGACTGAAGATACGATTCTTTGGTTTAAATCAACGCTGACTTGAAAGAGACAGTATCATATTGATTTAACTTGATCTTTTGTAACACTAGTAATAAATAAATATTATGCTCTTATTGTTAATTTTTTGAGAATTTAAAAAATAATCGAGCACTCTTTTTGGATGATATTTTATATTCGTTACAGGGGCTTTTACATAGAACAGAAGTTGCTAGTGTCTCTCTACTTAATAGCTATTGTCATGGAAGGTGTTCAATTGATCATCAATACATTATCCCAAGAACAAGAACACGTGTTCTCCCACGACAAAAAGAACTATTCTTTCTTCCTCCGTGTGCCTAACATCAACTGGAATTTCCACGAAAATACATTTTTCGCGAGGATTTTCCGTCTGTGAGAACACATTGCAACAGGACTGCTTCAAAACAGATTACAATATGGTCGTACTCAAATCCAATCACAATAGATTCTTACCACGGCCCGTGTACAGAAGTATAACCCTTGATTCATTCCATTAAGCTTTGCCTATCCTCTCATAAGATCCGTCATCTGCATACAAACAATAATTTAATCGCATTAACCCTTATCTTTGAGTCGCTTTTGACCTTTGTAAGCGGTGATCTATTAGAGTAATATTTATACATATATATATATATATATATATATATATATATATATATATATATATATATATATATATATAGTTTATTCGCTGTTTACAATTGGCCCAGCGATTAGCGACGTCGGACTGGAGTTGAAAAATAATCGCATGACCGGTAGTTAATAGTCATATCTCTATGCTGATGAGTCCCGCTTGAAAAAGGACGAAACGTATACGTACATAGATAATAAACAATAACAAATATTTATTATTTGTCGCTCCTAGAAAGTAGAGCACTGTAATTGGTAGTATTAACACAGCATGACGTCACTTGCTTATAATGCATCATTCCTTCCCTTAATAGAAGTAGAATGCCTCGACGTCAAAGCCGCCGTTAAAGTGTTAAAATTATCATAGTTTATTCGCTGTTTACAATTGGCCCAGCGATTAGCGACGTCGGACTGGAGTTGAAAAATACTTGAGGTCCGGGGTTTCGAATCGCATGACCGGTAGTGAATAGTCATATCTCTATGCTGATGAGTCCCGATTGAAAAAGGACGAAACGTATACGTACATAGATAATAAACAATAACAAATATTATATATATATATATATATATATATATATATATATATATATATATATATATATATATATATATATAGGTGTGTGCGTGTGCTTAGAAAAAGGCGCACACACATTATGGTATTTTGATGGCTAGAATTCTTTTTTATCTGAGAAAGATGGATATATATGTCATATAGAATCAATGAAGCTTTTTCACATGATTAGATATTCTTGTCATCTTTATACATCTACTGAGCAGCTTTGTATACCACGACTATTTTTAAGCGGATTGCGAATAGCGCGTAAGACGGAATAAAAATATATAGGCATTGGTCGAAATCAAGAAATAAAAAAAAAAGTTATATGATTTGGGACAGATATTTTTAGTTATTTTCTAGTCAACCAACCAGAGGTTATTTTCTAGTCAACCAACCAGAATGAATGGCTCGTTCAAACATGAAAGTGTAGTTTATAAATGCACTGTAATACCCTGCACAAACCAAAACACCAACAGGGATTCTGGCCCTACCACAGCAGGCGAAAATACAATAACTAACCACTCTATTTCCCATAACCTAGTTAATACTGTTAATATTAACCAAACTAATATAGTAACTATACCTGGAGAGGCGGTATACATAGGCTCCACTGCGGGTAAAATTAAGAATAGAATTTCCAGACACATGTATACTTTCAATAATAGCCAACTGGCCACCTACACTTCTCTAGCTGCGCATATCTGGTACCTAAAAGATAGAAACATTAACTATAGACTTAAGTGAAAAGTAATCAAGAAAAGTAAATCCTATAAACCCCTAGATAGGTACTGTTCTTTGTGTAGACATGAAGCCCTAGCCATCATCAAATATAAAGGAGCTCTTCTAAATAAGAAAGATGGGGTGTTATCGAGCTGTCTACACAAAGCCTGGTACAAATACAACAACGTTAAAGTCCCTTAAATTCTCACTCCCCTCTCCACCCCTCCATACGCTGAATTGAGAAATGGTCACAATCCCAATATAGACCCCATGAAATCCTAGGTCCAATACCAGGCCAATGATAACCCCCCAAAAATAATATTTCTTAATCAACTAACTTCTTTCTAAGTACAACTCGAAGTAAGAATTAGCCAAGTTACCTCAAGATACCCCAACATTGTCCATACCAACTACCACCAACATATAAGTATATACT
Organism: Sepiola atlantica; assembly: GCA_963556195.1. Taxonomy (NCBI): domain Eukaryota; kingdom Metazoa; phylum Mollusca; class Cephalopoda; order Sepiida; family Sepiolidae; genus Sepiola; species Sepiola atlantica. The sequence goes on from OY744539.1 coordinate 14,185,498, forward strand.
ATAAATCCACATCAATACTACCGCCTCTCCACCTATAATTCCATCTTAATATTTCGATCATTTTCCACTTGGAAGGATCCCACCCCCCTCAATACACACACTCGAACGACAATACTCCCTATGGTTAATGCTTTGTTCCCTATACCTAAATCCCCACCCCATAAGCCTTGAACCTATAACTCTAATAATCTCCATATAGCCATAACCCCAAAACCCCACCGTAACTCATGAGCAGACGACAGATATCTCCTCTCCACTCTCCCAGATGGTCTAATATCTTTAAGAATTAATATAACTCCAGAAAAAGCCTATATAAGTCCCTCATATGATCGGGAAAAAAAGAAACATAAAATTAGTAAACTCTTCTTCCTATAATTTAAATCCCACCAATTATAATTATCATTGAGAATATCATCACTATTTATTATTATTTTCATTGGTAGTATTATTGTTACCATTACCATTACTACTATAAATATTATTACTTTTTAATCCCAGCATAAATAGGATAGTATCCTTACACGTAAACCAACTCCAAACTTCTCCTACCCTATATGAAACAAATAAACTGATATACTGCTACTAATCCGACAAGCGACGTCGATACCATGGCTCGCTCCTTTCTCTTGTACATCTAGGATGTGTTCCTATATTTAAGCATATAAATAGTGTTGTAATAGAAAACCGTATATAAGGCTAAGCCCTCTCTTATAATACGCCCTATCCAACGATTTATCCTCCAATAGCATTGTTATGGATATTGTTACGGTTATTGATGTCATCATCACTATCGGTATCATCTTTCGTATTGTTGTTGTTATTATTATTGCTATTGCTATCATGATTCTTGTTGTTGTGATTGTTGTTGTAAATGGTACTCATATGATTGAGATTGATACGATTGTGTTCTTCAATGTTCCTACTCCAATCATTATTAGGATTAATGCTATTATGGTGATCATTGTTATCTTGAACATTATCACTGTTCCTATTATTTCTTTCATTATTAGTATTATTATTAAGATGATTATTGTTATTGATAAACCATACCCCTCCCTCAGCTACCATTAATGGATGGCGGGGGGGGGCGATAACTGTTAACACAATCGAGACCATTCCCTAATTACTTTTAAAGGCATATAACTGGTTACAATAAAATAAATTGTATCCCCCCCTTCTTTCAATAATATTGTCCTGTTTCGCCGATCTATGGAAATACCTTCTTAACAAGCCCAAAATAAGCCTTTTGCTCCAATGCCAAATTTATTAAAATAATTTACCAGCGACCTAGGAAAGCACTTCGACAGGGCTGTAAGTCTGTAGGTCGATGAGTGTAATTCGATGTGTGTGTCTACGTGTCTGTGAATCTGTACCTCAAACTATAAGAAATTAACCCATAGACCCCCCCCTCCGCGCACTACATCTATAAGAAGTGCCTAATGACTCTAGTCTGGTAATAAACACCTTCGCAAATAAGAGTCTCCTCGTCTCAAGGCCATAAAGCTCGAATTTCATCTCCCAACCCCATTTTTCAGCGTCTCTGCCCATTCCCTCTATAGACCAACGACCTCACACCCTGACATTTATCCCCCTACCCCTAACTTAGCTTTAATAACCTAAAATCCTAAACGTCAATCACCCTCATTCTAACACTGAAACCAATAACATGAACACTTGATTGACTTCCATGGAGAAAATATGCCGTGAACAAATATCTACAAATTACCGCTTTGAATCTCCTATAATAACTATAATAACTGGATTACATGCATATAACGCATGTAAGAGGGACTTCTAAAAATATAAGGATTTACACATCCGAGGTATGACGGCTTTTTCCCCAATAAAATGTGGGGTAAAACCAATTTATTCATTTCTTCCAACCAATTCATCAAAGAACTATATTAGTCCATCGAAGCTCAAATTCTGTCTTACTTCGATTTTCTCCTGAATAACTCATAACACCGGGACCATATTTATAACGTTTCCTGATATGATTCACCCTCCCACATCTAATGTCATTCCAGTTTGACTTATTGGTTTGAACGTCGGATTCATATAGGACCCCAATCGGTGAAATATGATAACTATTTCCTATGAAATGCGTTCTATCCTCTTTGTAAACCAGCAGAATTAACGTGAAACCAGCAGAATTAACAGAAAACTTCCTTCTGCTCCCCCATTTCTCTCATGTACTCATGCACCTGTCCGTGCACGGATGTTAATATACATCTAATCTATTATATTACATCCTTTACTTTCCTAGTCACCCTTGACCCTTCTCATATAATAATGTTTTATAAGGTGTCTTTTCTCCCCCTAAATCTTACCGTTGTCCATACATTCCCATGTGCTGTTCCTCCTACGCTAATCATCCCATTACGCTATGTTTTCTTAAAAAACCTCTAGTAAAAGAGCCTTGATAATAATCAACTTTTATCCCCTGAACTTATTTAAACTTATATCTTATTTTCATGTATAATTCTAAGTTTCTTAATTTACCTTTATTCTATATTATAAGTTAACAATTTTTATTTACTTATTTATAATTTAATTAACCTATTATTTTCTTATATATTTTTATGTATGTGTATATATGTGCGTTTGTATATGAATATATATATATATATATATATATATATATATATGTATATATGTCTGCATATTTAGATATTTTTATATTGCTCATATATTCGTATTCCTTATATTTCGATTATCGCACTTACATTTTTATTTGACTTGATTTTATCTTCTATATTTTATATTTTATTTATTTTTTATTTTATTTTATTTAACCTTATTACACTTCATTCTTTATTTCATGTATTTCTAAATTTCTATATTTTTTATATTTTTTAATATATTTTTTTATATATTTTTATATATATATATTTTTTTTTATATATTTTTTTATATATTTTTAATTTTTTAATTTTTAATTTTTCAATTTCATAATTCCTTTATATTTTCTTATATTTTTATATCTTAATATTTTTTATATTTTTATTTTTATGTTTATTTTTATTTTTGCTTTTATTTTTATTTTATATATTTTTATTTGATATTTTATTTTTATTTTTTCTACTTATCCCCTGATTTTATTTTTCCTTCACATATTCTATTATTTTTATATTCTATTTTATTTTATTTTTACTCTTTATTTTTGTTCTTATTTTTATTTTTTTGCTTTTTTTCTTAATAATCTTTATAATGTTTATAAGGTTTTATTATTATTATTATTATTATTATTATTATTATTATTATTATTATTATTATTATTATTATTATTATTATTATTATTATTATTATTATCAATTGTATCTTTATATCCCTATTTTATATCTGTAACTTATTCTTTTTCAAATATTGGTCTATGTACGCCCTCTCTCCAATGGATGTTCCTCTAAGACGAGCTTGTTATTTTTTCCGTAGATTTCTGTAAGATGTGATGCTAAAGGCGCTGATGAAGAGACGTTTTGGAGTAGCTTTTGTTGTTTTATTAAAAAAATTAAAGAATGAAATAAAGTATTTCTAGAATGTTTTGGAAACGACCGTACGCCATAATAGACTTGTTGTTCTAATTCACTAAATCTCCTCATATATATATATATATATATATATATATATATAGTAATCCAGGAATTGTTTGTATCCACAGGATAAAAGTCCTGAAAATCTTTACTGTGTTTATATAATAGTGTACAATAATAAATAGAGATATTTATTTATAATACAAAGGTTAATTGATACATATTTCGGAATAGCTATAATAAACTCGACATCATATATATATATATATATATATATATATATATATATATATATATATATATATATATATATATATATATACATTATGTATTCAATTATTGTGTATACTCTTTCTTTTCAACATGATTTGCAAATGATTTAAATCGTCAAAAACACACGCACGTATATATCTATATATCTATATATATATCTATCAATCTATATATACATATATATATATATGTATCTATTTATTTATCCTTTTCTCTCTCTCTATCTCTATCTCTCTCTCTCTATATATATATATATATATATATATATATATATATATATATTATGTGTGTGTATTGACAGCAAATCATTATCAATGCAAGTCTTACTAAAGACACCGGAATATATATATATATATATATATATATATATATATATATATATATATATATATATATGAAAAAAGGAAAGGGAAAAATAGAAAGAGAGATAATACATTTCTATTAATGACATTTTAAAATACATACTTTTCAACTAATTGATAGGAAAACAACGTTGAAATCGGCATATTGCATTTGAATGGCTACCTTTCAATAATTGAAATTATTAGTAATATAATTATCGATCAAGTTCGACGAAGGTTTCTTTTTGCACCCCGCAGCTTTCTTCATAGATTTTGTGGGTGTTCCTAGACCTTAGAAATTAACCATTTATTCAATAGTACGGAGGTAGTTTATTAATATTTCAATTTTAAAAGGAAAGAAAAAAGTCATATCTTGGCTAATAACTGATGTCTTCTCAAAATTAAATGTACACAACTTATAAGAATGTTACTGAATGCAGCTGGAGCACGCAGTCTTCAAGGTCTTCACGCTGATATAGGATAATATATTGATATAGCTTTATTGCCTGTGGCGGTGAAAGAGTGTGGGTCAATAAAGAAAGAAAGACGCACGCAAATGAATCCGACGTGTTTTTACCGGGTCCAAATCGCCAATCAACTTACGATATCAATTTCGGGTTGTTTTTATATGACACTTTGTGAACCCCTTCAAACGTCACTTTGGGATTTCACTGTCGTTAAAGCCACAATTTAAGGGTGTTTAATTCGGTAACGGAACGCTGTCTTTTTTGCAGCTGGTTCCAATCATTATTTGTTTACTTCTCACAATCCACTATATTTGTTTTGCCCGGCCAGATGGCCGACTTACCCCAACGATTAATTTATTTTTGACAATCAATCATCTTATGTTGTTATCTTCCGACCATGTGCGTGTTCATGACAAGTACACCTGCTCTTGTCGACTTTCCTTTTCAGTATGCCCAGCCTGAGTATTTAACAATTCGATCAGTAATTTTCGAAAACCTTTTCCTATTTCAAACCTACAATGAAGTGTAAATTGATTTTGTGAAAATTGTCTTTGTCTTTGTCGCACTCAATACCTAATACTTTTTTTCAAATACTTAACCACGTGCCAAAAACATCTCGTTGTGCGTCTTGTTTTTCCGTTAGTACATCAATTAAGAATCTTCACTTTTTATGAAGACTTTCGTTGATCTAGACGAAACCGGTAAATCACTCATTTTGATGATTACTTCCTGTGTTTAATTTGCTTTTCATTTTTTCTATTAACACATTCTGTATCTACGCCATTTACTTTTATGATATATTGTGCATTTTATTCTCATAGAGAAATTCATAAATGAAGTAAAAATACAGTTTTAATTGCATAGAATATTAACAAGGTTTAACATATTGCCAACTTAGCACTTGCATAAGTCGACTTACCGTTGCAAAATTCATAAATATAAAAAGGGATTCGACTATTTAACAGTGAAACATAACAAGGGACCTTAAAATAAATTGTGAAATAGAAAACGGTAATTATCCGCTGTTTTCCATGTAACTGTTTCGGAGATTAAAAACAGAACATATATTAAATTCATTGCTCTCCAATGGTACTGATAAAAATACCACTTCTCAATAACCAAATGTAGACACAATTCAGTTATTATATCACTCATATATATATATATATATATATAGATATATAGATATATTAGTAGTAGTATGTTTTTAAAGGATGTGGGCAATGCAAATTCCGGGTAAGATGCAAGTTCTAAGGAACAAAAACAATGAATCGCAGACGAAATATTACTTACTATTTATTTTTACTAAAATCTTACATAACAGCAAGAGTGTTGTTAGCTGTTTGTGTGATGTCCGGATGATTAAAAAATCATTATTTAATATTTCGGGAAAAATGATTTTAATCATCCGGACATCACACAAACAGCTAACAACATGTTATGTAAGATTTTAGGGAAAATAAATAGTAAGTCATATTTCTTATTCGATTCATTGTTTTTGCTCCTTACAACTTGCATCTTATCCGGAATGTGCATTGCCCACAGCCTTTAAACACATACTACTACTATACCCAGCAATGCTTCAAGCAAATTACCATTCTCTACTATATATATATATATATATATATATATTTATGTATGCATGTATTTATGTATGTATGATGCCAGATTAAAGTTATGTTATACTGTGACTTTATGTCAATTTCGAAGCAAATAAAAGTGTACACGTGTTTCTTTAGAAAAATTCCGAGCATACTTAAAAGAATGAAAGCTACCACATGAAAGGTGTTGACTTATATCATCTCTATATGGCCATTAGCGTTTTCTGATATATATCTGAAGGATTTAGCGTGGGTTTTGTCGAGATAATTTGTGGTTTTTATTTCGCAATTGTCTTTAAGAAAGTTTATGTATTAACTTGGATTTGTTCTGTATGCTCTGCGTTTTTTCTTCAGAAACATGTGTAAGATGTATTTATCCCTGAAATTGCTATTAAATCGCATTATGATATAACTGATCTGTAATTGAATTTATTTATAGCAAATTTTGAAATAAACATTTAAAGGTTTAAATATTAAATAATGGGCATCATGTTACATTCTCGCTTACTTCGTTGAGCTGTGTGTGTATTAGTATCAGTTGGGTGCTGGAATTGTTCGTTTCGTAAGGTTCGGATTGATTTCTGTCTTTTATGGTTCGGTATATATAAAAAAAATGAGGATTTCGAACAACCATCGCTTCCTGATTGAAACGAATATCGGCAGGTTATAGATATATATATATACAAATCCGATAGTTTAAGTCAGAGCCGAATAAAACGTTGTTATAATCTGAGGTGATGGATAAAGAAAGGATAAAATGGAAGTTACCAATTACCGTGGACCACCGACATCTTACAAAAACATTAAATTCCTGAACGATTTGAGTATTGCTTTCTTTTTCAAGCATTCATTCCCAAATAACAGATGCTTTTATTTATATTTTTATTTTCATTTTATTTTGTCCTGACGTGTTTTTAGATAACATCCACCCTGATTTTACGCTCCCACCTCAACATAAGACTATTCACCTTTGGCCCTTATTTTGTTCTTTATTTCTACTTTGTTTTACTTTATATAATATGTTCAAAGTTAAATGTTGCCGATAATATTTACAACCACATTATCGGCTTTCCCATCCTTTGATAAGAAGATTTTTTGCTCTGAACTTTTGATGTTTTAATAAATATTGTATCTTTACAATTTTTTATTCTCATCTTTTACCTCTAAAATAAATTGCTCTATTAAATATATTGAACTTTACACTATTACGATAGATTATTATTATCAAACGATAATTCAATTATCGTTATATAATTCAACATTTAAATATTATATATATATATACATATATATATATATGTATGTGTGTGTATGTGTGTGTGTGTGTGTGTGTGTGTGTGTGTGTGTGTGTGTGTGTGTAAGTATATATATATATATAATGTGCTAGTGTTAGGATAATTTTTCACATATAAATTGTTTTTATCGTTTCTGATGACCTAACGAAAAATACCTTTCATTGACTTTTTATTTAGAACAAGCAGCAGTTGAAGTGGTTGTGTGACTGGCTAATTATCTTTATCGCTTCCTACTTAAAATCGTTTCGTCCGGTGGTAAAAAAGGGTATTTTTTCACTCACTAACTATAATTAATTTCCCGAACAAAATATATTAGTATAGCTTTTATGTCTCATTGTGAAGATTAACCTCAAGTTATAATGACGCTAAACATTATGTCTAGAATTCTTATTCGAATTGTAACTCAAATCTATTACATGATGTTGATTCAAAAATGTTTCAAATTCAAGGGTTATGTTTACGAGATCTTCAGAATAAATTGAAATGCAGCGAAACTTACTTAATTGATGTCTAATAACTATGGATCAAATTCGATGTCAATATGAAATATTTATTTCAAATGTGAAGTTGTGTCCCTATTATGCGTCTTAAACCTCCTTTAGAATACCCCAAAGAAACTGAAATTTGGGATAATGTATACATTAATTTATATCGTATGAATCAGATGATTCTATTGTTGATAATGGTTTTCCAGATATCTTTGTCGGCAGAATCCTTTCTAGAAAAAATCAGGTACTCACAGGAGGGGGCCACCTCCCAATGCATTAATTAATGTTTTATACTTATTTTTTTTAATTTCACAAAAATCGGATGTATCTGGAATTTCATGAAAAATCTTCCACGCCCTATTTACCCTAAAACTAAATTAAAGTGTATATAACCGACATTTGGTCGACTTTCACCTTACAGCTATGTTCCAAAATGTATAATGATCTGTTAATTCGTTTAGGAGTGAATCTTGTAAATACAAATATATAAGAATACCATACTTTACATCATTATATCCTCCGTTTAGTCTTGAGAGACAATGAATACACACTATAAGTGAAATCTGAGCGTGTTATTATTAAGAAAGTGTTGTGCAAGCCCAATCCACACCTCTCCTGAATCGGCACTGCTTGATTCCAGTTGCAAGGAGTAACCAAGGACAATTGGAAACAATGCCGAGATAAGCGGAAAATACATACAGCACCTGGCATTCTCAAATGGTCACCATTTTTAGTACTGACCAGGTTCAACATCGCTTAATTACGGTGATCAACGTGATTATGCTGTATAACTTTAAATAGACAGAAGTTAAGTTACAAGTTCTGACATTGTTTCTAGTGAGATTTGATTCGGAAAAAGATTTTTTCTCTCAATGTAGGTTGTCTTAGATTAAAGATTCCCAATAATTTCTTCATAGATGCAATTTCTGAAGAAACAAGCCAAACTAAAATACTAAGTTAATGTACTGTCATTGATTTCACTCACTTTTGTAGTTGCTTAACATGTAAGACAAGAGAACGCAATTAACGCTGCATTCGCCATCTTTGTTTTGAAATCTTTAAATTGGCAAAACTTATCTTGTTTTTGATAATGTATAACTCAAGCAACGTTTTAACTTTTTCAGAAACTCTAGAAAAGTTTTAGTGACCTTTTTTGCAGCAATTCGTTGGAATCTACATTTCAAAGTGGGATTGTGTGAAAAGCAAAAATAGATTACGGGTATGTTTAGGCATTGCCGATTTTTCTTTCTTAAAACAACGCCCAATTAACAGTAGAGGCAAGCGATATTGATAAACATTGGCTACACCTACATTCCCAAGATCAACTCGCAATTAAAAAGTACTCTGATATCAATTATCTGATGTGAACGCTCCCCGAGCGATTCATAAAAACAAGTCTATGTTATATATTTACCTATCGCGCGTGCACAAAATCCATTAAGCACGCGTGTCTTCGTCCCCGCCGTTGCTGTTGTTGGTGTGAACGTAAACTGTTTTCGTTTGTTCAACAAAACCACGGGGACATTTTTTTTTTAGCAAGATTATTTCAAACAAAAGGACAATCGCAGTAAACATGTTGTCTTCGCATGCGTAGGAAAGAGAGAGAGAGAGAGAGAGAGAGAGAGAGAGAGAGAGAGAAAAATAAATCGACAGATAGCCAGTCTCGCTACATTAGTCATCCGAGTGAGCTGCTCTACCCTTATTGGGGAGATTTGCCAGACATGTCTTCGTTGGTTAGAAATCTCATCGACTAAAAGAGTGTGTGTGTGTGAGAGAGAGAGGTTTCATAACTTTTGCCCGGTGTCCCTCTTTGACCTGTGACCTTTAGACACGGCTCTTATTCTGTAACATCTAGAGCGTCTTCACTGACATAAAGTTGAGTTTTAGGGAGTTGCAAACAAACGACACACGGGCAAAATGTGAAATAATTACTGTTATCTTGTACCGATATGGTGTCATTAAAATGTTGTTTTTTTTACACACAGACACCAATATTATATCGGTCCTGGGTATGGCCTTCAAAGACATTCAATGGGGAGGCCTCCATTTGGTAGCTGTGGGGAATGTGGAGTTGTCGCTTAGTTTCCATTGCTCCCAGGTTGATTCTGGCTCGAAGTGGTAGTACGTTTAAGGGGATATCTATGTATCAAATAGAACCTACTGGCGCTACCAAATCAAGCTGTCTGAAGTTATTGGCCTTCTTACTCAAAATGCACCGAACATGGATGTTTTATTGTTTTAATTTTTGCAAAACTCAATGATGTTCTGCAAAATCCAAAACAAAAACAACAATTTTCCTCTCTCCCTCCCTCTTTACCTCGCTTATCTGTCCCTTACCCTCTTTCACTCAACCAAACACCACGAATAAATACTTAAACATATAACGAACTTGAAGTGTAAAAACCTTTACCAAAATGACCGCATTCAGCATTAAATAACCTGAAAAGGGTTGATATGCCATGAAACAAAACAACGAAAACAACCAACCAATATTATCACTAAGAAATGTTGAGGAAGGCTGTGCAGCTGTTTTATTTTTTTTTAATAATGGATCAATACTCCTCAAGGTCGAAGGCCACTCAAAAATAAGGTTTAATAAGATGGAATGATTGCTAGTTGAAAGATGACGAACTTTCTGACAGGATGGAGGATTATAAATGGAATTAATTAAGTTTGATTACTAATAAAGAAGGTTTATGACAGGACTTTGCTGACATTGGATTTGTAATTAATATGCTGGAGATCAATATCGCGGCTATGTGTTTCGATAGACGGAAAACCCTTTCAAAAAAGCTAAGTTTGTGGGCATTTTGCCTGGCGCTAGGCACACGGAGGAAGAAAGGATTTTTTTCGCTATGGTAGCAAAGCGATTTTTGCTTTGACTTTTTTTTACAAGGGGGATTGCGAGATTAGGGTTTAGTCAACCACCTTCCATGGAAGAAACGCGAGAGACTAGTGACGCCTCTTCTGCGAGAAATGGAATGTAAGGCACAGAAGAAATCATCGTACGCTCGATTTCAGAGTCGATTTTTGATAAGTGTCTAAGCAACTAGGAGTGTTCTGAGCGGCGCCTGCCCAGATGTGGTAGCAGCACTAACTCTGAGGTGTATTTGAGTCTTATATATAGTTCAATGATTGCACTAGGAGTCAGGTACTTTGCATGTAAGTCTGGTAACATTACGCCTTGCCGTTGGGTATATGAACCGTTATACACCCGTGTCCATTTCGTTGTCAAAGCACGCGGCTCACACTAGTCGAAATTCAAGCTGCTCCTCAGTGTTGACAGAAACCACGTAGAAACTGTTTTTGTTATAAAGCTTTTATTTAAAACAGAAAACTGTCTCCGTGTGAGAGAGAGAGAGAACTAGGGGTAGAGCGACAGGCAAACAGCTACATAGACAGATTAATCGCCTGCCTCGTTACACCTAACTACATTTTACGCGACCGTCATCCACCGGAATGGCGACGTTTCTTGTCAACTTACTTCTCTTGTGAGCAAGAGACGAAACTGAGACCCCATCTGCTAGAAGTCACGTGGTTTCTCGACGGTGGGTGTTTAGCGCCCACCTCCCGTTTTAAGGCGCTACTCAAACCCATCCGTCCCGACATCTTCTTCGCTATCTAACAGTCTACCATTTTAGATACGAAGTGAAAGTCAGTCCTAGGAGCTTATAAAACAATCGGCTTCCTTACGAAGAGAGCTGTCATTTAAACTGGACGATGACACGGATCACAGCGTTCGAAGTGAATCAGCCAAAACTTAATAATCAGTGATCTTTGAGCTTCGAGGTGCTGCAACAAAAATGTGTGTCATTTGCGTAGATTTCAACAAATGACCTCAGAATGTAATTCGGAAGATCATTAGGAAAGATCAGAAAGAAGGTTGGGCCCAGAATAGATCATTGAAACACAGCGGCATTGATACTACGCCATTTGGAGTTCATCAACAACTGTTTTTATAGACCTGTTTGAACGAAATGATTTACTAGTTACGCTGACTAGACAGATATCCTATAGCTGGTTTCCAGCTGACAAAAGAGCGTTGACACAACAGAATTCAGAAAAAAACGGCAAAATGTATATCGAAACTGTACTATATAGCTGGATGTACATCCACACACTTTGGAAAACGCACATTCTTGAACATTAGAGAAAATGATATAAAAACTTGCAGCAAATCACAATCGAAAAGATGTAAATCTTAATTCCGTTATTTCTGCTACATTCTACCTACACAACACAACCCTTTAGGATATAATGTAATGATCTAACATTTATTTTGAAAACACCTGTTAAAGTCAAATTGTTTTCATTAATTTTTTAAAAATTGTTTATTTGAATTTCATATGATGTGATGAAAAACAAGAGAATTTGAAATTAATTAGAGGATGATTGTACGAATGGCTTAATGTTTGATTTTTAAAAAATGTGTTAAATACCATTGTTTAAATTAACATTGCCATATGAAAATAAACATGTGTTGCTTTCTAGTAAATATTTTGAACTAGATATATTTTTAAATATTCAATGGAGAAGTTACATTCAATAACATAACTTATTAAGTTAATATTATTCTGGGGTCGTCTCAATTCTCGAGTCAATCAGACAAAAGAGAAGAGATGGTCGCCAACTACAAAGCATGCCACTGTTTGCCTTTTGAACCGGAAATGCATTTATATGCAAACCCCAGTTTCTCCGACCTTTTCACGACATTATGAATTACGAAAGATGCTGTCAATCCCGGCATTGCTGAAACCAGAGAAAAAAAAAGACAAATACAGCTTTCTTATCGACCGTTTCATTTTTCAGTATATTTTAGTCAAAATGTTGGTATTATATTTGGAATGTTTGAGATGAGGATTGATAATTTGGATTGTAGACTATTGTTCTCTCCTTGGATGTTATTCCCACAACGTTTCGGTCGATATAGTAATTAGTAGTAATATATAGTGATAAGAAGACAACGCATCTTAAACAAGTATAGCTTAAGGGATTCTAAAATTAATATTAGAAATGTCCGTGAGAACCTGTGACGTAACAGATATAAGTGCTAAGTAATGATCAGTGATAGTCTTCTGAATGTTGATGGTTCAATCTTTAGTTCGGACGATACTAAGAATACAATTACGAATTATTTTAAGACTTCTTCGCGGTCATTACTGACGGTACGACATCAAGCTACCATCCGTAGATTAAATAAAGGGTTCATTTCGAAGTTCATTGCTGACGGTACGACATCAGGCTACCTCCGTAGATAAAATAAAGGGTTCCTTTCGAAGTTCATTGCTGACGGTACATCAAGCTACCTCCGTGGATTAAATAAAGGTTCCTTTCGAAGTTCATTGCTGACGGTACGACATCAAGCTACCTCCGTAGATTAAATAAAGGGTTCATTTCGAAGTTCATTGCTGACGGTACGACATCAGGCTACCTCCGTAGATAAAATAAAGGGTTCCTTTCGAAGTTCATTGCTGACGGTACATCAAGCTACCTCCGTGGATTAAATAAAGGGTTCCTTTCGAAGTTCATTGCTAACGGTACGACATCAAGCTACCTCCGTAGATTAAATAAAGGGTTCATTTCGAAGTTCATTGCTGACGGTACGACATCAAGCTACCTCCGTAGATAAAATAAAGGGTTCCTTTCGAAGTTCATTGCTGACGGTACGACATCAAGCTACCTCCGTAGATAAAATAAAGGGTTCCTTTCGAAGTTCATTGCTGACGGTACGACATCAAGCTACCTCCGTAGATAAAATAAAGGGTTCCTTTCGAAGTTCATTGCTGACGGTACATCAAGCTACCTCCGTAGATTAAATAAAGGGTTCATTTCGAAGTTCATTGCTGACGGTACGACATCAAGCTACCTCCGTAGATAAAATAAAGGGTTCCTTTCGAAGTTCATTGCTGACGGTACGACATCAAGCTACCTCCGTAGATAAAATAAAGGGTTCCTTTCGAAGTTCATTGCTGACGGTACGACATCAAGCTACCTCCGTAGATTAAATAAAGGGTTCCTTTCGAAGTTCATTGCTGACGGTACGACATCAAGCTACCTCCGTAGATTAAATAAAGGGTTCATTTCGAAGTTCATTGCTGACGGTACGACATCAAGCTACCTCCGTAGATAAAATAAAGGGTTCCTTTCGAAGTTCATTGCTGACGGTACGACATCAAGCTACCTCCGTAGATAAAATAAAGGGTTCCTTTCGAAGTTCATTGCTGACGGTACATCAAGCTACCTCCGTGGATTAAATAAAGGTTCCTTTCGAATTTCATTGCTAACGGTACGACATCAAGCTACCTCCGTAGATTAAATAAAGGGTTCCTTTCGAAGTTCATTGCTGACGGTACGACATCAAGCTACCTCCGTAGATAAAATAAAGGGTTCCTTTCGAAGTTCATTGCTGACGGTACGACATCAAGCTACCTCCGTAGATTAAATAAAGGGTTCCTTTCGAAGTTCATTGCTGACGGTACGACATCAAGCTACCTCCGTAGATAAAATAAAGGGTTCCTTTCGAAGTTCATTGCTGACGGTACGACATCAAGCTACCTCCGTAGATTAAATAAAGGGTTCATTTCGAAGTTCATTGCTGACGGTACATCAAGCTACCTCCGTAGATTAAATAAAGGGTTCATTTCGAAGTTCATTGCTGACGGTACGACATCAAGCTACCTCCGTAGATAAAATAAAGGGTTCCTTTCGAAGTTCATTGCTGACGGTACGACATCAAGCTACCTCCGTAGATAAAATAAAGGGTTCATTTCGAAGTTCATTGCTGACGGTACGACATCAAGCTACCTCCGTAGATAAAATAAAGGGTTCCTTTCGAAGTTCATTGCTGACGGTACGACATCAAGCTACCTCCGTAGATTAAATAAAGGGTTCATTTCGAAGTTCATTGCTGACGGTACGACATCAAGCTACCTCCTTAGATAAAATAAAGGGTTCCTTTCGAAGTTCATTGCTGACGGTACGACATCAAGCTACCTCCGTAGATAAAATAAAGGGTTCCTTTCGAAGTTCATTGCTGACGGTACATCAAGCTACCTCCGTGGATTAAATAAAGGTTCCTTTCGAATTTCATTGCTAACGGTACGACATCAAGCTACCTCCGTAGATAAAATAAAGGGTTCCTTTCGAAGTTCATTGCTGACGGTACGACATCAAGCTACCTCCGTAGATTAAATAAAGGGTTCATTTCGAAGTTCATTGCTGACGGTACGACATCAAGCTACCTCCGTAGATTAAATAAAGGGTTCCTTTCGAAGTTCATTGCTGACGGTACGACATCAAGCTACCTCCGTAGATAAAATAAAGGGTTCCTTTCGAAGTTCATTGCTGACGGTACGACATCAAGCTACCTCCGTAGATTAAATAAAGGGTTCATTTCGAAGTTCATTGCTGACGGTACATCAAGCTACCTCCGTAGATTAAATAAAGGGTTCCTTTCGAAGTTCATTGCTGACGGTACATCAAGCTACCTCCGTAGATTAAATAAAGGGTTCATTTCGAAGTTCATTGCTGACGGTACGACATCAAGCTACCTCCGTAGATAAAATAAAGGGTTCCTTTCGAAGTTCATTGCTGACGGTACGACATCAAGCTACCTCCGTAGATAAAATAAAGGGTTCCTTTCGAAGTTCATTGCTGACGGTACGACATCAAGCTACCTCCGTAGATAAAATAAAGGGTTCATTTCGAAGTTCATTGCTGACGGTACGACATCAAGCTACCTCCGTAGATAAAATAAAGGGTTCCTTTCGAAGTTCATTGCTGACGGTACGACATCAAGCTACCTCCGTAGATAAAATAAAGGGTTCCTTTCGAAGTTCATTGCTGACGGTACATCAAGCTACCTCCGTGGATTAAATAAAGGTTCCTTTCGAATTTCATTGCTAACGGTACGACATCAAGCTACCTCCGTAGATAAAATAAAGGGTTCCTTTCGAAGTTCATTGCTGACGGTACGACATCAAGCTACCTCCGTAGATTAAATAAAGGGTTCATTTCGAAGTTCATTGCTGACGGTACGACATCAAGCTACCTCCGTAGATAAAATAAAGGGTTCCTTTCGAAGTTCATTGCTGACGGTACGACATCAAGCTACCTCCGTAGATAAAATAAAGGGTTCCTTTCGAAGTTCATTGCTGACGGTACGACATCAAGCTACCTCCGTAGATAAAATAAAGGGTTCCTTTCGAAGTTCATTGCTGACGGTACGACATCAAGCTACCTCCGTAGAAAAAATAAAGGGTTCCTTTCGAAGTTCATTGCTGACGGTACATCAAGCTACCTCCGTAGATTAAATAAAGGGTTCATTTCGAAGTTCATTGCTGACGGTACGACATCAAGCTACCTCCGTAGATAAAATAAAGGGTTCCTTTCGAAGTTCATTGCTGACGGTACGACATCAAGCTACCTCCGTAGATAAAATAAAGGGTTCCTTTCGAAGTTCATTGCTGACGGTACGACATCAAGCTACCTCCGTAGATAAAATAAAGGGTTCATTTCGAAGTTCATTGCTGACGGTACGACATCAAGCTACCTCCGTAGATAAAATAAAGGGTTCATTTCGAAGTTCATTGCTGACGGTACGACATCAAGCTACCTCCGTAGATAAAATAAAGGGTTCCTTTCGAAGTTCATTGCTGACGGTACGACATCAAGCTACCTCCGTAGATAAAATAAAGGGTTCCTTTCGAAGTTCATTGCTGACGGTACGACATCAAGCTACCTCCGTAGATTAAATAAAGGGTTCATTTCGAAGTTCATTGCTGACGGTACGACATCAAGCTACCTCCGTAGATAAAATAAAGGGTTCCTTTCGAAGTTCATTGCTGACGGTACGACATCAAGCTACCTCCGTAGATAAAATAAAGGGTTCCTTTCGAAGTTCATTGCTGACGGTACATCAAGCTACCTCCGTGGATTAAATAAAGGTTCCTTTCGAATTTCATTGCTAACGGTACGACATCAAGCTACCTCCGTAGATTAAATAAAGGGTTCCTTTCGAAGTTCATTGCTGACGGTACGACATCAAGCTACCTCCGTAGATAAAATAAAGGGTTCATTTCGAAGTTCATTGCTGACGGTACATCAAGCTACCTCCGTGGATTAAATAAAGGTTCCTTTCGAATTGCATTGCTAACGGTACGACATCAAGCTACCTCCGTAGATTAAATAAAGGGTTCCTTTCGAAGTTCATTGCTGACGGTACGACATCAAGCTACCTCCGTAGATAAAATAAAGGGTTCATTTCGAAGTTCATTGCTGACGGTACGACATCAAGCTACCTCCGTAGATAAAATAAAGGGTTCATTTCGAAGTTCATTGCTGACGGTACGACATCAAGCTACCTCCGTAGATTAAATAAAGGGTTCCTTTCGAAGTTCATTGCTGACGGTACGACATCAAGCTACCTCCGTAGATAAAATAAAGGGTTCATTTCGAAGTTCATTGCTGACGGTACGACATCAAGCTACCTCCGTAGATAAAATAAAGGGTTCCTTTCGAAGTTCATTGCTGACGGTACGACATCAAGCTACCTCCGTAGATTAAATAAAGGGTTCCTTTCGAAGTTCATTGCTGACGGTACGACATCAAGCTACCTCCGTAGATAAAATAAAGGGTTCCTTTCGAAGTTCATTGCTGACGGTACGACATCAAGCTACCTCCGTAGATTAAATAAAGGGTTCATTTCGAAGTTCATTGCTGACGGTACGACATCAAGCTACCTCCGTAGATAAAATAAAGGGTTCCTTTTGAAAGTCATTACTGACGGTACGACATCAAGCTACCTCCGTAGATTAAATAAAGGGTTCATTTCGAAGTTCATTGCTGACGGTACGACATCAAGCTACCTCCGTAGATAAAATAAAGGGTTCCTTTCGAAGTTCATTGCTGACGGTACGACATCAAGCTACCTCCGTAGATTAAATAAAGGGTTCATTTCGAAGTTCATTGCTGACGGTACGACATCAAGCTACCTCCGTAGATAAAATAAAGGGTTCCTTTCGAAGTTCATTGCTGACGGTACGACATCAAGCTACCTCCGTAGATAAAATAAAGGGTTCCTTTCGAAGTTCATTGCTGACGGTACGACATCAAGCTACCTCCGTAGATTAAATAAAGGGTTCATTTCGAAGTTCATTGCTGACGGTACGACATCAAGCTACCTCCGTAGATTAAATAAAGGGTTCATTTCGAAGTTCATTGCTGACGGTACGACATCAAGCTACCTCCGTAGATAAAATAAAGGGTTCCTTTCGAAGTTCATTGCTGACGGTACGACATCAAGCTACCTCCGTAGATAAAATAAAGGGTTCCTTTCGAAGTTCATTGCTGACGGTACATCAAGCTTACTCCGTAGATTAAATAAAGGGTTCATTTCGAAGTTCATTGCTAACGGTACGACATCAAGCTACCTCCGTAGATTAAATAAAGGGTTCATTTCGAAGTTCATTGCTGACGGTACGACATCAAGCTACCTCCGTAGATTAAATAAAGGGTTCATTTCGAAGTTCATTGCTGACGGTACGACATCAAGCTACCTCCGTAGATTAAATAAAGGGTTCATTTCGAAGTTCATTGCTGACGGTACGACATCAAGCTACCTCCGTAGATAAAATAAAGGGTTCCTTTCGAAGTTCATTGCTGACGGTACGACATCAAGCTACCTCCGTAGATTAAATAAAGGGTTCATTTCGAAGTTCATTGCTGACGGTACATCAAGCTACCTCCGTAGATTAAATAAAGGGTTCCTTTCGAAGTTCATTGCTAACGGTACGACATCAAGCTACCTCCGTAGATAAAATAAAGGGTTCCTTTCGAAGTTCATTGCTGACGGTACGACATCAAGCTACCTCCGTAGATTAAATAAAGGGTTCATTTCGAAGTTCATTGCTGACGGTACGACATCAAGCTACCTCCGTAGATAAAATAAAGGGTTCCTTTCGAAGTTCATTGCTGACGGTACGACATCAAGCTACCTCCGTAGATAAAATAAAGGGTTCCTTTCGAAGTTCATTGCTGACGGTACATCAAGCTACCTCCGTGGATTAAATAAAGGTTCCTTTCGAAGTTCATTGCTGACGGTACGACATCAAGCTACCTCCGTAGATAAAATAAAGGGTTCCTTTCGAAGTTCATTGCTGACGGTACGACATCAAGCTACCTCCGTAGATAAAATAAAGGGTTCCTTTCGAAGTTCATTGCTGACGGTACATCAAGCTACCTCCGTGGATTAAATAAAGGTTCCTTTCGAATTTCATTGCTAACGGTACGACATCAAGCTACCTCCGTAGATAAAATAAAGGGTTCCTTTCGAAGTTCATTGCTGACGGTACGACATCAAGCTACCTCCGTAGATTAAATAAAGGGTTCATTTCGAAGTTCATTGCTGACGGTACGACATCAAGCTACCTCCGTAGATAAAATAAAGGGTTCCTTTCGAAGTTCATTGCTGACGGTACGACATCAAGCTACCTCCGTAGATAAAATAAAGGGTTCCTTTCGAAGTTCATTGCTGACGGTACGACATCAAGCTACCTCCGTAGATAAAATAAAGGGTTCCTTTCGAAGTTCATTGCTGACGGTACGACATCAAGCTACCTCCGTAGATAAAATAAAGGGTTCCTTTCGAAGTTCATTGCTGACGGTACATCAAGCTACCTCCGTAGATTAAATAAAGGGTTCATTTCGAAGTTCATTGCTGACGGTACGACATCAAGCTACCTCCGTAGATAAAATAAAGGGTTCCTTTCGAAGTTCATTGCTGACGGTACGACATCAAGCTACCTCCGTAGATAAAATAAAGGGTTCCTTTCGAAGTTCATTGCTGACGGTACGACATCAAGCTACCTCCGTAGATAAAATAAAGGGTTCATTTCGAAGTTCATTGCTGACGGTACGACATCAAGCTACCTCCGTAGATAAAATAAAGGGTTCATTTCGAAGTTCATTGCTGACGGTACGACATCAAGCTACCTCCGTAGATAAAATAAAGGGTTCCTTTCGAAGTTCATTGCTGACGGTACGACATCAAGCTACCTCCGTAGATAAAATAAAGGGTTCCTTTCGAAGTTCATTGCTGACGGTACGACATCAAGCTACCTCCGTAGATTAAATAAAGGGTTCATTTCGAAGTTCATTGCTGACGGTACGACATCAAGCTACCTCCGTAGATAAAATAAAGGGTTCCTTTCGAAGTTCATTGCTGACGGTACGACATCAAGCTACCTCCGTAGATAAAATAAAGGGTTCCTTTCGAAGTTCATTGCTGACGGTACATCAAGCTACCTCCGTGGATTAAATAAAGGTTCCTTTCGAATTTCATTGCTAACGGTACGACATCAAGCTACCTCCGTAGATTAAATAAAGGGTTCCTTTCGAAGTTCATTGCTGACGGTACGACATCAAGCTACCTCCGTAGATAAAATAAAGGGTTCATTTCGAAGTTCATTGCTGACGGTACATCAAGCTACCTCCGTGGATTAAATAAAGGTTCCTTTCGAATTGCATTGCTAACGGTACGACATCAAGCTACCTCCGTAGATTAAATAAAGGGTTCCTTTCGAAGTTCATTGCTGACGGTACGACATCAAGCTACCTCCGTAGATAAAATAAAGGGTTCATTTCGAAGTTCATTGCTGACGGTACGACATCAAGCTACCTCCGTAGATAAAATAAAGGGTTCATTTCGAAGTTCATTGCTGACGGTACGACATCAAGCTACCTCCGTAGATTAAATAAAGGGTTCCTTTCGAAGTTCATTGCTGACGGTACGACATCAAGCTACCTCCGTAGATAAAATATAGGGTTCATTTCGAAGTTCATTGCTGACGGTACGACATCAAGCTACCTCCGTAGATAAAATAAAGGGTTCCTTTCGAAGTTCATTGCTGACGGTACGACATCAAGCTACCTCCGTAGATTAAATAAAGGGTTCCTTTCGAAGTTCATTGCTGACGGTACGACATCAAGCTACCTCCGTAGATAAAATAAAGGGTTCCTTTCGAAGTTCATTGCTGACGGTACGACATCAAGCTACCTCCGTAGATTAAATAAAGGGTTCATTTCGAAGTTCATTGCTGACGGTACGACATCAAGCTACCTCCGTAGATAAAATAAAGGGTTCCTTTTGAAAGTCATTACTGACGGTACGACATCAAGCTACCTCCGTAGATTAAATAAAGGGTTCATTTCGAAGTTCATTGCTGACGGTACGACATCAAGCTACCTCCGTAGATAAAATAAAGGGTTCCTTTCGAAGTTCATTGCTGACGGTACGACATCAAGCTACCTCCGTAGATTAAATAAAGGGTTCATTTCGAAGTTCATTGCTGACGGTACGACATCAAGCTACCTCCGTAGATAAAATAAAGGGTTCCTTTCGAAGTTCATTGCTGACGGTACGACATCAAGCTACCTCCGTAGATAAAATAAAGGGTTCCTTTCGAAGTTCATTGCTGACGGTACGACATCAAGCTACCTCCGTAGATTAAATAAAGGGTTCATTTCGAAGTTCATTGCTGACGGTACGACATCAAGCTACCTCCGTAGATTAAATAAAGGGTTCATTTCGAAGTTCATTGCTGACGGTACGACATCAAGCTACCTCCGTAGATAAAATAAAGGGTTCCTTTCGAAGTTCATTGCTGACGGTACGACATCAAGCTACCTCCGTAGATAAAATAAAGGGTTCCTTTCGAAGTTCATTGCTGACGGTACATCAAGCTACCTCCGTAGATTAAATAAAGGGTTCATTTCGAAGTTCATTGCTAACGGTACGACATCAAGCTACCTCCGTAGATTAAATAAAGGGTTCATTTCGAAGTTCATTGCTGACGGTACGACATCAAGCTACCTCCGTAGATTAAATAAAGGGTTCATTTCGAAGTTCATTGCTGACGGTACGACATCAAGCTACCTCCGTAGATTAAATAAAGGGTTCATTTCGAAGTTCATTGCTGACGGTACGACATCAAGCTACCTCCGTAGATAAAATAAAGGGTTCCTTTCGAAGTTCATTGCTGACGGTACGACATCAAGCTACCTCCGTAGATTAAATAAAGGGTTCATTTCGAAGTTCATTGCTGACGGTACATCAAGCTACCTCCGTAGATTAAATAAAGGGTTCCTTTCGAAGTTCATTGCTAACGGTACGACATCAAGCTACCTCCGTAGATAAAATAAAGGGTTCCTTTCGAAGTTCATTGCTGACGGTACGACATCAAGCTACCTCCGTAGATTAAATAAAGGGTTCATTTCGAAGTTCATTGCTGACGGTACGACATCAAGCTACCTCCGTAGATAAAATAAAGGGTTCCTTTCGAAGTTCATTGCTGACGGTACGACATCAAGCTACCTCCGTAGATAAAATAAAGGGTTCCTTTCGAAGTTCATTGCTGACGGTACATCAAGCTACCTCCGTGGATTAAATAAAGGTTCCTTTCGAATTTCATTGCTAACGGTACGACATCAAGCTACCTCCGTAGATTAAATAAAGGGTTCCTTTCGAAGTTCATTGCTGACGGTACGACATCAAGCTACCTCCGTAGATAAAATAAAGGGTTCATTTCGAAGTTCATTGCTGACGGTACGACATCAAGCTACCTCCGTAGATAAAATAAAGGGTTCCTTTCGAAGTTCATTGCTGACGGTACGACATCAAGCTACCTCCGTAGATTAAATAAAGGGTTCCTTTCGAAGTTCATTACTGACGGTACGACATCAAGCTACCTCCGTAGATAAAATAAAGGGTTCCTTTCGAAGTTCATTGCTGACGGTACGACATCAAGCTACCTCCGTAGATTAAATAAAGGGTTCATTTCGAAGTTCATTGCTGACGGTACGACATCAAGCTACCTCCGTAGATAAAATAAAGGGTTCCTTTCGAAGTTCATTGCTGACGGTACGACATCAAGCTACCTCCGTAGATAAAATAAAGGGTTCCTTTCGAAGTTCATTGCTGACGGTACATCAAGCTACCTCCGTGGATTAAATAAAGGTTCCTTTCGAATTTCATTGCTAACGGTACGACATCAAGCTACCTCCGTAGATTAAATAAAGTGTTCCTTTCGAAGTTCATTGCTGACAATACGACATTAAGCTACCTCCGTAGATTAAATAAAGGATTCCTTTCGAAGTTCATTGCTGACAGTACGACATTAAGCTACCTCCGTAGATTAAATAAAGGTTCCTTTCGAAGTTCATTGCTGACAGTACGACATTAAGCTACCTCCGTAGATTAAATAAAGGATTCCTTTTGAAAGTCATTACTGACGGTACGACATCAAGCTACCTCCGTAGATTAAATGAAAGGGTTCCTTTCGAAGTTCATTGCTGACAAAAGACATTAAGCTACCTCTGTAGATTAAATGAAAGGGTTCCTCTTGAAGGTCATTGCTGATGGTATGACACTGAGCTACATCCGTAGATTAAATGAAAGGGTTCCTTTCGAAGTTCATTGCTTACCGTACGACATCAAGCTACCTCTGTAGATTAAATAAAGGTTCCGTTCGAAGTTCATTGCTGACGGTACGACATCAAGCTACCTCCGTAGATAAAATAAAGGGTTCCTTTCGAAGTTCATTGCTGACGGTACATTAAGCTACCTCCGTGGATTAAATAAAGGTTCCTTTCGAATTTCATTGCTAACGGTACGACATCAAGCTACCTCCGTAGATTAAATAAAGTGTTCCTTTCGAAGTTCATTGCTGACAATACGACATTAAGCTTCCTCCGTAGATTAAATAAAGGTTCCTTTCGAAGTTCATTGCTGACAGTACGACATTAAGCTACCTCCGTAGATTAAATAAAGGATTCCTTTTGAAAGTCATTACTGACGGTATACATCAAGCTATCTCCGTAGATTAAATAAAGGGTTCCTCTTGAAGGTCATTGCTGATGGTATGACACTAAGCTACATCCGTAGATTAAATAAAAGGTTTCTTTTGAAGGTTATTGCTGACGGTACGACAGCAAGCTACCTCCGTAGATTAAATAAAAGGTTTCTTTTGAAGTTCATTGCTGACGGAACGACAGCAACCTACCCCCATAGATTAAATAAAGGGTTCCTTTTTACGTTCTGTACAGATTCCTGAGTTCGAAAAAAAGATTCTCAAGTTCGACAAGTTTGCAGGTTACATCGACCGAAACGCTGTGAGAATCACATTCAAGATGAGAACAGTAGTCCGAATAATCCCAATAATACAAGACTTTAGATACTGCCGGATTCATATAAGACATTGGATTGATCGTATCACTTGCAGGAACGAGCCTAGAGAGACCGCGTCGATGTTCTAGCGAATTTACTTTTGTCTAACATCTGAGACAACGCTATGCCCGTTATGGCGTCGTCCCGCAACGTCTAAGTCTTGAGGAAGAAAACAAAAATTGATTAAGCATGTATCTGTGTTTGTGTACATTGTTCTTTAAATTATTAAAGACTTCTTCATTCATATTTTTATGTATTATTCATGTTTGTTTTCGAAATGAAAAGAATAAAATAATAAAATAAAATAAATATGTTATAGTTTGGGAAATAATTCATTGGCATTTTTCGTATTAAATGTTTAAAATGCACGCAAAATAAAAAGCATTTGCAAAATGTCTTATGTCGACGAAGTTTCGGTTCTACAACATACTGTGTTATGATTTATTTTATGGATATCGCTCTAGACAAGGCACGAAGCAACTTGATATAAATAGCAAAAGAAATACTACTTCAAGGTCAAAACCTAGCCAGTGATAAGTGTTGGATGGATAACTTTCGACCCAGAAAACAGCAATTCTTCCCCCTTTGTCAGAAACATCGTTCATGGAACGTGAGGACTAAAGGACAACATAAAGAAAGCGAGAGTTACGAGGTTGCCAAAAGCATACCTAAAGTGCACATTTTACTCTCTCCATTTTTTTTTTATGATTCTATAAATTTTTGTGTATCTTCAGAAAATTAAACTTGGATATCCTTATTTACTTGTCTCCCCGCGAAATAAAATAAAATATATATTTATACTTGCGTCTGGATGTCCAATCATGGCCCGGGGCTACACAATTTAGCAAAAAAGTAAGTCCTTATTTTTTTATGGAAATCACGTCAGACAAGCATTAAACCACTTCATTTAAAAAGCTTAGAAGTACGAAAGATCGATATCGCTAAGACATAAGATACCTATTGGCCTTAGTCTTGAAAATATCTAGAGTATAGGTAGGAGAAAAACAGTAAGCATAAAGAAAGTTCCACAAGCCTGAAGTTCTTTGAAAAAAGCTACTGGAATAGGAAGCTGTATTACAATGAGGTATCAAAACAGTGAATTGACGGAGACCACTAGACCAACGAGTCAAACGAGCTGGAACAAAGGAAGCAGGGAATAGTTTTTAAAATTTTGAAGAAAATCTGCAATAATAGTATTCATAGAAAAGACTGAAATTAGTAACATCCTGTCTTTGAGAGAGAGGGTGCAAAGAAGAAAAAGGGTGGGGCCAATCAACTCCTCAAGTTGCAAAAAGTCCATAGCCGGGATTGAAGGACTCTTTTTATGAAGTGCAGCCTTTTACTCCATAATTCTCAGATTTGACTCTATCTTTTTCTCGTTTTTGGTAATAACCGGGAGGATTCCACCATAAAAGGAGACAGTAATGCCTATCCGTATGGTATTATGGCAAACAGAAAAGATACTACACTACTCCCACCAAATTAGAAGGTAGCCTATGGGAATATGGTTTTATTACAACATATACTACATCACCCCCTCCCTCAAGTTGGATGTAATACCTGGGAGCATTACCCCACTTCCTTAAAAAAGAAGCGGTAATTTCTGGGAGAGAAACAGAACCGATACTAAATGACCCACCCCCATTAACAGATTATACAATAATAGATTAAATCATTATTTTCATTCATTTGAAAATGTCTAGCCATAAAAAACATAATTTTCATGGTTTCATGGCCTTTTGACTAAGATCAAAGTGTAATATCTGTTCTCGGTATCCCATTCATATAAGACGTTTTATTATTGACGAAAATATTGCGTATTTTATTGAAAACATGACAATGTAAAATTACGACTGTATATTACAAGATATTAATTTATTAGAAGCTGTTTATGAAATGAATATGCAAATTAAGAAGACCTAAATGTGTTTTATGATGTTTGCAGATTACTATATATACGGCATTTCAAAATATTTATGTAGTATCATAGAATTAAATAAGCACAACCTGTTTCGATGTTCATATAGTTAGAGTAGACGAAAATAAACTTTCGCATTTATTCATTTAGATATTGGTTTCTAATGAAACCGTACCGTAAAAATGACGGCATACTATTTTCATTGTTTGTCAACTTAACTAAAATATTTATGAGTCTGTAATCCAAACTTGAAAAAATTAAATTGGCTCTTATTCACCTTCACCGATAATCGCAATCTCCAATATTCAAAGTTCTTTCTCCAATATTTACTTCTTCTCTTCCAAACTCAACTCAGCTCTTCAGTCAATAAAGTACACTTTTCATATTCTTTAACCCATCACATATGCAAATTATTGCAGTATCTTGAATCACACGCCCCCATAATCATCAAAGATCATTTCCCATCACATAATCCTGTGCCCAAATCGGCGCATTATGTTCTCTCCTGCGCTTACATCTCCATCATTTACTTGGACCACACGCCTCAAATCTAAAATATACCGCGGCATCACATTGACGCTCAAGTTATTAGGGGATAGCACTCCAGTAATCACTCCTTTTCCCCATTGCGTTGTACATCAATCATTTGGTGGCTTCACCCAAACCTCTTCTCCTATTAAAATTCTGGCTGGTCCTCGCTCTTCGACTTTTGAGGATATATCTCTTTGATGTCGCCATTCATATTTAAAAATGGATCTATGTGGCACTGTCTCGTCACTCTGTCTGCCCTAGGATGCCATGTTGTACCAGAATGTGGCCTCTTCGGGTGATATCCCTCCTCTCTCAGCTATCGCTTTCACTCTCCGATGATGTCACTCTACTATTCCATTTCCCTCGGGCCTATAGGCTGCCCTGTAATATATTTTTATCTTCCCTTTTTCTAGCATTGTCTGGAGACGTTCTGGGCGAAAATCGGTGCCATTGTCCATTATCATCTCCATTACCGGGCCCCGTTCAAGCATCACCTTCTCCAATTCCTCTGTAACCGCAGTTGCCGTCTCCGCACGTAACTCCCTCCATATTGCTAGTCTCCCAAGCCCACAGTCAATCATTGACAAGTATGCGCCCCCACGATAGTGTGTTATGTCAATAGCTAATCTTGTCCAATTAGTTGAAGTTCCAATTTCACCAGGATCATGTATATTCATGGAAGGATCGATTGATTGACATCGAACACAGTTCCTGACCACTCTCTGAACTTCCTCCCGTCTTATAAGTCGATCAACTTTCCGCACCAAATATAATGTTCTATCCACTCCCATGTGGTGCATGCAATTCAACTCTTCTAGTTCTCCGGTTCCTAAACAGCAAACCGGGACCTCTTTTTTCTCGACTAACCACCGTTTCTTTATTCGGGTTAGCGCATCTGCTTTGTTTCTCTGTGAAGGCACAAACACTGCCTTTATTCGTAGTCCAAATTCGGATATTAACTCTCCAAGTATTCCCAATCTCCGCTTTACGATCATTTCTCCAGCACCCTTGGTTCGTATTCTTCCACTCTCCTCCACTGTAAAGTTCACCTAACTTAGTACCGTTACTGAATCGCGCCTTATTTCAATCTCTCTCAATCCCAATTGTATAGCTAAATTGACGCTTTCTAAACAGCATCTAATTCGGCCACGTTAATGTGATTACAGTCATCTTTTTGTTTCTCAGCCATGCTGCATCTTCCACCACCAAACCACCAATCTCCACAACCACGCCTGTTGCAATACTGCTTGCATCACACCACACCACTCCTATTTTTGTTTCAGGTATGTGCCCAGCTCCACTAACTGGGTCCTCCTTCTCTACATCAGTTAGAATCTCCTGTATTACTTTGACAGTTTTGCCATCAACTCTTTCCTCCCAGTCTACTCCACTTGCTCTTCTTTTAACATAACTGCATGCCAGTCGCAGCCATGCAGCAACTGGATAGTACTCCAACAATTTGCCACAGATAGAGAATAACGGGCACCTATTCATTTCTTCCGTAATCTCTGGGACTTCGTTGCCCCTTTTGAACATCAGTTCACCCGTCTTTCCTTTCATCAACTTAAGTCCCAGTGCCGCTCCGCCGTCCAAGGATTCAGGTGGCTTTGCTGTCAGCCCAAATCTCTTGAGATGTTCCACCACTTGCTCTGTCGATACTTTTGTCACATCTACGATTATGTCATCAATGTACGAATCAGTGGCCTCCTTTGTCTTATTTCCTTTCATTAACACAGTTTTTAGAACAACTGCCATAATTTTTAGTGCAACATGAAGCCCAAATCCTAACCGTGTCAGACAGTAGGTTCTTTCTTTATAGCAGACTAGCTGGTAATGCCATAGCTCTTTTGCCAAGTGTAGTTGCAAGTAGGCAGACTTAAGGTCCACAATCGCAGTTCCTTCTGCCAACCGCCTCCATTTTCCCATCTTTTCATCACACACATCTATTAGATCGCTCCCCGTGACATGCTACAAAACGGTTCAATTCCCGAAAATCTAACACTGGCCTCACTTTACCTTTTGTGGCCTGGACAACTGCCATCAACGGTAACACACCTTTTTCTTCACCCTTGCATGGAAAGAGAATACTATCTGCTATCCATCTTTCCACTTCCTTCTCGAACTCTGAATTTTTCTCACTGTCCAGGAAATTCTTATAATATTTTATTTTTTTCTGCAACACTGGATGCTCTCCCATCCATTTCCATTTCACTGTCCATCTCTCTCCATCAAAATCCGCCTCGAAATCTTTATCCTCAACTTTGAAAACGTTCGGCTGATGAGCAGCTACGGCACAGTGTACATCTTCAAACTTGACCTCAGTTTTGTTGATACTCACACCTCCCATCTCATTGATCACGTCCATTCCAATTATGACATCTATTCCGTCAATCATGTGATCCATCAGAATCACGTCCACTTTCACTCGTACCACACATTCTTTCATTACCACTTGCCGGGCTCCTTTACATTTTACGTCCCGACTGTCAACTGTTTTTATCGTGTCATTTCTACCACACCCACTCACAAGTTTGGAGTTAAGTAGAGTGGTAGTGCATCCAGTGTCAACAAGTGCCGCCATTACACCATCATTTACTGTCACTTCTATCATGGGTAGAGTTCTGTACTGCGCCTTCATTCTGTTTCTGGGGTGGCTACTGGCACAGAAGCTCCCCTTTACTCGTTTCCCTGAGCCAGAGAACAATATCTCGCAATGTGCCCAATTCTTCCACACTCATAGCACCTTACTATGACTAGCTGGCTCCGTGCAATCTTTAATAAGATGTGGTCCTCGACACCTAAAGCACCGAATGCTTGACGATTCTCTTTAAACCTCATTTTTCAGTGTAGTGCTTTGTGCACTCGCTGCCACCGTCCCAGTATCTCGCATTCTCTTGTTAACCAATAGCCGTGCAGTCGGTATCAGTCGACTAACATCCAGTCTCTCCAAGTGATGCAATTGTTGCAGTGCTACAGATACGTCATTTGGAAATGCTGTGATGAACACGAGTTTGGCTGTCTGATCCATACCTATCTCTAGGTATCCAGACAATCGTTTGATATTGTTGGCATAAACATCCACCGATTCTCCAGTCCACCTGAATCGTTTCAGTTTTTCATAGGCTTCGAAAGAACCTTCAGTGAATGTTGTCACCAATCTCATCTATATCATTTCCGCATCTAATTGTTCTGTATCACTCATCTCGAGGTAGAGAGCAAGCGCATCCCCATGCAGAAAAAGTGGAATGAAACTAGCCAGGTCTTGTACTCTCTGTAGTTTCCCCACCAGTTTTACTTTTTTCATCCACCCGACTACATCACCTTCTCCACTAAAAGGTGATATCACACCCTTGCTCAAACTTATTTTTCCTGACTCCATAGTCTCCTCTTCACGCCGAAATAGCTTGTAATCCAAACTTGAAAAATAAAATTGGCTTTTCTTCACCTTCACCGACAATCGCAATCTCCAATATTCAAAGTTCTTTCTCCAATATTCAAAGTTCTCTCTCCAATCTACACTCTCTTCTCTTTCAAACTCACCTCAGCTCTTCAGTTTCAAAAGTACAGTTTTTATATTCTGTAACCACATATGCAATTTATTGCAGTATCTTGAATCACAAAGTCATAAATAAAGTGTCGTCTTATTTACAAAGAATACATCTGCTGATTATCCTTGGTATAACGTCGTTTGACGAAGACACAGATACACATATCAACATAAACATATTTGCCATCATAAATTACACATACATATTTAAATAGAGAATTTACCTGACTTACACACAAATTAATATTTGGTAAATATTGTGAAACAAAACCAAAATAAGGCTCCCCAAATTAGCCATAACTATTATGATTAAAGTCACTTGGAAAGAAGTTGTCCTTTTGGTTAGATTACAAGAGAATGTCCATATTCAGTTAATAGTTTCTATATATACTGAACTACGCCCCTTATTGTTACACACATAGGAATAATTATTTATAAGTATGGATATTGAAAAGGTGACGCAACACATGGTATTGTATAAGAGATTGCTTTTGGCGAAAAGAAACGTATTTTTAAAGTTTACGTTAAAAATTAGTTAGGCAAAACAGGTGGTTGTAAAAGGTGTATACGGTTTACAAAGCATATGATGAGTGTTTATTTTGATTTCGTTATAAGAAAAAAATGCAGAGTTGAAAATTACCAGATGAGGATAAGAGACTAGAGGCTACTTATTTGTGTTAATTCTCGTTCGCGTAAATGTGCGAATTTGAGATGGTGGTGCGAGTGTTTGAGGAACTGTGTTTGTGAAACATGCGTGTATTGCGTGTTTGTACGTGTGAATGTATCTGTGGATGTGTGTGTTACGATGTTGAGTTACTTCTGTACGCGTGAACGTGTGTGGATGTGCATCCGTCTAAATACTCGTAAGTGTGAGTGCATTTGCGTGTCGCATGTGCTAGTTAATATGTACATGAATGTGTGTGTACGCACGTGTGTTCGTGTATATACACATACGCGTGTGTCATATTACAGCTCGGTGTGTGTTAGTTCAAAGTCAGAATGATATTCTAAAGATGCGTCCATTCAATCTACGCGTTTAGCGATGGAGATGATATTTCAAATCTAAGAATGACAGACTAACCCCGAACCGTGACAGACTAACCAGAATGACAACGGAAATAAACGCTGTAATAGAAATTCAACGACGTGTCTACAACATATTACGATAAGAAACTAGAGTGAATAGATATTAACTTAATTTGAAATGCACACTTAAAATTTGACAGATATAGACTCAATTAAAATTAGCAATAAATATGATGGCCGATATACATAGTCAGAAAAAAAAACATTAAAAAAATGAAAGTGAAACACATATATATGTCCAAGATGTGACACGATTTGAGCACGTATACCTAAAAAAAGACTATTTCTCTATAAGCAAGCCAACAACATCTGATGTTATTAAACAGTCAACCCTCTAAAGATCGTCGTTCATTAAATTAGATGATTGATCCAAATGCACCAAACATTGATGTTTGCTTTTCTCTTAACAAAACTCAATCATTTTCTGCAAAACAAAACAAATATTACACGAAAATGACCGGATTCGGCATTAAATAAGCCGAAAAGGGTTGATATGCTGTATAAGAAACAATGAATCTAAACCTGGATGATCAAACGGAAATCTTATTTTCAGGTGCTAAGGGTGCAAGCTGCATTTAGTTGGGAGTGACATAAAGAATATCTTTTTTTGCACAATTTAATCATAGCACGAGAATAAAAGAATAATATTTAAATAAAAAATCATTCAACATCATAAATCTATGATCATACTAAAGCTAGGTAAATCAACTTTTCTCTTCTTAAGTTATTTTTCTTGTATATTTTAATCATACAAAATACATGCTAAAATATTCCTCGATTTTGGGATTGTTTTATGTTGGAAAAACGTTCATTTTAATTGTTCTAATAAGCCGCATTTTGTAATTAACTGACTAAGTGACACAACTAACTTTTCCTAATCCAAAGAATCTTACCCGAGCCTTTTCTATTTCACATATATATATATATATATATATATATATAATATATATATATATATAATATTTACAAGTAAATATTAATTATTTTATATATATATATATATATATATATATATATATAATAATGATAATATTTTATTTAAAAAAAGTAATGAGTATTTATTACCTACAGACATAGTGTTTCATGCTTACGCAATCTTCAGCTTATTCCCGACAGTCGGCGGGCGCGAACTCCGATCACAAATCGCCACTGATTCGTATCAAGAGACTTACCCGTTGGCTACCACAGATTAGCTTGGAAGTTAGGAGGTATTTAACATTGTAAATGCCAAGTCGACGAGTATTTACATAAAGCAGCGAGCATATTTTTGCTAGCCTTGGAGGATGATATAATAGTGAATAATCATATACTACAATGATCCGCCAATGGAGGAGGTAATAACTAAGAGAATGATATCATGACAACAAAATAGATATTACACTATTCCCCTTTAAAATAAAAACAAAAAAGGAGGTAATACCTGAGAGGATTCCTCATAAAATAAGTTAATGTCTGTGAGTATCGTCTCACGCCAACAGAACGAATATAATATAACCCACCCAAAGGAGGATGTAATACGTGGGAGAATTTACCCCAACCCCTATGAAACGGAGGAGGGAATTCTTGGGAGGGTGATCTCATAACAAAACTGATACTACACTACCAACCCCTTTTAAAAAGTACTACAATAATCATTATTTTTCATTGTTCCTTGGTATTTTGCCTAAAATCAAAGTGTGGTATCTGTTCTCAGGATCACAGCGACATTAGACGTAATTATTGCGTATGATACCAGAAAAAATGGCAGTGCTAATTACAAATGTATATTACAGAATATTAATTTATTATAAACTGTGTGTAAAATAAAGATGCAAATAAAGAATACCCAAAACTGATTGTGAGATTTAGCAGATTGCTATATATATATATATATATATATATATATATATATATATATATATATATATATATATATATATATATATATGTATATATATATATATATGTATATATATATATATATATGTATATATGTGTATATATATATATATATATATATATATATATATATATATATATATATATATATATATATATATATATATATATATATATATATATATATATATATATATATATATATATATATATATATATACCGTATTCCAAAAGCTTATGTTGTATCACAGAATTAAGTTAGCATAAGCTGTTTTGGTTTTTATGTAGTTAGGATAGGTGGAAACATGTTTCGAATTAGATATCATGATGTTGCGTTCTTGCGAAATGACCAAAGTGCTTTATTGCATATGTAAGAGCATATAGTTTTATTTAAGATATTACGATACATTAGTGTGCTCGTCCATTGATACCTGCGGTTTCACAGAAATACTGGAAGTTTAGCCTATATGACTAAATATGCTAAGCGTGATCGTTCTTCATTCGATGCTTTGAAAACAGAAACTACCAGAAATCGGATGTTCAAAACAATTGTTTCACCCTTTCGTCGAGTATTTCAGGAGAACACATCGGCACCTAGATTAGAAACACAAGTCACTTAAATGCGGGTCGCAGACTCTACCACTGAATCACCAACCCGCACACAAGAAAGTCTACCACAAGACATCCACACCAAGGTGGACAGCTGACTGCGGAATGAACATGCTTTCTCAAATAGGAGTGAAGAATTTAAGTCGATATTTCACAGCAGGAATGTTTTCCTCAATAAAACGAAACCATCAGTGGAAGAGTCTGCGCCCCGCAGATAAAAAATTCGAGGTTCGAATTTTGAGTCCGGATTCTTATATTGAATGACCTTAAAGTGAGCGAAACTTGAGTCTAGAGTTTCTGGTCTTTGACCATTATGATGTGATATTTTACTAATGAGTCAATACTTATTAAAGCTAAAAGCCACTCGAAAAAAAGTCTAATGAAAGGGATGGATTGTCAGCAGCGTAATGTCTAGTTATAAGAATAATCAAATATATTTCAGATTGGGGTATATACATATATTTATAGTAAGTTATGACAATATATTTATGGCAATTAGCTACACAGAGGCTCCCGCATTTCATCCCTGGGGTACATTTTTTTAGCCTGAAGATTCCCCCGGCGATGAAACGCGGGAGCCTCTATGTAGCTTAATTGCCATAAATATATTTTCATAACTTACTACCTGGCTCTACTTACGGATCGAGCACTGTTGAAGTAAATACTGAAAATTGATACATAAAAATTATATCCCCTTATACATTTTTATGTGGATACATGAAATAGTAACACACACACACACATATATATATATATATATATATATATATAAATATAAAGAAAAATGAAGGTGGAATGCGTTTGTTAAGTTATCACTTTTCATTTTTTTGTTGTTTCATACTTTCCGTCTGTGCGGTTCAGTCATGGTTACGTATGACGTAATATTTCCGGAAATGAATCACGTAAGAGATGTGTATTCAGCTTTATTTGAAACTAGCTGAACCCGTTGCCCGGCGTTGCACGGGAGAAAGTACTACCTATTGCATGACGTTGAATAAAAAAAGAAACGGCCTATTGTTTTTTCTCCCCCCCCCCTCTATCGTGTTGGCGAATGCTATAAATTAAAAAAAAGAAAGAAGTGGTATAGTCGAATGGGATCGAACGCTGAAACTAGCGATCATGAAACCTGCCTTCCTAACCACTGCATCATCGTTCGAGCTAAAAATAAATGTGAAAATAGGTGAATTAAGCTAAGCTTGATTATGGGCATGCGTGTTATGTTAAGATTCAGCAATGACACGATTTATGTCATTTGTAGATGATGAAAATGACTGGATTTGGGTAAGTTTTTATAATATGCGTGTTAAAGGTGTATGATTTTGAAAATGGATATGTATTGGGGTCTACCAGTATCTTGGTGCTTATTAGATTAAAAAGGAAGTCGATTCGATCAAGAAATTGTAGCCGCCATGTTGAATGAATAAATGTTGCAGGAACTGTGTTCGTTAATTTAATTCGCTTAATTCCGGAATGAATATAAATGTAGAAAGCATAGGTAGAATTTGAAATAACGTAATCTGATATTCGCGGAAAATCTTCGGAGTGAACGAGAGCGGTCATTAAGTCTTTGCGTATTGCTTTATATTATGTAGTAAATTAATACCAGGCAAATAATAAATAAGAACTGGTGTTTTGTGAAAATTAAACTGTGCTTAGTAGTTCCCGGTGTCGATGGGTAGAGTGACAGTGCAGAATTGTTAGGGAGACAAGTGTTTGCTATAACCTATATGGAGTTGTTTTTTCGGAGAGACGTTGATGGTGGGCCAAATGTAATATTTAGTGTTATGTAGAAAAAAATAATAACAAATTTACTAAAACACGCTCGAGTGAATAAGTGTATTATAGTGGTGAGTTTAGTAGCCTGTGATGCGTGTGGTTATTTCCTATACTCCGAGCAGGTACAGGGGAAAAACGTCTCTACTTAATATATTAGATAATATTTCGTTTGAAACAACGATGGACACGCATCTGAGGATGAGAATTATTTCCAGAAATACTATGTTATACAAAACCATCATCGAACAACACTGACGGCAAGTAAGATAAAAACAATTAATAAAAGGTACAAACTGCTAACCTAGTTCAACCTTTATTTATCTAAATTTGCTTCACTTCGTGTTTATCCGTTACACTTCTTATTTAGATTGCCTTCTATAAATAAACTTTTTCATACACACTAAACAATGCTTCAAGCAAACTACATCAACTTATTGTATGTAAATATATATATATTAAATTATTATATTATTGTATGTAAATACATATATATTAAATTTCCGAAACAGTTTTTCATAGTAAACAACTGATGATCCCTTAAAATAGTGTTAGAAACAAACTAATATAATAACTGTAAAAAATAAATTGACTTACATGAGTGATTTTCCACCGGAAGACTTAGGACTATAAGTTTTTTTTGTTTTTTTTTTAATATAGTTTTAATGGTGTAGAAACTTCCGAGACTATATATATATGTACCTATCGATATTCTTTAAGATAGAAAATGGGTTTTGAGGATTTATTTATACACATCTAATAAATGGATACCCAGTGAAACTGCAGTCCAGTTAAGCTGCAATGATTATTCATTATTTTCAAAGGTATACCAGTGGAATAGTTTTCTAATCATTCGGAAGTCATCACTTGAAAAATTTGTCAGATGGAAGTAGTTAAATGTTCTTTTTTTATTTAAATACATACATATATATATATATATATATATATATAATTTGAAAAGATATTTCAGAAACGTATTCAGTTTCACCGAGATGGGCTGACTTTTTACATTAAAAAAAATCAGTGGTTTTATCGGCGTTCTGAATAAAAATAAAAATACCGAACTTAAAGAGATCAAATAAATAGATAATTTAGTAGAATAAAATAAAACTATAGGTAATTAATAAAATGAAACTCAATCAATTCCCAACCAATATAGTTTTACCAGAGAGACTTTCCGGGAAGTCAACGTTTTTTTAATCGATATCGCCATTTCACATCGTCGGTTTACCTCATTAAAAACGCCGACAATTCCACTGGGCATAGAGATATATTTTTAAATTTAAAGAATGAAACTCCGGTACGTTTCTGAAATATGTAACATAAAGTTTTCAAATAAATTATATTAGCTCTCACTCCTCTGCGATCGATCAGCTTATTGATTTCTTTTCAATATAACCTGACATAAACTATATATATATATATATATATATATATATATATATATATATATATATATAACTCTTACGATATATCCACGTTATTACAAAAATTTTACTAAAATTATATATATATATAATATTTTTTTAAATAAATATATATATATATAATATTTTTTACATATACATATCAAATTATTTATACTTACAGACGCTAGCGTTTCAAGCTCATTGCTCTCATCGCTGCAGGAATGATACCATTTCAGACGGTTGGGCGGCGCGAACACTGTTCACAGAGTCAGCTTAGAGTCTGCATGCAGTCGCCATATCCACTCGGTCACCGGAAACTCTCACGTGATTAAGGGAAATTAAGATCTATGTACATATAGATCTTAATTTTCCTTAATAAAAGCGGGCATACACAGAAGACTAACCAAGAGTGTTTTACAAACGTATTCGAACCTTCGCTTTACAGCTGATGACAGTCTATTTTTAACATCTTCGAGAGTGCTCGACTTTCAATTTCTTAAAGGAGCTTATAATATGTTTTATAAATGAATATTACATTATTAATATGTGATAATAAAGAGAAAACTTCACCATCAGGAAAAAGAATGAGGTGATTCGCATGTCGTGTATGCAGATTTAAAAAGGGCTTCTCTTCTAATGTGATCCGGCAATTAGAATCAGTGTTTTTAACGTGGCCCTCAGCCGAGATTCTGGCTGATAATGACACTGCCTTCTGCAGTCAACAGTTAAGGCAGTTCATGAACGAGTGGGGTGTAAACTTCCGACCATGCTGTGCATACCGGCCATCCGGAAATGGTATTATAGAGAGGTGTCATATGACAGTTAAGCGGATTGCTGCAAGAAAGAGCTGTCCTGTTATGGAGGCTGTGTATTGGTACAACGTTACCTCCA
Organism: Sepiola atlantica; assembly: GCA_963556195.1. Taxonomy (NCBI): domain Eukaryota; kingdom Metazoa; phylum Mollusca; class Cephalopoda; order Sepiida; family Sepiolidae; genus Sepiola; species Sepiola atlantica. The sequence continues at coordinate 14,223,357 of OY744539.1, forward strand.
AGGATGATGTGTCCGCATCATAAGTCCCTGCCAATTTGTTGTACTCATACCAGATCAGAGTGAAAGGTGTCAATGTTGTGCCCCATCCAAATCACCATGGGATCTCTGCACTTTCTAAAGAAGGGGACACAGTTTGGGTTAAAAATCCACAATGGTGTTTCACGTCGAAATTCAGAGCAGGTCGTGTCACTGGAGTAATAAGTGCACAGTCGGTCGTCGTCAATGACACGCCTTGACATGTACGAGACGTGCGCCCACGTCTCAGTTTAGCACCGGTAGTAGAAGACAATGATGACAAATCATCAGAGAGTACTGAATGGAGAGAACCAGATTCCGATACAAGTAGTAATGGTTCTGCATCTGAAAGTGAGGGAGAGGACAGACGTTTCTTTGGTTGAGCTGCCTTATTCCATTGCCAATTCAGGTCCTGATACATCTGATGTATAAGAGAAAGAAATAACTGTCCCACTACGGAGAAGTACTAGGATAAAGCGACCAGCCACCATCTGTCACTTGTGTCATCATACGATCAGGAGCGAGTGTGACAATAAAAAGGAACATTCACCATCAGGAAAAAGAATTAGGTGCTTCGCGTGTCGTGTATGCAGATTTAAATAGGGCTTCTCTTCATAGGTGCAGGTGTTTATGGTAGTCTGATTTGCATATGTGAATATCAGGTGACATAAATGAAGGGGACAGCTGGGAACGAGGGGAAGCGATTTGAATTGGAAAGAGAAAGGCAGAAAGAAAGTGGTTTGCACGAAATTTAGTTGGAAATTGAATTACAGTCAAAACTTTTGGAGAAAAAGGCAGAGAGAAAGTGGGTTGCACGAAATTCGGTTGGAAATTGAATTACCGTCAAAACTTTTTTTTGTTATTTTTTTTCTGGCACAGTTAACATTATACCTACACACTCTATCGTTTCAAGCTTATAGCTTTCATCAGTGCAGGAAAGTCACAATTCACGAGTAAATTTAATGTAACAGGAGAGTATATGTACACACACAAACACACACACATATATATATATATATACATATATATATATATATATATATATATATATATATATATGTGTGTATGTATATATAGAATCAAATATTAAACTAAAAGTAAACTTTTAGAAGATAGAACCTCTAGTGAAATAGTTTAAGCTCAATATACGAGATAGGGCAATTATAAAGATATATGAAAGAAGAGTGATAAACATGTACGAATGTCCAGATTTATTTCAAACTTCAATTGTTCAATGCAAGGCATATTCTGTAATAAAATTATGTTTATTATTCTTTCCTTAAGCCAAGGTTTTCAAATATCGAAATCTTATCATCAGAGGAATTATATAGATAGATAAGTTGGCAGTGGAAAAGCCAAAATTCAACATTTGAAAAGATATAAAGAAATGGAAAGTGAAAAAAAAAATCGTGTAAAAAAAGATATGGGGTTTGTCCAGTTGGTAATTGTCCATTGATAAGGTGTCCAATGAAAGGAGATTTAGATGGAGAAGAAAAGTTTTTTCGTGAAGGCAGCATGTGAGAGCGTTCAAAAAATGAAATAACTCTAATAGTGAGATGTTGAGTTCGGATCGTACGTGAAGCGTACTCAATCGGAATTCATATGAGAAGTCGGGCCATTTTAAAAATACTTCCTGGGCCGGAGCTGAAATGTATACAAATGACTTTGGTAGTTAAATATTTAAGCAATTCTAAGAAGAAATTATTTTAGTTAAAGACGAGGCCAAAATGAGGAAGTTGGCTGGAGAAAGGAAAAGTGAAGCATAAAGGGAAGAAGTGGGAGGGTTAGTTTAATAGGCCATGGCTGCTGCTCAAAAGGAAAAGGGAGGGAGGGGGTATAGTTCTAGTGATACTGTTATTGGTGGTAGGAACTAAATCCGATGCAAGTGGGGATTTGCCATAGGTGAAAATTTAGGTCATTGAGTGTATATATTATTTGAAAAAAGAGGGGGTCCGTAATTAAAACGGATTTTGAACGAAAGACAAAAATAATTTCGAATGTTTAAAGGGTTTCCGTTGCGAAAATTATTGTTCCAATTAATGGGAATCCGTAGTTTAAATGTTGAAAATGTAATAAATCGGGCAAAGACTAATGTTTCATAGTTAAATGTTCTAAAGAGTTTAAAGGGGTTACCAGTTGGTTAAATGTATAATTAAATAAGACAAGCCGAGATGTATGATTAAATAAGACAAGCTCAATGTATAGTTATACACAAAGCCTGTTCCACTCAATCATATTAAAAATTAGAGTTGGAAACAATGTTTGGGATAATGTTAGACTGCTTGTAACAATTGATTTCTATTATAAGTATTATGGGGTTAGGGTTGGGTTGAATTATGTAAACTTAAATGTATTGCTAGTGCGTTGAAGTTATAAATAGCTATATAAGGGGAGGCAGATGGACCAATTGAAGGAGGAACCAAGGAGCGTAGTAAAAAGGTGAGATAAATGGAATCTACGAGGAAGATATTGTCAGTAGAGAGAAGCATATACAGGGTCGATGGAATGGATACAAGGGAGATAAAGATAAAAAGCATAAAAAGCAATGGAAGAGTGTATGCGAAGGTTGGCAAATAAAAGAAAGAAAAAAAATGAAGAAAAGGAAAACGGAATTATAGTGTTGAGTAGGAATTATGGTGTCGAAGTTAGAGCGGTTTAGGATCGGTAAAGTGTAGGAAGAGTAATGTTAGTTCTCAATTATTTCCTACTCCACAATGCCCAATATAGCACAAACCATCATCACATCTAACAACAAATAAATTAAATCGGCCCAACAACCAAATTACCATTTAATGGCAGTTGCAGTTATTAGTGGGGCGTATAGTAAGTGCTGGTTGTTGGGCCGATCAACTTCTTTTTTTATGAGAAATAGGCTCGAAAACAACAGAAGAGATCATCCCATACTAGATTTCGGAGTCGATTTTTAAACTTGGTCAAGGCAACGAAGGGTGCTCTCAGCGACACATAAATAACATTAATTAGATTTTATTTTTCGTAAACTATTTTTGTAAGTTAGACTAATAGGCATACCGATAGTAGACTGTGTTAAACTTCCTTTTATGTGACATCACTCGTCAAACAATGAACAATGATAAAAAAACAGGTAAATCCAATATTTCTGAAAATTAGATTCCCCACCGAATTGTCTAATGTTTCTACTTCTACTTCGTGTCCTAGGATTCAAGATCATCAGATACACGATGCAAGGGAAATAGCTCATAGAATTAAGGGAGGTGCTCTACTGATATGCAATTCATGGTCTCTTCCCTGCAAAACCTTCACAGCAATTACCTGTCAATCTACCACCACTTCAAAGAACTTTCCTAGCTTCCTCTGTATACTTAGAAACAAACAGAACTTCCATGACCAGAGCTTCTTTCCAATAACTTCCGATAGTGAAACATAATACCGCGGGACTGCCTCCTTTCTGATTATAACTTCAAGTCTAATGTCAACAAATACTTGTCTGCCTTTTCCACCCACTGTTTCCACTCTCATCAGTATATTTCTACATCCGATTGACAATTTTATAAACCTTTATCCTTGAGTCGCCTTTAGGTCTTGATAAGTGGTGACACATTAGTATTAAGACAAATATTAATTATTACTAGCGGTAGCATGTGGAAATCACACGCTTTATATCTTCATAATTTACTTTTAATGATGATGATGATGATGATGATGATGATGATGCTCCCTAGTTTCCTTTCACTCTGTTTGGTCCCCGGCTAGGCGTTGCCCCATATGACCCATTTAGCTGTCGATGCTACATGGTATTTGGTCTTCTTCTTGATCTTTTCCAGAACCTAGATATCTATCGGTTGTCTGCATATCTCGAAAGGTGACCTGCCCATCTTTGTTGAGCCGTTCGTATGGCGGCTATGATGTCGTTCACTTCAGTTTGCTGCCTGATCCAAATGTGTCTTTTTCTTTCATGCAGACCGATGCCGAACATAATTCGTTCAATGTTGCTATTCTTAGCTTTTCTATCGCTGCATTATTGAGTGCCCATGTTTCGCTGCCATATGTCATAACAGGCATAATGTATTTGTTGAACACTTTCCTTTAAATGTTCACAACGCTAGCGATTTAGTCTGCCTTAAATGCACACTAGAAAAACCACGGTCATGTTCAACATATATGCTACAAAACCCCCAATCATATATGAACGAAGAAAATCTCGAGGAATTTGACAACTACATCTATGTAGGGAAGATGGTGAAGAGTGGCGCTTATATAATACTTGTATTCTACTCTTCATGATGTTGTCTATTTTAGAAAAGGATGTTCATATTTGTCTTTGGTTACAAGTATTATATAAACGCCACTTCTCACCATCTTTCCTACATAGATGTAGTTGTCAAATTCCTCTAGGTTTTTCCCGTTCATATATGACTGGGGGTTTTGTAGCATATATGTTGAACATGACCGTGTTTTTTCTGGTGTACATTTAAGGCAGACTAAATCGCACGCGTTGTGAATGTCGTTAAGAATCTCATCTAGTTCTTGAGATGTGTAACTTGTGACAATGATATAATTGGAAAATTTTAGATGAGCAATATATTGATGCTTATATTTCGTTTGAAATAATACATTTATGCAAGTTTTAATATTAAATGGTCTCTTTCTTCTCTCATAAAAATAATTGCCATTGTCAGTCAAATATTCTATACATAAAGAAGAGGCATATTTGTTTCATTTATATGAAACACATATTCGTCTTCTTTATTCATTCAAAACTGTAACAATTTATATATTTTTATCGAAAGAAATATTCCCTTTCTTCATACCATAAAAATAATTTTCATCTAAACATTTTCTTTCAAATACATAAAAGAAATGTTTTGACCTTTTTATATAATTCATATAGTGTTCCCATTTGTAGTGTTTCAAAATAAATAGTCTTTCCTAATTATCGTAAAATAATTGATAGCTAAATATTCTGTGGTCAATCCGTGAAGACAAATATATAAAAAAAATCTGGTGTCAAACCACAGTGGTTAATCTTTTTCAACGTCCAATTCTTTGTACTTCAATGAAAAGAGTACCGTTTATATACTACTTTTTGCCCCACCTATGCAAATTGACTGTCAACCAGAACCATCTAGCTTTCAAATTCTCCAAACAGCCAATGTATTCATTAAATAAATAAAACGAATCTCAATTTTTAAGATTACTTTTTTTAGATTGCAATTGCATATTCGAGATTGAACGACCCCATTTACGTGGCTTTAAAGTGTACGTGCACCACAGAAAAGCCCGTGTCTTTCAAATCCTTAAATATAAATCGTGCTTTCAATGTTACCTACAACCAATAAGCCAAATGATTGAGATATGGAGCACGTACACTATTAAACTACGTGAATAGGGTCGTACAAGCTCCAAAATGAAATGCAAAAAAATAATTAAACAATTGAGATTCGTTTTATTTATTTAATGAATATTTAGCTGTCAATTATTTCTATGATTTTGTTCTCCATATCTCAACTTTTGGCGTATTAGTTGTAGGTAACATTGAAAGAATGATTTATATTTAATAATAAAGCAAGCGCATTCGGTGAACCAAAAGACAATTAGTTTTGATAAATGTTAAAAGTTTTCTATTGAGAAAATTGCAGCTGTCGTTGAAAGTTTATAGCGGTAATGTGGCGAAATAACAATGTCCAACACTATTTGGTTATGTCAGGTTTTGTGGTATTTAAATATGTAAAATGTATACCTATAGGCTATACATCAGGTTGTCTCCGTTTAGTTTGAACAGTTAGAAAAGTTTAGATAGTTTGCGTTCGGCTCGTGAATCTCAACTAATCAATATAGTAATTCAAAAGATGACGTGTCTTAAAGATACCGTTATCATGGTGTCACGTGCGTTAGTACGCGTTTTTTCTTTTTTTAAAACTTTTTAAGGTTCTCCTCTTTGTGGTCGATCTGTGGTGAAAACATATTTTAAAAAGACTATTTTATGGAAAAACTGTTTTAGGCAATACTCAAATGTGAGAGATATAGTGAAATGTTACATGATAAACATAAACAAAATATAAATTATAAAGTATAAGTTCACAAAAGAGATCATTTATATGTGTTTAAAAATAGAAGTCTACATTGATCAGAAAACATCAAATGTTTTTTCATATTTTGTGAGTTTTTGCAGAACAAGGGTGATTCGTTAGTTGAGATACCGAGGAAGTCTGACTTAAGGGCTGTGAATTATCCACGGGTCTAAAAAATCGTAATCAAAACTTCTCCACTCAATTTAAAAATGTTCATTCGATTGAAAGTTATTAATAAGAGTCCATGTTTATTTGTTTTCATTGTAAAAAGTTTATTGAGAAATGTTAGAAGTATTAAAATAGATAAGTTTATACATGTGTATTCAGTCAGCAGACGATAGGGTGAAACGTGTGAATGCATTGTGTAAGTGTGTGCGTTAGTGTCAGAGTGTGTATAGTTATAAATGTGCGGATGCGTGAATTGAGAAAAGGTCTTCTCAGATTTCCCAAAGCTCGACAGAGGGGCGAGGGGAGCTGGAATAATGTAGATGTTAGCTCTGTTGCGGAGTTGAACTCAACATATGTTGAAGGAAAAACCTTGCTTTTTATTTATTCGGGGTGGATCAAAACAGTTAATTTCATAAATTTAGAAAAATTCATCTGATTGGCTTAAAATGTTTTTATTTGTTTTTTTTTAATTATTAATTCAGGCAAGTGTATGCGTCGAGCTACCTGCGCAGAAACGAATTAAAGCATTTTTATTTCGGGCATTAAGGGATAAACGTCGTCGCTACATATTCAAGGTGAAGAGTGTCTTTTTTACAGGTACGCCCAGCGAGGTTGAACCACATACTTTACTATCGATCGAACATAGGACATTATAGAGGTAGTAATACGTCAATGCACACATCGCCTAAGGGAATAAGGAAAAGAAACATTCGAAGTTTACTTGAAGCCGCAATACATTAGATAGATGGCTGAAAGAGGTGTCGTCCGTCACACTTAAATCCTATGCGGATCATTCCAGCAAGATATACAAAATATTGAAGTATCTGTAGAAATTTGAATTCGATTAATCGTACAGTCAAATAATCAAGCACTAAAACACACGGTTGCCCCTCTTTTTTGGCACGGGTTCGAATCCTGTTTGGGGCTCAGCTTTTCTTTATAGATCTTTTTTTATTCACAGTAATTTAAGTATGTTTTATTTTAAAATTGTATTTGTAGAATGCTCGTGTCTGAGACGCCGTTCTCTTTCCAAACACTTGACATAGTTACTCCTCGCCGCGTTAGGTTTTCAGGAATTTGCTCATGCAAAACAATGATCATTTTCAGAAGTGTACTCTTGTCCCCCTCCGCCACAAAAATAAGATTCTCTCTTTGTTAACTGTCCGATCTGGATTCAACCTCGAGTCTCTCCCTAATGGACAACATACGCGCGACCCTTACTTTTTTTCTTTGTGGATCGGCTGCTACAGTATTACATTATTATCTATGCAGGCCCATGTGTCAACCAAACAGCAGCGTTATAATAAAAATACGCTATAGCTTTATAAATTGCAAGTGTACCAAGAATCGTTACATCACTACGAAATAAAGAAATTATTTTCCTATCATATGAACAGGTAAAATAGTGATGCAAACGCACATCATAGTCTCATATAGTGGGCGTCATTTATTTTGCAAAACCATTGAATCATTTCAAAAAGAAGTGGGTATTGTGTTTGTACGAGGGAATTATTGGTCGGTAGGCTCTGAGCATTAATTTTCATACGCATAGCAGACTTGTGCCCATAAGGAGTCGATTATCAACACGACTATCATCATCGCCTTTCTTTTTCAGTTAAAAATAATAGACTAACCCGTAATTGTAACAAAACGAATGTTCCTTACAAAGCTACTATCTGTGGAATAAAATTCGGACGATCCCAAGCAATGTTACCAGTTCCGGCATCTATTAATACCGCTTCTCAGTATGTTAGCGTGCTAGTAATACCTTCTATCGTTAGTAGATTCTTGACAGGTGGTACGGTCGCGAAACCGATTTAGTACTTTCGCAAAACACTGCCGGTGTCTCAACCCGACTGTTTGTCGATACTTGGACCACACCTCATCGTCAAGAAGATAAGTTAAAATCTCGACAAATCATCCGAAGCTTATCAACGTCCTTCAGTTCACACCATTCATTTTCTAATATTCTCTCATCACACATGTTTTACCACATGTTGGCACAATTCTAACGCAGCCCTTATTATTTTAAAATGTATCACTTGCGTGTTACATCCCCAAAAGTTGAAAGCCCCAGTTAATAGCTTATTATCGGCCGGTGAATAGTCTTATGATACTGGGCATGATTTTTTTTAGCTGCTTAGATCACACAGGAACACCCGAAACAAACGATTTTGCATAATTCGGATTATTTAAACTACTGTTGTCATCTTATGTGTTTAATTATAATAGTTCGGCATATGTAACCTTAGATCTTCTTCAGTTGTGTCTTGTCGAACTCGGGAATCTTTATGTCGAACCCGGGCATATTTACGGAATTTCTAACTGAACCCTTTATTTAATCAACGGGGTAGCTTGTACTCGTCTCGTCAGCCATGACCGGGTAGAAGTCTTAATTAATTCATAATTGTATTCTTAGTGTCGTCCGCACTAGGTATTGAACCTTCAACATCCAGAAGACTGTCATTTAGGAATGAGTACTACTTAGGGCATCTAAAGATTCCAAAGAATTATACAAAAGATTTTGTTCTTAACTTTTATTGATATAGATCTCGTCTTACAAGCATCTATTTCCAGCGGACTGCAAAATGATCTCCCGGGAAAGATCAGCAAAGGACGCGTCCCCCTTGATTGTCAGAATCGAAAAGGTCTCGTCTGTTTTTCGATAAGCTGGTCGTATTTTGTCAAAATGTGTTTTTACTTAAAATGTTACATAACGAACGCCGTGTTTGAATAAAACGAAATTGAGTGACACTTTAATGATGAGAGGTGACCTCAAAACGGAAGTCGATGACCCAACGTGATTTTCGGTTGAGGATTTTCTGTCACTTTGGCTCAAATACATCAAGACATTTCATTGTAAAAAAACCCGGAAGAATGAGCACACTAACAACGTGCTAAATATGGCAAAAGAAGGTTAATGTTTGTCAAGTAATAGAAGCCGGTTAAGTTAATGTTTCTCTTATTGTTTTTATTTAAGCATGAATAGAGATTACTTTAGTTATCATTATAATTAAAATCTAATGTAGTTATTATTATAAGTAAATAGTATTAATAATTAAAATAATCATCATCACTCACACTATTCCCATCCAATAAACTTAAAAAGCTTCTATTACTTGACCACACAAAAAACAGACATACAAATTATGCTCTTCCTTTTTCATGTCCGTCGACCAACTTTCTTCCCTCCCACAATATGTTCAATCGTGTAAACCCAGCATAGCAACAACCCTACTTATATCTCGTAACTTACAACTTGGCACCCAGCAAATCCCTCCTTTCCCTAGTTAAACTTACGATCTACATTTCAATCTTTTAACTCTTCAATCTAAATTTCGAAACTTTTTTTCCTAATTTTTTCAAATGTTTTCAAATTTGACCATGTGATCTTCCAGAATTGAATTTCTTTTCATTGATTTTCTATTCTTTTCCAATATGAACATCTAAGTGAAAGAGCAGACTTTTTCTTTCTGATGAGATCTTAGGTTCTAATAACTATTGATCAAAAACATCGACATGCCAGTGTAGCGGCTTTTTGTACATGTCTGTATAAATAAAATTGATTATATATATATATAAATATATGTATATATACATATATATATGTATATATATATATATATATATATATATATATATATATATGAATTGTGTATATCCCCGTCAAAAATGACGAAAGAATTATGGTTTGCCAGTGTTTGCACTAATATTCATATAAAATCATAAAATTACGTCAGTAATTTAACTTTTGATATATAAATTATTATCATTTCTGATGACTTAAAGAAAAATCACTTACTATTGAATTTTATTTAGTGATTTCACGTGGTTACCAAATATATGCACACACTCTTTCACCGATCTCCGAATCATGTATCAGGGAGTATAACAAGAACGGATTTTATTTAATAATTCACCAAAAGCCTTCAATGAAACAAAAGCATGATAAATGTTACAAGTTTGCATTGTAGAAATCGCAGCTGAGAATGTCAGTTGATGACGGGATACGTAGAAATCGCAATATTTGTCTGTCAAGTGTTGATATGTATAATTTATACCTATCTATTATGTTGTTTCTGTTTTTATTTTATTTTTACAAAAACAAATATGTTAACATATTTTACATTCTGCTCGTAAATCTTAACTTACGTATTGAACAGCCTATATATATATATATATATATATATATATATATATATATATATTTAGTATAAAACTTTTTTATTTGTCAAAATGTTTTTGGCTACACAGCTGTATATATAAACATATTTATTATAAATAATTATTTATATTATAAATAATTATTTAAAGTTATTTTCAGGAAAGAGCACTCTGTAAGCGAAATATGAAAAGCTGATAGTCCCCTCCACTGTGTTGCACACTATATTGAGACTGACAGTGTTCATTTAATGAATGTAGGTAATTTCCCCTTTCTTCATCGTATAGCTGTTTAAGTAGCTGTGTGGGCAAATATGTCTGATATGACTTTTCTTGACTCCACAATTCGAATCCTGCGACCGATGGTAAATATATACATAGCCACAATGATGATTTTTAGTTAAGATGAAACACATGTCCATGTGGATACTGAAAAAGGTGTATTATATATAATTATTTATCTGACCGACACGGTTATTGAAGTTATGTTAGAAATAGAAAGATATATAAAAATTTATTTGGATAAAAAATCATAGGTATTGATCAACAATAATATTCTTTAATTATATGTTTTCTAAAAACTAATGCAAGTGACATAAGTGTTTTAAATATCTTTGAGGCAAGCGACACAAGGGCAACAGTTACTTCCTTTGAAAATACAAAAATGTTTCCATATTTTTTTATTTACATGAATCTGTTTTCATCCAATTTTATTTCATTATAGCTTTGTGCTTTTTGTTTTGCATGACCTGCATTTGATTTGGACGATTATATATGCCAACAGACATCCTTGATCATGTCTTCAGTTGACTGAGAGGTTGTTTATTATTGAGTGACTGGGGTACGTTTTTGGGGCAAATCGAATGTATCCAACAGTATCTCCAACGGGAAAATTTAATTTGTATGTTGTTTTCTGTGAGAGACAAGAGTCGCAACTGATTCGCATGTCGAACCTAAACAGAAGACTGCACACAGACGTCATAAATGACATTTGCGCTTTGCCGCAAAATGTAACTATGTACCCTCTTCTCTTTGTCATTCCTATAGTCTTTTGCCAAGACTTTTTCCCGGTTTTAATGTGCGACTTACTGCACCATCATGTTAATAGAACTGTCTTTTCTTTGTATGTTTTGTTTAGAAGTGTGTAGAGCTTGACCAATGGCCTCCATTAGTAAACGGACTTTTCGGCTCAGTAGAGCTTCAGATAGTTAACTACCGTTAAGGGCATTTGGGTTTGCAGGAGTAGTTCCCTCCTCTTTGAGTTTTAAGAGTTCTCTCTTAAATGTATCCACAAAACGCTCGACCTGTCCATTGGATTAAGGATGTAAAGGTGGAGTACGAATGTGTTTGATACTATTTTGCTTCCAGAAATGTGTAATATTCGCTGAAGTAAAAGCAGTACCATTGTTAGAGACTATAGTCTCTTGTACTCCAAATCGGCTATAAATATGTTGCAATTTTAAAATAGTTTTCTCAGAGGTAATGCGGTCAATCGGAAAAATCTAGTAATAGAAAACATTTTCAATCAATGGGTCCTGCAAATTCAATGTGAAGTTCAGCCTTTTTCATAGCTTTTGCTGGTAACTGACATTTTGAACAGCCATGGCTCAGCTCTTCTAATTGTTTTCCATGTTTGGTAAATAAACGTGGCTACGTGATAAGGCTTTAATTCGGCTAATGCCCTAATGTTCCATATAAAATTGTTTTAATACACAATTTTGACAATTAAATAGAACAATCAAACGCCCCCTACAAATAAAACCCCCTTCAACCTCAGACAATGTTGACTTGCGCTGAAAAAGGGATTAATGGATTTTAGTCTTTACATACTGCAGGCCATTTTGGACGGTGGAAATGCAACACTGATTTGAGTGAGGCGTCCGTAGATGTAGACTCGCGGATCACTTATGTAGTTTTGGCAGTGATCTGATATTTGATAATTTCCGGTTTCACAGATAATGCTGAAATGACTGAAGCTTATATGACTTTGGATTGGTTATCCATGAGATGTGCATATCCGATTGCATCAGTCGGGTTAGGGTTAGGCATCAGTAAAGCAATTTCTGATGGAGAAATCATAATTTAACTGTATAGTTGCCCATCTTTATATATTGGGATAACATTCTTGGATCCGAAAATGCTAACATGAGATCCATGATGTGTGATCAAGGTGAAATGACGTGCATATAACATTTTGGTTGGTGCAAAAATGTTTGCCAATGCTTCTTTCTCTACCTGAATATAGTTTCACGAGGCAGGTGTAAGTGACCTGGATGTATAGGGTATTGCTTTTTAACTATCATCAGAAAAGCTATGTGAAATGACAGCTCCAAAATAAAATCAGATCCATCAGAAACAACAATAATATACATTGATGGGTTGTAGTGTTTGAGTAATATATAAGACGAAAGTAAAGATTTAATCTTATTAAAGACAGATTGACACCCAGTGAGACAATTTTCATGGGACATTCTTTTTTAGAAGATTTTTATAGGTGCATGAACACGATGAATATGCACTGTAGTTGCTAAGCATGCCAAGGAAAAACCGTAATGTTTTATTTGCTAGTGCCGGCATTTTTCTAATGACTGAAATATTTACTGGGTCTGGCTATCGATCATTTTTGTAAAATGTTCATCCCAGATATTTAATTTGTGTTAAATAAAATCTAAGTTTTCAGCTTTTACATAGAATCCATGCCGTTGAATTCGTGTAAATGTAGTAATCACACGCTGTAAAAGTGCATCCTGTGTAGCTCCTGTAAAGACGATATCGTTGATGAATGCTGCAACTCCTGTGAATCCGGTTAACATTGCATCCATTGTTTGCTGAAATATGGCTGAAGCTGGTTTGACTTTGAAAGGAAAGCGGTTGAATCTAATTAGTTCCTTGTATGCGTTGATTTTCATAAATTTTGTTCATTACCTCTGCAGGAAAGCACTCGGAAAATATTGTTTTCGCAAAACAAATTACACCATTTAAATTTGGGAAAGGATCCCCTGACAACGGAAACGGGTATTAATGTGCATCTAAGGAATAGTTTAATCCAGTTTAATAATCAGCACAATTCTTACTCTTCCATTTGCTCTTTGAACAACAATGTAAACTGCCCATAGGAAGAAATTTGTTAGTTGCAGTAATCTTTGTTGCGGACGTTTCAACTCCTTGTTCACTATGTCTAATGCAGCCGAAGTTTGGTTCAGAGAGTCGGGTTCGCACCAGACTTTAATTTGAGAGTTTTCTCTGATGTAGTGCAACATCCTAGACTCTCCTGAAAAACATTGTAGATTGCTGTTTAATATCAGAAATAGAAAGTTAAAAACGCTTGGAAGGAATATCGAAAAGAGTCAATTCCTCTATCCGGTCTAAACCAAGCAAATTTAAATCAGCATAAACAGCGATAGCATGTTCCAAAAAATGTTTTTCTTTAATGAAAGTATTGCAATTTAACTCACTCGTTAGCTGAATTGTGTCGCACGTCGCACTTCAAGCAATATAATGTGTTTCTGTAAACACGGGCATCCCAATATGTTCCCACGTGAAGCTTTAGATAAGGGTAATATCTGAAGCCGTGTCAAACTGAATCGAACTGGATTACTATATACAACAGTGATGAATTTTCTACGAATTGAAAATCGATTTTGAATAGTACAGAAACAGATTTTAAATTTGATTTCTTCCAGCCTGTTTTTTCTTGAATTTCTCGTGTGTCAAATTTAAATGTATGTTTGGAGTGTTGCTTCTCTTAGGATTAGAAACTCATTATTTATGTCCATAATTGAAGCATTCCTGACACTTATGCTTCATAAATGGGCAAAAGCTTAAACATGCATCTCACTGTAATTCCAGCAAGCACTTGGAGGTATCTTTCTTGATAGAGGTTTATTAGCCTTAGCTTTGCAAAATCATTGGTTATTTTACTGTAAAAACGCTTTTCGCTGTTGGTTATTTTAAAAACACTTTATTTAAAGCAGTTAGGATCCTGGTTTGTGATTCCTCAAATAACTTGATTTGTTAAAAAAGTCCAATAAGTCTTAAGAAGGAGGCATAATTTGTTTTACTTCTTTCTTTGAATAAATGTTGCTTTATATAAAAAAATAACACTTTTACACACATATATACAGATACACATAAATGCACTGACACTTGTAACCATATGTTTTTATAAACAAAAAGTTATACGAAAAGCAGCCGTACTTGTTATAATACATGTACTATATATATATATATATATATATATATATATATATATATATATATATATATATATATAGTATGTGTGTGTATTTAAGTAGCATATTTTAATTAAAATAAACGTTATTGAATAACACGGAATGCTTATGTTTATTTGTCTTTTTTATGTTTTAGGCGGGGCATTATTCTGGTTTGCTTATATCTCCTGAGTTCGTCAAACAGTGCGTCTGAAGACAATTGAATAGAGCAACCAAAAGTACTCGCCAATAATGGAACATAAAACTTATGGATCCTCCATACGACTATTTTACAAAAATACTCGATTGGCATCGGAAAATCGAAAAATTAAAAATAGACTTATTCAGCAAGAGCATTTCGTGTTGTTAAATAACGTTTATCTTAATATATATATATATATATATATATGTGATTTTATGAAGGCTTACCAAAGCATTCCTTTCAAGACACCAATGATCACCATTAAAGATATTTTTTCTTACAAATACTATTTATTCAAATTAAATGTTTTTTCCTACACGTGTTTCACTACCAAGCAGTTACTTGCTTGGCAGATCATCAGGGAAATTAAATGTCTGGAATACTGGTTTCAACTGCCGACAAAACACAATGTGGCGTTGTAATAGTTGAGGTCACTTAAGAAGAGAAGAGGAAAAAAATAAAAATAAAAATAAAATTCAAACTTAAAAAGCAAGGAAGAACAACGATAAGAAAAGAAAGTCCTAGAAAAGTCTTAGACAAGTAGCTTGTGCATTATTTCTTCCACCAAGCCAACAAGCAAGTAATCGGTCCCAAATACATTCAATAAAGCCACAAAACCGGAACAATGTGCGATAATACACTTTCACGTTAGCCGGTACAATGATGAATAAATCCCCCCCCCACAAGAAAACAAAAGAACTAAATCATTCAAGATACCGCTCACAAGTTACCATTCCAATCCAATGATAGTATGGGAATTCTAAATCCAACTTCTCACAAAGAAAAGTCAACACAAATGTTCGTCCGAGTTCAAAGAGTCTTATTTCAATTGTTGATTTATTACCCTTCGAAATAAACACACGACGACGACACATTGGATTGGAATGGTAACTTGTGAGCGGTATCTTGAATGATTTAGTTCTTTTGTTTTCTTGTGGGGGGGGGATTTATTCATCATTGTACCGGCTAACGTGAAAGTGTATTATCGCACATTGTTCCGGTTTTGTGGCTTTATTGAATGTATTTGGGACCGATTACTTGCTTGTTGGCTTGGTGGAAGAAATAATGCACAAGCTACTTGTCTAAGACTTTTCTAGGACTTTCTTTTCTTATCGTTGTTCTTCCTTGCTTTTTAAGTTTGAATTTTATTTTTATTTTCATTTTTTTCCTCTTCTCTTCTTAAGTGACCTCAACTATTACAACGCCACATTGTGTTTTGTCGGCAGTTGAAACCAGTATTCCAGACATTTAATTTCCCTGATGATCTGCCAAGCAAGTAACTGCTTGGTAGTGAAACACGTGTAGGAAAAAACATTTAATTTGAATAAATAGTATTTGTAAGAAAAAATATCTTTAATGGTGATCATTGGTGTCTTGAAAGGAATGCTTTGGTAAGCCTTCATAAAATCACATATAAATGCTCTGTACTCTGTAATCGAGTATCATCGAGCTTGTTTTTTATTGGAACAACCCCGGTCTTCACTGAATGATCTATTTTATAAGTGAAAAATCTAAATATATATATATATATATATATATATATACATATATATATGTGTGTGTGTGTGTGTGTGTGTGTGTGTATATATATATATATATATATTTGTAAGAACACAATTTTAAAATTCATTTCAATAATAATGGCGAGTTAGCCATAATTACCGAGAACGGAGAAGCCTATATTACCGAGGCAATTTTTTTTTACCCTCATTCGATAATCTATCTATGGTTCTTATTTACCACGATTTTAATTCACCTTTCATACCCCATATTTACGACGTATTATTTTGACAATGAGTCAACCGATAGACGTCTCGATATCACCACCATCTTTTTCTCCTTTATTCATTTTTTTTCAATATTTTAATCGTGTTTCTGAAGTAAGGAAGGATATATATATATTTTTTTGCTTTGGTAATATAGGCCTCTCCGTAATTATGGCTACCTCGCTATTTATTATTGAAATGCATATATAGAGAGAGAGAAAGAGAGAGAAAAAGAGAGATATTAAGACAGAGAGAGGGGGAGAGAGAGTGAGAAAGAGAAAGAGAGAGTGAGAGAGAGGAAAAGAGTGCAAAAATATACTTCCTGGAAAGAATCATCAAACTAATTGCTCTACTAATCTTTACCCACATATTGAGCACTGTTGAAGTAAATATAGAAAATAAGCATACGTAGTATTGCATGCGAATGTACACACTTCGTCAAAAATTACGAAAATAAATATGCTTCGCCAGTGTTTGCATTAATATTCATATAATTAGTTTTATTTCTTTATTTTTACTTTTAACTTCACCGATTGCGACATTATTTTATATAAATATTTGTGCGAACAGTGCCGAAGCATATTTTTTTCTGACATGGGGTTTACATTAGTTCTATTATAAAAACATGAGTGATGATTTTATCCTCATACTTCAATATACATTTAATGTAGATCGATGTCAACCCAAAGCATTGTTTCTGTGCGTGCGTTTTTAGTATTTTTAACAGAGAATAGTCCGGAAATTGGCAATAAGTAAGAAGCTTTTATTACACGACGGCATTCCATCACCGCAGAAGTGCGTACAAGAGGACCGATCGGAGACTGAGGTATAAATAACCATTGCTAACTTTGATATCTATGAAGTAATCACGGCATCCATGTGTCTGCATGTATGACAAAAGGATGTAGACATTCTTATTCGGTATTAAGAATGCTGCGAATCCTACCTGCAATATTCGATATTTTAACGCGGTTTATCATGCCTTCAAAATTCGGTATTTTGAACGCTGTTTATTCTGCCTTCAAGATCGGTAATTTTAACGCGGTTTATCATGTCTTCAAGATTCGGTATTTTGAACGATGTGTATCCTGCCTTCAAGATTTCGTATTTTGAACGCTGTTTATTCTGCCTTTAAGATTTGGTATTTTTAACGCGGTTTATCATGCCTTCAAAATTCGGTATTTTGAACGATGTGTATCCTGCCCTCAAAATTCGGTATTTGAACGATATGCATCCACCATTCATCATTATGTCTTTGGAACGATGTGCATCCTCTAATACAAACTATAAAATAATAACAAAATTATTATCAACTTGGAACATATCAAAAAAAGAAATGTACTTTGCAGAAATAAGATAACCGCAAAAATAAACTAAAACACTAAACGTCTTCTAAGAAAATCTATTATTAGCGAACCATTTTCACACAAAAATTGTTAAGAACTATAATACAAAAGTTTTAAATTATTCAGTTTGAGGCATTTCTAGATTGCGTCATAGGAAAGATAAGTGACTGGAAAATAGATTTATATCATGGATTCAAATTATGAACAAAGGAAATAGAAGGTATTTCGAGAATAAAACAAGAGAAGGAAATATAGAATGAGAACGAAATCGATGGGTAAAAGGGACTGCAATAGAGATAAAAAAGAAATGAAAAAAGAGAGAAAAGGAAAAGCAAAAAGAAAGAACGAACGAGGGAAAAGCAATAATCACAAAAACTGAGTGTCAGGAATAGAATTATATTGTAGATTCCAATATGGAATATGGGGAAAACAAATTTATTTCAAGAATAACACATTAAGAAATCTATAATGAGATACATACTGGATCGATTAAAAGAAAGAGAACAAAGGGTGAAAGAAAGAGAAATCGGTGAATCTTAGAACAATTACAATTTAGAACGAATGAAAAGCTGAAATAAAACGAAGAGGTTCAAGAAGAAAGAAGGAGTAAGGAAAAGAGAGAAAAAGCAAACGTGAAGGAAAGCAAAAGTAAATGAAGAAAAGGCAAATGCAATATTGTAAGAAAGAAAGAAAGAAAGAAAGCAGAAAACGGAAAGAGAAAAAAAGAGTAAAATCAAAGAAAGATGAATGAAAATGAAGTAAATATACATCAATCAGTGACTCGATACATATATAGATAAACCAATGCCGCAATACATGTTGGCATGAGTTGGGCGATTCTCTTGTAATACGATCATCATCTTTCTTCTTTCACAATTGAGTATCAATAAGTATGAGTGAATTGTTGTAAAATTAGCGTGAACAGATTGATATGCATAAGTATGAGTAGATAAATAGAAAAATCAAAACAGGTAGGTAGAGAGATATGAGCAAATATATATATATAGTAGAGAATGGTAGTTTGCTTGAAGCATTGCTGGGTATAGTAGTAGTAAGTTTTTGAAAGGCTTGTGTATTACACAAATATTCTAAACACCAATCATATATTTAACATAATATTAAAATAAAACTTAACTTAATTTATATTCCCTGTGAAACTGCTTTTTTGCTGCGGTCTATATCTGGCAGCCATTTTGTTTTTGTATTATTCTCTACACAGTCGGAGAAGAATAAAATATTATTCTTCTTCTGGTCTAATTATTTTTGAAAAAGGGATGTCTTTTCCCGAAATATCAAATAGTGATTTTTAATCACCCGGACATCACACGAACAGCTAAAACACTCTTGCTGTTATGTAAGAAAAAAAAAAGGAAAAAAAGGAAAAATAAATAGTAAGTCTTATATCGTATTCGATTTATTGTTATTGTTTTTGTTCCTTTCCTTTCAACTTGCATCTTACCCGGAATTGCATTGCCCACAGCCTTTCAAAAACTTACTAATATATATATATATATATATATATATATATATATATATATATATATATATATATATAGAGAGAGAGAGAGAGAGAGAGAGAGAGAGAAAGAGAGAGAGTAATATATATATATGTATATATATGTGTGTGGGGGGGTATAAAGTTAGTTGAGATCAACAAAATTTGAACATTGTTCCAAGAATTCAGAACCAACTATTATTCGGCATTGAATATTTTATTTTTCACTATTTGTTTATGATTTCAAAACGTCACTTTGTCAACGTCTTTTATTACATCACATACAGAAGTCTCTTGAGAAAAAATCAACAGATTTCAGTAGCTTTTTAAATAGCTCTGGTTGACTTAACAATCACTCATTGAGCTTATATTAATATGTGCGATACTTCGAAATATGCTTATATTTTAAATATACCTATATTTATATAGCTGTATTATTCTATTGTGCATTATCACTGAAACGCAGTCAAAAAGACTTTTTGACTTTAATTATTTTACTTTAAATTTTAAATTATATATATATATATATATATATATATATATATATATATATATATATATATATATATAAATATATTTAAATACATTTTTCGTGGTACAACATTTAATAACGGCGAGGAATGCAGACGTTCGGGACATTTAGCAGAAAAAGGGCATTTGCGTATATATTCAGCAAAAGTGAATGACATTTTTAATACAGTTGGCCGAATATACTTCAAGCACAGGTTGAAGCAATTCAGCCAACCATTTAGCTAACTGATGCTTAACCGACCCGACCATAGAGAGAATCGGTCTTACGAGTATATTTTCCTTATGTGTTTTGGGTAGGCCGTAAAGACGTGGTCTTATAGAACCTATTGGTCGGATTATATCGTATATTTTCCTAGGAAGAACACCTTTCTTAACCAACTTAAGCAATCTTTTTTGAAAATAACTTTCAATAGTAAGGGTCTTGTCATGCGTATTAACAAGTCCGAGTCTGTTAAATTTATCGACGTCATCCAAGATCACCATCATTTTTGCCACATAATCGGCATAATCGATATACGTATACGTTGGAAGACAGTGCAAAGGTTTGAATCAAGAATAAAACAACACATCCCCCTTCCATACGCCGGGGCCGACTAAATAATTTAAATAATTTAGTCAACACATCCGGGTCTGCTATTTCTGACCATCTTATAAATAGCGCCGAATGTGCGTCGACGTACACTATTGACTGGTTGTCTGTCATAAGTAGATCGCTCTCTCTATTCCATCTCAAAGTCCTGGAAGCCATATAATCAAGTAAATAAAATCCTCCCTTTGTAAACAAAAGGAGTGGCTTTTAGGACTTAATGTGATCAACTTGTGACCCTCCTCCCCATATTTTTTTCTCCAAAACTTGTCACTAGTTTTCATTATGAATTTCTTTTAAGTTTTTAGTCGTATTTAATTACTTCCACGTTAATACTCTGATGAGTGTGGACGAAAGTCGGCTTAGTACATTAATTAATTTTTTTAATTTTCTCTCGTTTTTATACTTGTTCAATTTCATTCTACCCCCAAAAAATGTCCCAAACGTCTGCATTCCTCGCCGTTAATATATATATATATATATATATATATATATATATATATATATATATATATTGTGGTAGCGATATTTCAAGAAATACCAGGATTCTAAGAGAATTAATGATAAGCTGCCAATCTTAGCGTAATGCAATATTCCGGCTCGCCGTTGGGCAGTATTATTATTACTGTGTATGCCCGCTGACTAAACATAAAATAGAGTTTAATTCTCTTCTTTTCCATGGGAATTCATAGTGACCGAAGTGTTGAATAGTAGGCTGCAGAGTCAAAGGTATATATACATATATATATATATATATATATATATATATATATATATAGAGAGAGAGAGAGAGAGAGAGAGAGAGAGAGAGAGACTGAGAGAGAGAGAGATTTAATAAGGCTGTATGCAATGCGGAAAAAGTCGGAAAGATGAAAGAGGAGATGAACATAAAGAAATAATAGTAGGCAATATACGCGATAAATCAACGCACTAACGATATGAACCTCTACGTTTCTCAACACCTTCAAGCTTATATGTTTATTCAAGCTTATATGTTTATTCAAGCTTATATGTCTATTCAAGCTTATATGTTTATGACTGTTTGCGCTCGCTATGTCTAGCCACACTTGGGAGTAGATATTACTTTTGGGTGTAGCCACTCTACACAAGGTATTTATCTTCCTTCAACAGCGGTAAGATGTGACACAAGGTCGGAAAGTAGGATTTGAAAAGCCAGCGCCCGAGAGAATGACGAGCACTCTGACCGACAAAAATTTCCTGGGCAGCTCCGTCGGCATTCCCCGATAGACGAGCCTCATGCGATTAGGAATAAACTAACCACTTCCCAAAGGGTGAAAAGGCAAATCTTCTTCTCCCACCTCTCCTAAAAAAAACGATTCGGGCTTAAAGTAGAAATGGCTGAGAAGTTTGTATTCTGGGTTGATGAGATGAGTTAGTGTTATGGTGATCGACCCTATTTCGTCACTACATGAACTCTTCCCGACACTATAAATAGTGTTTGTAACAGAGAGAGACGCAATGACGTATCCAGAAGAAGTCTCTGGCAACCCATTACTTTTGTACTTTCTGTAAATGCATACTCTTGTTAATTACATCCTTGGTGTGTTATTTTCTAATATATATTCATGGCAATTAAGAGGGAGCCTCTGTGTAGCTTAATTGCCATAAATATATTGTCATAGCTTACTATATATATATATATATATATATATATATATATATATATATATAGAGAGAGAGAGAGAGAGAGAGAGAGAGAGAGAGAAAGAGAGAGAGTATATGTTATTCTTATTTATTTTTTATTTCTACCAAGGAGGCATAGAAAATTTTGATTCTACGTTGAGATAAAGTTGTAAACATCAAGGAAGAATACATTATTGCTTAATTAGTCGTTATTATTTTGTTAAACTTTCTAAATTTAAATTTAAATAAAAACAGCGGGAACTTATGTTCAAACCTTATTATTGTGTTACAATTGCCCCGTAAATTGAATGATAGTTATTTAAAAGTTCTAAAAATAAAGGAAAATACAAATATAAACAATATAATAAAAAAGAGACTGTTATTTACCGTAAATTCTGACTTTGGAATGCATATTCTTGCTTTGCAAAGAATCATGAACAGATGTTCAACGCAATTCTTATTTATCAGCAACTTATGCATTTATTAGTTTCTCTGTTTTGCATTGACAGTTTTTGCATTAGTGTGTTACCGATCGAATCGGAGACTCTCACGGGAGCGACAACGTGAGTATTGTCAATATCACAAGTGACAGTTATTGTCATGGATCCGACATGAATATTAACGGAGCACGTCGCGGGAATAATTCGCGGCGGTATCATTTTTACCACACATATCTTGTCCATCAGCAACTATAATACACACATATGGATCTTATTCAACGTGAAATGCTTAAAGAATAAATGCTCTCTTCGGTATCATATATATATATATATATATATATATATATATATATATATATATATATATATATATATATATAAGTGGTGTACTAAAAGCGAACTTTTAGGAAAGATAAAACCTATTGTGAAGAGTATACAGCTCGACACCGGACTTTTTAGCAATCGGGCATTTGCTTGCATTCGGGCAGAGTTTTGTCCTGTGTTTCTTTCCCTACAACTTTTATTTTATTTTTCAAATTTTAAATCTTGGCCTTTGCCAACTTATCTATCCCAGCGACTTCCTCTGATGATAAGATTTTGATCTTTGAAAAGCCTGGCTTAAGGAAAATTTAACTTGAATAAATTGCCTTTTTGCGGAATATACCTTGCTCTGAGCAATTGAATTGAATTTTGATTTGGCTTTTGCTTCTCTAATTCCTTTCCATTCTTCTTCATATATATATATATATATATATATATATATATATGAAGCAATCCAACAAAAGATATAAGCGTCAACTAATATCTTATAATTAGTGAAACATCCGGATAAAAAAACTGAAGCTCAATATACGGGATAGAGCATTAATATTATAATATAAAATGAAGTAATAAAATAAGGTGTCAATCAAATTTTATTAGAATTCAAAGTTCATGCAAAGCATCCTTAAGTCCTTAGCTCATGAGTTTTCAAAGATAATTCTTCTCTTCAGAGGACCATTACCGCAGTTATACTACTACAGGCAATAAAACTACGCTTTGAAAATATATAAAATTATATACACAAATATATAAAAATACATAACATCAAACAAATCAATCCAAAAACATACTTTTGTTGAATCCATACAGTCCATCCAAGTCATACAAGTTGAGAAGCATAATCAGGAAGGACATTACTCCAAGATACAAACAGCAGTCCAAATATGTGAAATTGAAGGGGCCGGCAAGGTTATCCAGTCGCGAAATGTGTCCATATTCAATGTTAATGATAAATAAATCAATCAAAATAATACAAAAAGTCCAATCAAAGTTCCGAGATCCCAACATGTGCAACTCTAATCAAATCCAAATTCGTTGTTTAATTAGAAAACCAGCCAAATCCGAATTGAGCAAAACAAGACGGACTCCCATCACATCTAGCCAGAAGAGCGAAAAATATATAAGTGATCTTCTCACCAGACATGACAAATCCCTAACGAACAGAAGGCGATATTAAATTGTCTACATCTCAGAATGACTTCAACGGGTTCAAGATTATGTCTGTCCTACTTCCTGTTTGACAGGTTCAAGAAAAGAAAGCAACATACAACCCCGCCATCCATCCCACCCAAATTAGGTTTTCACTGTCTGGGTCAGTAAGCTTATTCCATGTCAAAAGGGAAAGGAGCTAAGAAGTTAAAAGAAAACTAAAAGGGAGTTAGGAAAATTAGGTCAAGTCATCACGTACCCATCCAAAAGTATTACTTAAAATCTGGCTTACAGTAAAAAACCGACTTCATAAATCTAGCCCCATCAAGTAATTTAGAATATTTATGAAGTTAAAAATTACGAAGTTATTAAATTCCAATAATTTTATAGTTTAATTCAAGATTTAATTTTTAAGATTTAATTTTCCCAATTACGAAGTTATCTAAATAATTATAACTTAATAATTTAATAGTTTAATTTAAGATTTAATTTTATCAGATTAGGAAGTTTAATTTAAGGTTAGGTTTGTTCAATCAAGAAGTCCAATCAAGAAGTCCAATCCAAATCAGGGCTTAATTTTTCCTAATCTAGAAGTTGTAAATATATTCAAGGTTTAAGGTTTAATATTTCCCAATTAAGAGGTTGTAAAGATATTGTAAAGATATTGTAAATATATTTAGAAACTGAAAATTTAGGTGTATACATTTAGAAACTGAAAATTTAGGTGTATAAACCCTTACAACCTCGGAGTCTAAATCCCTTAGGCAAAAAAGATTAAAAATCAAAAAGGACCCATCTCGAAGTCTGGACACCCCCGGTTTCATTGCTAGCCCAAACAGCTACGGCAAAACTAGTGGTGGTTTCCATATAGCATATTTGAATTTCCTTCTGTGTCGACATTTGGAGACTAATTCACTCCTAGAATTTATCAGATTTAAATGTTTAGGTGCAGTAGCTATCATTACAGCTTCAGAGTTGCATAGACCACAAGATCTGGATCCTGGGCTGTAGGAGTTTGATTTTTTTAAGATAGACCATTTTATATTGTGTGGAATATTATTTGATCTTAAATTTTTAACTAAAGTGGTCAGGGATGTTCTGTTGTTACCGACATCGTTATTGAAGGAGTAGTTATGCATGGAAATGCGGGATTTAATTAAATTTGCTGTGGCCCCAATATATGTGTGTACCCTAGGATTTACCCTTATTCCCGCGCCATTTATATTCCTATTCACAGGTCTATTTCTATTTACTGTATTTATATGATGTGGATTAGGTTGGTTGATTGATTGTATATTATTGTTATCGTTACCTTCCATTGGGAACTCATTACCGGTTTGCTGAGGTAGAGGATGGATATTAGAATTGTTAGGTCTAGAGTTATGGTGCAAATTAGTTGTGGTGCTCAATTGTGGAATTTGATTAGGGGCTGTATTTATGTGGTCTCTAGGATTCATTATATAATTATTTTGCTCAGTTACAGTACAAGCATATACAATATCAGAATATGTGCATCTATTGTCCAATGGGCAATCACTGGTGCGCCTGCAGTTGCATGTATTTATAGGATTGGAATAATTAGAATTAGATTGGATATTTTTTATTTTTTTGCTATTTGCTGAGATTATTGTTTGGGCTATATTTGGCATAGTA
This sequence comes from Sepiola atlantica, assembly GCA_963556195.1. NCBI lineage: Eukaryota > Metazoa > Mollusca > Cephalopoda > Sepiida > Sepiolidae > Sepiola > Sepiola atlantica. The sequence goes on from OY744539.1 coordinate 14,249,095, forward strand.
GAGTATGAAATTTTAATTGAATTCTTATTAAGTATGGAGCTATATTTATGTGGGTATTTAAAAGAGTTTTCCAATATTTTAAAGAATTCCTTCGGGATATTGGTTTTAACGTTATTATTGAAAGGTGGGTTAAACCAAATATTATTTTTCCTTCTAAGGCGTTTACGTGCAGTAGGTGTAGGGCTATCTATATGTTCTTGATTTTCATCAGGTATGATAGAGTGCCTTAGGGGTCTTTGTTTATTTACATTTCTTTTGGTTCGGCTCCTATTGCTAGTTGTCATATTATGTGTAATAATATTTACAGTTCTATCATTCTCTTTGTTTTGGTTATAAGTTATTTTTTTAGAATATCCAGAGTTGAGCAATGCATTGTTATAAAATTGTGCGTTTTGGTTGAAAATGTTTTTATTGGCAGAAAGCTTAGATATTCTATTTTATATTATAATATATATATATATATATATATATATATATATATATATATATATATATATATATATATATATATGTGTGTGTGTGTGTGTGTGTGTGTGTGTGTGTCTGTATGTATAAATTTTATACGTACATAAGAGTAATCCATGAGCACGTGTGTGTTACTCACAGCCGCCATCAGCATTACTAACTTAGACAGGAGTCGAAGTTCTATGGTGATGTCAGTAGTCTAGCGTTTTACCCCTGGACTATGACATCTTGCCCAGTAATATGTACGGTTTTTATCACATAAATATTTAATGCACTTTTATGTAATTGTTTTTGTAGGTGATTGAAGCGTTTGTTACTTTGCTTAGGAAGTGAACAACTAATTAATAAAAGAAAAAGCAAAGTAACAAAGACTCCATTTTTGTCCCCGTTCTTCTACAGACTGTATATTGTAAGTAGCACGACGTCGTATTTGAGAACGACGCTCCCCTTGTTAGCGCGGTTGCCCTTTATGCTTAAAGGTTCGTGTGATCTGATTCTACAATAAACACGTGCGTTCTGACTAGTGACTTTATCAATACCCACACTGTGTTTAAATCCGCAAACTTTGGTGCTAACGCAACCTTGTCGAGAGATATAGTAAACGATCGGTTCTCTCGGAAAATCGAAAATAAGGACGACACGTTGTGAAGTATAACATATATTAGAATAATACAAAAAATGCAACGTTATATTGCTCTTGTTATGGAGATAAGACACGTCGAGGAACTAGTTCTAAAAGTGATTCCATGGAATGTGCTTCGAATAACTTGCTGTTCTGCCCCACCTCTGACGCGAATACACCCGACCAACCCGACAATCTGCTTAATCCCATCCATTCACATGCCGGGTAGCTTTTTACTCTAATAGCTACTTTCCTCGACTGTACCGACATGCGGAAATTTTAATGTAACGCGAACAAACATCTCGCTGCACAACTTCCTACTTAGGATGCTCCCTATAAATCTAGCCCTAATTTACAGTAGTCACTTACAATCAGCCTGGTTCTTTTTAGGGTGAATTAATGTAAAATAGTTCTAAGTCTATGTGAGTGAACTTTTAAATTTACTTCATTCTTTTGTCGCTTTGATTAGATCGCATTGGAGAGAATCATTCTTCGTCGTTTTTATTCTTGTTTTCGGATTCATCACCGACCTGTATCTTCCATGTCGTTTCAGTCTGTCTGTTTTTTCTATTTCGAATTGCCACTGAGTGACTAACCAATCACAAACCGTTGCTCATTTTCTACTATTCTACAATTGGTCAGCCAATGAAAGTCTTCGTTTATCACACGTAGGAGAAATCAGCAGTCAAGCCACCGAGACTAGAACGCCTTACTAATTGTTAACAGTTGAGTATATTCTCATATATGATAAGTGTACTTCTTAACTTTCTAAATACTTAACACAATTTTATTACCGGCTAGATATTGTGACGTTCTCAAATCATGACAGAATCAGTCGCTTCGCATTATTGTTGTCTAATTAAAATTGCATAAAATATATCCAAATGCATATTGCGTAAATTCATATTCATTTAATGGACACAAACGGTGCATGTACTGGTTTTATGTCGTGACTTTATTCACCGTGCCTTATGTTCCTTTCTCGTTACAAAATATAAGCACCCTTTATGTTCGAATATTCAATGAAATATCCAGTCATGTGACAAATGAAACCATCAACTCTATGTTCCCGTTTTTACATGGCATAGCTTGACTATGTGACCCCTAAGTTGTCACTCAAAATAGCAGTAGTGTCAAAGGAAAATAAAGATAAATTTACTAAAAAATAAAACGTTATTAAAGATATTTATTTATTAACTTTTGCTTGTAGGAAGAACTGAGAGAATTATAGGATTTTGTGTGACCAATAGGATAGAAATCAGACAAAATACAGAGTGATATCCCAAACATACCACCCATAGAATCGTTTATAAAAGTCGCGGTGCTTTTAGCAATTAAATCATTTTTAATGCAAATAAACTTCGCTGTATTCTTGACTTGTCCACCAAGTTTAAGTCATGAATTTCCAACACTCTTTGCGTTATCACCGTCCAATAATATTTTGTATTTTCTTTTCTTTTACGAAATCGCTCCAGACAAGGCATAAAACCACTTGATTTAACGAGCGAAAGAATATCACTTCAAGGTCAAAAATTAGTCAACGATAATTGTTATATGGATAGTTTCTGACCTAGAAAACAGCAATTCTCCCTCCTTTGTCAGAAGCATTTCTCATGGAATGTGAGGACTAAAGGAGAAGATAAGGTAAGCAAGAGTTTCAAGGCTGCTGAAAGTAAACTCAAGTTCTACTTTTTAATCTCCAATGTGCGGGAGAATTTGGTGATCGTTGCATAAGCGGAAGGTGTGATCATGAATAGGCTTCACACTCACCGAACCATAACAACACAGATTTTTATATTTGGGATAATCTCAAGATAAAGTCTATCAAAACATCCCCAACTCTATTCCTGGACTAAAGAAGACAATCACAGACATAGTTAAGCTAGCATTAAGACTGGGGTATGTCAGAGCTATTGACATTTTTTCACATAGTATCCAGGTGTTCTTATTATTAAACGACATTAAAACAAACGCCGTTGGCGATTTATGCATGCAACTTAGTGGACAAGGCAGGCATAGACCGAAATTTAATTTTTGCAAATATTGTTGGATTACTGAAAATATTGTTAATTTTATTAAAAATTCTATTAGTGGTATTTTTTTGGGGGGGGGGGGTCAACCTGTAATTCCCTTGGGATGATTTTTATTCCAAACATATGTCACTATTTAAAGCACCTACACCTTTCAATGGTGAAGCAGTAATGCGAACTTATAGATAGAAGTAATTCGTAGAAAACATTATGACGGTGTTTAAATCAATAACAGCACTTATTCTTGTAAAGCATTCATTGGTTCAACAACTATTGTGCCAAATTCCAGCAAATTCTATATAGAGAAGTATTGGTATAGAACGCGTTTCAAAGATATGTGTCGGAATAGTGTGTTTCATTTTATTAAAACATATTTAAGACTTGATTTCTGTATTGAAAATTCTTGTCGAATGTTTGATAAACTTTAGACGGAATAAGAAACCGAGGGATCCCCAAGGAAATTAGTTTTAGACGGAGACGAATATAAACTCGAGAAAATGAAATTTCTGATTTCTATTTAGTGTTAGTCAAAATTACTATCATGTGATGTGTATATATATATATATATATATATATATATATATATATATATATATATGTATATATATATGAAGAGTTCGAATACAAAACGCGATAAACGCCATTTTCAAAATCACGAAATTGTCCCTACAAAAAGTGTTGCATTTCAAAACTCGACGACACCTCAAAACTATGTGTTACATAATATGAAACCGAAATGATTTCTATTTGATTTCAATTAAACTCAGCTTTCATTCAAGCCTAGATTTTATATATTGCTGTTTTTATTGTTTAAGCTCTCAATTTAAACGAATTGGATGTATCGCGTTTTGCGCTCAAACTCTTCATATATATATATATATATATATATATGTGTGAATTCTTATTTTAAAAAAAAAACAAAAAAAAACTAAAGAAGACGACTACGAAAGTAGAGCTTTCGGCGCTCGAAAAAAATGGCCGAATTAAGAACTATCGGAGAAGTACTATACGGATTGCCACCTGAAACCAGAAGGATAGCTCGACTGTTTGAGAACCTCACGAAACAAATATACCAATGGGAAAGTTCCGTTACGTTCAACAACGCTTGCTTAGATAATGACTTGCTGCCTAAGTATACATGTATATATATATATATATATATATATATATATATATATATATATATATATATATAGCGGTTTCAAATCTCGCCCAAAATTCAGCCACGCACGTTCGAGGATAATTATTTTATAAATAAAAAAAACAAATTCATATATAAAAATATCAGAAAACTTTTTTTTTTTTTAAAGTTCTATGCTAGAAGATGTTTTCAAATAAATGAAAACAATATAGATCAAATATTTCGGCCAACACAGGATTTTATTAATGTTTTTTTTTTTTATTGTCGGGCTATAACGACGAACGCCAAAGATAGACGAGTTCCCCTGGTATTAAATGGAGATTGCTGTTAATGTTCATTTCTATAGAGAATACACTGGTCACATGTGTATAGGTAAAAGATCCAATATTTCTACATTAAAAACCACAGTAGAATGAAAAATATAAGGAATCAGTTGTATGTATGTATGTATGTATGTATGTATGTATGTATGTATGTATGTATGTATGTATGAAAAGTTAGGTGGGTGTATGTTTATATCTTTGTACGTACAGAATTCACTCCTTAACTAATTAACCGATCATTATGAATTCTGGAACACAACTGATAGTAGTAAGGTGTAAAAAATTAGGCTATATTTAGTTTAATGCAGAGGTGTAAACGGTGTTAAAATAATTTGTATAGATTCAGATATCTATGATTTTGTAAAGGTTTAACAATAGTCATTAGACATCTAATTGAATAATGCAAAAACTGGTTTCATTCATCACACCTGTATTGCCATAAAAAGATTCACTGTTATTGAAATCAACAATGCTACATAGTTCTCTGAAATACTATATATATATTAGAGAGTAAAAACCTAAACCCAAATATTATAATCAACTGTGTGGTGTTATTTATTTGTAATTGTATTGTTTTATATATATATATATATATATATATATATATATATATATATATATATATATATATATATATAAATCTAATCATTTACATTAATTGAATAAAGTGATCTTATGATAGAAAGGTTTAATTACTAAAACGTTGTTTTTAATATTAGGTGTATTTATATTTAAGGGATGTAATTGAAAGGAAAACCATTAGAGTAATATTTTTCTGTCTAGAAATGAAAATAATTTGCATAGTTGTAATTGTAAATTAAAAATTAGTCGACTAATTTGAAAATTACTTTATTTAAATAATTATTTTTTATGAAGTGAATAATAATGTTTCCTCATATCCAAATAAGGATAAGTATTTTTAATTGTTTTACAATACAATCATGAATTTCACATACATTAAAGTCCAAAGGTTCTTATTCAAGGAAATAAATACTGTAACTATTCATACTTATTGCAGGAACGATCAAAAAGCAAATGTGTACGTTTGAAGCATTCAAAATGTTCTTTGAAACATCGTCATTCTAATATGATTATTCGATTTGTATTTTTTTAATTATATAACAATTTTAGTAAAGATGTAGTAACAAAGTAAAGGATATTAATAAAGATTTAATTTAATATCCATTTTTTTCCTTTAAAGATTACTTATTTTCTTTTATATATTTGGCATATTTTATTGTCTTTCTCTGCTTATATGATTTTTAAAGTTTTTTTTCTTAATATTAAAGTAAACAAAATAAAATAGTAAATTCGTTTAAAAAGAGGATCTATATTCAATTAAATATGTATTATTTGTTACTACATCTTTAAACGAAATGTAATTTTGAAACTATAAATCGATTAATCGTATATGATATAGGACTTTTGATAAGAGAATTATGAATACTGAAAATATACAAACCTTCAAAGAAGCCATCCTAATGTTTCTCATTCGTTTTAAATCGTTTTATTTTATTTTTTATCAAAGTATAACAATACGCTGTACAAAATAAAGTTCAAATGTTTTGCCGTCTTTTAACTTCGTTTTACTTTTAAAGGAATTAATTTTTTAAATCACTCCACTCTCACAGAATATTTTAAAAACACACTCTCACACTATTAATATTTGAAATGCATTTTACCTTTTTCTTCCTCTTTTCGTATTCTTTATCGATTTAGGTGACAATTATTCGTACGTCTCTTTAAAAAAATGTACCTTAGATTTAATCGATTTTTATATTCTATGCGATCAGTCGTATTCGGTTTACTCACTAATTTCAGTGCGGGGTAGGAATAATTAACCCACCAACATTATTAGGTCCTCATCCTGCGACCCATAACATCGTGAAAGGAATAGTGTAACCGTCTCATGAGAGTCACTGTTTCGTTTCACACCGTATGTTCGCGTCTTCTTTGCGTGTCTTTGTAGCAGCTGGTCATACAACAGTTTCTTACGTTTTACGGAGTCCTGTGCATTATAGATGTACTCTGGATTATATTTAAGGCTGCGTTCGTTGTGCAGTAGAAGAAAAAACAGACAATGCAGTGTTGCATCGTATGCTTATCCGCTTCACATTTGCATATGGTTGGCTCGGTTTTGCTATAGCAACTTTAGATATATCTTTCCGCTCACTACGCCTATAAGCAACTACGCAACTAATGAACATACTTTAAAAATTAACGTTTTAAAATTAAAAATAAGACACAAGCCTCTAACCCATGAAGTTGTTAGAATATACATAATAGTGTTGTGGCCCTGTTTAAAGGGACCGGAATGAAGACACGAACACGGTATAAAGTAGAAAACAAGTGTATTAAGAAAATAGAGTACAGAGGGAAGAAATATGCGCCTGGTAAGTAGAGTTCGACTATCTTACTAGATTCCGGCGAGAGTTAATTACCGTTGGCATTTATTGAGCAAAGAGGAAGAGTCCATGATGATCTGTAAGTCACCATAACACCCCCTCCCAAGTATTACTTCCGCAAGAGAATTAATAGCGTTTCCTTTTCGGGTCTATTACGATCAGATCCGTTAGTCTTCGCTTCCTTTTTGATTGTCTTGGTTCCGGAGCTGCCTGGGGGATCTCAATGTCAAAAGTGTCATATGGTGTCTACAATTTCTTCTTCTTCCTGAGGAGCGCTGTTGGTGTCGTCCGATAGTCGTTATCTTAATTGATTTAACTGTCTCTTATGACAGCACTTAGGGCCTTGAATTATGTATACCATATTTTCAATCCGATTCTCAATTGTCCCCAGTTCCCAGAACGATTTATTATTTTTTAACATTTAAAAATGTGTTCTCCTGGGACGTAGCGTTTTCTTCGTACTGCATTTGTTCGTCCCGGTTTTGTCTGTTTTGGCAGCAGTTTGTCAAAAACGGATCTTATCTTGCGCGCAAACATTACCTCAGTAGGGGGATAATGAAGATGGTGTATTCGTGTTTGGCGTGATCCTGTACACCTGGAAAAACTGTTGTAGGGCTTTTTCCGTAGGAGTGCCTCTAGCCTTCTTCAGGGCTCTTTTCAGTGTATCGACAAAACGCTCTGCTTGGCCATTTGATCTGGGGTCGTAATATGTTCTATTTGGAATGTATCACAGAATTTCTTTGAATTCAGCAGACGTGAACTGTGTTCCGTTGTCGCTGACTAAACAATCCACCACCCCGAAACAGGCGAACAATTCTTGGAGGAAGTGTATGGTTACTTCCGTCGTTGGACTCTTGCATCGGCACACTTCGGGCCATTTTGTGAAACTATCTACTACAATTAAATAGTTGAAACCGTCTAATGGGCCTGCGAAATCTATATGGATCCTTGACCATGGTCGGTCCGTTTTTGGCCAAGGACTGTATTTGATGGGAGGTTCCTTTGCTGCCAATGCACAGCCTTTGCACGTCTTTACGATTTTCTCGATATCCTTGTCCATGTTAGGCCAGTACACATAGCTCCTCGCCAAGCTCTTCATTCTTGTAGTCCCTGGGTGGTCAACATGGAAATTCTTTCAGAATTCTCCTTTGAAGAGTGTTGGGAATGACTACTCTCTCACTATACAAGAGTACCTCATCGCATAGGGAGAAAATGTCTGAGGTTTTTGGTCCTTTTCAATTAATTTAGTCTTGGTCATCATAATAAACTCGTCACCGAGGGCTTCCATTTTTATTTCGTGCAGTGACACGGGGAGTTCCCTTACTGTGTTCCGTAATGTCGAGTTAATTTCTCCTTCCATTCGAAGGGAGCCAATCACAGTGTCTTCCAAGGGTTCACTACGTTTTGGAATAGGACTTGCCAATCCGTCAGTGTGACAGATTTTTTTCGAGGGGAGGTATTCCATCTTAAAATTATAATTTAAAAGGATTGTTCCCCACCTCTGCAGTCTGTTAGCTGTGTGTACGGGCATACCTTTTTTTGACCCAAAAATTGTGAGTAAAGGTTTATGATCCGTTTGTAAAATAAAAAATCTACCCTGTATGTAACGGTGGAATTTCGAGACTGCAAATATGATCCCTAAAGACTCCTTTTCTATTTGGGAGTAGTTCTTTTCTGCTGGTAGCAGTGTCCTCGATGCGTGAGCTATTGGTTTGTGAGTCCCGTCTGGCATTTTGTGTAAAATGCATGCCCTGATGCCATATGAGCTTGCGTCGCTAGCGACAATAATCTCTAAGTCTGGATTATAGTGAGTTAGAAAAAGATCGGATGTTAGGACTTTTTTCGTTTTCCCGAATGCCTCCTGGCATTCAGCAGTCCATTCCCACTCTTTGTCTTTTTTCAGAAGTTCATTCATTGGAGCACGGAGGTTATGCATATTAGGTATGAAAACTCGGTAGTAGTTAGCCAGTCCGAGAAAACTTTGTAAAGATGCGATATTTTCAGGAGCCGGTATGTCCTGAATTGCAGTAGCCCGTTCTGGATCTGGTATTCTGCCATCTTTGTCAATAATGTGGCCCAGATATTTGATTTTCTTCATAAACAAATCACATTTGGCTTCTTTGAGTTTGAAACCGTACTCTTGGATTCGCGAGACAACTTTGTGGGCGTGTTCCCGGTGTTGTTCTTTGGTATGACTAGTCATTAGGATGTCGTCTAGGTATGCTATCGCGAATTCCAGTCCGTTCAGCATAGTATCCATTACCTGCTGGAATATGGCTGGTGCGACCTTGACACTGAAAGTGAGTCTCTCGAATGTGTATAACCCGCGATGGGTGTTAATACACAGTAGTTTCGAGCTTTCCTCTTCCACGGGAATCTGTAAATATGCGTCATTAAATCTATTTTGGAGAAAAATCTTCCTCCATTTAATTTAGTAAATATTTCATCTTGGCACGGAAGAGGATAATGGTAATCCTTTAGTGACGCATTCAATCCAGTCGAAAAATCGACGCAGACGCGGATCTCTTTAGTTTTCTTTTTAACATAGACAGTCGGAGCAGCCCATTGGCTATATTCAATTTTAGAAAGAATTTCGGTCTTAACTAGTCTGTCTAGTTCTTCATTTATTTTCACGAGTGAGGCTATTTTGTTTGATTTTAACATGGTGTGTTTACTCAATCTTTTTCATGTCTGCAGGTTGATGATAGTTAAATCAGAACCCGAGTTTTATTGTAACTTTATTCTTTCGTTAAGGATTTGTACTTGAACGTACTTCCTTATGTTTATGCTATCCTGTTCGTCTGATCTTGCGATTTTTATCCGGCTTTTAAATCCTTTATTTGTTCTACAATGTGAGCTCTTGTGTCCGATTTTGTTACAAATTAAACAAGTTTTAAACCGGTAGGGGCAAACCATATACCAATGAAGAGTACCACAGCGCAAACAGGTGGTAATTTGTTTTGTTTTTTCTTGGGGAAATTTGTTTTTGGCGAAAAATAAGAAAAGTCACTCTTTTTGGATTGACTTAATTTTGAAGGAAAGTCAGGATATGATTTTTGTCGTACCTTTCTTATGTGTGCTATGCCCGATTCTTCTATGTTTTTCGAGTCTTGTTTCACGCTTACACATCTCTCGCAGTCCTCTGCGACTGTTTGTAAGGTTATATTCGGCTAATTTTCTAGCTTATTCAGAACTCTGCGTCTTACTTCGGCGTGTTTTGCTGATATCAGTCCTTGCACAAAAATTAAACATTTGAAATCATCTGCGCTTAATTCGACAAGCTTGAAATCGTCAGAGTGCTTATTCACTACTGATGCGAAAGTCGTGTAATCCTCGCAATCTTTTCTCGTTAAATTTATGCACTTCCATCTTTTGTGAAAAAGGGAAATTTCGGGGCTAAACAACTCCGTCAATAACTTAACCGCTTCCGACAAAGTTAAATCACTGGTCTTACGGGGTAATATGTAGTCAACGCACTTTGTATGTTCGATGGTCCCTAATTTACTAAGGAGTAATCGAACTTTTTTAGCGTCTGCCCAATTTTCGCAATCTATGTTGTAAAGATCTTCATACCTTCTAAAATATGAAGCAAATGTTCTATCGTTGTCTGGAGAATAAGAAAAACTGTCAATTGTACTCCAGACAGTATTTTGGGAAAATGCGTATTCGTTCTCGGTATTTTGACCCCTATTCGATATTGTTTGTAGCAATAGTTGTTCAAACTTTTGCTGTTTTTCATCAGCTTTTCGTTGTTGTTCGTCGGCTTTTTGTTGTTAGACAAGCAGTTTTTCTTGAAACCTAGCTTCCATTTGAGCCTGTTGTTCGGTTTGGAATTTCACGAGTTCTAACATCATAGCTTTGAAGTCTTCCATGTTTACTGTTGTGTCTTCGTACAATACAGCTTCTTTTTTCTTTTTTATATTACGCTGCTAACGTAATTAGTTCTTCAACCAGAAAAAAATAAGAGTCAACCCCTTTTTTTCTTTTTTTTTTGCTTGACAAAAAAGAATAAAGTTTTTAAATTTCGGCGGGAGTATTTTTCTCTTTTCTCTTTTGAGAGAGAAAAAGAATTGTATTATATTCCTTTGTTAAAAATCTTAACTCAGTATCGGAATAAAATAATGACTCACGAGTGTCCTTAGTTGATATTTTTTCGTAAGAGACGAAGAACAAAAAAAAATCACGTGAATTTACTTGCCTAAAAAAAATCTGATTTTCGAGATTTATTTTTCTTTGTCCGCCGGATAAGCTTGTTTTAAAACTTTAGTGATTGTGTAGCTTTCTCCACGTTCGTCTTTAATTTCCTCATGCATTTGCCAGTGTTTGTCTTACGCTGGATTTTTTTTTCATTCGAAAAACTTTTCGTTTGTTCAAAGATGAGTACGTAAGAAAAATTTGACGTAATTCAAGATTGCTAGTTGTTGTCTGGTGGTTAGAAAATAGAGAGAGAGTAGATCTTCGAATCCTTCGTCGCCAAGTTGTTGTGGCCCTGTTTAAAGGGACCGGAATGAAGACACGAACACGGTATAAAGTAGAAACAAGTGTATTAAGAAAAGAGAGTACAGAGGGAAGAAATATGCGCCTGGTAAGTAGAGTTCGACTATCTTACTAGATTAGTATTTATTTATATCTAAAACGTATAAAATGTGGCACAAGGCCGAAAAGGGGGATGGGAAAGGTTAGGTCTTCACTAACAAATTAAACTAATCTAAGTTAGCTAGCTTCATTTGGTTCCATCAATCACCAAAATACCGCATTTATACTATACATCCTTCTCCGATCGCCAAAAGAATTTGCTCCATGAAAACCTACTTAAAACCCATATATGTAAAATATGCAACGGGGGGGGGGGTATGGTAATAAAAAATCATGTACAAATAAATATATGAATATTTACAATGAAAAAATTGAAAAGTTAGTAAAAAGACCCCCCATTACTAAACTGTGGCAGATACGCAGACTTGCCAGTCGAAATCGAAAATCGACAAAAAAAGGTTGATGCAGGCCCCAACGCTTTATTTAACAACACCGCCTTCGAAAATATCGAAGGGTGACCTGCATCCTGAAAAAAAAAGCGCTCTGTCACCTAGGTGGGGATGGGATGGAAAGTTACGAACTAAATGGGGGTAAAAAAAAATTTTAATTAGGGAAGGGAGAAGGACGAAAATAAAAAGGGGCCATAATTAACTCATTCACACACTAAATTATGAACTTAAATTAACAGAAACATGTCTCTAAACTAACTTATAACTGGGTCGTAATCGAAGTTCGTTTTTGTAACCCAATATCCTATACCTAAGGCACGTTTAAATACCACTCTAATCTAGCTCCTGTCACTCTACACAGTCGCGAACCTCTCACCCATCTTTCACCATAATCTGCCGGAGAGAGTCTCACCCTCTCGGCCCTAATGCAAGCTTTCATGTAATATTTGAAAATCGTAATAAGGTCGAGAGAAGTAAAGGTCTCAGCTCCGTAGACTGCCTTCATACGAGTTTTCTATATCGCGTCTCTCATAACGGCTAGTATGCTTAAGAACAAAGAACGTTTCAGCCTATCTGTTGTCGGAACCCAGTTACTACATACATTGATAGATTCCAGATCAAAAGACGATACGTTAAGTACGCGAACCATGAGACCTGTAACAAGCGTAATCAGCGGCACAACGTTGCGGCAATAAAAAAAAGCGTGACTCACGATCTCGTCTTCATCGCCGCATCTAACAAAAGTCGGTGAACTCACCAAGCCAGCTGAATAAAGCTTCTTACCGACCCAGAAAGCATTTCTTATCATCAGCCAGGTTAGCGTTGCCTCGTCATTATCAAAGTACCGTAACCCAAGCGCCCAAAGCCAGATGGAGCGTAGCTCCCCCCTCGCCAAAGCGAGCCCCTCAATCCTGTAATCTCGAACAGTCCCCCCCCCACCATAACCTGATATACTGCCTTTCGGGACAACAGCAGGGTGTCAGAGAGGCTTTCTTTCACCCTTAAGAAAAACTTCAAAACGTGTCTACATTCGCGAAAAAAGGAGCACTCGCCTCGGGGCAACATGTGTGCCTCCCCCTCACCCAAGTGCACACTTTTAAAAGCCGGAAAGGCTTTTTACTGTCTTCCTTCTAGAAGACACCGTTTCCCTCAGATTGTGAACTCATTCGATCTAGATAAAATAGCCGAAGTGTATGACGTCGAATCTCGACGTTTGGCATACCTAGACCGCCTTCAGAAGGATCAAGATAACAAATCTTGCGACGGACCATAGGGGCCTTGCCAAGCCGCAAAAACTTTAAAAGAGCCCGCTGCATCTCAAGCAGTATACCCGACGAGAGAGGAAGCACTGATAGTCGATATAGGATGATCGGATAAATGTGAGAGCGACACACCTCCGCTCTCCCCTTTAACGAAAGATTTCTACGGATCCACAGACCAGCTGCGGCCCGAATCGCTTTCAATACTTCCGACCAATTTTTCTCCAGCTGCAGATCAGGACCGAACCAGACGCCGAGTAGCTTGCAAGGCCCGTCTGTCCAGCTGAAGGGTCCCTGCAGGGGTACACCATTCCAGGCACCAATGCGTAAGCCAACAGACTTGTCGCAGTTAATTTTGGCCCCTGTTATCGTTTCATACATTTTGATTTCTCTGTCAACGACACTAATCTCGGCACTGCTCGTTACAAGCACAGTCAAGTCCTCGGCAAAGGCGGAGTACTTTAACGTGGTGAAGCACCTGGCAAAGTAATCCCATTTAGGACCGGATTCACCCTTAGCCTGTGAAGGAAGGGCTCCAACACAAGCACATAAAGCATCGGTGAAAGCGGACATCCCTGACGAAGATATCTGGATAATCTGAGGGCTCAGACATCACACCATTCACCTCTACCCGTACACCGGGGTTCGCATACAAGAGGCGAATCTAAGAGCGAAACTGCGGGCCGAAACCGGCCGCAGACAAAACAGCCTCCAAATAACGATGGTCCACCCTATCGAATGCTTTGGACTGATCTAAATTGATCAGCGCGGCTTCTGTGTCGACTTTATCTATGATCAGGCGTATCGAGTGCAAGTTATCTTGAATGGTCCGACCCTTTACAGCGCAAGTCTGTTCAGGGCTAATTAGACCAGCCAAAACAAGCTGCAGTCGATTGGCTATGATCTTTGCCAAAATCTTTAACTCAGCATTTAGCATCGTTAAGGACCGGAAATTATCTAACCCATTCCCACAATTTTTGTTTCTGTGTAACAACTTCACTATACCCATGGTCAAGTACTCGGGAATAGTCCCATTCCTAAACGACGAGTTAAATAAAACTGTCAGCAAGGGAACAAAAATGTGCGACATCCTCAAATACACCTCGGGAGACTTGTTAAGGCCAACCCGCCTTAAGGCTTCCTGAACTTCTTCCTCTGTTATGCAACCTTCGCACCTAGCTGCTTTGGTTGCCTCGATACTAGAAAAGTCAGCTAAATAGGGGTCGAAATGTGCTAATGGCAGACCGGGTCCCTGGTAAAAAGATATTGGAAATGAAAACGAAACGCCTCCAGAATACATTCGTTTGTTGTCACGAGACGCCCATCCGACAATGAGACACGTGCGATATGCCGATAAGCAGCTTGTCGACGTCTCTCTGCACGCAATTCAGCGGCCATACTTGCTACTTCTTGAGGCATTCTCTTTAACCTAGCCCTAATCACTAAGGCTTGGTGCTGATGCATAGCTATAGACGCAAGCTTTGCCTTAATTATAGCAACTTTAGCACTGTCCCCCGCCTCCACCGCCCGATCTAATCTAGAATCTAGTGCCATTTTAGCTGCCCTAGTTGTTAGATTGAGTCGTCGGCTAAAATCAGCAGTAAAAGACCTAACTACCTTCTTAAAGTTAACCCACTTCCTATTCCCAATTACAGCCCCCGTCAATTCCCGCTGCGAGGTTAGTAATAGCTGTTCCTGGTAGCCCTTCACATCGAACAACGAAGTGTTGAACTTCTAGTAACCAGCCAATCTAGGCTTAGGTCTATCTAAGTTTACTCGAACTCGAACAAGTCTATGATCCGAGTGAACTATATTATGAAAACTTGGACATTCTAATAATTCTACATCGACTCTCCTAATTAAGAACCGGTCGATATAACTCGAAAGTTGTACCGCACCGGAGCCGCGCCTAGCTGTCCAAGTCCATACACTATCACGGGGCTTTTAATTCCGGAATTAATCGATAAGATCATACTTATCGACAAAGTCCCGAAATGTCTTAGCATCCCGATCATTGTTAGATCCCCTACCCCGACTACGATCTATATCGGATCCAGGACCGCGTTCCAGTCTCCCGCTAAGATGACCGTCCGAGTTGTACTCATGAACTGCTCTATCCGTCGAAAGAAAGGAGCAAGCTCAGAATGGATATTGGGCGCATAAACCCCAATGAGTCGAAATGCCTTATCTTTTATGGTAATATCCAAAAAGCACAGCCTACATTCTGGATCCATGAAACAAGGGTCCCACGACGCATCTAAAGACTTATTTACTAGCCAGGAAACACCCCATTGAGCGAGAATTGAAGTACGCTGAGTAGATGTGAAAACCCCTAGTCAGCGCACCCAAATAGTCACCTGGAATTAAGTGGGTCTCCTGCAAACAACATACATTCACTCTAAGGTGCTGAAGGTCTGTAACAACTCGAAATTTATGAGAGTCAGCCCTCAGCCCATGTACATTTAAGCTTGCTAGATAGAGAGCCATTGAGAGTTTTTAGGGTTGGGTTCCAGAAACGAACATCGATGAAGTCAGGATGCCGACGGCTCTCCCAAAAGACTATGTGCCCATCTGAATGCTGATTTGGCCATCATGAGAGATGCCGCCAACATCCAAGCGGTAGGTTAGTTTGGCTATCCTATACAGGGAGGGGTGCAATGAACAGGGACCCTCCCAACACAATCTTTTCGTAAACCTTTTAATATATCGCTTTTAAGGATAACCATTGGCTGAGTTAATTCAAAAGATTCGTTCGCGTCCCTTATCATTTGCCAGAGCCCCTTAGCTTCTTCTGGTTTCCTGATGAAAGTCAGGACTCTGGCAGCGTTAGGAAAGTTTAATGGATCCTCAACAAACTTGTTTCCCACCTCCCTAAACTCTAACAGTTTTTTTTAGGTCGGCGACTTTATAGTTTTTTACAGTCTCTTCATGCACTTCGTTTGTTACACATATGTTTATTCCAGGGAGAAAAGCAGTTTTTTTTCTTCTTTTCTCCGGGGAAAGGCTTCTCTTCCTTTTTTAGATGGGGTGGAGGTGGAGGTGGCATGTCTTCTTTCATTGGGGAGTGGGAAGGATTTGTGTTTCTGTTTTCGAGAAAGGGAGAGGCGGGGCGAGCTGTTTTGCAGAGTATGAAGAGGGAGTATTTTTGGGAGTGTTTTGCGGGGTGACTAAAGGGGAAGGCTTGGGAGAGGAGACGGCTTTACTTTTCTTTACTGGGCTGAGACGGATTAATTTGTATTCCCTCTCTTTCAAGGGAGCGATGATCGGTGGGGGGCATAATTTTTGGAGGGGAACGTGGCTTTGTAATACTGTGAGTTGACTTTGTTTTAGGAGAGGGCTGGGGGCTTGGTTTTGGAGAGGGCGATTTGGCGGGATGCTGTGAACTTATATTTTTGGGGGATTTAAGGCTTTCCGGTACTTTTTCCTTGTCTAGTTTGGTTTTCAGCTCACGAACCTCTAGGTAATTGTTTTTGCTAGGATCTTTTGATAGCATTTCCTGCTCCCGCATTTCGTCCAGTGATAGACGACCAGGGGTCTTTTTCTCGGGTACCAAAATCCACTCGTTTTGCTCCCTGTCATCCAGTTTACTTAGGTCAGGGAGCACTGGATAGTCATCGTTGTCAGTAGATTTTGAAGGGGGCGAATTAATGGGCATCCCTACTCTTGTCGTCATTGGTACTCCTAAGTGTTGGCCCACTCTTGTCTTTATAGTAGTGGGTTTTCTTTGAGAGCATTCAACGGTGAGGTGGCCGACTTCCTCACACGCCCAACAAACAGGCCTTCGTCCAGCCACAATTACCGTTAGTTTTTCTTCGCCTACTACCATATAATATGGGATACTTTTAAAAGCTTTCTTGTCAAGTAGTACTTCGAATGTCCATATCCCTGGATGCTCATCTCAGGTTACAGACGTGATATCTCCATATTTCAGGAAAAAAGCCCCTAAATGTTCCCCGTCTACATGGAACGGAACGTTGAAGTCTGACACAGCCGTTCGCCGTTTGCTCATATATTCCATTCGAAGAATGTAGTCTTTGGTTATAATTTCCGTTTGCGATAGTTTCAAGCAAGTTTTTTCATGTGGAAACAAAGTGTTCCAAGTATTGTAACCTTTACATCTTATGATTCTGAGTGGTCTATATCCTGCTGTTGCCAGTAATTTCGCAATAAGATCTGCAGACGATCTAATGACTTTTTTCGTTTTTTGTCAACGACAAACATGATAATACTTTTCTTTTTAATTTCTTCCAGTTTGGGAATGTCAACAAGTAAACCTGTATCAGTAACTAGATGCACGCACTGTTTTGCCTTCTGAATAAATTCACTGACACTTATCACAACTTTAGGAAGCTTACTCCATTCTGAACACCCAGGGGTAGCCTCGGCCGGCCCCTTTTGCTCCTCGGTAATTTCCATAACGTCTGCCGGCTTCGGGCTACAAGTAGCCGTCGTCATCATGGTTATTAAACTTAACCAAAAAAAATAAGTAAAAAAAAATCAACAGTGGTAAAAAAAGGAAAAAAAAAACTTCACCACGAAAAAGTCAATTCAATAACAACAACAATAACAATAACGGCAGCGATAACAACAGCAACAAGCAATTCAACAATAGTAACAAATGGTAACAAGGCAACAATATACTTAACAGACGATCTTTGGAAGAGAATAACGCAAAAAAAGCAATCCGAGGATTAGGTTATCTTACTAGATTCCGGCGAGAGTTAATTGCCGTTGGCATTTATTGAGCAAAGAGGAAGAGTCCATGTTGTACATTGGTAAGTCACCATAACAAATAGCACGTCCTCTGCACTACTTTTCCTTTACACCGAAACTTAATACTCATTACGCACTATTTCTTCACTTTCGTGTGTAATGCCTTGGTGTTCGGATTTTCGCATACTTACTACCGTGTTTACCGTTTGCATATAGGGAAATTAACTTGTATAAGAATGTGCCTGAATATACTAAATTACAACAGTATTATTTGGATATGTTCTAATGATGAGCCCCAAAGAGTGCGAAACTCGATTTTAGAACTTCCGATTTTTGGCTTTCATGATTTCTATTGAATTCGGCGTTCTCTGATTATGGAAATAATTATATATATATATATCGGCAGCAAGTCATTTATTATACATGCGTCGTTGAAGACCACGGAGTTTTCTTTCTTTGCTATCCTTCTAGCTAATTTCTCGACGCGGCGAGCGATACGTCAGTTTTCTGGTGTTAATTGGTGGAGTATGGCCCATAACGTTGTATCGTGGGTCAATCCTCGAGCGCTTTCGATCTCGCGACCGTCTTCAGGAGGCTGTGTCTTATTATTAGTAAAAGCCGTATTTATAGTTTTATTATTAGTTATATATCTATTAATTTACATATGTCGAGAAATAAACTAGAAGGATAGCAAAGAAAGAAAACTCCGTGGTCTTCAACGACGCATGTATACTATATATATATATATATATATACTGGGTGATTCATAAGTCACTTAGTTATTTATATTTGAAATTCTAAAGTTAAAAAATACAGTAATACAAAACAGAAAGTTTTTTCAACAAATTCATTTATAGGAGTTTAAAATTACAGCAAATTTTCAAAATTTCCACCTTCGTTCTGCATGGATAGCTCCATTCTTTTTTGCAAGGGATTTACGACTCTTTGTTGCATATTTGATTGATTAATTTTAACAAACTCGGCAGTGATTTTTGATTTGAGGTCGTCATTGCCTTTCAACAAGTGTGGGAGATTCATCAGATTTGGCCATACAAACAACAATAAAAAATTCACTCTTCAATTGTAAATGACATACTGCCTGAAAAAAAAGTACATATGATGATTTAAACAAATTTAAATAAATAAAAATAGATATATATAGAAACAAATATATAAACGTACAAATTTAAAATAACTAATAGCAGTAATTAGAGAGTAAGATAACATTTACCAAAAGTTCATAGTATGTTTGTGCTTCATATGGTAATCATTTTAAATAGCTAAGTGACTTATGATTCACTCTCTCTCTCTCTCTATATATATATATATATCAGCTCACATTAAAAATCTAATGTATATATATATATATATATATATATATATATAATATGGAGTGACAATATTTTCTAATGTTATTCCCATTTTCATATAAATTAAACGCAAACGACAAAAGAAGACACTGAACAGCTTCCCATTCTTTCCATCCAATCTGAATAATGTATAATTCTTATCTTATTTAAAAAGGCCCCAAAAAGCCTTCTTCATGTTTGACAGATGAAAGCCTTTTCGGAACTGCGCGTGATATAATGCGTATCGTATGCCCGAAGGGGGATGGCTGCCGGAAATTAAACCGAATCGACGAACAGAGAAAAAGAAAACTTCGAATTTCTTCGACGACTCTTTGTCCGTTAGCGTCATAACGGAAACTTCAAGAAAAACGAAAGAGGTCCGACAAAAGGAAATTATTGAGAAATATTTGGTTAAAAAATGTATTCGTCTATTTTAAATGTAAATTTGAAGGACATCTGAGCTGCGTCCCTGATGTCTATAAGATGCTTTTCGTTTCTCGGTAGTTTGGCCTGTTCTGTTTAAGTCAATTCTTTTAAAAAGCTTTTAATTCACTGCCAAACGGATATGACGTCATACGACTCGGGCAAAATAAATATTTCGTTCTGATTGGCTAGAAAAAAAAGGACAGAAGTTCAAATAAAAATTAAAATACGATAAAACAATGCATTTCCAATGGACATTTGGTATCTGCTTGTGTGACGCCGAAACTATACTATTACTTTTAATAATGTACATTTTCATTAGCAATTTAATATACTATACACTTTCAGAATAATGTACTATCTTTCAATGCTCAGTTCAATGTTGTCATGATAGCATTCTCCCAGGCATTACCTCCTCCTTTTCGGTGGGAAGTAGTATAGTATATATTTGATTGTCATAATACCACTTTCACAGGCATTACCTCCTCCGTTAGGAGTACTGTAATATCTAATCTCTTGTCGTGACACTATCCTCTCAAAAATTACCTTCTCCTTTCGGAGGTAGTGTGCTATATGTTTCTTTGTCATATATAGTAGCAAAAAATGTGACCAGTGGGAGCATATCATAGCTAGTCATATATCACATACATTTTAAGTTTTTATTTCAATTTTATTAATAAAAATGATTTAATGTTTCAATATCCATCGCCATTTAACCGAGTAAATAAAACACTTTTTACTTAACATAATTCTACTGCCTTTAGATTAAGTAACAAGTAAACTTTCTAGTTCACAGAATAAATAAAATATTTCAATCGTATTGGTCAATCTCTGATAGGAAAACAACCAGCGCGTCCATTCATCTTAGACAGGAAATGAAGAAAGAAAACGAGATAGATATAGTTGTGCTTTAATTATGTAAGGAGATCTCGAGCTAGCTAACAGAGGAACGTCAAATAAAGTGAAAAAATGCTTGCAGCTGAATAATTAAACAGATTGAAGACAGTTAATGATTCAGATTCGTTCATGAAGTCAATTCCAAGTAGTAATTAATTCATCCCGTGTAGCAAATATCTCCTATAATATCAAGAAAAAGAAACGAAAATTATTTTTTGTAGAAAAAACCTCTTTTTTATTTGTTTGCATGTTGACGAAATCCGGCTATGAGCGGAAAGAGTGAGGTTGAACTGATTAGGTAACGAATACAGAGGATGGGAACCGGCCTGTGTTCAACGGATCTGAAGTGCAAAATTGGGTGGGGGGAAACAGAAATTAAAATAGTGCCTTAAAAAAACAAGGGGGGAAATCAAACAGGAAGTACCGACTTTCAATGTGGTATTTTTCTACCTCGCCTCACTTTTTAGTGAACTGCCGAACATATACAATAATATTCTCTGACCACACAAATCTTTCCATAATGAAAGACATTATTAAAAGGAATAAGGCATAAAGAAAATAGAAATATAGATATTGTGTAAGCATATCTGTAAGAAAACCCACGCCACTATTCATAAAATTCGATAAATATATTAAAGCTGAGTTAATTAAAGTGTTTCCCGAGAGCTTTTCCTTATTTATTTCGATCACAAAAATTGACGTTAAGTTATTACTTACTACAGTTACTTATTTTACAAGTTTATTATAATCATCAGGTGTTTAAACAAACAATGTAATAAAATGAGTTTTAATCCATGCATTTTCAAAGAATTGCTCTTATAGTCAGTTGGTTTTACAAAGATTAGAAAGCCAGACTTATCACAAACTTCTCGCTTTTGAATCGTTTTTTAATTCTATTGGAATCAATCACCTTCCACTACACAATACCATATTCTAAGTGTATTTGTTCAGCAATTGAATTCTTTGGGATATTTTCGCTTTAAGCGTATCTTAAAAGTATCTAACTAATATTCAAATAAATACTTAGCAATTTATTGTTTTTTTTCCTTCTGAAGATAAAAGTAATTCTTTGAAAATATATGGATTAAATGCCATTTTATTATATTTCTTGTCTAAACACCTGATGATTAGAATAAACTTGTAATGTATGTAATTTTACTTTTTTCCTCATTTCAATATTTCCTATAACAATTCTCTATTTTTCAATATCGTATCTCCCTATCACGATAGGATCTAATATAAAATATATATATTAGATTTTTCTTTCGAATCCTGAGTTCGGATGTGTTCTACTGATGAGCTCAAATGAGGGCGAAACTCGAGTCTAGGACTTCCGATTTGTTTCTTTCATAGATTGTAGGCTGCGGCGTTGTCTTATTGTGGAAATAATTATATATATCATCTTACATTAAAAAGATATAATATTTATTTGATCGCTGGGTTAGCTTGTTGAGTGACATCGTCCTAGCGAGTATAACATTTTACTTCTGAGACATCGGCCTGGGGTCTAAGTAGTTGGATGACTACACCCCTTGTTGAGAAGAGAAGGTATATTCCACAGTCGGTTTGCTGAATCTGTGCAAATTAATAGACATTCTTGTATGCAGCGAGGTAGTTCAGTGGCAGAGTACTCTGCAGGTGATTCGGGTTTCGAATCCTGAATTCGGATGTGTTTTAAAGGAGGGCGAAACTCGGGTCTAAGACTTCCAGTTTGTTTATTTCATTGATTGTAGGCTGCGGCGTTGTCTAAATGTTGAAATAATTATATATATATATATATATATATATATATATATATATAGTTAACTTTGTGTATATATATATATATATATATATATATATTACGACTAGAAAACACTCATTTTAATCTGTTTATTTATGTTTCCATTCAACTTGCTTTCGAATCTGTCTTTTTACTTATTCAAACAATTTGACCCGAACTCAATAGGTTACCCAATAATCACATTTTTCTACCATTGCTTTAAATACTGACATTTTATTTCCTGAATATTGAAAGAAATGTAATACTCTACAACTATAGGCCAGTTATTTTTATAAGTCTATATTTTATTACCAACCTAGCACTAGACAACTACTTACTTATCCACGCGTGTCACGCTCTCTATCTAAACTACAACTGAAACTTCTACTTTTATTTACCTCCTTTTGAGGAGGTTAGCCACAAGGTCAGGTGTGAGTTTTTTATAAAAGTGTTTCTGTGGAACGAATTGGATTCGAACCCGGCACAACTAGGTTCTCAGTCCCCGTCGTTAACCACTTAGCCGCCGTGAACTGAAATCACTAATAAAAGGTTTTACATATTAATGCTGTAACAGGTTAGGGCATTACGAAATACAACTTTTTTATGTAAAATTAAAACATCACGATAATATGTTTGTGTCATGTCTATTTAGTTAAAGTTATGCATATGTTTATATATGCGAGATGTTTATATATTTGTATGTGCAGGATCATTATGAATTTTTCGAACACAGCTGTTAGTGGTAATGTAAGTTATCATTAATTTAATTCAGTTTCATACATTGAGAAAAAATGTTCTTTTTAAATACAATGTTTTTTATGCGATATGTTGTTTTGAAATCGTGCCGAGCGACAATTTGTACGAATCCTCTAACGTCAATATTAACTATGTTATTTCCATTGCTTTATATACGAATTTATTGGACTCATATTTAGAATGTCCTTTCTTGATTCAATAAAACTTAACATGTTCAAAACTTCACCGTCAAGCCTGATGACCATTTAGAAAATGTATATGTGGGTGTGTTAAAATGATATTAAAAACGGTATTCCCACATAAGCAGAGAGTGAAAAATTCCATTAGAAATTAAGTTAGAGGTTAGGAATATTCTTCCTCATATCAGCTTCGCAAAGACGGCTTCATGGAAACTCCCAGAAGCTGTATCTGAAACTATTTCGACTTAATCATCGCAAGGCTTCGTTTTGGGTTCGGATCGGTGCGCCGTTGAACAAGCTGCCAGAAGCCGTGGTTAACCTGCAAACTTTCAAACAGTTCAAGGCGGTGTTTGATGCATCATGGTCGGTGATATTTGGATAATTACCCAGCAGCAGCGAAGAATGCAATGAGACCTAATTCTGGCCCACAACATAATCAACGGGAATTTAAATTGACTTTTCGAAGAGATTCTCACTTCAGCGACGTCATCGTCTCCACAGGATGCAGCAAAAAATGCACCATATCGCTTTCATCTCAATAGAAGAATTATATTATTATCTGTCCGTGTTTAAGCTCCATGGGCAAGCCTATCAGAGGAGTTAATAACGATGCTTACAATATTCAGGTTTAAAGTTGCCTTAGACAAATATGCAGGTAGTATATAGACGTACACATCTTCCAACTATCTTTTTACATGTCTTCTTGCACTTTGTTATTATTTGTTAAAAAAATGCGATTTGATTTGAGTACGTGTTATGGTATGACTTTACTGGTAAGAACACCATGGCGATAAGGAGAAAAAGATCTGCCTCTTTGGGCTTGTGAGCTGACTGTGTTCAGACGCCTTTTTCAAGGCTCTGTATTCGTATGCCTTCCGAGGTGTGTGCAAGTAAACCTTCAGGAATGGAGTAAAACAATAAAAAAAGAACATCAGCTATTGGGAAACAATGTTGTTGTTTTTTGCAGCAATAAGATGAGAAGTACAAAAACTTCAACTGCTACATCGCCACTACGATACTTCTTTTACCATAATCCATTGAGCAATTTACTACGTGTAAACGTGAGAGACAAACAGCTGTTTCTGTTGACGAAGAAGATGACTGACAATCGGTGGGGATCGGAGTGATCCCCACGCATATTGGTGTGTAGATTGTCGTAATGGCTATGAATAAATGTGTTGAAATTTGTGCTGGATTGACTAACGAGCTTCGAAGTTATATAAGATTGCTATTGACAGTTTGTTGGGTACTTTCGGAGGAGAAGCTTTACATACATACATACATACAGACAGGTGGGATTTATATAATAGATTGCTATTTTCATCTGTCTGCCAAGTTCAAGTTTCAAATATTATTCCCTTTGGTATGTCCAGATTAAGTTTCAAATAGCATTTTAGTAAGTGTGTTTTGTCTACGTATCAAATTAAATGTTCGTTGGTCTGCCCTGGTTATGTTTTAAATAGCATTTTTGTTGGTCTTATCCGTTTAAGTTTGAAATAGAAGTGTCAGCGTTGTTCGCGTAGATTAAATGGGCGTATCTTAAGAATGTATCTTCTGGTGATAATCCGATCAAAGATTAACCCTGAGATGAGATAAGCACCGCCGGGTTTACTTTGCTTAATGAGACACTAATTAGAGTGCCTAAAACGGCCAGTTGTTGCAATTTAATGTTTAATTATGGCAAAGAGAATCTACAGGGTCCGTCATAAGTAACTATATATTTTTATTTCAACATAATAAATTAAATATGGAAGAAATATACACCAGTAAAGTAGAAACTTACAAAGGGTACACTTATTTTTTTTTGCATATAACATGATGTTTATTAAAGCTCCGTGTGGTCTTCTTTAGGTTCAATGCATTTTGTTAATCTTTCAGGAATGTGGGATAGTTGGTACACAGCTCTGACAGTACTTGAACAATGTCAGCTTATATCTTTTCTTTAAATTCAATGACGTTACGGTACTTTGCTGAGTAGACTGTGTCTTTGAGAATACCCTACATCAAAAAAGTCAGGAGGGGCCAAATCTAGTCAAATCTAGTCCATTTAAGCAGAAACCGAATGTTTTTACTTATTGGTTAATCAGCTGAACATAATGTATATCTAGAATAAACATGAAAATGAAATTAAAAAACTCATATAAAAGTGTTTATCAAATAATAAGATACGATTTCCGCTTTCGAATAACATATGAAATACAATAAATGATTGAGTATCAACAAAGTTACTAACAAGAATAAATATATAGTCACTTATGGCGGACCCTGTATTTAAGGATTCTTCCGGAAAATTACAATTTTTTTCTTTTAAGTTTTCGCAACTCTATAATAATTGTTGTTTCTGTTGATGGGACTGTCCATCGGTCTGTCACTTTTGACTTCTGTTTGTCACGTTTACGTTTAGTCTGGAGTCTCTTTCAAATATTACACCTACTGTCTGATGTATATTGGCAACACTGATGTCTCAGTTTGCAGTATACTGTAACATTATATGACAACGACGACGACGACGACTTTGGCAAATCCCGGTTATTTCGCCTGTCAATTTGATTCGATTTACCCATTAGCGTCCATGGTCGTTTTTTAGGACCAGAAGGATAATTGACATCTGTATTTTTCGGAAATGTCTGTAGTTAGTTATGAAGATTCGAGTGTCTTTCAAATATTGCACCTCCTGTCTCGTGTATATTGGCAACACTGATGTCTCAGTTTCCAGTATACTGTGAAAATATAGAGTAGAAGGATACAATCAGTTCATCTTTTATTACATCCAAATATATGTTGGTAAGTAGCCATTATAACCAAGAGCCACATTTATTTACATAGTATAAATGAATGCTCTAAGTGTCTTATAACGTAAAGGAAATATTTGAAAGGAAGTTTGCTCATATATAATATTTATTATCAAACAATACTGTATTTACAAAAAGCAGTTTGGTAGTACATTAAAAAAAGAAAGTTGGGCATTAATGGGTTGGGAATACCAGTAGTCCAAATGGGTTGTATAGTTTTTTTTAACATATTATGACTTATTGAAACATAAGTCATAATATGGTCAAGAACCGTACAGCCCATACGGCGTACTTATAAGTATATTCGCTAATGAGTCGGGCGATCAGGTTTCAATTCTCGGTTAGGTAATACCAGAGACTTCAAAAATGCTATTTAAGCCCCTTCGCTAAAAACTCAGTATTTTGGAGTGTCATTTTTATCGTTGACGGCGCAGATGTAGATTCCGGTTAATACTTGTATGGGTGAATATTTAGAAATACGTTTTAAACCCGGTACAGATTGGCACTTTTTGCCGCATGCGTTGCGGATCGTTCTCCATTGAAGGAATTTCTTTTTATCAATGACTTCGACTGCTTGGCCTAAGCATACTCTGACACAGACTCAATCACGAGAAATCTCCACATTTCATTTGGACATTCTAGCCAATTTTTCCTCGTATATCTCTCTATAAAAATGACAATGTTTGTGTGTGTACAACTGAAAGTCTACTTTTTATGTAAACTTTCTGAGGAAGACAATGGAAGTGGGTCAGAAGATTCGGGTGTCTTTCAAAACTTCAACTGTATACAATTTTGATGTATAAATTACCACAGGAACACAATAGAAGTCGTCCTAAATCTCTTAAACTTCAAATACCTATATCCAATTTTAATGAAAGTTTAACCATATTTATTAAACACTAATTCAGAAAGGTTTTCAAAATGTCAGTTTCTTCTGAATATATTAACAGTCGAAACAGGCAATAAAGAAAGAAAGTGTTATGACCCTAGTGAAAAACAACATAGTGTTTTTCATTAAATCCAGAAAAAGGGCGGTTCTTCCCGCTAGTAGATATATGAGTTAAAATGAAAAGATGGAAGACCTTAAACTGAACGATATAAATATGACTAACATCAAACTTGATATTGTGTATTCTCATTACTTGTTCATTTAACGCACATGTAGACATATTGAATATGACTTTTAAAGTCCGCCAGAATCTTATACACACAGTAATTGCCGATATCTCCTCTGTAAGTCGTTGATAGGGCTATATGGAGAGTATCGATGGGAGTCTAGTAGTGAACGCTATAAAACCACGGATAAGAACATGTGCCACACGCCGTTGGGCTACGAAAAGAACTAAACAAAAATTTTTTACTGGGGTTAGGTTCATAAGGGAAAAGGGGCAAGATGAGATTTTGTGATTGGCGTCAGGGGCGAAAATTGATGAACAGAGGTCGCCGTCTTTACAGTCAAACCTCGAATAATACAACCGTATAAAAAAGCACTCAAAATAAAACGTCAGTTTTAAAAGGACGTCTTACGAAGGAAAGTTCGAAGTCAGTAGATAGATAGATAAATTGAACTGCCACAGTGTGTTTTTTTTTAATATTACCGACTGATAAAGTAGATGACGGACAAATAAAGATGGCGTCAATCCGGCTTTACGCAACACAAGAATGTGAGCGTGAAAATGTACAGCATTCCACTTAAGCTCTACACGCGCAACAAAAAGGTTTAGTAATAGAAAAA
This sequence comes from Sepiola atlantica, assembly GCA_963556195.1. Taxonomy (NCBI): domain Eukaryota; kingdom Metazoa; phylum Mollusca; class Cephalopoda; order Sepiida; family Sepiolidae; genus Sepiola; species Sepiola atlantica. Next base: position 14,276,931 of record OY744539.1, read on the forward strand.
AATAATGCCCAACTAAAAACGCAAAAAGTGGATCTTTTCGTGGCTCTTGACAGCCAAAAGTCGTTGATTTCATGAGGTTTTTTTTTAAACAAATAACAACAACGGCGTGGATACGTGTCTGGAATTTTCGCTCTACTTTAAAAGCAAAGTAGGTAATATCTACCGGAGACTTCTCTACTTACAATATTCTTCATAAATAATAGTGATTTCGATTCAGGCTAGCGACTTGTCCCTGGAAAATATTCTTGTCTATGAAAACAGTCAAAAGAATGCCAAATTCAAATCCTCATGAATGCGATGGATCACTTTGACTGCCTCATATGTCTCGGGACATCGGAGTACCAAGTCTACGTAATTCTTAGTAAAAATGCATAAGCCACCATAGCGGATTCCCCAGTAAGGGCGTATCGGGCGATTTGTAATAAACTAATCCCTTCTCAATGCGAGAAGGTAAAGCTGTGGAGGATAAAAAAGCCTGAAGCTGGCAGGTCAGGGCAGCTTTTGTCGTAGCAGCTCACCCCCGTCGAACTGATTGCCGAGGACGTATCTTCAAATGGTATGAAGTTCATAAAAAGATAACTTGGGGAAACGATTTATAACGCTTTTTTTTCATACCGTTTAAAAATGTTTACAAATCGTTTACACACGCTAAAACCATGCAGGTAACGCCATTTCTCGAGTGTTTACTATTCTGTGCGTTTAACGTTTAAAATATCTGACAAATCATTTTCACACGTAAAAACGTTGCGCATTCGGTAAAGAATTTTATTCTAATGAATTATATATAAATTATTTGTGTTTTTTTCTGTTTACGAGTTCTCAAGTGTTAACTATTCTGTACTTTCAAAGTTTACATTTTTTTACATATCGTATGTACATTTTAAAATTAGGAAGTTTCGGTAGAGAATTTCATTCTAATGTGTTTTATATAAATTACGTGTTTATTTTGTTTACCAGTTCTCGAGTGTTAACTATTCTGTACTTTTAACGTTGAAAAAATCTAACACATTGTTTCTATACGCTAAAACTATGCACTTTCGGTCAATAATTTTATTCTAATGCGTTATATATGTTTTGTTTTTTGTTTATGAGTTCTCGAATGTTTACTCGTCTCTACTTTGAACGTTTAAAATATCTTAAAAATCGTTTCTAAAACTGTTTGCGTTCGGTAGATATTTTTGCTTATACGTTTTATACAAGAAATGTGCTGTTTTTTGTTTGCGAGTTTTCGAGTGTTAACTATCTTGTACATTTAGCGTTTGCAAATGTTACAACTCGTTTATACACGTGAAAACAATGCGCATTCGATTGAGAATGTTATTCGGATGCGTGTTGTATAAATTACGTGTTGTCGTTTTGGGGGGAGATACGATTACTCGAATGTTAACCATTCTGTACTTTTGATATTTAAAAAAGATTACAAATCGTTTCAACACGATAAAACTCAGTAGAGAATTTCATTCTTATGCGTTTTATATAAATTATGTGTTGTTTTTTTTGTTTTTTGTTTTACGAGTATCCAAGTGTTAACTATCTGTACTTTTACCACATGGTTCCTATGTTTGCATGGATAATGTGTTTCTTAAATGTAGTTCGAAATATTGTTTAGCTTTTTTCCTTTCTTTGATGAGTTACGCAGTCTTGTTTTTTTTTTTAGACTTAGAGATTCCAACAAGTAAGACTGACAGCTAAATGGATAACCTGATTGTCTGCGAGTTAATATTCTTACAAAGAAGCCACTGAAGTAAATTCAATTTTGTTGAGAAACACATATGCTAACAGATAGGTAGACAGCATTCGGCTCTGGTCAATAAACAGAAGAAAAAGAAGAATAAGTACAAGATTTTTCAGACAGATAAAGAACTGCTTTAATAAAAACTCTGAAATTTTCCGACTTTCTAAAAAGTTTCTGCGAAGGAATTTTTAATTATTTTCTGGTAAACTGGAACAAAATCCTGCTTCTGAATTTTTCAGATGAGGATTGACAATTTGTATTATTTGTATTATTCAGACTATTGTTCTCACCTTGGATGTTATTCTCACAACGTTTCGGCCGACCTTCTTCAGTTGCTCCTTGTAAAATTTGTGGCGCAATCGATAAAGTGCTATGTTTAATCACTTCTAAGGTTTTGTTTTGTTTTGTTGTTTTGTTTTACGACATATCAACCCTTTTCGGGTTATTCAATGCCGAATCTGGTCATTTTGGTGAAGGTTTTTATCTTTCAAGTTCTTTATATGTTCAAATGCTTAATCATGGATTTTGGTTTGGTTGTTCTGTTTTACGACATATCAACCCTTTTCGGGTTATTTTATGCTGAATCTGGTCATTTTGGTGAAGGTTTTTATGCTTCAAGTTCTTTATATGTTAAAATGTTTAATCGCGATTGTTGGTTTCGTTGTTTTGTTTTACGACATATCGACACTTTTCAGGTTATTTAATTCTGAATACGACCATTTTGGTGAAGGTTTTATGCTTCAAGTTCTTTATATGTTTAAGTATTCATTCATGGTGTTTGGTTGAGTGAAAGGTGGGAGGTGTTAAAGAGTGGAGCGAGAAGATGGGGGGGAGGGAAATTGTTGTTTTTTGTTTTAGATTTTGCAGAACATGATTGAGTTTTGAAAAAAAAAGAAAACATCAATGTTTGGTGCATTTTGAGTCAGGAAGTCAATAACTTCAGACAGCTTTATTTGGCAGCGCCAGTAGGTTCTTTTTGACCCATAGATGGGGCCCTCGCAGGTGCTACCACACTAGGCCAGAGTGGACCTGGAAGCAATGGCAACTAAGGGGCAACTCCACATTCCCCACAGCTCCCAAATGAAGGCCTCACTACTGGATGTCTCTTAAGGTCATACCCAGGACCCACTTCTAAGTGACAATCTTCTGGAGGTTGAAGGTTTAATTCTCAGCACAAGCGATACTAAGAATTTAATTAAGAATTATTCAAGACTTCTTCCCGATCATGGCTGGCAAAACGATGGCAATTATTGGATTAAATAAAAAGTTCAGTTCGAAATTCCAAACAGATTCCAGAATTCTATATCGATTCCCGAGTTCGACTAGATGCATCTGAAGAAAGTCAAAATTTACATTGGTCGACTCGTTGTGAGAATAAGATCTCAGATTAGAACAGTAGTCTTAATACTCCAAATAATACAAGATTGTATTTGTTGATGGAAACAACGTGTTCACCACTAGAATTTTGTCACGGGGTATACTTTTCTCAGTTGTCATCGTATTCATGTGATGTTTATCACATAGTAGACTTTTACCCAACAATACTGTTTTCAATACCGATCTTGGCAAAAATATACTCGCAACCGAAACTTCGTTGTGTGGTATACTTTTTTCTTACAACACAGTTTTTAATACCGATCTCAGAAACAATGTGCTCGCCATCAGAACTTCGTTACGTGGTATACTCTTCTCTAGCGACACGTTGTAAACACCTATCTCTATCGCTAAATAATCGCAACTTTTTCAGTGCTAAAACGCAACTAACAATCTTCAATTAGACTCGCCGGTAACATGTGGTCAATGCGCATAAATACTCTTGTTACAGCGTACACTTGTTCTTTCTCACATTCAGGTTCTGCACACCAGGCAGATACGAGCCATATTTGGACGCGATAAGATTAGTAAAGACTATGTTAACTATTCGAGTCAAGTTCTGGCTCATCATCTCCGCCACAAAAAAAACAGACTTTCCAAAAAGTTACTGTGAAAGCATTTCAAATTAATTTCTTGGAAACTGGAAGAAAATCATTTGAAAGCATTCGAGAGGATCTCAGATTTCTACACAATTGGTTATATAACATATATCAATGGGTTCTTGAGTTTCTAGCCAACTCATGGAATTCAATATCCGTTCACAAGAAACACAGGTGAAAATGTCTGTATTTTCTGTTTTTGCTAACTTCGATTCCTCCTATTGAACAACCGGTTGTATTCATTATGGTTAAACTCGTTGACTACGTTGGTTAAGATCTCCGCGTAGTATCTGTTCTGATACCCCACCTCATCTTTTCTGTCCTCAGTCAGTGAAGGAGAAATCTTTCTAGACTAGACTGAGTCATGTTTTAATTTTTATCCCAATCCAGAGTACCACTTTTAATGAATCTTGATTTCCCCATATTAAAAAAAGACCTTGTGTCTAACTCTGCCGTCGTGGGGAGGCAAAAAATAGAGAAATCAAACTGGTTCGCAATGGCCCTGTTTTACACTGTTAATAACTGTCACAGACTCTGCAAGAGTGCTATTAGAGGAAGTGCTCATATCATAAATATATGGAACAAGGACTAGAAAACTTCCAAAGAACCATCCAGAGATTCGCACGGTTGACCGTGTCAAATGCGATAGCAATATAAAGGAAACAATTGTAGAAGCTAAGAATATTCTCAGTGTACGTTTCGAGCGAATTCTTAACCGAAATGATCACATCAGTGGTGCCGCGTTCAAAGCGGACACCGCGTTACTACCTGTTCTTTTGCCTAAAACATCATTCACCCGGTGTGGGTTTAACTGGCTCCATCAATCCTCACAACTGCGTTCGTCGCGAACGCCGACCAAGTTAGACGATTAGAAGACTACAACTGGGTGATCTCCATCCGCTTGCTATTCCACTTGCTAACTCTCTAAACACGGAAGTCCATGCTTCGTTTCAGTTAAGCTGTAACCATGTATTTCCCTTGTGCAGCACATCGTTCTTTGTTATCTTATTGTATAGGAGCAATTGCTTCTTAGATTAACTGTGCTCCTTGACGGCGAAACGCATGCCCAATCGAGCGCAGACGTCTCGTGATGATGACTTGTCGAAGCGAAATTGATTTTGCAGCGAAAATCTACTGAGTTTGTTGAAACGAAGTGCTCCTAGCGGACACGGGGGATGCGGCCTTGGTACCATCATCACAGACACGAATCAAGATCGAGTTGCTTTAAAAGCGCTAATTGTCCTTAAAAGTCATGCCTTTTGCCGACTTAATTCCCGGTTCCGATCGAAATTTGATATAAGACGCAGCACAAAAATAAGGATATACTACGCGCTGGTGCGAACGCCCTCGTTTATGGCAGCGAGTACTAGCCAATGAGAGCAGAAGACATCAAGCGACTTGAAACGTTCGATCACGTTGGGATCCTGAAGAAATGGATCGTAATATGTGCTCTATCAAGTAATTTAATTTTATTGCAAAGAAACGTTCCTTAAACTGAAGAGCAAAACAATTCCTCGATAGTTTTCACATAAACTTCTGGAACCATTCGTGGAGCAAAGAATAAAAAAAGCATCATTCCAATTCTAGGCTGCACCTTTATCCCAAGCGTATATAAACACTTTGTGTAACGATATTACACGAGTGAGAAAAAGGAATAATAATAATAATAATAATAATAATAATAATAATAATAATAATAATAATAATAATAATAATAATAATAATAATAATAATAATAATAATGTAACAGCAAGCAAACTGGAGCAAAAATCTCGGACACGAATTATTATACTGATGAATATGTATTTATTTGCACGCACCTGACCAACGCTGAACTATAACATCTTTTCACCGTAAAACTGGAAATACATGAAAATAAACAAGTGTTGCAAACATGTTCTAAGACAAAACAAATTATAAAAGAGTAAAAATTCAAATAGGTTTAGAGAACTATGCGTTGCTTACCTCTATTTTTGCCAAGCTACTTGCCCAAGAGCCAACGTCTATTACAAGCGGAACGAACGTCCGACTCTCATGCTGACTGATTCGAAAAGACCGCCTCTGGGCAAGCAGACGGTGTAGAGGCACGACAGTTACCCGTGCGCATGTCTTCCGGAAGAAGACGGTGCTGAATACAAAATGTCTTCTCTCTGAATTATGACCGACCAACATGTGAAACTCCTACGTTTACAAATAATAATAATAATGATACTAATATTAATAATAATAAGGTGATAATTAGTAATAGCTATGACCGATGAGATATGTCTTTGTTACGAAAGTGTGTTATACAAATATAGATTTGCGATAAGAATGCATATATCGATCGATTTTGAAATTAAAGGCTAAGTTTGTTTTGATAATTTACGATCTACGAAAATCTTTAGTTACATTTTTAAAATATGCATTTGGTTTAGTTGTTTAAAAGGTATGCGTTAAAACAAAACCAGTGTTTGATAATAGCGGTCAGCCGATCGCAAAACGAGGGAAGAACAAACATTGACACCTAGGAGCGATAGCGTCCCGTGCTTTGCTCCCCTAGTGAGGCCCCAAAGAACCCACTGTATATGAACAAAATAAGTAAGATAATGTAAACATATGTCAGCACTAAAAGTAAGCAACATAAATTTCTTTTTTTCGAATCGTCATTTGTGATGAAACATGCGGAAGAAAAGACACCTCAAAATGCTAGACGAATCCACCGACCGAAGAAACCAAGTGAGCGCCGATTTTCACTTTTATATAACATAGCATAGCATAGTGACAAGGTACAAACGATCCCCTTACTGGAAAATAATGACTTAATGACACATAACAATAAGAAGCAATGTCAAGCATAATTATTTGAGGAGCATGACAAATTGTAATGCCCGCAATGAAAAAGGTTACAGCGGTACCTTTGTGCTTCATCTAATTCAGTTTGGAACCACGATATTTAATGATTATAACATCAATTCTGTGAAACCTAGGGGATTTCCTACTTTTCATTTGTGTAACGGCCCTTAAAACTTCGTAAATTATTGGTAGATTATCTTTAATTAGGAGCGGATCTATTTAGTCTATGAAGCAGTTATGAACATTAGATTATCGATTTAAAAATCCATTCAAGTGCTCTCTCCAGCAATCACGAATATCTACTGTTAGAAGCAACTCTTCTGAGAAAAACGGGTTCATAGACGATTACCACCTATTGTAGAATTCAGACAAAAGACAATAGCAGATTTGAAAGCCCCTGAAATAAGCAACGCATTACTGTTGGTGTCTGCTCTCTCTACTCATTTTGCATTGCTCTCAAAAATCACTAAATCCGGACTTTTTACAGTGTTGAGTTTCAATTAAGCTGCAGACCATTCTTCCGTAGAGATGTTATTCAGAATGTATACCTTGACCAGAAGTTGTTTTCCTAAAGTAAATCAATTATGTAATTGTCACTGAACAAGTGTTCATGTTTTTCGTCTATATGTCCTGGCAATTCAAGTTAAGTATTTGATTTAAAGTTCAATTAAGCATTATTTATATAGCATTACTATCGGAAATCCTTCAGATCCTCACAAATTACTGACACTGTCTAGTAAACAGCTATGTTGTGTTTAAACATCTCATATGAGTAGCATTATTTCTATTCAATATGTGTCTAGATTGTTTTCTTTCTTCTCATCAATTAAAAACAACAACACCTATATTTGATTCGGGTTTATTTTGTTATATCCTAGTGCGCCAGTCAGAAAGAAAAAATAAACTTAAATACCAGACTAGAAATACTGTTTTATTTTTAGAAAAACAAATATAAAGTAAACATTATTCTTTTCGAACTTAGTTCATTCCGACAGCGAGGGAAGTTTTTAACTCGACAACACTTTTGTAGATTTATTTTCGTTGTATAATATGCATTAGTATGTCATAACAAGTTTTACTAGACGATTGCAAAGCATTAGCCTTTTTCTCGCCCGCCTCTTACATGGGAACTGCGGAAAAGTTTCGAAAACACCTTTGGGTTTTTTTTCAGACCAAAGCCCACAAAGACATATTAGACTAGCTTATTTGCCACGTTTCATTCGAGACTTCCTGTTTGTGACTTCACCTCTTTGAACACGCCAGTTAAAATCCTACACATTTTTTGGTGGAAATTTGCTATTCTGACTTTATCTAATTTAGACGTGAGAATTTCCATATATCATATTACTACATTTAAATGAAGAGTTTCAAAAGTATTGATCTTATCAATTCTCTTTTAACTTCAAGATTCTTTAGGTTGGATATTGTTATACAGTTAGGTAGACAACTAGTCGGACGCGTGCTTCTGATTTTAATTTATTTTCAAGAGATAAAGGTCAGTTCAGTACTACAGTTTCATTCACAACTTTGACAGCACAAAGATTTTAGTGGTCACGAAACAAATAATGACATCGTCGGCCACATGCCAATGTTTGATGAACATTATTTCAAATATCTAAAAAAGATTTTTCATTAATTGAGCACAAAATTTTGCATACTGTTATACGACTGTGAACGCAGAAACTGCCTCAGTTATATTTTTAGGAAAAAGTATGGGTTTAACCTAAGAGAGCAAAATTGTTGTCAAAATGACCAAAATATATAAACACACATTTTTATCATTAATATTTGCTTAAAATGTACAAAAATACGATTATTTACATAATACAGGTTTTGTTTAGCAAACGAAAGCTGTATTTGAAGAGTTCGAATGCAAAACGCGATAAACGCCATTTTCAAAATCACGAAACCGTCTCTACAAAAAGTGTTGCGTTTTAACACTCGACGACACCCCAAAACTATGTGTTACATAATATGATACCCAAATAATTTATTTTTCATTTCAGTTAAAATCAGCTTTCATTCGAAACCTAGATTTAATATATTCGTGTTTTTATTATTCAAAGTCTCAATTTAAATGAATTGGATTTATCGCGTTTTGCGTTCGAACTTTTCATTTATTTCTTCGAGAGAGGGCTGAAATATGTCCCACAGATGTACAAAAATGAAGTTTTTAACGAATGTTTAAAAGTATACTGATTAGTTTTTATCCGAAATCAAAAAATCGTGATTAATAGTTGTTTACTTTATCCACGTAGCAATGATAACAGGGATAGATTACTCATGCTTTACTTTATTTCTATTAGTCGTATTAGTTAACTGAAAGCTCGAGGCTATCTTGATATCAATTTTAATTTTGAGATAACTATGCTATTGCGCCAAATTGCCAGTGGACATGTTGCTTATTCAAACATGCTCGTCGTTGTGAGTTTCATATCCTAGGACTCCACGTGGGAGTGTATGCCATAATCGATTTCATCCCCCGCTTTGGGATTGTTTTTACGAACAAAGGAACGATGACAGTTCCAACCGATGATGTGTTTATCCTTTTCTTTGTGCAATTTACTTGGTCAGGTAATAAAATCATGAAGTTAATTCATCGGACCCTTTAATTATGTTCTCTCGTATATATTGACCATGACGACTTACAGCCCAGGGACGTCTGTACACTAAGCTGACCCACAACTTTACTGCTTATTAAATCTATGGTACTTTTCTAACAAGCTTCCTATGTAACAAATGGTCTATCTTGGACAAGCAAATCGTAATAAAATACTCTACGACATTATCAATGTTATTGTTTTGTACTCTCTAATAACTATATACATCTACTGACTAAATAGCTAATATCTTCTTCATGGTTATATTGTGATAAGATCGTGACCCGCAGGTTACTTCTCGTGCTCTTGCTGACGCGACACTAAAGGTAGTTAGTCTGAGGATCGTTTTACGCCCACATTGTGTTCAAAGATCCGCAAAACTTTGGTATAGGCGCAGCTAGTCACGAATTGGGCAAGTGGCTGATCGGCATTTACACTCTATTAGTCAAGGAAGCATTAGATTAATATAGTAATTAGCTTCTTTGTTGCGCTGTGTTTTAACAAGCAGTTAGAATAAATATTTTTAACCTAAAAATATATATTTTATTATACTTAACTACCACTGTGAGCCCATTACTTAATTTAGTTATAAGATTAGGTCCGAAAGCCTCGCATCTTTAAACTCTTCAGTGTGTGTGTACCAACTCTTACTAATTTGTTCAGCTCTTAAAAACTTTTCATACAAAAAAATCCTCACATCACCTAACTAACTCAATAACCTAGTATGTTTTACTCATTTTTAATCTTTCTGAAATTTTACACATCAAAGTCGACCTACAACACCAGCATTTATTATGAACTATTTATTATCAACTTTTAATACCCGCTCACAGCCAATATATTTCTAAACAAGAGCCACTATCAATCGCCGGATGACACTTATCATATGTGTCATAATATTTAACCTCTGGATGAACGATTTAATTCTAACTAGGTTATTTACTGTCTGGTCTAGTCATTTGGGTCAAGTTCCAAATAGCTTCAAATATTCAGTCATGCTGTAAATATATGTAAATGATGTTTTGTATAATATGAATGCTTTGTAGATTTTTTGGTAGGCATATATTTCATGAATAATGTCTGTAAACGACGATAGTTTCTACTTAACACAGATATGAATGCCGGAGCCTTAGTATTACACATGGTCAACATGGATCTGGGAGTAATGGCAGCTAAGGAGACGGGGGAGATCCATACTCTAACATTTCCCACATTGGGGCCACACCACCGGATGTAGTTTTGTGTCCTACAATGATGGATCGGTGTAGAAAGATTGAGAAATTAATAGTGTCTTTATATCGTGTAAGCAGTGATAACGGTAGAAAAGTACTACGAAAGATGGCTTCGGATATATGACGAGGGGTGAGGACGAACAAGTTGTCCGGGGATAACCGTGACTGAGACGAAGAGAGATAGAGAGATAAATACACATATGGAGATAGATATATACAGAGAGATATAGAAATAAGGTGAGCGAGAGAGATAAAAAATCGAAAGAAAGTTAGATCGAATTGACAATGTTTATTGAATCTGACAAGCTTTTCTGATAAAACATGTTGAGTAATTGACACAAATTCATCGAGCTTTTCGTCCATTATTCTTTAAAATATAATTTATAAATGCAATATTTTTGAATGAAAAAAGAAAACGTTACTTCTGGGAATCCAATTCACAGCGAGGAGATTATTTATATAGAGATAGTGATATACATAGAAAGATAGATAGATAGATACACACATACATACATACATACATACATATATACATACATACATATAGGGTGGGCAAAAATAAGGGTCCTATTTTTAAAAATTCATAACTTTTTTATTTATTGATTTTTTTTATTTTTTTTTTTAGAATAAGTAAAGGACCCCTTCCGAAGCAAGCATGAACCGTATTAGCCCTAAGGAACGTGCCCTCATTTAGAAAACATTATTTTTGCTTAAAATACTCAAAACAGTGTAAAAAACAATACTTTAGTTTTTGTAAGTTTTAAGAAGTGTTTTTCGGCTAAAATTTGTTTTGTTTATTTAAAAGAATCTCGGAAGGGTCAGTCTACACACACATAAAGTTTGGTGAGTTTAACTTTTATTTTGTGGAAGTTATTCAAATTCAAGTTATTCAAATTTAAAGATAGGACCCTTATTTTCGCCCACCCTGTACATACATACATACATACATACATAGATAAGAATAGAAGAAAACTAATAACATTCGTAGATATATAATACATCACTCAATAAGTCTCGAGTTTTACTAATAAAACGAGAAACTTTAAGATAAAATTTAAAATTATTCATCAACATAGTCTCCTTCTAGCATGATACACTGATTCGAACGTGTCTCTAACAATTCAAAGCTACTTCCTGTAGAACGAGCTGTCTTTGGCCTCAACATACGCCTCAGTTTCTGATATCACTTCCTTATTGGCGTCAAATCTCTTTCCCTATAGCATTTCTCTTCATTTCTTGCCGTTTTTGGTGAGTTTTGCTTCACACTCACCAATGATGCTATAATGATGGTTCCTCGTTTCTCAAAGTAATCGATGAACAAAATACTTTGCACATCCTAAAAACAGAGGCCAAAACCTTGCCTGCTGATGTTTACATATAAAATAAATTGTTCTTAAATATGATATAACGTCATTAATTAAAGTCTGTCGTCATAAAAAAAATTATTAGAAGTACCTGGTCTTCGTTCAGCCGACGGGTTATAAAGCCCCACCCCAGGAAGAAGGAGGTAATTCCGAATATTTTTCCTATTTATTTGCCACCCGACGATAGCAAAGTTAGACACAAAGTAGGTTTTTAATGTGGAGAAATCCAAGACCTCAAAGGGAGCACTCTGCATGGCAACACAAATTGTTGTATACCCCCGTCGGCACCTTGAATGTGGGTATCTCATGCGAGAGACAATAAATCAGCCACAGCTAATATAATATATAAATACAAACATTATTAATAATGGATCTTTGAATAAATATATGGATCTTTTGTAAAAATAGAACACGCTACTAATGTAAAAATGAGTCTTGCCAAAAAAATAATAATAATAAATTTATGAGTCGCGCGCAGTGTGTGGACACGCCCATAACCTATGTTTAGGAGTCATGTCTACACATGCGTCGGGACAGGATTACGTTAAAGGTTAGGTTAGGGTTAGGGTCAAGTTAGGGGGTGTTAGTGTTACGCCTCTGTCACACGAGGCGACTTCGCTCGCCGCTACTGCAGTAGTGGCGAGTAGTAACAGCCTAGTCGCATCATGTGACAGGTAGCACATCCAACTTGCGACTAGTTTACTCGCCACCACTAAAGTTGAACATGTTCAACTTTAGTCGCAAGTAGCCCGTGATTCCATTGTCACGTGACCTGGTATCGGGCAATTTCAGGATCACGTATCGCGAGATTTTATGATTACTTGACCTGGTATCGCGCGATTTTATGGTTTTTGAAGACCTAATAGCGGCTGCTATGAATCAATATTCGCTTCATATAACACCACAGTCATGCCGTTTGTTGCCATGACAGAAAAATAAAGCTTGAAATGATCAGTAGATATCTGGATATTTAGAGAAACTACGAAGGTTAGTGGTTTACAAACAATATACAGTTCATGAAGAAAAAGGCGAGGAAGTAAAATCCCCGAATAAGGGCTGGTTTTGAGATTCCTGGCGAAGATAATTTGAAAAAGAAAATAAAGAACTTGAAGGATGCATATATGAATGAAATTAATAAAGTGTGAGAATTGTATAAACCAAAGCTTGTTGGGTTTGAAAATAAATCTGGCGCCTGACCCGCGACATGTCTGCGCTGTCAACAAAGCCACAGAACTGATAGACAGGTAGTCGTCCCCGGTGCCCAGCTCACTCGCTGAGACGAGTACGAGTACGAGAAGTCGGGTCCTGTGACTGAGGCCTTCAGGTCAGAGTTAGAGTTAGGATTAGGCTGTACAAAATGTAGAATAAACGCCACTGTGGTACGGATCGCTGAATCGTGAACAGCTACCTGTGTGAGTTTATGGAGGCAGAAATTTAAGAAAAACAAGGTTTTATGGAAATAGTCAATGGTATAAATATATTCCATCGCTGAGCATAAACAAGAAAACGTGTGTTTGTTACTATAACCCGTATGTTGCCTGACTTTTGCAGTGGAGAGGGTATTTCTTGGAGAGGGAGGGGGGGGGGCGAGAACCCCCTACAAAATAAGAGTCTACTGTTTTTTAATTAGCCAAAGAATATTCCGCGAGTCATTATTATTATTATTATTATTATTATTATTATTATTATTATTATTATTATTATTATTATTATTATTATTATTATTATCCTTTCCTAGTTGTCAGCACGTGCCACAAAATGAATAATTAAATAGGTCCTCCTCTTGATAAACAAGTGCTTATCTATTATTTACTAAAACTTTCTTTACAAACTTAATTACGTTCTAACGTTCAATCTTTTTTTATATATACATTTAAAGTTGGGTTTCGTTTCGTTGCTTCCAATTCAACTTTCTCCTCGTTTTGAGATGCGTCCTTGCATCATTATAGGAGGCTTCGTCTGTCAATCGGTCGGTCTGTTACGCTTCAGTTTGAACTAGAATTTTCATCGCTAAATGCGCAGACTGAATAGCCGCATTTTATGTTATAGGCTCCCTTTTTTTATATTGGGTCACCACTTATCAAGACTAACAGCAACTCGAGGATAATGCTTGATGTGGTTGATAAATTGTCAGTTGAATGATGAAGAATACTATGAAAGGTTTTTAAAATAACGAATGAAATTAATAAAATTTGATATGAGAACAGTTTATAATAAGTGTTTATTGTCATTACATTTGAAGACGACAACGTTGTAGTCTTCAGGGAAGCAGTCACGTTATAACATTTTCAACAAATGTAAAGGTCTTGCGATTAAAAACTGTTCATGAGAAATTCTGTCTGGTGGTAGGCATACGGTGGAAGAAAGTAAAGTTCTTTGGTGCAATGGAAGCTGGAGAGTTTCTTGTTGTGAATATATCACAAGGAGGACCCAGAGATGATAGCTCAGTCGAGCATCTTGCATTTAAATAACGATGGAGCAGAGAAAGACTAGCAACGTCTCCTCTGTGCGAAAGGATCTTCTTCTCTACTAGATTGCGAAGGCGATTTTGTACTTTGTCACGGCAAAAAAAATGCTTTGAGCAGCACCTCCCTGGATGTGGCAGCAGTACTCCATGCATGGCTATTATTTAATATATCTGTATGTTGGTCTGTTAGGCTTCAATATCAAATAACAAAGTAATCTTTAAAAGCTCAGTCTGAATAGACAAATTCTTTTTTTTATATATTCATCCAAGCATCTCTCCTTGCGAGCTGTCCGTGAATTGGTCTGTCACAATCGTTTGAAACGTTATTTTTAATTCTAATCAATCAGTTAAAAGAGGCCACTTTTTATAGATGCGTCCAAGTATTTCTATAAGAGTATGTGTCCGTCAGTCTGCCAGTCACCCTTTCGTTTTAAATAGCATTTTCATCTCTCAAAGAGCAGATTGAATGACAGAATAATATTTAGATGCGCATCCGTGCATCTCTATAAGAGTATTTGTCCGTTGATGAGTCTGTCACGTTGCAGATTCAAATACCATTGTTTGTATCTCTCAACACGTGGATTTCATGGAAAAATTTAATTTTATGTACGTACAGATTGAGTAGGTGTGTTCCTACCAGTCTGGGATACGTCATCGACATCAGTCTGCTGAAAGTGACTTTGTTGCTGTCAGGCTGAAAAATGGTTCTGTTCAGTCTCAGGAGGACCACCCTCCCAGTCTTTACCTTCTCTTTAAAGGGGGTTAGTTTATTACTGAGGCGCCCCTATCGGGGAATGCCGACGAGCTGCTTAGGCATTTTTTGTAGGCCAGATCGCTCTAATCGTGGTGCGCTTGCTTTTCAAACCCACATCTGACCTTGTGCCTGACCTCCTGCAGTGGAGGTAAATAAAATACGTCCAAGAGAAACTGTTCGTCTCTTGGTCTGTCACGCATAAGTTCGAAATAACATTGTTGTCACTAGAGGTGCAAATTGTATCAACGCATAGTATTTCAATTGCGTCCAGCTATCTCAATGAGAGGATCTCTCAAGCACATATAAAACCAAACTTCTTTCCTTCGGATCCTCACTTTGCTCCAATTGAAATAAATGGGTCCCTCCTAAGGAAGGCCCTTGTTTCGATAAGCTTCTGGCCTTCACTTTAGACCTGAAAGGGAAGGCTTACATAAAAGCGTTGTTAAACTCGTTGGAAAAAATGGTTGGATCATTCTACCGCCGCCAAAAGTATCTTACTCCTGACGCAATCCTTTACCTGCATGAGAGTAGTTAAATACGCCCTAAGATAGAGTACTGTGGCCACATGTGAGAAGGTGCTACTAAGAGAGCCCTTTACTGCCTTAGCATATTACAAAACTGACTTCGAAATCTATTGGACGGTGTTCTATTTTATTCCCTATAGAGCCTTTCTCACAGAAGAGATTTTGATAGTCTTTCTCTGCGTTATTGTTATTTTCATGGCAGCTGCTCAGCAATAAAAAAAAAACCATGTAGCTACAACCACTATCAATAATTTCCACTTACCTCTCTATGTACCTAAAACTAAATCGAATTTCTATGATCAAAGTTTCTTTCCTGGAACTGCCCGCCTGTGAAACACAGTACCACGGGAATACTTCCCGCCTGACAACAAGATGGTGGTTTTCAATTCCAATGTAAACAAAGTATTGTTGAGCCGCTCTCTTAAGTAATCGATTTCTGACCAGTTACAACTATCGTTATTGATCCTCTCGATGTTTCACCGTTCACCTAACAAACTATTTAACCCTTATCCTCGAGCGGCTTTTAGGCCTTGATAAGCAGTCATTCGGTAATAAAAACAAATCAAAAGAAAAACATCCATCTTTAAAAGTACAGCCTGAATAGAAAACTTTCTCTTAATAAGAGTCTAAGAATCTCTCTGCGAGGATCTGTCGGGCTAACGGTCTGTCACACTCCTGATTAGATGCGCGAATTAGATCGATAATCCGTATTTTTATTTTCTAATGGGTCAGCGCTTATCAAGTCTCGAGGGCCACTCGAGGATAAGGGTTAAAGAGATCGTCAGTTGGACGTTGAGTGTCACAACGCAAGGATTTGAAACAGCGGGTGGAATGGGCAGGATTTCATAAGAGGAATTTGTTTACATTATACTTGAAGATGAAGATGTTGTAGTCAGCAGGGAAGCATCTATGTGGTACTATGTTCCACAGATCGGATGCTTCACGAAAGAAATTATGTTAACTGAAGTACCGCTTTGTTTTTTGGTATAGAGAAAGAGACAGAAATGAAAAGTTATCTGCTGTAGTTGTAGCTGGACAGGTACTTGCTGTGAATGTTTTAAAAGGGGGATTGCCTGTGGATTGGAACTCATTCGAGCACCTACCATAGAGCATAACGATACAGTAGAGAGAGAGAGAGAGATATATATATATATACTAGCCACATTTCTTCTGTGAGAAAGTGTCTGAAGGTAAGGGAAGAGATAATCCTCTACCAGATTGCGAAGTCTACCCTGTCAAGATAAGAAATGGTGCTGCGTGCCGAACTTCCCTAGATATGACAGCAGTACCCCATCTTGGGATGGAGAGTATGGCTCTTAGACAGGTCGAAGATTGTGCCAGGAGTGAGCTACTTTCTGTCGCGGTGTAATGATCCAACCATTTCTCCAGCGACCTTATTTTATCCGAAATGTGCGTCCAAGATATCAAAGAATCTACCCGTTTGTCGGTATGCCACATTTCAGTGTATAAATAACATTTTCATCGCTCAACGCACCAACTGAATAAAGAAATCTTATTTTCCAACTCATGAATCAGCACTTGTCAAGATTAAAAGCAACTGAAGGATATGGGTTAATGAGATTAATAAATTATCAGTTGAATGATAAAGAATATTATGAAAGGTTTAAAAATAATGAATGGAATGAATAAAATTCGATGTTAGAACGGTTTATAACAAGTGTTTATTGCCATTATATTTGAAGATTACTATGTTGTATCCCGTAGACAAGAAACCCATGGTAACGCGCTCAACATATGGAAAGTTCTTTGAAATAAAGTATCTTTATAGAAATTCCGGGAGAAAAAAAGAAAAGTTATTTGGTGTGGTGGAAGCTAGACGATTTCTTGCTGTTCGTCTATTACATTGAGGATCCAGAGATTGAAGCTCAGACAGGCATCTTGCATTGAAGTAACGATGCAGTAGAGAAAAACTAGCAACGTCTCCTCTGTGAGAAAAGTGTTGTTGAAAACAAAAGATATCTGCCCTCACTAGATGGCGAAGTTAATTTTTAAACTTTGTCAATGCAAAAAAAAATTCGACACCTCCCCAACAGTACTCAATGCATCATTACTCCATGCATGTCTATAAGATGATATGTCTTTCGGTTTGTCAGTCTTCAGTTTCAAATAGCATCGTTAAAAGCGCAGCCTGAATAGATAAATTCTGTTTTGTTATATATGTTCAAACAACTCTTTATGACAATCTGTCGGTCGATTTGTCTGTCACACTCGTTTGAACGTTCATTTTAATTCTTAACGCGCAAATTCGATGGACTTATCTTATTTTACTTACGTCCTAGCATCTCTATAAGATGTCCGATCCGTAAATCGGTCCGTCACGTTTAAATTTAAAAATTACATTTTCAGCGCTAAACGCACAGATTGAATTGACGCATCATGAGAATATCTATTCTTTTTACATCTATCTCCGATAAATGCAATCTGGTTATCCGTTATTTTGTAATTAATTTATAAGACAAAATTGTTATCTGGCGTCTCTGTAAATCCTGCTAAAGATTTGAAAACAAAATTCGGGCTGCGTCAATTATTAAGGTTTCTTTTCGACAAATGATCCTGAAGATCTTTGTCCTTTCTTTAAGAAAACTATTTGCTCCGCCTTTCGTAAAACTGTTAATGTATATTCTCGGTTCCTAATACCTCTAAATTCTCTAAACCTCTATATTGCAGAATAGTTCCACTCGCTTCGCTTCTAAACAGTTTCTCCTGCGAATTTTAATCCATAAAAAAAATCTAAGCTAAGATTTTTTACCAAATCTGTTTTATTGGAAAGCATTATTCATGAACCCGTGGCGCAACGGATAAAGTGCTAAGTTGAACACTTTTAAGTGATAATCATCTGGAAATTGAAAGTTCAATTAACAGTACACACGATACTAAGAAGATATTCGGAATTACTTAAGAAATATATATATATATATATATATATATATATATATATATATATATATATATATATATATATATGGCTGACGGAACGAGAGCAAGCTACTCTCATGGATGAAATAAAGAGTTTTGTTCGAAATTCCGTACTGATTCCGAAGTTTGACAGAAAGATTCATGAATTCATTAAGATGCACCTAAAGAATTCATTTAGGCTACATCGGCTAAAACGTTGTGAGAAAAACATCAAATATAAAAATAGTAGTTCGAATAATACAAATAATACAAATCATCAATTATCATATAAACAATTCAGAAAGATAATTCTTTATTTTATTCTCTCTTTCCACCCCCCCCCTCTCTCCCTCTCCCTCTTTCTATCTCTCTCTATCTCTCTATCTCTTTCTATCTCTCTCTCTCTATCTATATTTCTACTGTCACCATTCTTACACCAACTTATTATGGGAAGTTTTAACGAAAAATCCAACAATAAAAGGTTTCAATAGTTACTTCATTTTTTCAAACGGGCACTTGAAGTTGTACAAGTAACATACCCTCTAAAGACCCAGCCTCTCTAGCCGTAATAGCAGCAGTGGCAAGGTGGTAGTGTCATGTCATCTAGACCTTAGGTCAAAATCGCACCATATTTTGAAATCTAACGACTTTAGTTTCAAGAAACAAAAAATGCCATGTTATATACGCATAATACATTTTGAATTGTAACGGCTATGCTTCGTTCGGAAAAAAGAACAAAACATTATTTTCAATCATAAAAACATGCAATATTTTCAATATATTGTACTTGTATTTTATTTCTTCAAATAAATAATCAAGTCTTTAAATTAAAACGAAACGTTGATGAATACACAAATGATTTTGTTCTTTTAGTTTCTCATTATTCATATATATATATATATATATATATATATATATATATATATATATATATATATTTATATATATAATTTATAATAAAATAACTTTTGCTACATACATGGAATAGGACAAAGTAACTAATGGAAAATAGATGAACAGATAGAAAAATATTTACAAACACAGAATAGGCAATTTTTTCTCGCTCTAAAAATAATACTCACTGTATTTCTTAAAAAGGTAAATAAATTAGTTGCTTAGAAATGGAATTCGTTGTTAAAATTGCAATAAATTTACTCACGTTAGAGAGCTAATTTATACTTATTTTTTGTTAGCAGTAACCCATTTTAATGGTAATATAATAGTTATTAATGATAAAGATTTTCGCATGCATGTTTATATATATATATATATATATATATATATATATATATAAAGTATGTAAATAATTTAATATATTTATTAAAATAATTATATATATTCACACACACACACATACATATATATATATATATATATATATATATATATATATATATATATATATATATATATATATATGAAACAGAGTGAATACTATCTACCACATATATAAATAGTTTGACATTTATTTTTCCTAATATTCAACAAAAATCATCAGAAGGAAATAAAAGTACGTCCTTCAAATCTGGGATTTTTCAAAGAAAATATTCTTCTCTTTGGAAAGTGATTATCTTATTTTGGAAATAATCAGCTTCAAATATTTTTGACAAAATAATATAAAAATAAAAACTCAATAGATGATTGTTATCCCTTGAAAGGAAAGTATAAAATCATTTGAAATATAAATAAATAATGTACATAATTCCAAAGAATAACTGGAAAGAATCAAAGGAAAATGGATGATATTTTTCCTTTTGCATTAGAAAGTACATCACTGTGTGTAGTAATGAAGAAACCGGTGTTTAACCGCGTATGCAACATATATATATATATATATATATATATATATATATATATATATCGTGATTGGAAACACATCCGAGGAGACCTAGTTAAGGTCGAAATAACTTATAATGTGTACAATCCGAATGTTTATTTAGTCTTTTTAAACCTCATAACGTATTCATGCTCTGTTTGAACGGACATAGAGCTCTCTGATTCGGAATCCTATCGAAAATAATCGAACCTGAAAACTATATATATATATATATATATATATATATATATATATATATAAATATATATATATATATATATATATAAATATATATATATATATATATATATATATATATATATATACATATATACATATATATTTTCTACGTATATGTTGATTACCACAGAGATGGATATCCTTTATGAGTCTGTTAAGCCAGTGTATTACGAGCACCTTAGAAACATCCTCCAATAAGGTGATAACATGATAGTTACTAGACTTTTAATTGTATAAGGATAACAGGATAAAGACAAAAAAATTTTATAGGATCCGTTAAGATTCAATTTCGACCCGAAATATCCTGGTTAGTCCTGTCGGCTGTTCTTCACGGATTATTACAGAAAATAACAATATGCCTCTCCGAAATGATGGGGTAATGCGTGAGAGGATGTACTCTCTTTTCCTTAGAGCTGCGATGAATTCTAAATAACGCAACATTTCTGTTTCTTTATATCGTAACACGAAATCTAAGTCCGGGTGGCTATAGGAAATAAAGAAGAAAAGATGAGAACAGTGCCCGCGAAGTCAGCGTACTGGCGCCGTTTATAGTCAATTAATAGTATAAGAAACTGAAAAAAGTCAATTTTGCCCGAAAATTTCCTGCTCGTATCTCACTTTATAATCGTTATTTAAATGAAAATGCTGCCACATTTATTGCCACCATAGCAGTGGAATAGCTGTTGTGTATCGAGTGTTCGAACTGAAGAAGGGAGAGTCAACGACATGTGAAAACGGAATGATGTAATGTATTCCATTAAGTGGAGAATGTAAAAAGATGTCGTCTGTTTTGATTGAATCTCACACGGTACGCACGATGTTTTAATCCTTTGGAAATCTATATGAGTTGTTAAATATAATCGGCTTAGACCTCGCATCAAAATGTCGTTATTATGCGGGAACTATTATGTAGAATGTCGTATAAGAAAAAGAGACAATATAGGATGGCTTATGTAAGCAATGACTTAAGCGACTATTCATAAGCGATAGTGTTATTGCTTCCAAATGCCGCATGGTATTCGAAAATATGTGCTATACTTGTCAATGAAGTAGTGGGGAATACTTTACTTTATATGATGTATATGTGATTTTTATGGTTTAAATTATTTTCAAATCACATTCAAAATAAAAAGTATACACAAAGGTATAAAAGTGACATCTGTTTTAAGACTATGTTTATTTTGACTCATTCCCTGCAAATGGATTAAAAATATGCATTTTTTAATGTAAGAAACAATTTCACATTTTACTGAGGTATTTGACAATGGATATTTTCTTATGATTGTTGCGTTTTGTTTTGGTATAGAATGATTTTTTCGGGCATTGTTGCTCTCTATAGGTACATATGAAAAACCGTTCCGATGAGATTCGATGTTTGAACAAATATTATGTTGCATTGTATGACTAAAAATAAACCATGCCTTGAAACAGCTGCAAACCACTTTAATACCTTTATATACACTATATTTAAAATATATTTTAATGATTTAATGATTTATAATAATTTGTATTTGTAAGTCGATTATTGAACATTTTAATTAACTAAAAAATGTGTCTACTTCATTTAAATTTGAATGTGTGTATATAGAGAGATATGCAGGGAGAAAGACAAAAAAAGGTTAAACCTTCTTTAATAAATAAGTAAATATATATATATATATATATATATATATATATATATATATATACATATATATGTGTGTGTGTGTGTGTGTGTGTGTGTGTGTGAGAGCGTTAGTGTACAGGGTGGCCCAAAAATCCCTACAACCTTTTGTAAACATCAACAAGTTCACAAGCAACAAGACTTTTATTAAAAGCACAACAATTTATTATAAGAAAATATAGTAATAATTGTTCAGTGATCAACTGGATCAACTTGCTGTGCATTATGGCTGATACATATTTACATGCTTCTGAATGTGCGGTTATGAATAGCTTTCAGTGCATAATTTATTGTTTGATTATGTCTTTAGGTTATTCGCTGGTGCAACATTTCCCACAGCGTGTTGTCGCAGGAGGTTAAGTCTGGGCCTTTTGTTCACGTGCTGATGTATACAAAAGATCGTAGAGATTTCTGGGCCACTCTGTAGTGCATTGAATTTTTGAAGGATAGAGTAGTTTCTATAGGAAATCTTCAGTAAGAGAGCACAATGTAATAGAAAGCAGTAATAAAAGTTAAAAAGAAAATAACTCAATTACCTCTTACCCCCTAAGAAGTACCAAGACGGCGTGAGTGCTTTCATTCTTCAGTAAACAAAATAACAGCTATTGGACCACATTTACTGAATCTCGTCTTGGTGAGATGAAATAAATGATGATGAAAAAATGATAGGGGTAGGTTGAAGTTTTTGTAACTGATATATATATATATATATATATATATATATATATCAGACTTACATACATACATACATACACATACACTCATACATACATACATACATATCGACATACATTCATACGCATACATACATATATACATATACATACACACACACATATATATATATATATATATATATATATATATATATTTATATCTACACACATACATACACATACATACACATACATACCCATACATATATATATACATATACATACATGCCTACATACACATACAAATACAGACAAACACACACACACACATATATATATATATATATATATATATATATATATATATATATATATGTATACACACATACACATACACACATACATACATGCATATACACACGTATGATAATAATAATAATAATAATAATAATAATAATAATAATAATAATAATAATAATAATAATAATAATAATAATAATAATAATAATAATAATAATAATAATA
Source organism: Sepiola atlantica (assembly GCA_963556195.1). Taxonomy (NCBI): domain Eukaryota; kingdom Metazoa; phylum Mollusca; class Cephalopoda; order Sepiida; family Sepiolidae; genus Sepiola; species Sepiola atlantica. The sequence goes on from OY744539.1 coordinate 14,300,231, forward strand.
ATAATAATAATAATAATAACTGTAGGAATAATTGTAATTAAGATGATACTTTTCTTATAGTAGCCTTAAAAATCCAGTTTAGGTTCTTATTTATCTTCGGCAATACTAGTATAGATATTATAAACGGTGGTATTACGGAAATATATAAAGGATAATCAGGATAAAGCAGGACATAGTAGCAATTAAGATGATGTAGTATTCATACATTTTTAGGATTGTCGAAAAGTTAATAGGGCATTTTTATAATAAGGGGGGGGGTTATATTCTGAGTAGAAAAAAATTAATTAAAAAAGATAAAAAATTAAAACAAAATAAAAATAGAATTAAAAATTAAAAAAAGGAAATAAATGAATAAAAATATTTTAAAAATTTTTTTATTCATTTATTTTCTTTTTTTACTTTTTAATTTTTTTTATTTTGTTTTAATTTTTTATCTTTTTTTATTTATTTTTTTTCTTAAAAAAATAAAAAATGAAATTTTTTTTTAAAGAGACAAAAGAAAAAAGAAATTCAATAAAAAATTTAAAAATATTAAAAATATAAAATAAAAAATAAATAAATTTTAAAAAAATCGATAAAAATACATATAAAAATATGAAACTATATATATATATATATATATATATATTGCTATTGGAATAGCAGGAAAATTTCAAAGAACGATTTTATAATCACAGCTTATCTTTCAACAACCCTAACTGCCCTGTTCAAACCGGCCTATCCTTACATTATCATAAACTTAAAATTAAAAATGAAACTCCTATAGTTAAATGGAACATCTTTAAAACAACCAGTACTTGCAAGTCACTCAACACTTAATAAGAAATTATCCATTTCAAGGACAAAATCAAACTTTTAAACAGAAAACAGGAGACTTCCATCAATTGCCGGCATAGTAGACTTTACCTCCTTAGTAATCCCCATATCCCACCTTAATCTCTTGTAAATCCCATATTAATCGTTGACACATTAGTTTTTCCTATATAGTTTCTCTACTTACCCACACAATTTCATTTCTACCCCCTATTCTCTTCTCTCTCTACTTACACTATACTAAATTCTCTCCAACATATTCTACCCTCCCTTCTAACACATTATCAACCTCTACTCCTACCCATCTCTCCCCAACTACCCTGTAATAGAATCGCCTAGAATAATTATGGGTTAGTAACCATTTACCTACTCTACCTCATTATTTCTGAATACAACCAGCAATTTTACCCCTACTTAATCCATAATTTATACTGATACTTTCTCTCTTCGATGACAAACTACCCATATATATATATATATAAAAAAATATATATATATATATATTTAAATACTTTTATATTTTTATTTTATTTTTTATTTTTTATTTTTTTTTTTTTTGCATGTATTTATTTATTTTTAATTACTACTAATCCTGTTATACTTTTGACGTTTTCAATCCGCCGTCGGCTTTCAATCAGCAGGCGACATTCAATCACTGATGATTTTTTCTCTCTCTTTTTTCTTCTTCAGTAGCGTTCGGCAGTCAACTGTCGATTTTACTCTTTCTTTCTTTTGCTCTCGCTTCTTCTTCTTCTTCTTCTTCTTCTTCAACTGGCGTTCTAAAGACACTGGTTGATTGGTCTCTCTTTCTTCTTCTTCTTCTTCTTCTTCTTCTTCTTCATCTTCTGTTTCTTCTCTTTTTATAACATTCCTCGCGTCCTTACTCCCTTCTTGTTGGTCTCTGCACATGACTATTTCTTCCAATCGCATTCTTTGTACAAATTTGAAAACTTTTCCGTTTTGAAATAAAGTTTACAAACCGATTGATAATGGCCGTATTTTAACGACCGGAATATATCGGCAGTACTATACAACATGAGTTTTTGAGTTTATTTTTGTTAGTTGTTCAATTGCTTATCCTTTATTCCATTTTTATTTTTACATATTGTCTGAAACATTGTTTCTTTTTTCTCATATATATATATATATATATATATATATATATATATATATATATATATATATATATATATATATATATATATATATATATATATATATTCACATTCTGAGGTATACGGATAGATAAATAGATAGATAGATAGATCGATAGATAGGCAGGAGTGGGTAGGCGGACAGATAGAGGTAGAGAAACAGTATATCGAATTTGTCAAGGTAAACCTATCCTAAAATATTGAATTATTCACACATCATCGATTTATCGAGTTGTTGACAATTCCTTCAAATAAATTCAATCTTAATCCGCACGCCAAATAATCTTTCCCATCCTCTTTGAACAAGGAAAACAAATACCTTGCTTGGAAATACAAGGGATTAGATGCACAGCCTACATTTAGATAAGAAAAATGTTCAACTAATCTCGAAAAAGGGTTGTTTACAATATGTAAAGTTAAATTTGAAACTGATTTGTCATTACTGACTAGCGTCTGGTCAGCATAGATCACAAAGACTGGGACATGACTGTTTGTTGCAAATGCAGATTTTGTAGCCGGTCATCGGTTTGTATTACCAGGCTCAGTGGCGCGTAATTAAAATGATCATACAAAATCGGCGGGTCAATATAATGATAGCCGTATAATGATATATATATATATATATATATATATATATATATATATATAGTCTAGGAAGTTTCTCAACCATTAAAACTATATTTTAAAAAAATTTATAGTCCCAAGTCTTTCAGTGGAAAATCACTCATGTAAGTCAATTTATTTTTTACAGTTATTATATCAGTTTATTTCTAACACTATTTTAAGGGATCATCAGTTGTGTACCATGAAAAACTGTTTCGGGAATTTAAAAACAAGACAGTATTTAATTTCATGGCTTCCCAGCAGAGTTGATCAGACTCCACTTCCCTTAAAAGACAAAAACATAAACGTTCCTTATACTAAATCTACGTGTTGTTCAATATAAATGTTTTGCTAACTTATATTAGTTATTTAAAAAAAAAATTACCTGTGCTGTTCGTCTGTCTTATAACATTTATCCGTTACTTACAAAAATGTTGCTGCATTTTAAAGTGTTTGGACGAATCAATTACATATTATTTAGGTGATTAATGTATTATTTTTAGTTTAATATAACAAATATAAAAAATATCAACACATCAAAAAATAAAAAATAAATAAATAAATATGTATATATATATATATACATACATACATATATATATAGCTTTAGTTCCTCCTTCTATCCCTCCTCCTCTTTTGTTGTTCATCTCCCCGTTGTCGTCAACCTCAAATAAATATTAATCTTCCTTGTTCACTTACAGTTTTTCTAATCTGCGTTCACAACTGTCGATTTTTTTCCTTTTCTCAGTGTTTCAAATCGGCGTTTATAAGCTAACCGTTAATTTTTTCTCTTTTTCTTCATTTTCTTCTTCTTCTTTGCCCACTCCCAGTGTTTAAAATCGACGTTCATAACTGTCGATTTTTTCTCTTTCTTCTTCATTCTTTATTATTTGTATGTATATATCCTATGATTTGTTCTATCAGTTTATTTTGATTAATTTGATAAGATTTAAAAGCATCAGGATGGCGAGTAATTGCCTTATTTAATTGTCCAAATATTTTATTTTGATCGCCACCTTGGTAAATCATTCTTATTATTAGATCAGAAATTGGGGGCATGAAATCTACTAAGTTTAAGGTAACACGAGCAATCCTCAGAAATTCGGACATAATACTCCCGTAAAATATATACAGAGGGCTAGTACTACTTTTATATGGCATTCGCACGATACGAAAAGGGAATGAATTTCTTTTATCAAGCAGTTTATAGATACATATTTTATCTTCAATTTTTATATCCAAATCAAGAAAAGTAGCTTGTGTTCCCTTATGTTCACAGTTTAATTTTAACTCTTTAGGATATATTAAATGTTTAGTATTTGCAAACTCTTCGCTATCATTAATGCAAACAAGGTCGTCAATATATCGCCTACATCCATGATAACTATACGCTCTAGATATATCATTTTTTATTAATGATGACATATATATATATATTCCATTCTATGTAAATATAGATTTGCCAAAATGGAGACGGATCCAAACCCATTGGAATACCTATTGTTTGGAGTAATAATTTATTCCCTATTTGAAAGTAACTCTCTTTTATAAGGTGACTTATAAGCATTATCAGACCAGTTTTGGACACACTCGTCTTACCATTTTTATTTTTACACCAAAAGGCTTTAGATTTTGCAAAGTCTATGTATTTACCTTTTCCTCCTGCAGAAGCTAAATCTACAGTATTACCTAATTTTTTAATAAGTTCTTTATGTGGTATTTAGTATATAATGTACTAAAATCATATGTCGAGATTGATTTAGTCTGTTTACGAGAATTAATACGATCTAATTTTTCTTTTACTAGATCGGAATTATTTACCACCCAAAATAGGTTTATATTACTATAGAATTTACTTTTTTTATGGAAATTATTTATTTGGTTTATAATTAATTTAAAGATTTTAGATACAGCCTTACTTAAAGGTTTAGTGTTGCACATTTTTGAGGCAACAATGAAACGGGCGCCAACTGGTGTTTTATGCATTTTAGGTATCCAATACATAGATGGAAGTTTTTTTGTATTTTTCTTCTAATTTTAATCCTAATTTTTCACAAATAACAGTTGTTTGTAATAATATTATCGCTTTTATTATTACTTAATTTATAAGTATCTGAAGCTTCACCTATTATTCTTACTTCTAGCAATAAGCGTTGTATATAATACTTTTTACAGATAAAAGCTATATTATTTGTCGCCTTATCAATAGGAACTATTACAAACCTATTTTGAAGCATTTCAAGCTCCGTAGTTATTTGTGGATTTCTAAGGAGGGTATTCGTTTTTTCAGGGTGTTTAAATTCTTTTAAACGTTCTACTTTTTTATTTACGAATCTAAGTATATTATTTTTCCATGCGTCAAATGTAGAGTGTAATAGTTTATGTTTTTTTGCCATGGATGCAGTGAAATTATCTAACGCTTTATTTATTTATTTAACACATTTCGCATACTTTAAACATTTAGGTTCTCTATAGCTTGGGCCTTTACTTAGGAGTTTTCTTAATTTAGAATTTTTAACTATCGCTAGATTACCGGTAATTATATGCCATATGTCAGTATTACATAAAGGGGAGGATTCACATTCACATGATGGTATATACATTTCATCATTATCATTAATATTTAAATTCTCTACAGTTTCTTTATAGTTAAAAACCTTATTCCGGATAGTTTGCCCTAGTTTATATGTTACTATTGGTTTCTGTTCCTCTTTTTTAAGTTCATTGGGCAGTGACTGAATAATTTCTGGATTATTAAATATTTAAGGCAGATTTATATCATCAAATCGTTTATTTTCATACAGGACTACACAAACATTTCGAGGTTTATTTTTCATACCCTCAGCAGGTGGCTTGTATAATTTTGTATCGATTATATCCATGATATACTCATACCATTGAGGAAGTTCTTATATCCTATATATCATATCCGGGTTTAATAATATGAGATCAATGTTACTACAGTTAGGAGCGTCGTTGCAACGGTGAATTGAAAATCAGTAAAGAAACCAGATAACATGACGTTAGATGTATTGTATTATCATGATTAGGGTTTATAAAACCGAAAATTTGGATTAAAACAATGAATGAGTAAATATTTCATTCATTTGAAAATAAACTCGCGTTATTTTATCTGGTTTCTTTACTGATTTTCATATATATATATATATATATATATATATATATATATATATATATATATATATATATATATATATATATACGTATGTATGTATATATAACAATATTAATATATATAACAATATTGATAAATAAATATTAAATTATTCATTCTTACATATGACGTCGTTTCAAGATTACGCTCTCATCAGTGTACGAATGTGACTATTTCAGACGGTTACAAAGGGTGAACCTAGGTTCACAGAGTCAACTACGACTCTGTACACTTCCGCTTTATCTTCAAGGCCACAGGAAATTATCACGTGATATGATATAAATAAAGTTATATTTATGCAAATACAGAAGGCCGTAAACATTAGACATTTAAAAACGAACAACGAACCGTGTATTATAGCTTTATTTGTATGTCTGTTCTTTAATAACTTCTAACAATGCTCAACTTTAATATGTTAAAGGGGTGTTATAACATATATATATATATATATATATATATATATATATATATATATATATATATATATATATATATATACATATATACATACATATATATATATATATAGAGAGAGAGGGGGAGAGAGAAAGATATAGAGAGAGGCAACCGAGAGTGATGTGTCGCAAATTATATGTTTTTGCATAGATAGATGGATGTCTGAAATTATATATTTTTGCATATACTTTCTATGTTTTATAGACCAACCTTTTCAAGGTAAAAGCTCGATGATTGTCAACATATAACAACAGAGCATATATAAATAGAAAATATTAGGCTACATTCCAGTGACCAAGGTTTCACTGATACTCTTTACAAAAAGATAATTTACGGTATATTTTTATGGATCGTTTAGATCACAGAAGAACATCCGAAATTAGTATGTTAAAGCCCGGATCTTTCATCTATGGACTCCTCAGAAACCAAAACATTCTTCTTCAGAAAGAATAGATCGCAAGGCAGCAAACAAGAATAATGAAGACAAAAAGAACTCACATTTATTACATTTTCTCTACAAAAGGATTTGTTTTGAAAAGATGATCAATAAAATGAATACAATCTTACTCACTGGAATGTAACCTTATAGTGTCTATTTATATATGCTCTGTTGTTATTGTCACTGGAATGTAACCTAATAGTGTCTATTTATATATGCTCTGTTGTTATTGTCACTGGAATGTAACCTAATAGTGTCTATTTATATATGCTCTGTTTTTATTGTCACTGGAATGTAACCTAATAGTGTCTATTTATATATGCTCTGTTGCTATTGTCACTGGAATGTAACCTAATAGTGTCTATTTATATATGCTCTGTTTTTATTGTTACTGAAATATAACCTTATAGTGTATATTTATATATGCTCTGTTTTTATTGTCACTGGAATGTAACCTAATAGTGTCTATTTATATATGCTCTGTTGTTATTGTCACTGGAATGTAACCTAATAGTGTCTATTTATATATGCTCTGTTGCTATTGTCACTGGAATGTAACCTAATAGTGTCTATTTATATATGCTCTGTTTTTATTGTTACTGAAATATAACCTTATAGTGTATATTTATATATGCTCTGTTTTTATTGGCACTGGAATGTAACCTAATAGTGTCTATTTATATATGCTCTGTTTTTATTGTCACTGGAATGTAACCTAATAGTGTCTATTTATATATGCTCTGTTGCTATTGTCACTGGAATGTAACCTAATAGTGTCTATTTATATATGCTCTGTTTTTATTGTCACTGGAATGTAACCTAATAGTGTCTATTTATATATGCTCTGTTGTTATTGTCACTGGAATGTAACATAATAGTGTCTATTTATATATGCTGTGTTTTTATTGTCACTGGAATGTAGACTAATAGTGTCTATTTATATATGCTCTGTTGTTATTGTCACTGGAATGTAACTAAATAGTGTCTATTTATATATGCTCTGTTGCTATTGTCACTGGAATGTAACATAATAGTGTCTATTTATATATGCTGTGTTTTTATTGTCACTGGAATGTAGCCTAATAGTGTCTATTTATTTATGCTCTGTTGTTATTGCTACTGGAATGTAACCTAATAGTGTCTATTTATATATGCTCTGTTGTTATTGTCACTGGAATATAACCTTATAGTGTCTATTTATATATGCTCTGTTGTTATTGTCACTGGAAGGTAACCTAATAGTGTCTATTTATATATGCTCTGTTGTTATTGTCACTGGAATGTAACATAATAGTGTCTATTTATATATGGTCTGTTGTTATTGTCACTGGAATGTAACCTTATAGTGTCTATTTATATATGCTCTGTTGTTATTGTCACTGGAAGGTAACCTAATAGTGTCTATTTATATATGCTCTGTTGTTATTGTCACTGGAATGTAACATAATAGTGTCTATTTATATATGGTCTGTTGTTATTGTCACTGGAATATAACCTTATAGTGTCTATTTATATATGCTCTGTTGTTATTGTCACTGGAAGGTAACCTAATAGTGTCTATTTATATATGCTCTGTTGTTATTGTCACTGGAATGTAACATAATAGTGTCTATTTATATATGGTCTGTTGTTATTGTCACTGGAATGTAACCTTATAGTGTCTATTTATATATGCTCTGTTGTTATTGTCACTGGAAGGTAACCTAATAGTGTCTATTTATATATGCTCTGTTGTTATTGTCACTGGAATGTAACATAATAGTGTCTATTTATATATGGTCTGTTGTTATTGTCACTGGAATATAACCTTATAGTGTCTATTTATATATGCTCTGTTGTTATTGTCACTGGAAGGTAACCTAATAGTGTCTATTTATATATGCTCTGTTGTTATTGTCACTGGAATGTAACATAATAGTGTCTATTTATATATGGTCTGTTGTTATTGTCACTGGAATGTAACCAAATAGTGTCTATTTATATATGCTCTGTTGTTATTGTCACTGGAATGTAACTAAATAGTGTCTATTTATATATGCTCTGTTGTTATTTTCACTGGAAGGTAACATAATAGTGTCTATTTATATATGCTCTGTTTTTATTGTCACTGGAATATAACCTAATAGTGTCTATTTATATATGCTCTGTTGTTATTGTTACTGAAATATAACCTTATAGTGTATATTTATATATGCTCTGTTGTTATTGTCACTGGAATGTTACCTAATAGTGTCTATTTATATATACTCTGTTGTTATTGTCACTTGAATATAACCTTATAGTGTTGTTGCATAACTACTGAAATTAAACGTCACGAGAAGCAAAGGGGGGGAAAGATTTTATTTATTACTACAGGCAGAAATCCTTCCGACTGAGGCAGTTCTCCAAAACCACCTCACAGTTCGCTATTACATCCTCTCCGGCCGAAAATAATGCGAAATGTTCACGAGAGGATTAATAGTGATTTCTAATTTTTTTTCTTAATACTTCTGATGATACAATTTTCATAGACATTCTCATAGTCATTCTTTAAGCAAACATGTTTCTCAGTAATTTTGACACATCTTGGAGAGTTATTTTTCAACAGGGACTTTAAACACACTTTTCTTAAGAGTCATTTAAACAGATTTCTAAACACATTTTTCAAGAGTCCAAGAGTCACCCTGAGACACAGTTCCCAGATATTTTACATTATAAGAAAGTTACCTTTGTAGTTCTCGTTCGTCGCTGACCCTCGTCTTGTTGCTGGCTGTGATCGCCGCGCGGCACCTGTTTTTGTGGGCAAATTCTATCTTTAAGCAGAGGACAAAGACACTCGAAGTCGGATTTTCTGAGAGATTTCTTTTGTTCTTTTTATTTCATGCTTTCATTCGAGTGGAGGGGTTTCCATTATTGGTTCTTCATTCACATCTTCTTAAGTTCGTACTGTGTGGGACGTTAGACGCTGTTAGTTTTTCTTAGTAGCTTTGGCCCATATCTCTTCGATTCACACCCGAACTCTTGCGTTCGAGAGCTACCTCATCTGCATGCGCTCGCCACAAGCTTCCATGGTGATCTGTTTTAGATACAGCCCTTATCGCGAGCGATTACATTCTTGGGAAAACTTCGCTCGCTTTTCCGAAACGACGTTGTCGTTTCGAGCTCCCATGGCGGACTGATTCTAAAAAGCTAAGTTCTTGTTCTCCGTGGTGACGTAATCATCATTCCCACGCACGAGATGGGGACAAAAACGACTCACTCTGATCTCTGACTCAAAGGTCACGTCAGGTATCTAAATTTATTATGACTATTCTTGGATCAAACTCTTCTCTGAACTCACTTCTGAGTCCAGAAACAAAACCTATTTTTCAATAACAAAATTAGCTATTTGATACTAGTTAACCTACTGTGCCTTGCATAATGGGGCCCTACAGTACTGTAACACTCCTTTCTTTCCCTATAAACAAAAAAAACAAAAAATCCCAAGATTTTCTCCTTTTTTTAAAAAAACAACCTCTCCCTGGGACTGGTAAAAATCCGAGCCTGAGCACTCCTGGGGTTACCATCATTTCACCCCTGCCGGAATTTCCTTCGGCACCACATGACAATGTTTCCAAGATGTGGGAGAGTTTGCTCCCTACGGTCGTTACCGGCTAAAAAAAGCCATCCCCTGTCATAAATCAACATCAGGCGTTTCTCGCCTATATCTCCTGCAAAATCCACTACATGAATTCGCTCTTGCTCACACACGTTCTCCGTGCTCGACCACTTCCCAAAAATTCCCGGTATGTTACACTTTGGGGCCACCATCACTTTCTTAGATAACTTCAACAAACGGTCGGCACACAACCGATTAAAACTAACTGCGCGTTTTATTCTCGCGAAATAGGGGAACAAAAAACAGAAAAAAAACCCTTCATTAACCTATTCTCTAATGGTCAGCCTCGAAGCTTACTGAAGGTACCGTCGCTATGCTGCTTGCTATATATGGACCATACATTTCTGACACGCCCGGGCTCCCGACGCGAATGACAGCGAACAAACACCCAGTTTCTAACTACCAACCCTGTTCATTAAACGTCGAGGACCCCATCCCATGGATCTATCTAGTCGATACGGTATTGGGCGAAATGTCACATCGAATCATCCCTGCTCCCGGAACACGCCGAATGACCACAAACTAGGCCCAACCTATAATCTTATAATTAAATCCAATTAACACCCGGTACCTCCTTTTTTAAAAAATCGATCCCCATGGTTCTATCCGCCACGACGCGCGCACCCGAGTCACACCACACCCCAGCTTAACTCCATCCCCACTGGTGTTGAGCAGACACCAATTCCATGTGTTCCCTTCCCGTGTCCCTATCTATGCGGTAAGGGGGTGGGGTATCTTCGCAGCACACTCGTCGGCAAACATCCAAAATCCACAAAAAAAAAAAATTGGACCACAATTTCAAAGCTTAACATTTTACACAACTTTCACACACTCTATCGGCGCAGTTGGGCACACCTGGGTCACAAAAACAACAATTTCCATAACTGACCACCGTCCTTTTCTCGTGGTCCCACAGAATGACCATACCACCGTCATTCTCCCGTTCGCAATTTTAACGTATGCAGGCTTTACCACAAGCCTCGCCACTAACTCATGAGTACTCTATAAAAGAGAGCATACGAGCAAACGCCGGGAATCCCTCATTGACTTTCCAGGCCTGTACATACTCTGTACACGGGGATTCTTCCCGATAAAATCAACCCTGTCCAAGGGTTTCCGCGATCCGACCCAAACCAACTCTAGCTGCCGCCAGCTGCCCGAACCTAATCAACTCAAATCGCCCGGCTGACCCAAACTTATACCCATTAAATTATCTGCCTTTTTTTAAAAAAAATCTTTTACGTAACTGGTATAGCATTCTCACTTAACCGACTAAACTTCTCCAAAATTCATTCAAAAACAACAATAATAAAAAAAATAAAAGTCGAACCAATGAATTAATTGCAAACCTTCTCCACAATACAATTACAAATTATGCAGTACAATATTATATTTTAAAAAAACAATTTCATGCAATACAATTCAATTGAACAAAAAAAAACAAAGACAATTAGCCCGGGGCGACATCAGGCGATCCCGCCAGCTGTTCACGCGCAGTCCTTTCCCTCTCTCTCTTCCTGACATGAAATCTCTGCGCCGACGCTTTTTCTTATAAAGTTCCGTTACCTCAAAGTCCAACCATGTTTCAACCAAACAACTGAAAAAAAATTTTTTTTTACAGCCGTGCGTCACTCATGTCCGTCCCGAAACAAAACAGGATTCGTAGACAAAACACTATGCGGCACCAGTCAGCATGTGCCTCTCACTCACTCTTTTTTTTCACATTCCTTCTCCCTTTCTCTCACTTTTTTTTTCTCTTCCCATCTCATACTTTTTTCCTCTTTCTTTTACACTGTCTCTCTCTCTCTACCAACATATAACTCATCACTCTCACTTTTATCCTCTCTCTCATTTTTTTCTGCATCAAACGCCACCCACAACATATATGTAAAATAAAAAAAATACATTTAAAACACAAATTAACACTTAAATGAAAACCACAACCTATTCTTCCTTAAGGTTTCGTTACCTCAAAAATCAAATCGTGTTTTTTTTTTACTAAATAATTTTACTCATACAATTTGAACGGCATATCACCTTTTTCTCTGTCTCCGACTCTGTCCGTCTCTGCCTCTCTCTCTTTCTTTTTCCCTTTATTTTATCGGACCGAACGTGTTTTTTTTCTTTTTTTTTTAATATTTAATTTTTTATTTTAGACCGCAAACGTTGTTAGTACCCATGGTTCGAATTCAATCTGTTCCATGTCGAAACAGCTGGTCACTAAGCACCAAAAAGAAGTATCTGTTGCATAACTACTGAAATTAAACGTCACGAGAAGCAAAGGGGGAGAGAGATTTAATTATTACTACAGGCAGAAATCCTTCCGACTAAGGCAGTTCTCCAAAACCACCTCACGGTTCGCTATTACATCCTCTCCGGCCGAAAATAATGCGAAATGTTCACGAGAGGATTAATAGTGATTTCTAATTTTTTTTCTTAATACTTCTGATGATACAATTTTCATAGACATTCTCATAGTCATTCTTTAAGCAAACATGTTTCTCAGTAATTTTAACACATCTTGGAGAGTCATTTTTCAACAGGGACTTTAAACACACTTTTCTTAAGAGTCATTTAAACAGATTTCTAAACACATTTTTCAAGAGCCCAAGAGTCACCCTGAGACACAGTTCCCAGATATTTTACATTATAAGAAAGTTACCTTTGTAGTTCTCGTTCGTCGCTGGCCATCGTCTTGTTGCTGGCTGTGATCGCCGCGTGGCACCTGTTTTTGTGGGCAAATTCTATCTTTAAGCAGAGGACAAAGACACTCGAAGTCGGATTTTCTGAGAGATTTCTTTTGTTCTTTTTATTTCATGCTTTCATTCGAGTGGAGGGGTTTCCATTATTGGTTCTTCATTCACATCTTCTTAAGTTCGTACTGTGTGGGACGTTAGACGCTGTTAGTTTTTCTTAGTAGCTTTGGCCCATATCTCTTCGATTCACACCCGAACTCTTGCGTTCGAGAGCTACCTCATCTGCATGCGCTCGCCACAAGCTTCCATGGTGATCTGTTTTAGATACAGCCCTTATCGCGAGCGATTACATTCTTGGGAAAACTTCGCTCGCTTTTCCGAAACGACGTTGTCGTTTCGAGCTCCCATGGCGGACTGATTCTAAAAAGCTAAGTTCTTGTTCTCCGTGGTGACGTAATCATCATTCCCACGCACGAGATGGGGACAAAAACGACTCACTCTGATCTCTGACTCAAAGGTCAGGTCAGGTGTCTAAAATTATTATGACTATTCTTGGATCAAACTCTTCTCTGAACTCACTTCTGAGTCCAGAAACAAAACCTATTTTTCAATAACAAAATTAGCTATTTGATACTAGTTAACCTACTGTGCCTTGCATAATGGGGCCCTACAGTACTGTAACAGTGTCTATTTATATATGCTATGTTGTTATTTTCAATGGAATTTAACCTAATAGTGTCTATTTATATATGCTCTGTTGTTATTGTCACTGGAATGTAACATAATAGTGTATATTTATATATGCTCTGTTATTATTGTCACTGGAATGTAACCTAATAGTTTCTATTGATATATGCTCTGTTGTTATTGTCACTGAAATGTAACCTAATAGTTTCTATTGATATATGCTCTGTTGTTATTGTCACTGAAATGTAACCTAATAGTTTCTATTTATATATGCTCTGTTATTACTGTCACTGGAATGTAACCTAATAGTTTCTATTTATATATGCTCTGTTATTATTGTCACTGGAATGTAACCTAATAGTTTCTATTGATATATGCTCTGTTGTTATTGTCACTGAAATGTAACCTAATAGTTTCTATTGATATATGCTCTGTTGTTATTGTCACTGGAATGTAACCTAATAGTTTCTATTTATATATGCTCTGTTATTATTGTCACTGGAATGTAACCTAATACTGTCTATTTATATATGCTCTTTTGTTATTGTCACTGGAATGTAGCCTAATAGTGTCTATTTATATATGCTCTTTTGTTATTGCTAAGTGAATGTAACCTCATAGTGCCTATTTAGATATGCTCTGTTGTTATTGTCACTGAAATGCAGCCTGATATTTTCTGTAAAAAGTAATTCCCCGAACAGCACAGTTTTGTACAACTACTATGTGCAGAACAGTTTCATACCACTTTTATCATATAATGATAGTAAATCTTGTGTCTAAAAACGTTATTCCAATATTGTTCAAAATCCATTACATGATTTTGTTTCTAAAAACTTTTTCAATTCAAAAATCACAACGAGAAATTAGAATTCTTGGAATTTTACTTAATTGATGTCTAATTGACATGGATCAAATTCAAGGCAAATCTGAAACATGTAAATTTAAAGTGTGGGGTTGTGCTATTAAATATCCTTGAAAATAGCACAAAGAAACCGAAATTCGGAGAATATTAACTAATTCATGTCTTATACCAATTGCTAAATTTCCAGAAATATCAGTGGTATCTTAATATTTTACAAAGGGTGTCCACCCCATTTTTTCTCTCTTTGCATAAACCTAAGTCAAACTAAATATAGCTGACATTACACTATATAACGCTGAGCAGCTATATTCCAAAATTCATAATGATCGGTTAATTAGTTCCGGAGTAGAGTTTTGTACTTAAAAAACTTTTGTACACACACACACACACACACACACACACACACATATATATATATATATATATATATATATATATATATATATATATATATATATATATATATATATATATATATATATATATGGTAAATGAAAACAGAAAAGATGAAAATATCATCTATGTATATATTAACATTTTGTTATTATTTCAAGACTTCACTCAGGATGATTGGTGTGAAATAATTTACACACAAATTACAAATATTTGTAACGTTGGTAGTAGGAAGAGAAAGCTTGAAAAGGCCGCTGATGAAAAGATAAAACATTAGCTGCAAATAGATAGATGCAGTGGGAGAAATTGAGTTAACTGTAGAAGGAGTGGGGAGATGGTAGCGGTCGGAGTTATTAAAACAATAAGGAAGAGGGTGAGCGTGCACGATGTAAGCCCAAAAGTGTCGCTTCACATATGAAAAGATAAGTTTCGGGCTCAAAAAAGACGATAGCAGTAGGAGAAAATAAATTAACTGTGGAAGGTGTGGGGGTCAAAATTGGTAGCGGTCGGAGGAAGAAGAATGCATCATATTTGTGGAGGCTGTATAGTTTGTATCGAAGTGGGAACACGGGAGGGTTAAATATCAAGGTCGTATAAAGGGATGGTGTAGGCGGGAGAGAGAGGACAGAAAATAAGATATAGCGAAAGGAATGTAATGTATTTATATTCAATATATATATGTATATATATATATATAGAGAGAGAGAGAGAGAAAGGTATATATATACATTTATATATATACACATATATATGCACATATACAGACATACACGCACACATATATATGTACTATAAAAGTTGACTGTTTTCCCCATGTACTTTTGGCGAGAATAAGAAACTAACCACATGCCTCGTACACTGCTAAAATACCCACTGCAATACTCTTATTTACTCAAGCGTGTTTGCAGAAATATTCGCAAAATGTTATCAACATATATAAATTATTATATTTATTACTAGATCAACTACTCTCTCAACTACAACATTCAATAAATAGATGTCACTATACTTACTCACTGCAAATTATCTACTGGACGTGCCACTCATAACCCCACAAACTTGTATTACATTCGAACTATCAAACAGTTACACCGTCAAGTACAGATGATAGGAATATTATTCCGCTATTCCGAACACATAACATCTACACGTTACGGAATAACGGATTGCATTAAAACAAAAACATCACGCGCAGCATAACAAAACCACTTACATGCATAGTAAGTACACTTCTTAATCTTATAACATTAAAATAAACATAACATAATAAGAATATTTTCATTTAAACAAAGTAATACATTTTTCATTCGTCATATAGTTGTCTTTAAGATTTAATATTTTACGCGTTACGTCTTCGTTTTTATTAGTGTTTCAAGATCGCCAAATTTATAAACGAACACGTTGCCACTTTACACAGACCATCATTCTTTCAACCGTAAGTAATTTCGGTGTTTTAAAATGATTGATAATTGCATATTCCTTACACATTTTTCCATTAACGGACAGTACATTCGTAGTTGTGACTTAATACAGTAATCGATAGCCACAACCGTACGTATTAGAACGATTTAGCGAAAATACAATTTCTCATCCAACACTTTTCTTAATAGATATTACAATCGTAACCCATACCAAATAATAGTACTTTCATATTTTTACACTGATACTTGACTAAAACAGTACGTACTGACCAACACTTCAGATTTGTTTTGATTTTCAAGCTCCATACGAAAATAGAATTTACGTAACTAAAATGGTAATTAATGGTCACCTTAATTTGTTCAATTAATACACATCACAAACATTATTTTAAATTAAAATCAGTCTGTTATATTTTTCACGGGCACCGCCTGGACACGGGTCCTGCTAGTTGAAAATAAAATAGGAGAACAAAGATATTATTTATCATGACATCCTCAGGGTTATTGACTTGAAAAAATAATCGTTACAATATTAAAAAGAATGTGGTTTTGCTCTTTTTTCGAAATGAACCATAGCTGTTAGAAAAATTTGAAATGCGATTTTGCGATTTTCAATTTGTGCGTATTCAGATAATAAAATTAGAATGTCATCAATATATCTAATTTTCTTACCTGACGAAACACTAATTTAAAATCTAAAAATAAAATAAAACACAAACCTTCATCAAATTTACTTATAAAACAGAAAAATAACTCGATACCATTTTTAGACATACAACAAGAACGTATAATTTTAAGTGCATAGCCAAACCACTCACAAAATGACTATATATTTTGTTATTCAAACCATAACAACAAAATAAAAACAGGCATGATAATTGTTTTTTTTCCATACGGTCTTTCCGAATATGTAGTCTACAATATCTGGACTAAGAATTCAAATACATCACAAATTGTTGAAAACATTGCAATACCCCCACACATTTCATATTAAATGCAAAGAAAAAAGCCCTACAAATTTTTCAAAAATCTCATAAACCCCACATATCTTTCAGAAATATACATCTTCTTTTACCTGTCCATTCCGATACTAAATAAGCTATGAATTTCGACAATACAAACTACATCACAAACTATAAAACAAACATTAAAAGACAGCAAAACATGTTTTTAACCCCACATCTAATGCAGGTATATACACTGTCCCATGTAATGATTATTATCAGATATACGTAGGGGAAACTCAACAGGAATTGAAGAAAAATCGTTGAATTCATTTTAAATAAATCTTGACGAAGACTTCTTGAATCAGCATCATTATAAACTCTTACACAATCAAGCAACGTAATGGCTTCTACAATTTATCGCCGTTAATCAGAACACTTGTTTTATCTGAACAAAATTTGAATTTAGATCCGAGCTAGCTACTTTATACCACACTCCCAAAATACTTCACAGATTAGATCTACAATAACATGAATAAATAACAACCGACGAAATAAATATAAATAAATAAAACTATCTGTTTCATTTCATAAACATTTTACGCATTTGAAATATCCAGCAGCTATAGTTTATTTCTAGAAAAGAACAGAGCCACATTTTTTTAATATTCTAACGACTATTTTTTAAGTCAAACACCTCGGGGACGTTATGATATCAATCATGTCTTAGTTCCATTTTTTATTTTCCATATATATGTGTTCGAGTATGCGTTTATATGTACATATATATATATATATTTAAATGTGTATACATATATATTTATAAATATATTGAATATTAATACATTACGTTCTCCTTACTATATCTTATTTTCGTCCTCTCTCTACCGCCTATACGATCTCCTTATGCGAACTTGATATGTTACCCTCCGTTCTCTTGCTCCAATATCAACTATGTAACCTCAATAAACATGACGTATGCTTCATCCTCCTCCCTCATTGTTGAAATAACTCCGACCGCTACCAGTCTTCGCCTCGCAGCTTCCGCAGTTAATTCATTTTCTCCTGTTGCTATCGTCTTTTTTAGCCCGAAACTTGTCTTTTCATAAGTGAAGCGAGCCTTTTAGGCGTACATCAGGCACTTTCTAGTAGTTTTAATAATTCCGATCGCTATCATTTCCCCCACTCTTTCCACAATTAACTACATTTCTCCTACTGCTACCATCTATTTGCAGCTCATAATTTATCTTTGAATGAGCGGCCTTTTTAAGTTATCCCGTCCTACTACCGCTGTTTTAAATATTTGTACTTTGTGTGTTAATTTCTTCCGACCATTAATCCCGAGGAAGTCTTGAAATAAACGTTGATGGACACATAAATGATAGTTTTTTTTCTTTTTCATTTTACATTACGTTTTAATATTATTTCTACTTTGTATTTATATATATATATATATATATATATATATATATATATAGTATTAAAATGTGGCTATGACAAGTAAGCTACATAGAAACGCTTGTATTTCATTCTCAAAGGAAATAATCTGGCTAATTACATGGATTTACGTTTGGCGAACGTGATTATAATTAAAGGTTTCACACTCAAACGTCAATCAATCAAATTCTGTGATTGTATTTCTCTTCCTCACCTTTGTTTCCTTTGACGAATAAGTTCTGGTTACTTTGTTTAAAAGATTGTGGCGTGTTTTGTATCTAAGTGTGTTAAAATTAACAAAGTGTTTGTTATGTCTCTCAAGTTGCAGAATTAATTTTTATGGTCACATTATTTTTTTTGTTCAATTATCACCATTGTTTTATTTTTATTTCCGATATATGAGATTTATATTTCTAGTACTATAGTTTTGTTATCTTTCATTGAAACTCACAAGGCTAACCGACATGACCTGGAGAGTAGAAAGTATTTCATTTCATCAATAGCAATTTATTTCCTCCTGTGGTCACAAGTTAGATAAGTCTTACTGTAAAAACCGAGACACATCCAGGAAAATAACAAAAAAAATACTTTGAAATATGATCACTTTTCTCTCCTGAATCCGTAAATAAAGCATCGCTGTGCCCGTAGATTAATTCCTATTTCGTCAGAAAATTTTAAGAACAAGGTATCAATGTTTGTGTCTATAAAAAGTGAAACAAATTCTTAACATCATTCTTATCATTCTCATAAAATGCAATTTGCATACGAGACTATTCTTTCATGTTTTTATTATTATCGGTTAATATTAATATTTAAATTAAGCCTTCCTTTTTTTTGCTCATCGAGATACATTTGCATACATGCTTAATGAAGCGAGCCCGATACACGTAGGTTCAATTTTATTGCATAGATTATCAATTTACAATTTTTACATCTTAAAGTAGTCTATTCTGTGTACAGTTCGTGTCTATATCGCTTCTCCGATTACGTAAGTTATTTATATCTTTAAACTTAAACATTTCTAATTTTACGCTCAAACATAAGTTACACAAATTATCTAAGTATCTACGTATTATAGTCTATATAGTATATCATTATCGAAACACTACTGGGAACGCCGGTAGTTTAATGTAAAATTAAACTACCATTAAGTACCCAGTAGTGTCTCGATAATGATATACTATACATGTATGTTTTGTTATTAAATGTGATTTGTGATTATAAAATCGTTTTTTTTATTGATTACTTTTTGTACTATATAATATTATCTGCTATTTCGTTGGTAAAATTTTTTGGCTTGGAAGATTATGCTTTTCGCTTATAGTTATTCTTATCTAGACCCCGCAGTGTTAGAAAACATCGTGGTTAGCAATATATATATATATATATATATATATATATATATATATATATATATATAAAAATATATATATATATATTGTTACATGTTAGCGCATGTTAGAGAATAAATAAAACGTTAAAAAATAACGCTACTATTTCGAAGTTAAATATTAAAAAAAACAAGAACGAATAGACAACCACAAAGAAACACTTGATCCTAAATTAATTTAACAGTGCTATGTTATCAACAACAGCATAATCCATTTTTCTACCGTAATAATAGATAACGTGTGAGAAACTGTGTTATTCAAAAATACGCGCACGGCAGCGTTTGGGATGGACGGAGAACAAAAATCTTAACGGACGAATGAAGACGCGGAGAAAAAGAAAAACGAAGAAAGGAAAACTCTACCGAGCGAGGTGTAAAACTGAATATTGGATAATGGCCCTGTCAGGTCGGACGCATGTTTAGTGGACGTATGTGTGGGGCATTGTTTGGTTTGGCTTGCGCGATTTCGTGCGGGTGGACCCGTACAGTCAAGTGCGAAATAAAACTGGTTCTCACAGTTTGAGCTCAAATACGTTGACAGGCCACTATTTTGATGAGACCTTTTAGTTCGGAGGTTCAAGGGAGTCAGGTTGTGAAGAATGCACCTGCACATAAGGGGGCTGTGACGTCACCGGATACTGTGTGGGAAACTGAGTTTTGCGAGTCTGGTTTTTGGAAGCAAGCTGAACAGACGTATAACTCCATGTAGTCTGCAAAGGAACAGGGGAATTTATTTCCCTAAAAGAATACAGGCGTGATGAAATTCCTTCTTCCCCCTCCTCGAATGGCTAAGGTTTAATGGACCATAGATAGCTAGGAATTAACTACGATAAAGTAGTAAATTGATCTCTCTCTCTCTCTCTCTCTCTCTCTCTCTCTCTCTCTCTCTCTCTCAACGTTAGTAAAACATCTCCAAGAGCGACAGAAAACTGACGCCTGAATAAAACTAATCGAAATTTAAAAGATTGTTCGCCTCCTGAATCGTGTTATTAAGGTTTTTGTTACAGACACAGTGGACGTCGATGTTCACGGCAGTACAGAAGCGAAGAAAGTACACCACCACGAGACGACATCGAGACGACACACACTCCTCCACGACGAAGAAGAAAAGGTACGAGTAATTAAAGGACTATGTAACGCTGAAAATGTCTTCCCAGAATGTCTAGTCGTTGAAAGCAATACAGCAACGAACCGAAAATGCATGCGAAATTGGTTTGCTCCCAGCGAAATGACAACACCGCCGAGGGAAACACATGTGAAGCCGATGATCTAGTAACACCAGAAAAGGAGCGGCAAAACATCTGGAATAGCCAGTTACTCAGCGAGATACGCTTCAGAAATTAAAAGATCCTACTATGAGAGATATCGGAGTTGCAAGATCAATACGAAAGAACAAGCGATCTTTATGAAATGAGACAAAACAGACAATCATAAAACAAAAAGGAAACAAAAAGGGAGGAGTCAAATTCAAAGTAAAACCACTCCCACACTCGGATAAGTGACATTTCTTTTATTTCACAAAACATTCAAATGATGCAAACCTGTTTGTTTTATTTTCATTGTTCATATTTAAGCTCTATTTATTCCACGATAATAATTTCATTATTCATTGAAATAAATGTTATATGTATTTAATAATTCGTTGTGTTCGTTATTCACACTGGTTGTTGTCAATCTCGTAAATATTCGAACCTGAGAAAAAACATTTTTATGTTTTTTTATATAAACGGAATCGTTGTGTATTCCATTTACATCGCAGAATTCGCTTGTGATCTGATAACACGATCGGGAGGTACGGATTCGTAACACTATATATATATATATATATATATATATATATATATATATATATATATATATATATATATATATATATATATATATATATATATATATATATGAGCCTAAAAGTTTACTTTTAGATAATTGAACGTATAGTGAAATGATTTTAACTCAATATACGGGATAGAGCAATTATAAAGATAAATGAAGGAATAGAGATAAAGATGTGCGAATGACAAATCTATTTCAACTTCGATTGTTCAATGCAAGGGGTACTCGATAAAAACATGTTTATTTTTCTTTCCTTAAAATAGGCTTTTCAAAGATTAGAATCTTATCATCAGAGGAATTACACAGATGTATAAGTGGTCAGAAGTATAGACAACATTCTAAATTTGAAAACATTAAAGTAACAATATAAAGTAGTGAAAAGTAAAAGTGTGTGCATAAAAAGGTTATCAAAATATAGAGTCTGTCAAATTGAGAAAATGTCCGTTGACAAAGTGTCCGGTAACGAAAGATTTAAACACGGAAAACGAGATTTCGGTGTAAACTGCGTTAAAAATGGTTAAAATGTAGTAAATCTAACAGAATGATGTTCAGTTCAACCGTAGATAAAACGCGCTTACATCCTAATAGTTGTTTTTTACTACAAGATTTTGGGTTTTGAATTATTTATAGTAAATAATGAGTCTAATTTTATTTTTATTGCAATTGGGGATATGTATCTGTGTATAATTTTTTTCATGGCTTTTTTTTTTCTAATCTGAAGTTTAGTTGCATTTGATTACAATAGCATATATTAATATTGTTCGGGTTGTGATGTTTAATGTTATTATAATTTGTTTTGGTGTTTTTTTAAAGTTTAGAATCATTCATTTTATTCGTTGGTAATAAGTACTTGTTTTATAATTTTTATATTTTTTAATTCAATCAAAATGTCATAAAAAACAACTCCTCCCCAACTCAAACCCCACTAGAAAGAACCAATGTTATAGATAAGTTTAAATGCCTCATAATGACAATAAAGCTAACAGCTACATTGGTCTTACAAGCACTACCCTATCCTGCCGCTTCACCATGCATCTTGTAAACTCATGCTCAATTTACTAACATCTACAAAAACAATTGCTCTCCCTCTGATGTAAGAGAACTTCTTATTAATAACACTGAAATTATACATTCCGAAACCAATTTTTAAAAAATTAAACATACTGGAAGCTATCTATATAAAAACATATCAACCTTAAATTAATAACATCACACATGAAACCAGTGGTAGCATTTTAAAATGCTTAACGTAATGTGATTTTGTACTGTGATGCCATATAGCGTTGCTGAATTTAAATCGTCAACGACTTCCTGGAACAATGCGAAAACGCTTTCTGCGCGTTTGTCCGCTGTCTTTTTAAAAATTATTTTCTTCCTCCAGCTTTTTTGTTCATTTGCTTTGGACACCTGAGGATGATTCGACGAAGAATCGAAAACGGAACATTTATTATTTTTGTGATTTTAATACAAAACTGACTATCAGAAAAATAAAATAATGAAAAATAGATATAATTAAAACGACGAATTCTGTCATTTTTAACAATGTTTGCATATATATATATATATATATATATATATATATATATATATACATATATATATATATATATGTATATATAGTTGACTCATATATACATGTATATATATATATATATATATATATATATATATATATATATATATATATATATATAACATGAGAATTAACTTCTAAAAATCGGAAAAAGAGTCGAATCAACACAGCAGATATTACACATACACACAGAGATGAATATCCTTTCAGATCTAACTTTATGGGAACAATAAATAATAGAAACCGCTTATTATGACATATTCCTGCTGTTTTCTACTACATACGATAGCCAGAAGTGTAACGACACATCGCTCTTTGGTGGGAAGCAATATAAAACAATTTTCTATACAGTTCTGATCGATTCGAATAGAAATCAATTTCCAAATTTAAAAATTGCAATTGAGCTATTTATTAATAAAGTATTAAATCAAAGTTATATAATTCTATCATTTAATGACAATTTTGAAACAAAAATTTATGCACATGTTTCAGGAGAAGCCAAGGGTAACAAATGATTTTATAGTTGACTCCCCTTTTAATCAGAATACGAACAATTCAAAAGTATTCTAAAAAATGCATACAAAGATACCCAGAAGAATGGCAGGTGGCAAATTACGGACCGTTTGAGACGAGAGAAAAAAAACCCAGTGACAAAATAGTACAATTAGATTCTCAAAACGCAATATTGTTTAGAAAGATTTCCCAAACATATAAGGTATAATAAGCAGAAGGTTTCAAAGTTTAAAAAATCAGATAAAAACAAATACAAATATTATACACACTTCTATTTTGGCTGAAACATAAATTAATGTTTCAGCAGAGTTTTTACGGGACCTATTTTTTAGGAAGTGTACGACAATAAGCGTGATAACATTTAAATCTTAAATGAGAGAAAAGTCCTCCAGTAAATCTTATTCTCGTGACGTTCGGTCGGAGGGGTAAGGGCCTGTTACTTTTAGGCTGAAAACTTAAGCGAGCGGACGCAAACGTTCCTCAAGGAGATCCAGTGAGGGGGGGGGGCTAAGTGTAACGATATAAATGACTTATCTATCTATCTATCTATCTATCTATCTATCTATCTAGTTATCTATCTATATTTATGTCTCTCTGGTTGTCTGTCTGTCTGTATGTATATCTATCTATCTACTTATCTATTTGTCTGTCTATATGTCTGTTTATATGTATGTATGTCTGTCTTTCTCTCTCGCGTGTACACAAGTTGAATGTCGCCCTGATGTTTTACGTGGCTGTCTATTTTCTTAAATAACGCTTTTTATAAACTAACATCAACGTCCGAATGGTTTATGTACGGACGATCAAGAACGTGGGTTCAAAACGGAAACACCTATATATAATGAGTTGTACACGCATCGGTAGGATAGCGTATATAAAATATGTATATGAGTATGAATTTGTATTACAGGATTCTCTCTTTTATTAATTAACCGATCATTCTGAGTTTTAGAACATATCTGCTCGGCATAAGGGTGGGTAATGTGTGCTATGTTGAGTTTAATTTTGTTGTATGCGAAAAGAAGGAAAGAGGGTGTGAAGATTCAGATAGCTCTGATTTTTATTAAATGTTTACAATAGGTATTAGACATCAATGAGTAAAAATTCCATAAATTGTACACATTTTCTAGAATCAAAATCATGTAATAGATTTTAATCAACATTGGACTTAGGATTCTAGACATAAGACTTAGTGGCATTATGTGTTGATTTATATATTCGTTATAGGATATAAAATTGATGCGAAACTTATCAACTTGTGAGTAAATTTTACCACTCCTAGAACGGTATTCTTCTAGTTTATATATATATATATATATATATATATATATATATATATATATATATATATATATATATATATATATATATATATATATATATGATGCGAAAGTTGTTGTCCCCGAGATCTATTGAACACTGTTAGGACGGCTGACTATATTGTCCGCTTTCAATGACATAAATAGGGTTTATTTATCGGCTTGTCGAAAAGCTGCTTACGTTGGCTCTTTGATTAGAACTCTCGGATTTAAGTTACATGTGACTCGTCTTCGGGGGTTAGAATCGTTCGACCAGCTGTACATATATCTTCCATGCTAACGATTCTGTTAGAATGTATGGGGATAACAATTAAAAAATATTTATTACTAAACAATTATATATATATATATATATATATATATATATATATATATATATATATATATATATATATATATATGACGATTCCCCCCGGGGATGAAACACGGGAGCCTCTGTGTAGCTTGATTGCCATATATATTTTCATATTTTCATTGCTTACTATATATATATATATATATATATATGTATGTATATATATATATATATATATATATATATATATATATATATATATATATATATATATATATATATTTAAAGGAGTAAGGCTACCAACATTTGTGGAATGTTTTTTCAACATTTATTTATTATTTTGTTGTTTTTTTCAACATTTATTTATTATTTTGTTGTTTTACCATTTTATAAAATGGTAAAACAACAAAATAATAAATAAATGTTGAAAAAAACAACAAAATAATAAATAAATGTTGAAAAAACATTCTACAAATGTTGGTAGCCTTACTCCTTTAAATATATACTTTTCTCTCGTTGGAACTGCACTAATACTGCACTACCCTCTTTTCTATATATATATATATATATATATATATATATATATATATATTAGGAATAATAGAAACAATGTTTCAGACAAAATGCAAAATAAAAATGGAATTGAATAAGCGAATCAACAAACTAACAATAATATAAACTCAAACATATATAAAAGCTCTACCTAAAAAGCAACAATCCTTGGTTGGAAGTAAGAACTTATATGAACAGAAATTCAAATTGTACAAGACCCGTCGAAAAAAATGTAAACAAACAAGTCAGGAACAAAAGAAAGAAAGAAAGATAGAAAAGAAAAGATGTGTATTGGCATTTGACGTAACTGTCAAAAACAAGCAAAGACGCTGCAGGTTTAAATAAATGAAAGGAAGGAAAGAATGTGGGGAATAAACGTGAACATAGTAGACAGGCAAAAACAAATTGAGGCGTGCGTAGAAAACAATAAGGGGAGGAGAGGAGGAGGGAAAAGTGGAGGAGGAAGTCAAAGGAATGGCTTATTAACCATTTTTGTTAGTTTGTTGATTCGCTTACCATCAATTCCATTTTTTTTTGCATATATATATATATATATATATATATATATATATATATATATATATATATATAGTAATCCAGGTAGGGTAAAAATCGACAGTGTAGAAATCCAGAGGGAATCAAACCGGGCTTATAAAAGAGTGCTCAATAAAAATATAGAGCTGTATTGTGAATGCTTTTATTCAAACATGTACAAGGTCTGCTACACTGGCATGTCGATGTTATCGATCTACAGCTCTCAAGAGCTGAGGTCTCATCAGGCAGAGACTTTTATTTCTTTCTCCTCTTCTTCTTTGCTTGACTTCATTCTTCTTGGAATTCAGCGACCAGGTTGGATCATAAAAAACTCTCTGCCTGATGAGACCTCAGCTCTTGAGAGCTGTAGATCGATAACATCGACATGCCAGTGTAGCAGACCTTGTACATGTTTGAATAAAAGCATTCACTATATATATATATAAATATATATATATATATATATATATATATATATATATATAAATGAATGTAGGTATGACTGTTAAATATCTCCATATTACCAAACTTTTAGCAGGTACAAATTTGTTGGATGCATCTAAATTAAAAGTGAAAAAATGGTGCATAGGCAACAAAAGTGTGATCCCTCCTGGTATACGGCTTTATTTTCAATTGTAATCTTCAAAGAGAAACACATAGATAGATTCCACAAATATAGTGTAGGTCTCGTCCATCTGTAACAATAAAAGTAAGACTTTAATTAATAAATACTTGCACGCACGTCTGAAAGGGATGAAGAGATGAAGAGAATGCAAGAAAGAGATATAGAGAGAAAGAGGGATAGAGAGAAAGAGAGATATAAAAAATGAGAGAGAAAGATGGAGAGGTAGATGGATCAAAAGTAAGAAAGATACAGACTGAGAGAAAAAGAGATACTGGGAAAGAGAGAAAAAGAGACAGAGAGTAAACGTAGGAACGATAGAGAGAAAGAGAAAGAGAGAGACTTACTGAGCGAATGTGACATATAGAGATAGAGATAAAGAGATGTACAGAATAAAATGAGAAAATTGGAGATCGAGATAAACGTAGATAGAGAGACTGAAGGGAATAAGAGATAGGGAGAAGGAGAGAGAGAATGAATAAGAGATACAGAAATAGAGAGAATGAGAGAAAGGGAGATAGAAAGAATGAGAGATTAAGTGATAGTGAGGTAGCTGCATACAAAGTAAGACAAATAGAGAATGTTAGATTGAGAGAGACATAGAAAAAAAGATAGAGAGAATGAGAGTAAAAACGATAACGAAAAAAGAGACTGATATAGTGAGACATAGAAAGAGAGAGAAAGAGAGGTAAATAGAATGAGAAAAGTAGAGATAGAGAGGAACATAGATAGATAGACTAAAAGATAGAGAGATAGAGAAAAAGAGATAGGGTGAAGGAAAATGTGTGACGTAACTTCTTTGATGCGTCTACGTACGTAGCAAACATCCAATACACTTATGTTCTTCTGTTGTCTATTTCAAGGAATTAATTGAACATTCCATATAAGTTTATGTTCTTTATAATTTCATCGTCGAAAAATCATTTCGTCGCTGTCTGCCACATAACATTCTAAGTGACAATCCAATTTTCATATATGCGCCACATTAATCTAAATCTATATTGCAATTGTAAAGTTCGACTACAAAACGCGATAAACGCCATTTTTTAAAGTACGAAGCTATCACTGTAAAAAGTGTTGCATGTCAGCACTTAATTACACATCAAAATCATGTTTTACATAATGTGCTATCGGCATTCGTTTTTTTTTTTTTGCTTTCAGTTTTAAATAAGCTTTTCGTCGCAGTTTAGATTTGCTATGTTCATCCTTTTATTGTTTTATTACTACTTTAAAAAATATGATTGATCGCGTTTTGCATTCGAACTCTTAAATTGCAATTGTCTTTTATTTTCATTTCTTTTGTAAAATGCAAGATACATCGATGTCATTGTATTTTTTCTCTTTGCAAAACTTACTCATGTTCTGCAAAGCCAAAAACAAAAACAACAATTTTGCACTACTAAACTACTGAATAAATATTTTAACATATAAAGAACTTGAAGCATACTTTTTTTTACCAAAATGACCGGATTCAGTATTAAATAACTCGAAAAGGGTGGATATGCCGTAAAACAAAACAACCAAACAAAACAACACACCATGGATAAATATTTGAAGATATATAGAACTTAAAGCATAAAATTTACCGAAAATAACCGGATTCGGCATTAAATAACACGAAGTGATTGATATGCCGTAAAACAAAACAACCAAGTCTAACGACTATGAATAAATATTTGAACATATATAGAACTTGAAGCATAAAAACTTTTAGCAAAATAACCGAATTTGGCATTAAATAACCCAGAAAAGGGTTGATATGCCGGAAAACAAAACAACCAAACCAGGCCATTTATTTTGTTACTTTTGTCCTATTCTAAATTCAGCGCGATTTCTCGATAGATGAAACGTTACAATAAACCGAACTGTTTTTTTGCGACGACTTTTCAACCACAATTTTATTTCAAAAGCATTATCACAAATACAGAAATGAAAATAATTTCATCTCTCTTCCCCCTATCTTAATTCTATAAGAAAATATTGCCTTCTTCTACTTACAATTTAATATTTAAGGCGTGGGGAAAGTATCCTCCAATTATTAAATGCTCGTAATGTATTACTGAAAAAATCCTTACAATATATGAATAAGAAAGTGAATACTGTTTATATATATATATATATATATATATATATATATATATATATATATATATATATATATATATATATATATATATATATATATATATATAAAGGTATATTCAATAAAGAATAAAAGGGAAATACCAGTAGAGTGCTCAATTAAATTAAATTAAGAGCGTAATATTTTTATTTTTAAATACAGATTTTAATCAGACATGGACCAGTGGTTTCTGACAAGAAACGGGTTGAATTCCCGATTCCGTCGTCTTCAGCATAGTCTGAAATAGTAAATGATGGAATTTCTTCAAAAACCAATATAACTGTTATGAAACGATATGTACACAGAATTTTGAAATGGAGAGCCGACGAGAAACGCTTAGGTCAGAAAAAGCCGTTAAAAGATTCTATATTTAGAGTAAAGCAAGAAAGAAAAGAGAGAAAGAAAGAAAGAAAGGAAGGGAGAAATAAAAAAATTAAATTTATAATAATAAAATATTATTTTTATATTTATATATATCATTTTCATATATATATATATATGTAGAAAATAATTAATTAAGGGTATGCAACTCTAATTAATTAAATTATCTAAAAAAGGGGAGGTAACTATTTATTATTATATAAAATATATATATGTATTTATGAATTTCGCTCATTTAAATTAATAATTCTCAATTCAAAGTAAAAATATAAATATAGATAAATATATGAATAAAAAATATAAATATAAATAAATATATAAATACATAAATAAAAAATCAATATATACATAAAAAATCAATCAATATATAATTAAAATATCAATATATAAATGAAAAATCAATATATAAATAAAAATCAATATATAGATAAAAATATAAATAAAAAATCTATATAAATAAAAAAAATCAATATATAAATAAAAAAATCAATATATAAATAAAAAATAAAAAATCTCTACATAGAAAAAAAAAAATTTAAAAAAAAAAAAATCAATATATAAATAAAAAATTCAATATATAAATATAATCATAATATGTAAATAAAGAATCAAAAATCAAAATGTAAATAAAAATATAAATATATAAATATAAATATAAATAAAAATATAAATATAAATATAAATATAAATATATAAATATATATAAATAAATAAATAAATAAAAATAAAAATAAAAATAAATGTAAATATAAATATAAAAATCGAAATATAAATAAATCAATATATAAATAAATAATAATCATGTAAAAATTCAAAAATCAAAATATAAATAAAAAATCAATATATAAATAAAAATTCATATATGAATATGTAAATAAAAAATAAAAATTCATATATAGATAAAAAATATATATACATATACATAAATAAAAAATCAATATATAAATAAAAAATCAATATATAACCATAAATAATCAATCAATATATAAATAAATATATAAATAAAAAATAAAAAATAAAAATACAAATACACATACACATGTACACATACACACATACATACACACACACACATACATATATATATGCATATATATACATATATATATATATATATATATATATATATATATATATATATATATTATATACACACACACACGCACACAAACACATGCATGTGTGAATAAAAAATCATCAATATATAAATATAAATAAAAAATATAAATAAAAAATAAAAAATCAATATATAAATAAAAAATCAATATATAAATAAAAATCAATATATAAATCAATATATAAATAAAGATTCGAGAAATAAAAGTTAAAAATTAAAAGTTTAAAAATATAAAAATATATAAAAATATAAAAATATAAAAAAATATAAAAATATAAAAAATTTAAAATTTAAATAAGAAAGAGGGAAAATGGAGAAAGGAAAAAAAGGTTGTGATCAGGTTCGTAGAACGAGAAGTCTGCAGTGGAAGTGTGGAAGTGTCTGAAAAATGTATGTAGGGTTCTAGGAAGGCTTAAGTCACTCGATCCATCCAATAAATAAGGAGTGCTTGTTTACGATGTATACAGCCCTTAAAAACCTCATCGCGATTTTGATTTTTTATTTACATATTCATATATGAATTTTTATTTATATATTGATTTTTTATTTATATTTTGATTTTTGAATTTTTATATGATTTTTATTTATTTATATATTGATTTATTTATATTTCGATTTTTATATTTATATTTACATTTATTTATATTTTTATTTTTATTTTTATTTTTATTTATTTATTTATTTATATATATTTATATATTTATATTTATATTTTTATTTTTATTTTTATTTTAATTTATATTTATATATTTATATTTTTATTTACATTTTGATTTTTTATTCTTTATTTACATATTATGATTATATTTATATATTGAATTTTTTATTTATATATTGATTTTTTTATTTTTTTTATTTTATTTTATTTTTTCTATGTAGAGATTTTTTATTTTTTATTTATATATTGATTTTTTTATTTATATATATTTTATTATAGATTTTTTATTTATATTTTTATCTATATATTGATTTTTATTTATATATTGATTTTTCATTTATATATTGATATTTAATTATATATTGATTGATTTTTTATGTATATATTGATTTTTTATTTATGTATTTATATATTTATCTATATTTATATTTTTTATTCATATATTTATCTATATTTATATTTTTACTTTGAATTGAGAATTATTAATTGAAATGAGCGAAATTCATAAATACATATATATATTTTATATAATAATAAATAGTTACCTCCCCTTTTTTAGATAATTTAATTAATTAGAGTTGCGTACCCTTAATTAATTATTTTCTACATATATATATATATGAAAATGATATATATAAATATAAAAATAATATTTTATTATTATAAATTTAATTGTTTTATTTCTCCCTTCCTTTCTTTCTTTCTTTCTTTCTCTCTTTTCTTTCTTGCTTTACTCTAAATATAGAATCTTTTAACGGCTTTTTCTGACCTAAGCGTTTTGAAATATTTTAATTTTTTCTTTTGATTTAATTACTCGCATCTGATATATGGTTTCTTTGAAGGCATTTTGCCTCTATATTTATATTAACATTCAAAAGATGCTTTATAAAATGAACTTTCCTAATTTATAACTACCAGCGACCATGCGCAATCAAGTTCTATTTAAAACAGAAACTTTCACCATTAGTCCACAGCATCGGACGAGACACTTCTACAAGATCAAGAAGGATATTATGGAAAAAAGGTCATAGTTCTAACCAATCAGGGGGAGAGGGCTAATTTCGATTTCGCGTTGTATTATATTTCTTGATAAGTCTTAAGCTTATTTAGCTTTTCAGAATATAAGACACAACGCCAGATGTGTATTAAAAAGCCAGCGTACTAAAAAAAATGCCTGAGCAACTCCGTCGGCATTACCTTGTAAGTCGCCTCAGGTGATTAGCAATAAACTAACGACTTCTAAAAGAGAAAAGATAAAGTCTGGAAGGATGGACCTTCTAGGATTAAACATAATCATACCTCGACCCAACATAAACAAGGCCACTAGCTTCAAGGGTGGGCAAACTCCGTCAGACTGATTCCCGAGGAAGTATCCGCAAATGGTATTAATAATCTTACCTTGAGTAGTCTAAAGATATTATTCTTTTTGTTTATACATTTCGTCGTGTGAATCCCAACCGATAATTCAATGTGCATATAGAGTGCTTAATCATAAAATAAGTCTGCCATGATTCCATCACCAACGGAGCAGTTCCTTTTCCAATTATTTTGTTATTGTCTCGCTGCTCATTTAACTTGGCTTCTCGTTTAACCAATATCACAGGAACAAACCGAACTCATTTTGAGACGATTTCCCGACCGGAACTGCTATATCGGAAGTGACTCGACGGTTGCTATGATCTTTTATGATTAAATGAATTTCAAGAAATCAATGAACAATATTGAAATATTTCCAAAAATCACAATAATACATAATTATACAAGAATATATTGGTCTTCTAAAGTTAAAACGTGGATAATTGATATTTTGATTAAGAATGCGTCCCTTTCTTAAATTAATATCAGTGGAGACGCCGTTTAAAAATGATTACCGTTAGCCGAATTATATTTTTAATAGCACTCGCCTTTGGTTATCTTAATCTCTTAATAATTATCCGAACTCAGTGGAATGGAGACAGAAGAAATGGCGTGTTTTGCCATTTTTCAAAGTGAATTCAGAGAAATTCAAACCAAAAATTAATCACAGACGTAAAATGAAACTCGAGCGACAGAAAGAAAGAGAAAAAAAGAAAGAAAGAAAGAAAGAAAGAAAAGAGAGAGAAAGAGAGAAAGAGAGAAAGAGAATAGAGTTGGAGGAAATGTGGAAAATGGGTAAGACGTTTGCAAGTGATACAATTGTATTCCGCTCTCTGGCATATTTGAAAAGTTTCCAAGAAATAACATTTTACTCAAAGATAATTTAATAATATTTGGGTTAGACTTTGGATATCTAACAAGATAACTTTATATGTTAGATTACAACTGGGTTTTTTTTTCACATGAAGAACGCTGGATGAATAATATATTACTCAATAAGAACCAGGTTTTATAGATAAATGACGCCAATTAATAAACATAAGTTTTTATAAAACAAGTCTAACCTGATAAATCGCACGTGTTAAAATTTGAGCCAAGTGAATAATTAGTTTACAAATTACGGTTTAAAATTTGCAAAACAATGGAAACAGCTGAATTTCGTGTGTTAATAAAGCATTGTCGTCTGTAAAGAGAAATACTGTTTAAGCAAGACACTGGCTTGATATATGTTATCCGAACTCTGCTACGGCAAAAACAACGGTAAAGATATGATATGCTCACTTTACACGCGGTCGTACATACACAAATGATGCTGAACATTCATTTCGCCTAAATTTGAAGTTGTGTGAGATAGCAGAGGAGTAAGAAATATCAAAAAGCAGTGTATCTATCATTTTTATGAACATTTGTCATGAAAAAGCTGTCTTCAAAGTGGGAGTCGCGTTTGTTCACAGTCGATTAAAATAACAACGCGTTGACGATTCAGAGTGTTGTTTGCAACTTTTGCAACACAATAAAAAAAAGAGTTTGCGTCAATATGTATCAACGGATATAACATGGATCCACCACTTCAGTCCAGAGTCTAATCAGCAGTCAGCTGAATGGACAGCTACAAGTGAAAGCTGTCCAAAGGAACCAAAGACGCAAACATCAGCGGGCAAAGTTTTGGCCTCCGTATTTTTTAAGGCAAAATGTATTTTGTTTATCGATTATCTAGAGATGCGAACAACCATCGAATATTAACGAATATTAACGAATATTAACGAATATTATATAGTGAGTTTAAGTTAGAAATCGCCAAAATACGACAACAACTAGCGAAGAAAAAGTGTTGTTTTACGAAGACAATGTATAGTGTCACAAGTTGATCATTACGATGGAAGAACTACATGAATTGCACTTTGAATTGTTTCTGCACTCACCCTATTCTCCAATGACGCAAATAAACTGCGAATGATAAAAGAAGTGATGATAGGAATTGAATAATGTAAATGATTAAAACATAGCGAAAGAGAAGTGGGAGGGTAGAGATAGGAAAGAGAACAGACGGAGGAAAAAAGAATGAGCGCAAGAGAGAGAAAAAGATGGGGAAAGTAAGATTAAACAGAGGAGAAAAAGAGAGAGGGAGAAAGAGAAGGTGTATTATTACATAACAATGTATTCTGACTTTGTGAAATACTTTGAATGTTGAATTATGACAATAAACAAATGTCAAGTTATGTTTGATAACGTATTAATATATATATAGCAAATACAGACGCAACAGGTTACGGTTGGTCTATTATCTATATTTCCGCGACGATTTTTCCCACCGGAACTGCTATACCGGAAGAGGCTTTACGGTTTTTATCATATTTTATGATTAAATAGATTTAAAGTAATCAATGAGAAATATTGAAAAAATTCCTAAATCTCAATAATTACAGAGAAAAATGTTTGTGTTCGTTGAAATGTAGAAAACTGAAAACTTAGAAAACTTAAAAAATATTTTGTTTTAGTTAAAACTTAGATGATGTATATTTCAATTAGAAAGCGTTTCTTTCATGGGTTTATATAGAGACGCGGTTTCAGAATGATTAACGTTAGCCGAAGTATATCTTAAATATCACCAACGTTCGGTAAGTTGTTAGAAGAATTGAATGATGTAAGTTAACATGAGTTAAAAAGACGTGACAGGGTAAAGATAGGAAAGATTGGGAGAGGGAGAAAAAATCTAAGCGGAGAAGAGAGAGAGAGAGAGAGAGAAAGAAAGGAGAATAAAAAATGCGGAAGAGAGAAAGAGAGGAGAAAGAAAGATAGCGTATATTATAAAATAACAATGTATTCTGACTTCATAAAATACTTAGCTTTTATAATTCTTGAATGATAAGACAAGTGGTGAGAGGAATTGAATGGTGTAAAAAGAGAAAAGAGAAGGTTAAAATAAAAAAAGAAATAGTAAGGAAAAGGGAATGAGCACAAGAGAGCGGAATGGGGGATAGAGAGCAAGAAAGGGAGGTAATATTATGACATAATAATGTATCCTGACTTTGTAAAATACTTTGATTTCATGATTCTTGTAAAAACAGGACCATCAACGAATGTAAAGTTATGATACATAATGTATACTTATATATACAGGGTGTTTCAAAAGTCTTGGGAACATAACGATTTTTAATAACTCAAAAACTATTAGGAGTTGAAAAATGAAATTGGTACCGTTGGAAAGGTTAAAGTTTCAAGTTTTGTGGGGAATCTTCAAATTTGCTCAATATGAGCACCATTCGTCACACGGCAGACATCTAGTCGATAGTCCATTTCCTGCCAAACGCGTTCCAGCATCTTGACGTCAATGGTTCCCACAACTGCCGTTACTCGAGCCTTTAGTTCGTCAATATCTCTTGGAAAGGGCGGAACATAGACTTGTTGCTTGACAAAGCCCCAAAAGAAAAAGTCACACGGGGTAAGATCTGGAGACCTAGGAGGCCAGGGCATGAGAACGTCATCACCTCGCCCAGATCTCCCAATCCATCTACCAGGCAGCCTTGTGTTAAGAAACTGCCTTACTCTAAGACTCCAGTGTGGTGGTGCACCATCTTGTTGAAAAATGAAGTCATCAGATTCTGCTTGTTCCAACTGAGCCATTAACCAGTCTTCCAGCATGTTGAGATAGGATTCACCAGTGATAGTTGCCTCTTCAAAGAAGAACGGTCCATAGACACCTTTCTTGGAAATTGTACAAAACACGTTCACTTTTGGGGAATCTCGCTCGTTCTCAAGAAGTTCATGAGGATTCTCAGTACCCCATATGCGAGTGTTATGCTTGTTAACTTTGCCATTCAGATGGAAGGTCGCCTCATCGCTAAAAACAAGCCGGTCATCAAAGCCGTTATCTTCCAACTTCTCTTGCATTGCAATGCAAAAGTCACGGCGAAGTGGCTTATCAGTGTCCTTCAACTT
The DNA here is from genome assembly GCA_963556195.1 of Sepiola atlantica. Taxonomy (NCBI): domain Eukaryota; kingdom Metazoa; phylum Mollusca; class Cephalopoda; order Sepiida; family Sepiolidae; genus Sepiola; species Sepiola atlantica. Next base: position 14,337,152 of record OY744539.1, read on the forward strand.
TTGGACCAACTTGAGCTTGTAAGGTACCATTTGCAGTCGTTTCCTTAAGACACGCCAGACAGTTGCTGGAGCAAGCTGAAGTTCCCTGCTGGCTCTTCTCACTGATTTACGGGGGCTCCGCTGAAAGGCTGTCCGAACTTGCTCAACTGCATCTTCTGAAGTTGAAGGGCGACCTGTTCGCTTACTTGGGCACAAGCACCCATCTTTCACAAATTTAGCATGCCATCTGACAATGGATTTCCTTTCAGGGGCTTCTTTTTTAAATTTCCTGCGAAATGCACGCTGAACACATGTCCACGATTCAGTCTTTGCAAATTGGAGGATGCAAAATGCCTTGTCTTGTTTAGAGAACGCCATTACTGCACCTGGAAAGATAACACGAAAATCATTAGTATGACCAAAAACTTGATTAAGCAAGCTTTAAAATGGCACCAGTTTCATTTTTCTACCTGGAATAGTTCATGAGATATACGCATTTGTAATGTTCCCAAGACTTTTGAAACACCCTGTATATATATATATATATATATATATATATATATATATATATATATATATATATATATATATATATATATATATATATATATATATCAAATACTGACGCAACTGGCCACAGGTTGTCTCGTATCTATATAATAATATGATCAGGCAGTTCGAGTTCGTACGTCCATCGTCACCTTTCACACCCATGCGAAAAAAATGAGATCATCTAATCACCAAATATGAAATGCAAAAAAAATGAGATCATCTAATCACCAAATATGAAATGCAAAAACAATGAGATCATCTAATCACCAAATATGAAATGCAAAAAAAATGAGATCATCTAATCACCAAATATGAAATGCAAAAAAAAATGAGATCATCTAATCACCAAATATGAAATGCAAAACAAATGCGATCATCTAATCACCAAATATGAAATGCAAAAAAAAATGAGATCATCTAATCACCAAATATGAAATGCAAAACGTAACTGAGAAATATCTAATGTCGGTGTTTGCAAAAAAATAAAATTTTACCCATTCAAAATAAATAATTCAAAAATCGAATGAACCGTTATAAATAGTAAATATGCCGTCTCCTCGATTTAAACATATTCTTTGCCTTACTGTTATTTTAATATATCTAATTGTTACAATTGTATATAAATAAATTATTTGAATTATTTTGATATTTATTCTCACAATGTTTTGGCCGATGTAACCTCCGACCTTTTTCAGGTGCACTTTGTCGAACTCAGGAAAATTAATGTTGAATTCGGAAATGTATATGGAATTTCGAACGGAACCGTTTATTTAATCTACGTAGATACTTTCGGTCCGTCAGCCATGACAAGGCAGAAGGCTAAAGTAATTCGTCACTTAGAACTGATTATATCTCCCGTTACGCAACAGGTTCTTGTCCGACAAAATGCACCTGAAGAAGGACTGATGTTACATCGGCCGAAAAGATGAGAACTGTGATCAGAATAATCTAAATTATACATATTATCAATCTTTATCCAAAAAATTCCGAAATAATAAATTATTTATTTAAAGTAATTGTAATTGTTATAATATATATATATATATTGTGTATTTAGGCAGCATATGAGAGGTTCTCTCCAAATATGATCTGAGGTTAAGATCGGAGTCTAACTCTGCCTGATGAGATCTCAGTTTATAGTAACTGTTGATCGATAACATCGACATGCCAGTGTCGCAGATTTTGTACATGTCTGTGTAAATAACATTATTATATATAAAGCTCTATTTTGATATTGAGCACTTTATATAAACCCGGTTAAAATTCTCTGGATTACCACCCTGTGGATATTTTTCACCTGGATTATTACCATTATTATATATATATATATATATATATATATATATATATATATATATATATATATATATATATATATTATTCAAAGTTTAAAAGTTTTTATTTTATTAATTAAAATACATCTTTAGTTGGCAAGTATGTTTACGGATGGCAGAGACGGTTGGCAGGTAATCGTGTAATTGTCACGGGATTCTGCTGGTATTTAATGATGTAAATCTTGAGTGAGAAGCTACTTTATAATTAGCTTAACTTGATTTCGCGAAGACTTTCTCAGCGGAAGTGAGACAGAAACAATGGCCGGACGCTGGTTGTCATGTTTCATTATTATGTGAAGTTTAAGGAATCAGAGACGTAAAATGTACGTATTTAAAAAATAAATAGGAAATACATTTTAAATTATTTAAGAAAAAAAAGACTAAGACTCATGCGTTTTCGATATTTCTTTCGTACGTATACACACACAAACACACACAAACACACACAAACACGCGCAAACACACACAAACACACACATACACACACAAACACACACAAACACACACATATAGAAACACAAGCATACACATAGTTATCTCCCTTTCTTTCTTTCTTTCTTTCTTTCTGCTAATCTCTCTTTATCTCTTTATTTCCATCTCCCTTTATTGTTCTCACTCCTCCTCTCTTTCACTTATTTCTTTTGTTCTTTCTTTCTTTCTTTCTTTCTGTGTCTCTATCTCTTATCCTCTTTCTCTCTATTTCTTGTTAACTCTTTCCTTCTCTCTATATATATATTTATTTCTCTTTCTCTTCTTTCTTTTCTTTCTTTTTTCCAGTTCTCTCTTTCTTTCTCTTTTTCTCTCTTTCTCTCTCTCTCTTTCTCTCTCTCTCTCTCTTCCCCTTTTCGCTCATAGTCTTTTCCTTTCCTTCGTTCGTTCTCTATCTATATTTATTTTTCCCTTTCTCTTTTTTTCTTTGTTCTTTTTCCTTTTTTCTTACGTTCACTCGTGCTTGCTTTGTTCCTCTTTTCTATCGTTCTCTCTTTCGTTTTCTCTCTCTATATCGATTTCCTTCTTTTTCTATATCGCTCTTTCTCTGTTCCTCTTGTTCTCCCTTTTTCCTTTTTCTTCTCTCTTACCCATTTTCCTTCGTTCTCTATTTTTCTCTTTCTCTCTCTTTCTCCTTTTTCTAGTTTTTTTCGCTCTCTATCTATATTTTTCTCTCTTTCTCTTTTCTTCTCGTTCTCTCTTTCTCTCTGTATCTCTTTTTCTTTCCGCCTTTCTCTTTATTCTTCTATCCTTATCTATCGCTTTACCGTTCTATTATTTCTCTCTCTTTATCTCTTTCTCTTTCTCTCTGTACCTCTTTCTCCCTTTTCTCTGTTTCTATCTTTTTTCCGTTTCTCTCTTTATCTGTTTATGTTAGCCTCACTTTCCTTCTGTATCTATTTCTCTCTTTCTCTGTCTCTTTCTCATTTTATCTCTTTCTCTCGTTCTTTCGTTCTCTATTTTCTCTTTCTCTCTCTCTCTCTCTCTATCTCTCTCACTTTCTCCTCTCCACTATTCATCCCCGTCTCTATTTTTCTTTTTCTCACATTCTTCTTTTCTCTCTTTCTCTCGTTCTCTGTTCTCCTCTATCTCTCCCTCCTTCTCTAGCTCATGCCAATACCAAATATTCATTGGTTTAAATATTACCTTTATTGTTACGGATGGATCAAATGTTTACTATATTTCTGCTGTCAGTCTGTTCGCGGATGCAATTGAAACCAAGGCCCTATAACAAGACTAAACACAAGTGTTCCCTCTTTCAGAATGTTATGATGTATGTGATGGTGGCATCAATTACAATAAAAAGCAAGCACTCAACAACAGATAATGTGTCTCTTTGCTTTCTTTTGTCATGGCACATCAACACATTTGGGGTCCCTATGTAGTTGCCTTCCCACGACGGCAGAATGAGACATAGGGTCAGGAAAATCAACTCCCGATAAAGGGGCTACTCTGGGTTGAGACCAACAGAAAAAATTGCCTCAAGCTAGAAGGATTTCTCCTTCACTGACCGAGGAATGTTACTCTTTTTTAGTAGTAAGTGGAGTTTGAAGTACTTTTGCGGAGAAAGTTTAGACGCCTCCTGGGTCTCAACATAGAATAACAGATATATAAAAGCGAGTCACACGAGACTTTCTCTGCCTCTTTCTTTCAATATGAAAACATAATATATTCTATATACATATTAAATTATAATGTCTGTAGGGGATATTTGTGTTAGGGTCTAGGATTAGGGTTAGTGTTAGGGTTAGGTTTGTGTTTCCTATAGAAACTAAAGTTAGAGACTCTACATAAAATCTTAAAGTGTATTCTTATGTAAAATCAATCGAGGAAGACAATGGAAGTATTCTCGAATCTCTAAGTGCATAACCCCCTTTAAATGTTAAAATAAACCCTATTTTTATTAAATTTAAATCATATGGATAAAGCTTTCTGGTGAAGACAATGGAAGTTGTCCCGGATCGCTTAGTACCCTCCTAACTTAAGAGAGCTATAGAGACCAGACAACATTTAAAACTTCAAATATATCTTACTTTGATGTAATTTATATCATAAGTATGAAAATCTTCAGGGGGGGCAATGAAAGTTGTCTCGAATCTCTACGTTACCGTCTATGTGCCGAAAATCCACGTGCCCCCACATCTGAGTGAACCATAAGGGACATAACCCTGTTAAAACTAAAAATATATATTTTCAATTTTATTAAAATATAAACCGTATAGAAAAGACACTACTTCAGAGATTTTTCAAAATTTTCCGACTATATTTAGAGATAAAACGGGAGGGTGGTGGGCGGTTAAAACAAATGAAGTCAAATGGTGTTATGAGCATAGGGTAAAAGAACACTGTAATGATTCTCATTTAATCACGAGCTACGACGAGTCTTCCTACTAGTATATTATAATGGGTAAGCACACAAAAACTGTGATTCCCGACAGGTATATGTAATTTATTGTAATATACTTGGATATGCTGTTGCATCATCTAAATAGTACCGTGTGGTATTGACGTATATGTAATATTACGGAACTAATAAGCCGCATGAAATGTCACGTAGGCAATTATTCCGAACTGACCAGGTTCATCGCCGTCGTCTTGTCGACAGAAACAGCTGCATGTCTTGTTGACATCTTGAAAGTAGCTGGACCAATTAGTCGGGAGGTCTCTACCTTTATTCCTCTACTATTTTGTCTTTGTTAGCAGTCATTGTTTTTTTTTTCTTTTTTATGGAAATCGATTCAGACATGGTATGAAGCCACTTGATGTAAGGACCTAACAAAGAACGAAATATGATAGTTGCAAAGACAGGTGATGCCTATTAGCCTTAGTCTTGAAAAGACCAAAGCTATAGGTATGAGGAAAACAGTCGCAAAGAGGAGAGTTCTACAAGCCCACAGTTCTGGAATAGGAAGATGTATTACAATGAGGTATCAAAGCAGCGAAATGATGGAGATCAGTAGACCAACGAGTCAAACGATCTGGAAAAAAGGATGTAGAGAATAGATCAGACAATTCTGAAGAACACATGGCATAATAGTATTTATAGTAAAGAGTGAGATTAGTAACCTAACCTCTATGAGAGAGGGTGCAAAGATAAACAAAGGGTGGGGCCAATCAGTTACAAATAGGGAAACAATTTAAAAAAATGTAATGCTGATGACAGCTGTGAGCCAGAAACACGTGTCTATGGATTATATTTATGTACTTATGAAATTAATATATATATATATATATATATATATATATATATATATATATATATATATATATATATATATGCACCCCTCCAAATGTTAATATTTACAAAAAAGAATGTGTCGATGTTACTCACCGTATTTTCTGGCATATACATTCCAAAACTAATAATGATCCGTTCATTAGTTTAGGAGCTTACCAAGTACACACACACATATCATATATATATATATATATATATATATATATATATATATATATATATATGCGGATAACACTAAAACCTTTTATAGTATGAGCTATAAGCAATACAAAACTATATTATATAAAGAATTACACAAAAACTATAAAACTACCTATATTGATACCATGTGTGGTATCCCCACCATCCCACTTCTTGAATTGCTGTGTAATTGAGGGTGTGCAATACTGTATTTTTTGCTGCTTTGTTTGACTTCGGACTTTTCGTGTCCATACCCTGTGCTGATGAAGATTTCAATTTCGTCTAGGAAACGATCGTACACATACCTCTGGTTGATGTTGAATTCTTGGAATGGATATAAAGGTATATGTCGTAAGTTTGTTTATTTCTGAACTATATATATATATATATATATATATATATATATATATATATATATATACGCATACTCAACTATATAAATAAATATCTATATATGTATATATATATATATATATTTAAACAAAACAAAAATCCAATGCACTTTCAACATTGTTCCTAAGTAGATTAAAGAAAAAAATAGGTACGCAGTGAGTAACACGCGATATTTTTTTTTTATTATCCTGGCTAACAAACACAACGGCCAATGGGTATGGAACTGTCCCAGATGGCCTCATTAAAACTGTTGACAAGTTGTCACAAATGCTTCCGGGAAACCATTAAAAAAGATCATTTTCTTTCTTCCTTTTCCTCCCGAGCGAAGAAAAAAAAACCTCGGTTAGAATTCTCGTAATAAAATTAACAGTTATTATTGGGGCAAACAAAAGCTTCAGTCACAACTAAAATCTCAGACATTTGGTCGTAAAAAGATAAGTAAACTATAGATCAGGCGAAGTAGGCTTGTACAGATACTAGCAAGGCTACTCGGCGTCGTCTGGGTGTCGGAACCATAACACAACATATATATTTTAAGTCAAACCTTAATTATTAAAGTGCAAATTGTAAAGACAATGAAAAAGAAACTGTCGATGCAATTAAAAGCTATGGAATTGCAATGGTTTCTACGGACGAACGAACGCAGCGGTCTTCACCCTAAGCGAGTCGAACTGGCTTCCTCCGAAAGAGAAAGTTTCTAGGGAATATCAAATTCACAAGCGGTCCTCAGTCGTATGTATTTCTTGGTCAGACGAGATGATGACGTTTGGTGTTTGCAGTTATCGCAGTGATGTGCTGACGTCTTCTTACCTACAGCTCTTGGTATTCCTAAATGGTCACTCATTTAGTACTAGCCAGGCTCAACGTTGCGTAACTTCGACACTAAGTACTGGTTTGTCAACGTGATCATTCCGTATAAAAGGCTGTACTGTCTTATTTAAGACGAAGTAGGCTCATATAGATACAAGAAAAGCTAATGAGTGTAAACAAAATAGGGTAACAATCAACGTTTTATTAAAGTGCAAAATATATTAAAAACTTGGCACAGTAATTAAAAGTTACAGAATTGCAATAGTGTATAATCTCTAATGTTATACGATTCAGACTCATATAGAAACTAGCAAGGCTACTCGGCGTTGTCCGATGTTGGACGGATAACACAGAAATGTGTATGGAAAAATGTATTTAAAATAAAAGTTTAATTAAAGTGCAAAAATATGAAAAAGAAAATGGCGCAGTAATTAAAAGCTATCGAATTGCAATAGTGTCTACTGCCTAATTTTATAAGAAGTAGGCTCATATAGATACAATAACGGCTACTCGGTCTTGTCCGATGTAAGATAAATGACACAAAAATGTGTGTGAAAAAATATGGTTAAAAATTAAAGTTTAATTAAAGTGCCAAAAAATATGAACAAAAATGGCGCAACAATTATCGCAACAGGGTCTATTGTGAAAGTTATTTTCTTTCGTTAATACATGCTTAGTTTCTTTACTTTCTGAACTCACCTCGTATTTTGCGACACAAATGAGTTCTTCCAAGATATAAGATTCAGCTCGTGAGAGGGCAACCAGCAGATACTTCCGCATACCGGGCGACATCATAGCTGTGATTATCATAGAAGAATGCACTATTTCGGGGCCCTACCTCTCTACAGATTTCTATGCACACCGACCCATTGACCTCGCACTGATGTGACCTCCCTACTGTTAGATCTACTGGCTAGCTAATGTAACGTTTAACTCTTCATTTAAGAATCATACTGATTAATTCTCTAGCCTGTAATGCTGTAGCATTTATCTCGCCATTGTTGTTTACATCATCAGAAGATTGACTACGTGTTGTACGATCCGAGGATCAACCCTGCCTTGGCTGCTTCTTGTATACTTTCCTTTGGTGTATATTGAAACCGCCCGCCAATCACGCGACTGTCATTCACTCTAATTAACGTTACAATTATTTTCAGGGCTTGGAAGCTTTTTATGTTCTTCTTCTTTCCCGCGTCAATAGTATTTCCTATAGTCAATCTGTCTTTCCAGGCAGCCATCTAGCCTCTTCCAGGACATCGGAGAGTGTGTAGTTTATTGTGATTGGTTAATAATACAAATGAAAGAAATTCACGGGGAATTTCAGTCTATAAGTAATTTCTCTCGGGCAACCTCGAGTTTATAACCAAGTATACAATTATATATATATATATATATATATATATATATATATATATATATATATATATATATATATATATATATATGGGGGGGTGCGTATATATATATATATATATATATATATATATATATATATACATGTTGTGTATTAATTTTATTAAAGACTAGATGGATCCGTGCACAGGCGTTGCCGGGGAAAATTAAGAACCCACCGAACTCCATCTCTCAGCCAATACCCCTATATAAGAATTTTTCCTGACATTTTAAGTATATATAATTATTAATCATAGTGCGTTTTAATTATTAAGTGCATAAAAGTGAACATTAAAATGTCCGTGTTATTTCGTAACAAAGAAAGGGGGCAAATATAAAACATATACTTGTCACTAAACGATAGAATATTATATTTTCTATCGGCCTGCATAGTTTTACACCTTTGAAACTTTTTGTGAGTTTCGTCAATCAAATATATAGATTTTTAAAGTGGTTTCAGGCTTTAACAATATATTTAAAAAATAAATAGGCTTACGGGCGGGTGCCACAATCACCATGGACCAAGTTACGACTAATAGACTGGTTGTGTGAGCTTATTGGCGCCAAACAAGCACCCATTTTGCCCTCCTCACTCTATCTAAAACAAACATGAATTTGCAAAATAAAAAAAATAAACCTAAATCAAACATCCAACAAAATACATATTCGCCTCCGCCCTTAAGGCTAGCATTCGCAAATATCCGGGAACTTTGAACCAACATTAACGACGTAGACACTGTTCTAACAAATCCCCGGATATCCTAGCACTAAGTGAAACGAACCTTAGATCCTCAATCCCCTCTCACAACTTTGAGATGACTGATTACCTTCCACTATAGCGCAAGGACCCTGACAAGCATATGCACGGGCTAGGAGTTTATGTTCGGAACACTCTCCCCTTTACTAGAGAACATAGGTTAGAATCAGATGAACAAGCCTACATGTGCTTTAGATTGACCTTACATCACGCAGTTAGTTACTTATATTTCTTATGTCGTTCTCCTTCGACCAAGGACTGTACCCTGCTTGACTCTGTCTCTGAAAGCTTTGATCGAGCACTCTCACTCGACTCGAATGCCAAAATACATGTATTTGCAGATTTTAATGCACACCACCGTGACTGGTTGGGATTCTCCAGCGTTACTGATGCAGCTGGGAACTCTACTTTTAATTTCTTCTCAGCTCACGACCTCTCACAGACTGTCACGTTTCCGACTCGCCTTCCTGATCGTGCGGACCTTCAAGCCTCACTTCGCGACCTGTTCTTAGCTTCACTACCCGAGGCTTGTGTTGCGAATGCGCGTAGCTCGCTCGGAAACACTGATCACGTTGTGGTAATGATACTTATTACCTTAAAAACTCAAAACGACGAGAAACAATCAGAAGGCGGATTTTGAATCTTTCAGGGATCACATCAGCGACACCCCATGAGGTGAAACCTTCTCACTCCCTGCTGATTAGTGGGCAAGAAGCTAAGCGAATGGGTAAAAGAAGGCATTGATGCTGATGTCCCCACGCAAAAATTCTTCAGCAAACCCAACATTCCTCAATGGTTTACCTCAGAATGGGCAGCTTCTATTGCTGAAAGACAGAAGACATTCCGAAAGTTCGACCGCCATAAGTCAACTGCGAATAGACAGTAATTTATAGAGGCAAGAAATGATTGCAAAGTAGTGATAGATGAAGCAAAGAGAAGTATACAGAGATAACCAAAAAAACGCATTCAGTCACAGAAACTGGAAAATCTACAATAGTATGATGAACAATGGACAACCGACAATTCCCCCCCCCTCTCAAATCACAACGAGGTTGCGATACCACTTTGGACTCAGCAAACAATCCGCTCCCTGGATTCCCATTGCGGACTGAAGCACCACTTGAGAACCTGGTCATCACCCCATCTCAGGTCAGAGACATCATAAAAAACCTTGACACCTCAAAAGCCTGTGGGCCTGATCTTATACGAGTGATAGTTATAAAGAAATTCTCTGTTGACCTGACCCCTGTCCTCTACAAAATTTACAACAAATGCCTTGTCGAATCTTGTTTCCCTGATAGTTGGAAGATTGCCTCTGTGGTACCAGTCTTCAAAAATTCTGGGAATAGGACCGATCCTCAGAACTACCGCCCAATCAGTCTACTCCCGATCTTTGCTAAAATCTTTAGATCATTAATCAATCTAGCGATAGTCCGGCACCTAGTTAATGCTAAGCTTATTTCTGATCATCAATACGGATTTAGACAAGCACGATCTACCGCAGATATCCTAACGGTCATCTCTGAACGCATATACCATACACTGGACAAGGCAGATGAAGCTAGGGAGGTAGCGCTCGATATATCCAAGGCTTTTGACAAGGTCTGGCATGAAGGGCTTCTTCTCAAAATGCACTCATATGGTATTACTGGACAACTATTTAATATAATTAAATCCTTCCTGACAAAAGAAAGATGAGGTTGTCCTCGATGGCCGTTTATCTAAGCAACATGGCATAAATGCTGGTGTACCACGGGGATCCATCCTTGGACCTCTACTGTTCCTGATTTTCATGAATGACCTCCCTGATGTAGGAATATTTGCTGACGACACCACGCTCTACTCTCGTCATGTGGGCAAACCCGACGCACATATATCTGAGGCAATGGCTGAATCCTTAGAAAATAACCTCCAGTTTGTAGTGGAATGGGGTCAAAAAAGGATGGTAACTTTTCATGCCGCAAAGACAAAGCTATTTTCCGTAAATAAACCTCTTCAACCACCGATTAGCATGGCAAATAACACCCTACCTGAGAGTTCAACATTCAAATTCCTCGTCCTAACTTTCACAGACAACATGAATTGGAATAAATCCATTGAAGACATAGCCAGGGCTGCTGCAAAGAAGGTGGGTTCTCTCTAGCGTGCCCGTAAACTTCTCACACCTGAAATTACAGTATGTTTCTACAAAGCCAGCAACCACCCATGCATGGAGTATTGTTGCCACATCTGGACTGAAGCATCATCCACTAGTCTCCCCCTCTTAGACAAGGTCCAAAAAAGAGTCGCCAACTATCCACCAAGCTCTAGCCCCTCCCCATCACCGCATGTTGCTTCCTTGTGCCAGTTTTAGAAGTACTTCAATGGATTTTGCTCTGATGAGCTTGCTGCTCTGGTACACCCACGACGTAAATTCACTAGACCAACCCGACAATCTGCCAAATCCTATCCATACACTGTGGAGGTTCCCAGGTGCTGAAGAGCTTTCTACTCCAAAAGCTTCTTTTCTCCTGCTGCTGGACTCTGGAACTCCCTCTCTGCTCCCTGTTTTTCATGACGGTACTGGCATGCAGAAATTTAAAACTAATGTAAACAGACATCTCGCTGCGCAGCTCCCAATTTAGGTGTACCCCTCCTTCCCCAAGCTTTCACTCTTTTTCTCAGTAGCCCCTTACGTCTTCAGTAGCGGGCTGCCTTGTTTGGGGTGAACTATGTTAAAAAAAAAATTTTTTGAACACAGCGGAGTCATTTAGCCACACTGAATAGCGGTGATACAGCGAAGCAGCTGAGTGTTTATAACTCCATCTATCGTTTTTTCTTAATAGAAAACCACCGCTTATCAAAGCCCAAATACCACTCGAGGATAAGGGTTAATGTGTTTGTCAGGTGGACGGTGAGACAACATCATGATGGTTGTAACTGTTCAGAATTTGATTATTTAAAAAGTATTTGTTTACATAAGACTTGAAAAGGGCCAAGTTGTAGTCGGCTGGGAAACAGCCCCGTTGAGTTGTGTTCCACAGACGAGTAATTCTAGGGAAGACACTTTGCTCATGGAGTTTCGTTTAGTTTTCGCTATATAGAGAGAAAAATTGAAATTATTGACAGTGGTTGTAGCTAGACAAGATTTTGTTGTGAATGTTTTACAGGAGGAGAGAACCATAGATTTGAGCTCAGTTAAGCACTTACCATTAAAATAATGATAGAGTAGAGAGAGACTAGCCACCTCTGTTCTGTGAGACAGAGGCTGTAGAGAAGAGAAGAAGTCATTTCCCACTAGATTTCGAACTCGGTTTTGTATTCTGTTAACGCAGGAAAAGTTACTCTGAGCGGCTTTTCCCCAGATATGGCAACAGTACTCAATCTTACGACGTTTTTTTAACTCTGTACAAGTAGAAAATTGCGTCAAGAGTGAGATACCTTCTGGAACGGTAGATCAATCGTGATCTATCTCTCTCTATATATATATATTTATTTGTATATGTATTACAAAAGATCATAAGATTATCGGTACCATCGGTTTCAAATCTAAACAAAGAGGGCCTATAATGGGTTTCCTTTACCAGATTCTCTCCACCATTTGTTTCGATTTAAAACCGACGATACCGATGTTGTTCTGGTCTTCTGTAATACATATATAAATAAATATTACGCTTTCATTTTTTAATTTTCCTAATAATAAGGGTTCTCTCACACTAACCGTACACACACACACATACACCCACACACACACACATATACATATATATACACACATATATATATATATATATATATACACACACACATATATATATATATATATATATATATATATATATATATATATATAATGATTTGGGGGGGAGTAAAAAATGTTATTATCGCAACCATGAAGGGAAGACGAATTTTATCGTTCATGATTAAAAGTTAATCAAGCAAAAACAGCCAGCCGACCGGTTTCGCCCTCTCTTATCAAAAGCGAAATGTAAACTTGATTTAGACATTAACACACGGAGCCCTTATGATTTGTTTAAAATCAAAATTGGACGTAGAAATTAAAATTATAACTAATACTTTGACCAATAACGGCTATCTTCTTGATGTGATTAGGGCAGTCATCCGAAGAAAAATAAATAGTTTTTTCCCCGAAATAAAAGCAAATACGGTGAATAAATGTCTGATTTACATTCGTTTACCTTGGTTAGGCAAAGTAAGTGAGAAATTCGCCAAACAAATCAGCTCAGCAGTTGAAAATTGCCATTTTCTTTCGGATGTGCGTGTTGTGTTTTCTGCAAAACCTTTATTGGCGTCCTCTCGTAAAGACGTTTTACGCCCCCACCATAAAAATAATGTAATTTATCATTTTAAATGTAGTTGCAATGCTGACTACGTGAGTAGGACGAGAGTCCAACAACACATTCCGAGTAAGATTAGGAATGGAACCTTCCTGTAAAGGGACGTTCAAAATAACACATTCGGATCTTCCATTACAAGTCATTTACTTAAAAACCCGCCGTGCGCTAGGAATTTTAGCATGGACTCTTTCACCATTCTCAGTCATGCTCACTTATTATACCATCTAAAAATATTGGAGACGATCCACGTTCGTCTTAAACGTCCCTCCCTTTGTAAACAAAGGGAATGTCTATTAGGACTAGATGTGATCAGTTTCTAAGAGTCATCCTCCATTGTACATATTTTTATTTTCAGTACTCTCTCTTTTCACCCCCTTTTTTAAATCCCTTGTTTTTTTTAATCCCTCGATACAGCCTTTGTTAAGAGAGGGCGAAACCGGTCGGCTGGCTTTTTATTTTTTTCTTGATTAACAAAAGTTATTCATGAACGTTAAAATTCGTCTCCCCTTCATGCTTGCGATAATATATATATATATATATATATATATATATATATATATAGAGAGAGAGAGAGAGAGAGAGAGATTTATATATAATTTAAGTCGTGATTAAAACCGTTTATGTAAACGGGCTTTACTTATTTCATATGATATCTCACTGAACGTGTTACACTATCCATGTACGTACAGGCAAAATAAATACTTTTACAATGAGATATGTTGCAATATGTATGAGGTTGCAAAATAAGACAAAATTATTTTATTCAATATGTTTAATCTTGTATTTCCTTACGGCATGTACCTATTTAAAGACACAATTTTACATATTCCCATTGGAAAAAGGAATTGAGCTTTATAGGCAGTCGGTAGAAAAAATCTCATAAGAACGGAATACAAACAAGCGCTATAATTTCCCAAAGTTAGATCGAAAGTGCGTAAGGCTAAGATGTCCCGACTGATGAACAAACAGTTGTGTTTCGAATATCAACGTGAAACACAATCTCACACTATATATATATATATATATATATATATATATATATATATATATATATATATATATATATATATATATGGGGTGTGTGTGGGTGTCTGTGTGTGTCTGTGTTATGTATTATGTTTCTTTTCATGCTAATGTTTTCGCGAAAAAAGATGTATTTAGTTCGCGGAGATTTATTTAATATTCTGGTGATCAACAAAGAACACCACAAAGTGAAAAATCAGACTCGTACAGGATATTTCAGTTAGTAGTAGTCTTTGTTTCTTTCCAGCCCCGCAAACTAAATAAATATTTATTTTGGTGATACTACCCACTAAAACATCAGTATGAAAACTCAGAATAGTACATAGTACATAACATACCACTGTAAATAATGTCCAATAAAATGAGATTATATGCAAATCATGAACCATCAAGTATTGTTAAAATTAATTTCATTTAATTTTTTGATAACTGTTTATACCTATTCAACATAAGATATTTAACTTATATGTAAAGTGATACAGTATTGCTAAAGTTATCACTTGAAAAATGTTATGTGATGGATAAAATAAACAGATTTTACTGTCAATATGTTATGTGCAAGTACAGGTGTTACTCATTTGTTGATTTAGACAGAATAGATAAATATAAAAGAATATCAATGACAAACTTCACAACACGAATATGACAATATTGAGATTGAACAAAAATAAATTAACAGAAATACAAAGAAAAATGTTGCATCATTTACTGCGCTGATTGACCGCTTTTTTTTCAATAACTTTTACCGGTCTGTTATCAACAGCTGATATTAGATTTGTTGTTTGGCCTTTTGGCTAGGATCAAAGTGTAGTATACATTATGATGCTACACTTAGTCTATTCTGTCCTCAGTCAGTGGAAAAGAAGTCCTTCTAGACTGAGACAATTTCTATTTTCTGGATTGTCCCCACATTAAAAACCGAACTTTTGTCTGACTTTGGCCTCGTGAAAAGGCAAGTAAATAGAAACTGATAAGTTACTTGTAGCAATTTTTACTGCTTGATAGAGTTTATACTTTCTGTTTGAATAAATATCTCTCAAGGGTACTCAACAGGTTCTTAATTGGATTTAAGTAACAGCTATTGATTGACCAGTCCATATAAGAATACCCCTTTACAAATCTCTTGTAACCATGTGTTTGTGTACTTTGAAACGTAACTTGGCCGGGTGTCTTGCATATCAACGATTTACATTTGACTAAAGGTTGGTTTGTTTATCAAACCATTCAATCAGAGTTTGCTCAAGAAAAGCACAATAACTTTTAGAGTTCATTTTCACTCCATCCTCGACTTTAAAAGGACCTAGAAACTCACTGCCAACAATGGCAAATTATATTATTATCCCGACCCAACATTTTGCCGTTTGACAATTTGTCTTGAATCATGTACAGACTCATTATCGCATCTATCTATAACGCTAATCTTGTTTCTCTTGAAACCATAGAAGCTCCAACAGTCCAAATATAAATATTCGGTTGACATGCAGATTTCTAATGATTCCTTTTCAGATATGTAACAGATCGCTATTTGTTAGAATTCAGCTTGGGACTTCTTTTTCTTGGTTAAATTTCATTCTGACATACGTTCTTGGTAGTTCGATGATCCATTTTCAGATTATTTAAAATTTGAAACGAAGATTTTCGTTTAAAATGTTCTTTATTATGTAAAATTGATTGATTAGTTGATCGAAATTAGTTGTGAGTGTACCCAACAAAAACATATATATATTTGCCTTTCTGGTACCTAAGGTACTAAAGCTTTTTTTTTTTAATGCAACTATAGCATTTTATTATTA
The DNA here is from genome assembly GCA_963556195.1 of Sepiola atlantica. Taxonomy (NCBI): domain Eukaryota; kingdom Metazoa; phylum Mollusca; class Cephalopoda; order Sepiida; family Sepiolidae; genus Sepiola; species Sepiola atlantica. The sequence continues at coordinate 14,353,429 of OY744539.1, forward strand.
TTATTATTATTATTATTATTATTATTATTATTATTATCATTATTATTATTATTATTAGTATTACTATTGTTATAAAGAATTTTATTTGATATGCAAATTACATATCGCAATGTAGTCTTAAGGGTAGTATATTATTATTATTATTTTGATTATTATTATTATTATTATTATTTATATATAAGTAACATTTTAAGCTGAATTATTTCGACACTTGATTGGGGAAATGGTAGTTTGATCTTTTCCATTGGGGAGCCATGCATATAACTGTCCTGTTTTTAAATCTCCGAAACAGTTACATGGTAAACAGCTGATGATCCCCGTGTTAATATTAGATGCTTACGTTAAGGTCTCCTGTTTTTGTTTCACTGTTAGATACTTAATCCCCCTTTTTATTTTATTTACTTACTATTATATATTTTATTTATTTAGTAATTAACCAACGAATGTTAAGTCTGCACTATTTTGGATTTAGTTAGTTTCTGTGGGAATTTAAACTGCATTTTCCTTTTTTTTGTCTTTTTGTTTAAAATAATTCAAAGCTTCTTTAGACTATATATATATATATATATATATATATATATATATATATATATATATATATATATATATATATATAAGTTATGCGGTTGAAAACGACTAGATATACATTCGGATTGTACACATTATAAGTTATTTCGACCGTAACTAGGTCTCCTCGGATGTGTTTCCAACCACAATTCAAACCTGTTTATATATATACAACCGACGGTACTAATGTTGTACTAATTTTTCTGTACCAAAACAAAAATAAATATTAAGCTCTTAATTTTAATTTTTATTCTCAATTAATCGAGAACTCTGCTGTGATTTTACCTACTATATTACAAAAGAAGCATATATATATATATATATATATATATATATATATATATATATATATATATATATATATATATATATATATATATGTGTGTGTGTGTGTGTGTGTGGGTGTGTGTGTGTTTAGGATGTGTACATGTTTAAATATTTGTACGCACATGATTCATTTCTAAACTAATTAATTTATTTTAAAAGTATGTCTTAGACATAAATGAATAAATATTCACTAAAGTTCAGTTTTATTTAGTATTTTGATGGGATTTCTAAGGGTTATTTTATGGCCGCAATCTCTGATTCAGAAAATTCAGATATTTCAGATTTAAGTTACAGATGTTTAGTAAATTGAAATAAGGATTCTAGACATAACGTTTTGTTGCATTATAGGTATATGCTGATTTTAAGTCATAAGAGGGTTAAGAACGGCATTGTTCGGAAAATTTATTTTATCATTCTTTGGACGGATATTGTTCTAGTGAAAATATATAAACTTATACACATAACCGAATCTCTCTCTCTCTCTCTCTCTCTCTCTCTCTATATATATATATATATATATATATATATATATATATATATATATATATATATATATATAAAATATGAGACTAAAAGTACACTTTTGGGAAATTGAACCTATAGTGAAATGGTTTAGGCTAAATATACGATATAGACCAATTTTAAAGAAAGATGAAGGAAGAGAGATAAAGATGTGCAGATGACAAATCTATTTCATCTTCAATTGTTCAATGCAAGGTGTACTCGATAAAACATGTTTATGTTTCTTTCCTTAAGCCAGGCTTTTCAAAGATTAAAATCTTCTCATCAGAAGATGTACATAGCTTGATAAGTTGGCAGGGGAATAGCCAAAATTCAAAATTTGAAAAAAATTAAGAAACAATATAAAGTAATGGAAAGTAAGAGTGTTTACATAAAAAGGTTATCAAAATATAGAGTATGTATAGTTGTTGAATGTCCGTTGACAAAGTGTCCGGTGACGAAAGCTTTAAAGATGGAAAAGAGATTTCGTTCGAAATGTTCACAATGTAGTAAATCCAATAGAATGATGTTCAGTTCAACCGTAGATAAAATGTGCTTATTAGGAGGTCATTTTGAGAATCAGGGCTATTTTAAAAATATTTTCGTGGACCGCGAATGAAAATAGTTTTGAAGGAATTTAGTATAAATTATTGTATATATTTCAAGTAGGCCGAATTAATAATGAAAGGTGTTTGTTACTCCAATTGAACATACGGTCTGAGGAAGACGAGGCCAGTAAAAGTGTGAGAGAAGTGTGAGATTAGGGATGGTGGAGGAGAAGTTTTAGCGGATAAAACTATGGCTGACGCCAGGAATAGGGAAGGGAAATGGCTAGTTTAGTTAGAGCTCATCGCTTGCAAACAACAATATAATTTAATTACTGCCATTTTATTCGCTAGGCCTTGACTGGTTGTAGTTAGAGGTTGGGTGGGGTTTCAATAAGCTAATACAGTAGCGTTTCTGGTTAATAACTAAGCAGTTCGGGGGGTTGTATCCCCATATTTAAACAGATTTTTTAGACAAAATTGTATATAATTCAGAAAGTTTAAAAGGGTTCAAATTGGAAATTAGGGCTCAGACGATTAGAAAACTGGAATTTACGTGTTCAAGATGTAATTATCAGGACATTTATAATATTTCGGAGTTTAATGTTTAAAGAATTTATAAATTTCCTAGTTAGTAAAATACTAGAGGCGTCACTAAATAAGATACTTTAATATATTACTGATGTTAGGATTAGGAGCGACGTCAATGTGTTTGTATCAAGGGAGTTCTAGTATAAGGATAATGGTGTGGGATTGGGTTGATTATGCAATCGAAGTGATAACATGGAGTATTGAAATTACAGATAGATTTAAGGTGGGGGAGGGACAAATGGGCCATTATAGAAATAACCGGGGAGCGCAGTTTAAAGGTAAGAGTTATGGAACCTATGAGAAAAAGATTGTCTGTAGAACACTGCGTCCACAGAGTCGATGGAGTGTATGGTAAGGGAGATAGTATGTAAGTGTTAGCTAATAATTAGCTAATAATTGAAAAAGAGTATAGGAATTAGAGTGTTGGAGTAGAGGATATTAAGGATTAGTGGAGTGGAGAAGAGTGTGTTAGTTCTCTATTCATATGAAGTATTATAGGTTAATAAAGTTATTAGGACTATTAGTTGCATAGTTGGAACAATGAGGAGTTAAAAAGTTAACCAATTAGAAAATTAAAGAATTAGTCTAATATTAGATGGGGTATTAGCTGGGAGGAGGGGTGTCAGAGGGAGTAATGAAATTGATGTATTTAAATTTTTGTTCTTGCCTGCAATTGATGAGTTCGTTTTTAGAGTTAATAATATTTTTGCTTTTAACTGCTATAGCTATGATAGCGGATCCCGGAGTGTAAGATTTATACTTTTTTAATATTATAGGGAGTAGAGAATGTATTTACGGTTAAAGTTTTTTATTAAATTGAATAGAGAGGTACCAGTGGCATTGTTTTTATTGTGTTTGAAGGAGTTGGTATGTTTTGAGATTCGGGTCTTGATGGGGAAGGCACTAGCCCCAATGTAAGTGTTTATTTTGTATTGGGTTGTTATTATAGTATGTGTGTTATTTGTAGTATCGAGAGTAGTTTGGGTTTGTATACTCAAGCTCTGGGCCAAAGTTAAGTTGGAATGCTTAAGTAGAGAAGAAAAGAGAGTTTGAGGGGCAAGATCAAGGTTATTGTTAGTTAGTGGGGGTTGTTGGTTAGTGCAAGGGATGTTATTTAGGATGTCGTTTAGTAAAGGGAATTGGGCATGGGGAGGGCGATAGGGTGAGGGGATAGTTTGCATGCTGGTGTTAGTTCTCGTCATGGCATTTTGGGGAAATTGCTTTACAGTGCATGTGTATATGACGTCATTTTGTATGCAATTGCTATTTAACGGGCATTCTCTAGGTGTGTGACAGTTACAATTATTAGTAGGGAATATAATAAGTGGTGGTTACTAGGCAGATTTAATTTTCTTGTTATTAGAGGTTATGATAGTTTGCTCTATATTGGGCATTGTTGAGTAGGAGATTTTAATAGAGTGTTTTTATTTAAAATTGTGCTGTATCTATGCGGGTGCTTGAAAGAATTATCTATAATTTTGAAGAATTTGTTTTAACATTACCGTTATAGGGTGGATTAAAACAAATACTATTCTTTCTTCTAATTCTTTTATTTTAACTACGTTCTTGAGAGTCAGCTAGTTTATCAATATTGATAACTTTATTTATATATGTTTTGTTTTTCTTGGGTAACGTAGGATTTATCTGCTTTTTATCCTGCTTGCGATGTTGTGTGTGATTACACTTAAAGGGATCATTTTTGTGTTTAATTTTATCATTGTAGCCCGAATTAAGTAGTGCGTTATTGTAAAGATTAGAATTTTGTTCGAAGATATATTTATAAGCAGATAGTGTTGAAGTACTATTAGAAACTGAGGGGACTATTGAATTAATGATGGATTTTCGGTGGTTAGATAAATTATGTACGTGGAAAAGGGTTAGGTTTAGTTTGTGATAGAGGCTAAAGGTTTCGGAGTTAAGGTCTAATGTTAGGTCAAGGAAATTAGATATTCTTTTCTCAGATTCTACAGTAATAGTTAATCCAAAGTTATTTTAAAAAGTTGTGCAGCTTTTTAATGGTGCTATTGTATTGCCTCTATCTTTCCCTTGATACAAAAGGTGCGCCGTTCCTGTATAGCCCACCGTGCAGATGCCCGAAGTCTAATTTTAATTCTCTTTATAAGTACAAACACACAAAGTCAGTAACCTTGGCTGAGTCCGAACCCCATGGTAATATCGAAATTATTGGGAGTATCTTTCCTAGTCCAGAATTTATTGTCAAATTCTAATAGGGATCTTCTAGCCCAAATTATTTGTTTGATCCCTAAGTCTGTGATGTCTGAATTGTTCTTAGCGAAGATTGAAGCTTTGTTTAATAGGATTATGGAGATGAACTGATGATAACTATTTATGTCGAAAGTGATGAAGTTCAGATTAAAATTAAACATGTTTCTGAGGTTTAGGAACCAATTAGTTACCTCATCGGAGGATTGCCACAAGGTGTACGATTTTTTTTCTTTTAAGTAAGGAATGATTCTATCTAAGATTTTTTTACTTATGATGCCTTGGTGAGATTTGGATGGGCAGATTAGTCTAATAGATGGGTTTTCCTGAAAATAGTTTTTGTGGTACTTTAAGGTGAATCTCGGTCTGGCTGGGGGTATGATTTCTGTGTAATTAAGGATATTTAAGATGTTAGTAGCGCTATAGATTCATTGTTTATGCTATTGAAAGTTTTATTTGAGGTAGTTTTATAAAATTTGTTGAGTTCTTTGTAGATTAAACTTTTGTAGTCAGTGTATTTCAGTTTGTAAAAGTTGTGTTTGTTATATATGCAGGGACAATTATATCGGGGTGTTTCTTAATCTTGTTGGTGAATTTATTGATTTCTTTTTTATAAAGGGGTTGGAATGTTTATTGCATTATTTTAATTTGATACGCTTAATGAGGTCAAATAAATCGTTTTCGAAGTTGTTGAGGTGCTCATTTTGTTTAAGGAAAGATGATGTTTTAAGACCGTACCTAGATGCAGTTAATTTTTCCAGTCTCTTTATTATTCTGGGAGAGTTCATAGAACGTTGAAATCCATCATGTTTTGGAGGTTATTTGCGTCAGTTTAGTAGTTGTTAGAGTTGAGGTTTGAGTTATGCTGAAAGGCTTTCCATCTTCCGTTGGTAATACATTGTTACGAACTGTATTAGCTTGAAAATATTCATTTGAAGGAATGGGTATATTTTTTTGCTGGGAGCGGGAAGAATTCGTTGCTGAACATGTCACAAATAAAAGAAAAAGCTTAACTTTGTAGGATAAAATATAAGACTAAAAGTATACTTTTAGAAAATTGAATCTATAGTGAAAATATTTCAGCTCAATATACGAGATATCTCTCTCTTTCTCTTACTTTCGCTATACATATATTTATATATATATATATATATATAAATATATATATATAGTCTTGGAAGTTTCACAACCATTAAAACTATATTTTTTTTTTTTAAACCTTAAGTCCCAAGTCGTTCAGTGGAAAATCACTCATGTAAGTCAATTTAACTTTTTCAGTTATTATATTAGTTTTCTTCTAACATTATTTAAGGGATCATCAGTTGTTTACCATGAAAAACTGTATCGGGAATTTATATCTATCTATCTATCTATCTATCTATATATATATATATATATATATATATATATATATGTATATATATATATATATATATATATATATATATATATATATATATATATGTAGAG